>JAJKFI010000011.1:9391867-9404519 GCA_029204185.1 Lerista edwardsae | reverse complement strand
GAGAGTGGTGCAAATGTGCAAATACGGTGGCCTTTGTGCCAGCCAAACTTTGCTGGCCTAACTCCAGGTTAGGATTGTTGTCTGAATCTTCCCAGATCTTAACGTTGACTATGCTGTCTGTGTCACTCCCTGACGACCAGGTAGGAGAGCCAAAGGTGGCATCTCCAACAGATAGAGATGGTACTATGGACAGTGGTGACCTGGACCCTATTCTAGATCTTAGACACGATAACAAGAGCCACTGCAACTCTCTATTCTTTACTGAGAAGATATAAGAAGAGCCCTACTAGATGAGTCCAAATGTCAGTCTAGCCCAGCATTCTGTTTCCCATAGTAGCCAAGCAGTTGCCTCTGGACAGTCAAGCCACAAGGAATGAAAGTACCAGTTCTCCCCCCACCCCAATTGATTCAAACAAGGTCCTACCCTGAATCCACAAACCTCAATACATTGGAATGATGGAGACGTCACAGGCACATCATCCCAGTACAACAATGCCAGGGAAACTGCAACAAATTCAGGCTGTGATTCTGTGCACCTGAGAATGACGAGTATTCTTTCCAAAATATGCCTCCTCTAGAGACACCAGAAATAAAACCACAATGCATGTTTTTGGGGGGATGGCAGGCTCAATTAAAATTTCAATTTAAGTGTCTATACCTGTGGTTCTTAACCTGAGTTTGGTTGAACCCCAGGGGTTTGATGAGTCAGTCTCAGGGGTTCGGCGGAGGTGTGTGCCCACTCCGTTCGCCAGGGTTGCCAGGTGCATTAATATACTTTTGGCATTCATACAATACTTTTATGGCATTTTCAATGTTTCACCATAAGAAACTGAAGGCTATTCTGAAGGCTAAACTGAACCGGCAGGTGCGCAACGTCTCCTCTCCTGGCCGCCGCTTGGATTAAAGTGCCCAAGCGGCAGCCAGGAGAAGCCGAGCGCCTCCCCGGTTCGCAGAGCCATTCACCCCACTCGGATGATTCGTGACATCACACTCAGCATGGCCATCATTGAGTTATGTTTTTGTTTTTGTGTGACATTCATGTGTTGTTGGTTTTGTTCTTTGAACACAGTGATTTTATGTGCAACTGATGCATGGTTCACTTTGTGCACTAATATGTATCTCTATGTTTTGAATTTGAAAAAAAAAAAATTCCAACTATGAAGGGTTCGGTGAATGCACGTATGAAACTTGCCGGGTTCAGTACCTCCAACAAGGTTAAGAACCACTGGTCTATACTGTCTTTTTTGAATGGTTATAAGCAGTGATGTCATTCAGGGGGAACGGACCAGAACGGGCGTTCCGGATCCTAACGGGCTCCATGGCTGGTTCCGGGTTCCTGACAAGTGCCAATCAAAAGTGAGTTCCTGTTCCTAAATCATTTGAATGACACCACTGGTTATAAGTGTTGCTAAAATGTGTCCTTTTTTCCCCCCTGATCTATTTTTAAATAATAGAGGTTTGTGGCTGTGTAGGAGGAAAGGCTCGCCTTCAACAGCGTGCGTGACATAATTCAACTCAAGCTTTTTCCTGGCATGAAATTACAGCTTCAGTAAACTTCATTTCTTGAATGTTATATCAATTCTGCAACTGCAAGATGTTTGGCTGAAACATGCTCACACTAAGATATCATACCTATCCAATTTTACTAACAAGGCCTTGAGAAACTGGTTCAGTAAGACCAGGTAGGTGGCTCTAACAAGTAAGCCCATGCACATATTTCAGAATTCCCATACATTTTATTTTTTTTAAAAAGGATTTCTTTCAAGCGGATATATTCTACTTGCTTATAAAAATAATTATTAAAGCATGAAACAATAGAATTGAAAGAGAACTATAAAGCAAAAATAAAGATTATGTTAAAGACCAACATTAGCATCGTTAAATAAATCCATCAATCGTATTAAAAGAGAAACAGTCAAGAATGTCTTAAATGGGGATTTAGTTGAGGGACAACAAGCTCTGGGACTTCTAAAGCAGGCACTGTGAGGTCATCTGCAAAGACAGGCAGGTGCTGCCTTTTGAAATATTTTCCAAGGGCCAGAGAAGACAAATCAGGCTCATCAGGGGGCAAACTGAGAAATTTACCTAGGGTCTATGCTTGTCTCTAGAGTCACTGTTCTTCCCATGGATTTCAGTGCAGCTTCCTTATGGCATTTATGGACGTGGCCAGGCCCAGCCCCCGTCGCTCCGATTTGGACCGCACAGGGAACTTAGATCTGTGCCCACTATATAGCCAGTCACTATCTCTCAGCCTCACCTACCTCACAGGGTTCTTGCCCCAATGGAGAGAATGAGAGCACAATCCTCTCCTCCTCAGTTTAGGACTGTGCTGGAGCCTGCACGGGGCAAGGGCATGTTCGTAGGCATCAGCTGCACCTAAGGGCTACTTGGATCTGCTCCCACTATATAGTCACCCCCCAGTGGTGTCATTCAAATGACTTAGAACAGGAACTCACTTTTGATTGGCACTTGTCGGGAACCCGGAGCCAGCCACGGAGCCCGTTAGGATCCGGAACGCCCGTTCTGGTCCGTTCCCCCTGAATGACATCACTGCCCCCCTCCCCAGGTGAAAATCCAAGAAAGCCCTATTGAGGCTGCTGGGACTTACCCCAAGGTGGCCTCCAGCTGCCTCCTACACTGGCCTGCCTATTCCAGTACAGGACTGGGCCGCAAGACATTGTTGATGGTAACGGCGGTTCAGCAGTAGAACAGACTGCCGAGGGAGGAGGTGGATTCTCCCTCCCTGGATATCTCCAAGCAATGGCTCGACAGGCAAACGGCTGGAGAAGCTGTTGGAGGATTTCCAGCTACAGGCAGCGGGTGGACTAGATGACCTTTCCAACTCTAGGATCCCAGGCAGAAGGGGCCGGCTTGAATTCTTAGCACCCCCAGTTGGAAGTGGGGAAAATATCTCCATCCAAAAGCCAAGGGTGCAGTTTCCAGTCAGCTACTGAAATCAAAGGCCCCAATGAGCCAACTTGATGCAACCGAGCCTCCAATGTATGGAAATCCGCTAGTGGAATGCCCCTTGCTCCCTGGGTAAGTGGCTACACGGTCCTTTGTATCATTCCTTTCAGCTTAACCATTTTCTCAGTGTGCATTATTATTCACTCCGAACCTACCTTGTTTTTCTAACTCCTTTTAATCTCTCTCATCTCCCCTCCATTTGCTTCCATTGACCTTGTTTCAGGAGCCCTCTCCTTCTCTCCCCCTTTCCCCGCTAAATACTTGCCTTCCTGCCTAGATCCATCTTATTTATTGTGATCACAGAAGAACTTTTATTATTTTTTATTTTTTTTCCCCCTGAGCTCACAAATGAATAGGGATGCTTTCAGGGAGTGCTCTGATTACAGACCACAGGGTCTGTGTAGAATACTAAGGTATCATGCAAATCAGCTTCCTTAGACCAATGTTCCCTTGCCTTTGATCACTCTAAAGAGCTTTCTCCTGTGGGCAGAGATGGGTTTTACTCAGTTGCACATTGGACAACTGTCATCTGAAACAAAAAGGGACATTTACTTCCGCTCAGCAGCCTGGGGAGTGCACTGGAGATGCAAAAATTGCCTAATTAACATATGCGATGCTGTGCATCTTAGAGGGATGTTGGACTGTAAATACACATTCTTGCATGTTGTGCTTGTAACTGACAACGCTTTTGTTTTTGGTTTTGGTTTTTGTTGGTTTTTTCCAAAGCATTGCTTCTCTGTCAGTGCACAAATAGAACTAAAAACAGGGATGGGTTAGAATCTTAAATTGGGGAGAAGCCAGACCCCGAGCATCGGGTTTTCTCAGATCCAATTACAGTTTGGACCTTGACCCTTCTGGAACCCAGCCCCTGTTTTACAACCATGGACATGTCAAGATGGAAGAGGCCTTCGAGGCCATTGAACTCCAGCTCTTGCTCAGCGTACTGCACAACATCGCTGACAGATGGTCAGCCTTTGCTTGAACATCTTCAACAAAGAACCCACAACTCCATGAAACAGACTGTCCTGGCGCTAAGCAGCTCAAACAGGAAATTTTACCTTCGTGTATTGTGTAAATGCAGGATGGTAAAATGGTGTAGTGCATTGTTACTCCAATTGTAAGTCGGGACCCACTTGGTAGTGTTTTCAGTGGAAATTATCATATTTAGTGTTCTGTGTTGATCACCGAAAAAACCACCCCTACCAGTAAATAATTATAAAGCTTGAAAATGTCTTGTCTACATTGCATTTTTTAAATTTATTTTTTTATTTTGAAGAATTTATACTCCGCCTTTCCCTTGCCGAAGCAAATGCCCAAGGTGGCTTACATGGGCAGGCTAGTCTAAACCAAAATTGTTCAATGTTTTTTTTTTTTTTTTTTTACAAATATATAATATTCTGTGATTCACCAAATGCTCAGTGCCACATATAGCCTTCACAGTGTGCTCCCCCCCCCAGCCATGTGACATCGAGCTTCAGTAGGTGATTGTCTGTCCAGCCTGGACAGGTCCTCAAGTTTGAACTCTGTTCTTTTGCCGGCTGGCCTTCTCACCACATTCCAACTCCACAGTGACTGCGTTCTGCCACAACAGGTACTGCAGCTTGTCACAGCCTGGCCTTCTGTCTCCCATTCAAAAACAGACCACAGATTTTCCTGCTTAGCTTCAGGCAGTACAAGCAGCTCAACCATCAGTCCACGTCTCCTGCCCTACGTTGTATAGTAATTGTAAATTGTGAATTATATCCTGCTCCTAAGTTGTGTATTAACTGTGATGCAAAAAAGAGCTCAGTCAATATATTTCTGAGAGCCACAAATTATAAGTCGAAGAGCCTCATGTGACTCACAAGCCAAGGTTTGGCCACCCTCTGGTCTGTAGGATCCTAGTGACATCTCTTGGAGTTTCTCCTACTATTGATTTTGGACATTATCTGCTGATGAAGTTCAGAGAAGTGAGCAGGGAAGAGGTTCCTTATTCCTCCAGCCCCCTCAGTGTCTGATGCGGATATAGTCCATTGCAGCTCCAGGAAGCCAGCCACATGATCCACGGACTTCACCCTACCTGGTCAAACCAACCCCCGGCCCTGGTTGTTATTTGCATAGGCAGAGTCTGAAGCTAGTGGGCGGGGTTAGCGGTGACGTAAATATACCCAAAACAATGCTAATTCCAAGCATTTCAAATGGGGTTTCGCATGATGTTTCGGATTTATTTGTTTACTCCTGAAGTAAAAACTTACCAAAATAACAACGTGTGATCGTGGAGAAACATCATTGGTAACCTAATTATGATTCAATATGCAATTCCAAGGTTTAATTCCGCGTAATTATATTACTGAACATACCGGACGAAATGCCGCTTGCTGTCTATTCAAACTCGGATTGCACTGCTTTGACAGACTTATTTTGACGCAGGCATGATTAGAGACGTTGAGATTAACTTTACCACACGGGCAGGGAGATTTTTGTTTGTGACGCCACGGCGGCAATCCTTCTTCGCGGCAATGATCTGAGATATACCCATGGCTTCAAGTCTGTGACGTCATGGCCAATCCAGTGTATCTAACATCCTAGGGTCAAACGTGCATAACTGAGATGTAACCGAGGATTACAATCCTTTGCTTGCGGAGGGGAAATGCTGCATTGCTTCTCCTGGATGGTTGGCTGCTGGAGAGGAAACTGACTGAATGAGGTCATGCACTCTGTGCACACACAGCCCTTCCCTGACAGCTCTCAAATTCTGCTAGGGATGGGGCCTCCTCATCAAATGCGGCAGGAGTGATTAACTTGACTTACTGCTTTGGAGACGGTGGCATTTCAGCAATAAAGCTGAAATAGTCCGCGGCTGGCCAAAACAAAGCTTCAAGCTCGGAAACACTTTCAAAGAAAAGGGTTCATTCCTGTACACATATATTTACGGATAGGATCCTGTGATCTGAGCTGGAATCCTTTGCTATTCCCGGCGATGAAGTCATGTGCCCTAGTTCAGCCGCAAGAAGAGAGCTAACATTTATGCTGTGTGTTGGTTTTGAAACACTGGTACCCTGTCTTTCCGCTTCATGACACAAGGCTCACAGTGACCCATGATTTGCACAATAAAATTCAACAAAACAAAGAAGCAGGAAAACAATATTAAGGGCACAATCTTAACTTGGAGTTAGGCTGGCACAGTTAGGCCAGAAAATTTTGGCTGGCCCAAGGACTGCCGTAAAGCACATTTGGACCACTCTCAAAGTCAGGGAGGATGGCGCACGTCTGTGTTCTGGCCTTTCTGACTCTGAGAGTGGTCCAAACGTAGTGGCCCTTGTGCTGGCCAAACTTTGCTGGCCTAACTTGCCAGCCTAACCCCAGGTTAGGATTGCACTCTAAGAATCATAGCAGCAGAAACTAAACCAGAAGAACAGAAGAGTGAAAAGTTAGAATGCAACAAAACGGTATCTAGCTTCTACCTGGCCAATAAGGAGAATGCAGTTTCTGCAGGATGAGAGTTGCATGTCCGAGAGGCCACTGCGGAGAAGGCCCTTCACCTTGTTTCCACCAAACAAGTCTGCCTGGATAATGGCAAGGCATGAAGGAAGGACCACACAGATGACCACAGGGAGCAGGTTATCTTATAGGGAAGGAGAGATACCCCAGTCCTAAGCCATGAATGAATTGCCCCTAGAAACAAACTGTCAGGTGGCGGAACAAATGGGGCTGCTAACATGTGATCATGTGATAACACATGATACATAACCTTCTGGAGGCTGGTAAATTCCAGCCATTTTCTGCCATATATTCATCTTGGTTCAGTATCTTCTTAGAGATGAGTTTGTTTTTGTGTGTGCTTTGGGTTCTTCTCGTTACTTTGATTCTGTGTTTTCCTATGTGTGGTCGGTTGACTTATTTTGTTTGTTCACAGCTTTGGTTGTCTTTTCGAAGGTGCTATGGTGATCGATAACAGTTTGCTTTATTATAACTAACTAAAATATAGTGATACTGAGTTTTTGAAGGACATCGTATGTACATCAGCAAGGAAGGGTTTGGAAGGAATCATGAACCAAGAATCATGCTTGGAAGGGAGAGAGATAATTTTTGTTTAAAGTCGAATAAAATAAAGCAAAAATCTGCATATATAGTTATGAAGCAGTTTGGCTTCATTGTTCATATAATTTCACCGTGATCAATTAGTGTGTCATTGAGGATAAAATTGCAACTTGTTAAAGCACTTTTGCTCGTATGAGAAACCTGAACATTCTGAATGCTTCCCATAAATATATAGAATCTCATTTTTAATTATGAGCCAGAAAGGAAGTTCTGGGGGAAATGAGGCTCGGTTTGTAACATATCCAACCATTATAAACTGGACTAATTTGCATTCGCTGTGAAGTGATTATAAACTTTGATGACATTCCTACTATACTTTCACACCCACCCACCAGCTGCTGTTTGCTGGCAGTTGTACCTACAACACGTCCTGCAGTGGTTCCCAAACTGTGGGTTGGGACCCACCAGTGGGTCACGAGCCAATTTCAGGTGGGTCGTGAAGCACCTAGTGCAGTCATATGAAAATAGAGGAAGCTGAGACACTGGAAAGGCGGAGGTCAGTGTGGTTATTTTTTCTTCTGTCAAGGTTGTAAATAGGCTGTTTCAGTGGTGTCATTCACATGATTTAGGAACAGGAACTCACTTCTGATTGGCACTTGTGGCGAGCCAAATTCAAATGTTGAAAAACAAAACAAAACCCGGAACCAGCCACGGAGCCCTTTAGGATCTGGAACGCCCGTTCTGGTCTGTTCCCCCCAGGCGTGTACCTGGGCGAAACCGCGCCCAGGGCACGCAACGTCATGACGTCATGTGACATCATGACGTTTGGCGGGCTCGGCAGCCCAGGATGGGAGCCGCCGCTGCGCGTCCCGGCTCGGGGCGCGCGGCGGTGGCTTCCTTCCCTGTGCTGCCGCTGGAGCACTTAAAGCGCCCCAGCAGCAGCCCGGGGGGGAAGAAGCTGCCGCCGCGCGTCCCGGCTCGGGGTGCGCGGCGGCGGCTTTCTCCCCCCCGCTGCTGCTGGGGCACTCAAAGCACCCCAGCGGTAGGCTGGGATGCCATCAAGGCACCTCCGCATGCAGGGGCCCGCAAATTTGCGGGCGGGGGCGGGGCGCCATGCCAACGGCGCCCCCCACCTTATGGCCCCCCAGGGCTCGTGCCCTGGGGTGCCATACCTTTGCGATGCCTCTGGTTCCCCCTGAATGACATCACTGGGCTGTTTCTTTTCTGATTCACTTTGTTATTGGAAAATGGCTGAGAAATAACTCAACATTGCTGTGTTCTCCGGAAAGCAGCAGGATCTGGTGTCACAATGACAGCACTTCGGGCCATGACATCACTTCCTGTGGGTCTCAGAGGGATTGTCATTCTAAAAAGTGGGTCCCAGTGTTAAAAAGTTTGAGAACCACTGATGTACTGCATTTGATCATGCAAAAGTACATCAGGAAACAGCCAGGAGTGGTCTCACACTGGAGGAAAGATCTTGTGAGGGGCCAAAGACAAGCTGAAACGAACATCACTCTCCATTGTGCGCCGCTTGTGGTGTCAAGACTGGCCCTCTTAGCCCCTAAAGATTGCTCTTTAACTGCTTCCCCTTTGTCAACATGAACTATAACCAGGGTGATTAATGCAGGTGTTAAAGAGGCAAGATGAGGCTGTGCTGTTCTCGTTGGTGTTTAGCCCTGACAGAGCAAACAGTGACAAATAACAGGCAAATGCCGTAATGCAGGAACTGAATTGCCGCAGTGAGCAAGGGAAGAAGACCATCAGGAAGAGATGGCAAAAACAGTGGAACTTCAGCTAATGGCCAGAAGGTGGGACTTGGCACCACCCAGAACTCCCTTGAAATTCACACAACTGGTGACCTCCCCGACAAATCACCAAGCGCCATGCAAGATGGAACATCCCCACCTGTTGGCCATATCCAGTGGTGTCATTCAAATGATTTAGGAACAGGAACTCACTTTTGATTGGCACTTGTCGGTAACCCGGAACCAGCCACGGAGCCCATTAGGATCTGGAATGCCCGTTCTGGTCCATTCCCCCTGAATGACATCACTGGCCATATCCCAACATGTGAATCTCCCAGCAAGGAGTCCATTAGCGAGGGTAGGCGGAAGCAGTGATGTCATTCAGGGGGAACGGACCAGAGCGGGCGTTCCGGATCCTAATGGGCTCCGTGGCTGGTTCTGGGTTCCCGACAAGTGCCAATCAAAAGTGAGTTCCTGTTCCTAAATCATTTGAATGACACCACTGGGCGGAAGGTACTCATGGCTTAACCAGTTCCAGTTACTCAAGGCCTGGGGGGAGGGCATACTGAACCACTGCACCTTGGCTTACGGGCTGTGGGTGACAGCAGCAGCAGCAGCCTTCTAGAAACCCTGATACGATGCAGGGGGCTGGCATCTGGGAGAGGCTCCTGCTTGTAGGTGGGATGCCCTACTAAGCATTCCAGTGGATCTCTTTCCCATTCTGAGTGTGAAGAGCAGGACAGAATGGAGCCATGGCTAATCCGGGACCACGTGCTGAAACACACTGAGTGTCAGCCTTTGTTATCATCCCTTGTTACTGATTGTCTCTGCTCCTCCCCTGTCTCCCTCCCACTCACAAGCCAGCAGGCAGCTCATGCCACGGGTCCCCCTTGGAACTGCACGGAGCCCCAGCTGGCTGGGGAGGAAGGAGGGGTGTGTCAGTGTTGCGTCACCTGCTTCCAGGGGCTGGGTTGGCAGCAGTGGTGTTATCCTACCGGTGCGCTGGGCAGGACATCCGGGTGATCGGCAGCCTGCCTGTTGCGTACCGCAGCATTACGCCGTTTGCGTAACCAATTACGCCGCTTGCGTACATTACGCAAACGGCGTAACGCTGCGGTACGCGGCGGGCAGGCTGCCGATCACCCAGATGTCCCGCCCAGCGTACCGGTAGGATAACACCACTGGTTGGCAGGCAGCCAAGGGCACAGGCACTGCTCGGCCCTGGCACACTGAGCCAGAGGCGGATCTACAGGGAGGGCAAAGCTCTAAGTGTTGCAAGAAGCCTTACCCTGTCATGTAAATCCCTCCCCTCCCTTGCTGCTGTAGCCGGTATAGTAAGCAATGCCAAGATGTTGCTGTTCCCTGTGAGGATTGGCTAAAATGGTGCAGGAGAGGAGTGATTTCCACTGCAAGGCTTCTTGCAAAACTTAGAGCTTTGCCCTCCCTTAGATCTGCCTCTGCACTGAGCACACTCAGCCCTGCAACATCCGCTCCTCCCACTTCTGGAAGCAGGGCTGGGCATCCGGCCGCACAGGAGCTGCTCAGCCCTGGCTTGCTGACCACCCTGAATCCTGCAGGCCAAGCCAGGTGGGGCCCTCATGGGAGCTCTGCATTGCTGCGGCTTGGCTCCCTGCAGCCGGGGCGGACTGCTTGCAACCATCTGACATGAGTGACGGGGCCCAGCTCAAGCCTTGTGCGCCAACATTGAGGTGGGTCAGGGCGCAGGTACCAGTGCCAAATTGACGGGCCCTAGTCCCTGCAGGGCCCCTGGGCTTCAGCCTAGTCAGCCCTGCTCCAGAGCGTTGCACAATGTCCACAGGCCCTTCAAAAGCATTCTGAGGCTTTCGGAATGTGTTTAAAACATTACTTCCTTTTTTTTTTTTTTAAATCAAGGTTGCCGTCCGTCCAAAAAGGTTTGGGAAGCACTGGACCAAGGCTGGACCAAGCATGCACATGCCTCCCTGGGACTGTTTACACTGCACAAGATGGATCAACATCCTGCTGAACCTGCCTCCTCGGCCTCTTCGAAAAGGGGATGGAGACAATCCCACCACCCCCAACAGCCCACACACGCAAGCAGCAGGCGAGGAAGCAGAGCGAGCATCATGCACCAGCTTTTGGACACGCATCGCCATATACAGTGATGTCATTCAGGGGGAACGGACCAGAACGGGCGTTCCGGATCCTAACGGGCTCCGTGGCTGGTTCCGGGTTCCCGACAAGTGCCAATCAAAAGTGAGTTCCTGTTCCTAAATCATTTGAATGACACCACTGGCCATATATATCCACGCACGACAGGCTGAAATGACGCTGGAGGTTTCGGCTGCAATCCCTAGTACACCCACTCATCTGGAGCCATTCAACTCAGCAGGACTTACTTCTGAGTAGACCCACCTGGGCTTGCTTTGCCTGCAGTCCTGCACCGATCGACGCTGTGCATTGATACTTCAGGCAGGCACATCCACATGCTGCTGAAAAGAAACATTCAGATACCTGAGTACCCCATAAAACACTGCAAGCTCCTTTCCCCGAGGATATACAATGCTGACCTCGACAGCAGTAAAATAGGAGCAACTCTTTCCAACCCGCCCCTTTTTCGTTCAGCACAGATGTGGATTTGGCTCCGGAGAGCAGTTTCACACCCATCTCTCTAGGAAAGTGCCCTCACAAAGACTTCTGCAGTGCCCTCAGACAGAAGTGGAGTCTCCCGACCACAAATTGCTGCACACCCTCGCCCTCTGAGTCCTTTCATGCATAATGGATCCGATTAATGCGCAAGGCAAGCGGACATTAACAATACATAGCCTTGAAGGGTGCCAATGCAGTGCTTGATGGCCTAATGGAGTCACTGGAATGATCCCTAAGTGGACTGAAGTAGGAACTCAGAAAGAGATGATTGGATCACAGGTGTGCTCCTTCGTATGTTCACCCCTACAGGGGAGAAAAAACATTCATGCGTCTGCGGGAGACATAATAATGTTTTACAGTAAGATGTATTTCAGTTTGAAAGATAAACCATACAATCCCCATGGATGAGCTGCTAAGGATAGGAAAGGCAGGGCTGAATGAGCAGAACTGGCCATGCAAACCCATAAACCAATGCAAGAACAGATGCAGGAACGTCCACTCCCCCCTTTGTGCCTTGTGGCCCTCATTGCTCTGTGGCCTTGTGGCCCTAAAGCGCTTGACCTCCACTCAGAGCTGGCAGCTCAACAAGGCACTGATGGATTCCATGGACCTCCATGTTGAGGGCCCATCAATCTGAGGACCCTGATGGTTGCCCTGCCCAACAGAGAAGTGGGCCCAGCCAGCAACTGGCAACCACAGCTGGGTGAGACCCACTCTCTTTTACCGTGGTGGTCAACGTGGGTTTCATTCATTCTTGGTAGGTCAGCAGCTGTGGCCTTCCATGTCCTTTTTTTGGTCTTCTCCCACAATGCCTCACATAGTGCCACAACTCACTCTATCTGTCCATTCAGGGCCGGCCCATGCATGAAGTCAACTGAAGCAATTGCTTCAGGCAGCAGGATGCCAGTGGGTGCCCATTTCTGTCTGCCCATGTACCTCCTCTGATTCTCTACTTCTCCCCACTTCCTGGATTGGAAAAGGAAGACTGTGGAGGAGAAGGTAAGGTGGATTAGAGTGTCGGAGAAGCAGAAGCAAGGGGGGGCAACATTTGACATGTTGTCTCAGACATTGGCTGGATTTTCTATCCACCCATTCAGGGCTGCAGCAAGAAAAAACAACAACAAAAAACTCAGAGGTTTTCTCATGCCTGTGAGCTGAGTGTTATGACAGTGCACAAACATGTGTGTGCACTCTCTCTCTCTCTCTCTCTCTCTCTCTCTCTCTCTCTCTCTCTCTCTCTCTCACACACACACACACACACACACACACACACACACACACACACACAC
>JAJKFI010000011.1:9381158-9391857 GCA_029204185.1 Lerista edwardsae | reverse complement strand
CACACACACACACACACACACACACACACACACACACACACACACACACACACTAGAGGCCCTAGTACAATACGGGCCTTTTGCAAATACCCCACCTGCCATAATGATGGGCGTTTTGCACATAATAAAATAAGGTGGGATAACTGAGAACCTTGCAGGAATAAAGAATGACTGGCATATGTGGTAAAGGAGAAAATGGGTGTCGTGAAGGTTAGCCCTTAGCTAATAGCAAAGATGTTAGAGCAGGCGAAGCAACAGAATGAATCTTTTACTTCTCCTCCCACTTTTCTTTTCCTTTTTAAAAAAAAATCTTGGTAGACACGTTTTTTATCTAGCATTTGTCACCTCTGAGAGCTGCAGGTGCTCAGATGGATTTTAGCAAATGCCTCCAACTGTGTGACATCTGGAAGCTGTCACCAGACTAACAAGAGGTAGCCTTTTGCCACCAGGCCTGTTTGGCAGATGCTCTCTCTCCCTCTCTCCCTCTCTCTCGCTCTCTCTCTCTCTCTCTCTGTGTGTGTGTGTGTGTGTGTGTTCCCCTTCCTTATCTCCACTGGGCTCTCCATTCCTTGGGCAAAACACCACATTTTGCTCCATTTCAAAAACGCCTCGCTTTCCTCACAGTGCCGTTGGCCAAATATAAGCCAGGCCAGAATTACCCTGGTCGATCAGACCAAAAAATATTAATCTAATAATGTGAGGGTGAGCAGATGAGTGGCAGTTATCAATGGACCTCTGACTGATGGCCAGTCGATCAGTGAAGCTTTCGGACCCCCAGCAAGAAACATGAAAGGGAAACCAAATTCCTCAGGCAGGCCCTTGTGCCGCCAGAAAGCAGGTTCCAATAGTGTAGCAGCCTGTTAGGACTGGGCCCTAAGGTGGATATAACAGACAATGATAAAATTAAGATCTCAGCCAGCAGTTCCCCTTCTGTTGGGTGTCTTCTGCATATGTTCTATGTCCTCTCTTCAGTCTTCTGGCATTCCTGCCTCTGCTGTTTGCTACTGTTCTTGGCAAAGTCAGCCTCAGGGGGAATTTCCCCTTCCTAAATAAGGAAGGCTTCTGTCCAGGCATTATTTGGAGAACACCGGCTCAACTGCAAGCAGCCAAATGACGCCACAGCTAAACGGTGATAATTGGGTGTTCATGTGATAATTAGTCTTTCTCATATCTTGAAGATAGGGTCAAGATTTGTGTATTTTCTACTCTGTCATTTGCAAGTAATGAATTCCTAAGTGAGCAAACCATGCTTCTTTCTGTTTGTCACCTGCTTCATGAGGTCATTTCCTGCTTGATGACATCACTTCCACCCTCTGCAGGCTCCATGAATATTATTCAGCCAGCATTACAAAATGAGTTTGACACCCCTGATCTAGGCCATGGCTACATCACTACATCACTGTGGTTGCAGTCCTGACCTGGAGTTAGGCTGGCAAAGTTTGGCTGGCCCCAGGGCCACCGTAAAGCACATTTGGACCACTCTCAGAGTCAGGGAGGATGGCGCACGTTTGTGTCCTGGCCTCCCTGACTCCGAGAGTGGTCCAAACATACTTTATGGCATCTCTTGTGCCAGCCAAACTTTGCTGGCCTTCCAGGTTAGGATGATGATGATGATGATGATGATGATGATGATAATAATAATACCACCAGTATTTATATACCGCCTTTCTTAGTCATTCGATTGCTCTTTTGACTTTAATTCAAGGTGGTTCACATAGGCAGGCTTTTTTCTAACCCCAAGGGGTTTTACAAATCACAAAGAGGTTCTATCTTTCAAGAACTACTACATTCAGATGAAAACTTTCACAGTCCAGTCTTTCCCTCTGGCCATACGATCACCTTCCTGCCGGCTGATAAATTGCTTCTTTGCTCTCACCAAAGAACAGCTGGCCCAGCACAACTCCTTTCCCACAGGCAGCTGGAGACAGCTCAGATCAAATCTTATCAGCCACATTCTGAAGGTCTGCCGCTCATGGGATTGCACCCACAGTGATGTAGTGATGTAGCCATGGCCTAGATCAAGGATGTCAATCTCATTTCAAACTCAGGGGTGCCTAACTCCAGGGTAGGATTGCTCTCTCAGTGTCTGCAAGAGCTACCCTTTGTGATTCTTTTTGAATTCACCCTTTCATGCACAGCCTAGGTATATTAAGATTTTGCTCTTGGAGCCCAAAAATTACCTTTTTTTGTTTTTTAAAAAATTGAGTATTCAGAGCAGCCAGACTTATTTAGCGGTGGCCTGCTGTGGTGAAAGTAATGTTAATATACTCCACTGAAAAATGCATTTCCATTTTGTGATTATGTTTCTTCACCTGAACGTTCCTGTCCCTCTACCCAAGAATGCTTTCCACTGTACAATGGGACTTAAAAAAATAAAAAAGCCCAAACTGATCAGGATCTGCAGCGTATAATTTTGAGTCCATTTTTATGTATATTTATGCTAAACCTAAATCATGTTCTTGATTTCCATAAGCGGCCCGCGTGAGATAGCAACCCTTCTGCCACAATTTTTTAAAATGTAGACAGTTTTGATGAACAAAATTGATAGGTGCAGGAGGAACAAAAGAATACTGATGACACACACATAATGCAATTCCTGATCAAAAGTGGTGAGCGTGGTAGATGATCTGTCCAAAACTTAAACTGTTTTCCAAAAAGTTTGCAAGATATCCAGGAGAGAGAGAGAGAGAGAGAGAGAGAGAGAGAGAGAGAGAGAGAGAGAGATGTTGTGAAGTATTTCAAGTACACCCACACATTCTGATTCTGCATATTTTAGCTCAGGAAGATGTAGCTCAGGGATAGAGCTACAGGTTATTTTGCATGCAAGACAGGTCAGGTTCATAAGGTTCAATCTTTGGTATCTCCCAGGTCAGACAGTGAAAGACCTAATGTCTGGCTGACTTGTATCATTCGATGCAGGGCTGGGGAATCTCAAAATTCATTTACTGCAACCCTCAAAATTCCTACCTTGCTTCCAAAGGCAACCAGCTAACTTCAGACTGACCACAGGGTGAGTGGGCTGGAGTTCACTGCAGCCTTGAAGCCTGAGATGCCCTATACTAAGTGAAATGGCTATTCCAACCCCACCTTCTGTTGTGGAAATTGTGGAAGACTACCCCAGGAGATGGGGAACAGTATCAGCAGTGGCCCCTTGTCTGTCAGCCAGGAATTACAGGGTCTTTGCCTGCAGAGGCAAAGAGGATGGTTTGGGGAAAAAAGAGTGGAAGGAGGCCTTTGAAAAGTGTGATGGCCTGACAGATTTTTTGACTGATGGATTGGAGGAAGGATGCTTGAAGTTGCTGGGACTGGGACTGTGATTGTGGTTGGAACTAAGGTTGCTGTAGGGAATTATTGTGTGGCTGCCACACCCCTCGAGCCACAGACTGGAGAAGAAAGGGGGGATGGTGTGGGTGAGCAGGCATTTTGCATTTTGCCTTCTCATGGGTGGTGGGGTTTAGTGGTTCCCTTGTGCAAAACTAAGGTGGCTTTTGATGATAAAAGGGAAGCTAATTAGCCTATGGTGGGCATAAGAGTGCAGAGAGGGAATTTGTCACCCTCCAAGCATCCGACACACAAAAGGGAGCAAGGATTGACATACTAGCCACATGCATGCATGGGCAAAGGTGCCCCCACCCCTATCCATAAGGAGGAGGAACCAGAAGCAATGCTAGGTGGGTGCAGACTACACCAGGTGATGCACTTGGGGTGTGTGAGTGAAACCACTACTGGCAAACGTTGTGAAAATCTTGGTATATTCAAATAATCCCATCATGTCCTGTATCATTCACTGTGTAATATAATGCAGAATTCAATGAAGCCAACCACATTGAAATATCTGTATTCTCTGCCCCCCTCTCCCCCAAAGCGACCCTCTGCTCTCCTCCTTGTGCCAACAGTGTGCAACTGGGATATGATACGCCCACTGGCCATCTGTGCAACTTGCCCTTAATCTCTCCTTTGTCTTCCTCCTTCTTGGCATGATTCAGACTCACGTCAATAGATTGCCACAATACCCTCATTGATTCAGGAACAATGGCCACCAATACTCAGAAATGAATCTAATGCAGAGAAAGGGCTTCGGCACAGCCTGGATTCCCAAAGTATCTGTTGTCACGGGGGCCAAAAAAGGAAAAAAGGAAAAGGAAAAGGCTTTTTTCTCTCTCTCCAGGAGGGAATTGGCCATCCTGGTGCACCTCTCTGAAACTGGGATATGGTTGCAGGCAATGCTTCATGTGCAGTAACAAAAAAATCTAATGTGGAGTGCTTTCAAGCATTATATCTATGGTCTCACTGCAACTGCCTTCTGCTCACTTGTGAGGTAGGCTAGAGAGGGAGATTGAGAGTGACTCCCTTTGTGGCTAAATTGGAAATTGGGATCTGGCGCTCCCTTTGACACCCAGGGCACAATCCTAAACTGAGTTAGGCTGCCATAAACTAAGCCAGCAAAGTTTGGCCAGCGCAAGGGCCACCCTAAAGTATGTATATTGGTGGCCCTTGTGCTGGTCAAACTTTGCTGGCTTATCTTATGCCGGCCTAACTCCAGTTTAGGATTGCGCTCCCAGAGTGCAATCCTAACCTGGAGTGAGGCCAGCACAATTAGACCAGCAAAGTTTGGCCAGCACAAGGGCCACCATAAAGCACGTTTGGCCCACTCTCGGAGTCAGGGAGGATGGCACATATCTGTGTGCTGGCCTCTCTGACTCCAAGAGTGGTTCAAACATACTTTACAATGTCTCTTGTGCTGGCCAAATTTTGCTGGCTTAACTGTGCCAGCCTAACTCCAGGCAGATTGTGCCCCCACACTCAGTCATGATCCTGGCCCATGTGCTGCGCAGGGCCTGGACCACAATGTGTTGCCTGCCATGGAGACTGCTGCCTGAAAAAAGGTTGGAAATAGCTTACCTACAGGAACTGACTGAGAGCTAAATTTCATTCCAATACCACCTTACTAGAACCATTAGGCGGTTGTTTGCACAAGTCTGGAATTTTTGAAATGCCTGTGTACTTAGAGGTAGAAAATAACACTTCCAGGAAGATTTTGCTGCAGTGCAGTGCTACACTACCAAGTCCCCACGGTTGCTGTAGTGTTTCTATTACGAACTTAATTTGGAGTCCTTCTCAAATGGGACATCTTAATACCTCGGAAATTGTACTGTTCATAGTTTACTTAGCACTAAAATGAGGTCGCCTTGCCCCCTAGTGGATGGAAAGTCTGCAAGGAGTTTCTGAGAGCCTGCACGGTCAATGTATCTTTTTCTTTCCTTCTTGACGTTTCATGATTTCGTTTTGTTTTAAATTGGCAGTGGAAATGAGAACCCCTGTGTTGTATTCTGTACAGCCATTGTATTTTGATCAGAGAGAGAGAGAGAGAGAGAGAGAGAGAGAGCACTCAGGATGGGAAAATTGCATTAATTAGCCTACCATATTAGGAAAACAAAACAAAACCCTCAAAAGCTGGTCAAACCACAATTTCGTCACCAAATTCAGTGGACTCCTTTTATTTATAGTAGAGTTAAAATCTTCTGTGAAGTCATTCACAGAAACGGATAGGGTTTTGTTTGTTTGTTTGTTTGTTTGCAGTTAAAAGTACCCCCTCCCTTAAGTGCCACTGCACCAGCTCTGAAATGGGGGAAGGGAAAGAAGTATACTGCAATATATTATGATTTTTGATAATGAAGGAGATGAAAACAAAAGTGAAAACTGGAAAAAAATGAATAGAAATTAGCCCAATGGCCAAATGCCTGAACAATGAGAAATAAGTCCCATACAATTTAAATGTAGTCATGTGAAATAAACATGTTTATAAGCATAACGAAGACATAAACCTTGAGCACCTTTAGATGTGAAATCTTAGACTCAAGCCTGGCCTAAATTCACAACTGAATGGAGAGGAGAATGCAGTAGTAGATTGGATCGTATCACATCAATTTCCTGGTAGCAGATCACATGTTTCAATGCTTTCCAATGAGAATAAACTCCTTGCAAGTTGAAAAGTAGCACAACAGGGACGATGGGGATGGAGGCACTATGGGTCAACCAAGATGGCAGAGAGGAATAGCACAGCTGCCCCCCAAAAATGCTGCAGGCTGCCAATGCTAAGGGGGCTGGGGTGCTCTTTGGAAGCTCCATTGGCAGCCCTCCTCTTTCATGAGGGCTTTTGGGACTGTTCACAGTCCTTTGATGGCACCTGTCCAAAGCCCTAGTGCTGCCTAGATGAACCCTCTGCACAAATGCATTCCCTGTGCATAATGTCCTCATGTTCATTTTTGTGTGAAAAAAAGGCCTGTTATGTTTCATGTACCTATTTCTGTTTTATACTTTCTGTTTACAACAACAGACCAGGCTCTTGGAAAGTAAACAGAAAGTATAAAACAGAAATAGGTACATGAAACCTAACTGTTTCATCACATTCCCATATTTTCAATATGGCTGCTCTAAGTGCTTTGCAACCCACTTGAAATTGGCTCGCTACCCACTGGTGGGTCCCGACCCACAGTTTGGGAACCACTGCTACATAGCCTGGCCTATCTTTAACCCTAACTTTAGGGGTAAAATTTATTCCCTTCCTTTATTTTTTATTTCATTGATGGAGAACCTTATGGAGATGTCCACAAAGAAAACCTTTATAAGAGAGCAGAGAATCCACCTGTCGGATTTAGTAATTGTTTACTTTGTTCTTACTTTTACTAGCACATCTCCCATACACTTTTAATGAGTTTAGTCCAGCTACTTTTGCTGCTGTTTGGTAATTGAAATTCATACTTAAATTTTTTAACAATGTTAATTTCTTTCTGCAGAAATAACATACTTTTGGTCTGAAGTACTATAATTATGTATGAGACACTCCTTTTTATTGCTAGCTATCATCCAGACACGCTGCCAAAGAAACTAGGATGGTAATTTAATGTACAAAGAAGGAAATTACTAGCAAATCGGATATTGTTTAAGTGACTGCAAAACTGTATCACTTTTAAAAAAAATTAAAATCAGCACAAAGTCATAGTTGCTAATGTAGTGGCTATGCGCACTTATAGCTGGAGTAGAAAAAGATCTGTAAACTCCAGTTTTTTTTAAAAAAAAGAGGAATCTTTGAGGTTCAGGATTTTTTTGTTCAGATGGTTTCTTTCTTCAGAGATTGGCTGCAAAAATAGTCCAAAATATCTGGGGTTTCAGGCCATGTAGAAAAATGAGTGAGGGTGGGATGAGGTGGGGGTGGAAAGAAACATGCTTTTTTTTTAAAAAAAAGCTGAAATAGAATTTAGTATTTTAAGGGCAAACAAGAGTATGAATCATCATCATATATAGTAGCAAACTCTGGTGGTTGAGCATCTATCAGATTGCGAACAAAACTGGACCACCAAGTAAGGTTGCACAGTAAGCTTTCTGAATGGATTTGTGGAACTCTTGAGGAAAACTACTACGGGCCACGGAGGCGGATCTAAGGGAGGGCAAATCTGTAAGTTTTGCAAGAAGCCTTATCTTGCAGTGGAAAACACTCCTCTCCCTTGCTGCTGTAGGTTGGTGATGACACATGACATCAACGCTGATCATCTGGAGACAGCATCATGACACAGTTGTGCAGCACTGTGCAGTAGCTGCAGAAATCCTCGCAGCATCGTGGAGCCCTTACAAGGGAGCATTGGGTATGTGTGCTTTCATTAGGTTGAGGGATAAGATAAGCTGTGCCAGTTGCCTCAGGAGGGGATTGTCAGTGTGGAAAATGGCAGATTGTGCACTGCATGGCATCTTAATGCTCAGGTGTATGCATTTACTTGCTTCTGTGCTACAGTCTCCTCCTCACTGCAATTTCACTTCCAGAGATCCAGGGGAGTCAGCTGAACCCTGAAGGATGCCTACACTATGTGTGTGAATAACATGGCTGATTATGATGAAAACAGGAAAGAAAGGAGGGACAGCAAGTTACCAGGTACAAGGACTGGAAAATACAAACTGCTCAAGGAAAGTAGGAATAGTTGGCATCAGCGTTGTCATCCGCAAATGAACTCCCGGAACGCTGGGAGGGACGTGGGCGGGACTTTCGCGTGATTGGCAGCCCGCCCGTTTCGTTCCACGGCTGCCTTGGCCTCAAGGGGGGCTGCCCCCGGTTGGCGTGGCCCCCCGCTGCTTGCCCAGGCACCCGGCGTGCCCCCCACCTGTTTCCTCCGGCGAGCAGGCACCCCTCGAGGCCAGGGCAGCCGTGGAACGAAACGGGCGGGCAGCCAATCACGGCGAAGCCCCGTGTAGGCCCCTCCCAGCATTCCAGGAGTTCATTTGCAGATGACGACGCTGGTTGGCATTATGGGTGATGGTGCCCTTTTTATTTAACGTTCCCTGGCTGCTTGATAATGGACTTTCAAGTGCATCATGACATGCTGATTTAGGGCTCAATCTTAAACTGAGTTAGGCCGGCATAACCTAAGCCAGGAAAGTTTGGCCAGCACAAGGGCCACCGTAAAGTATGTTTGGACCACTCTCGGAGTCAGAGAGGCCAGCACACAGACGTGAGCCATCCTCCCTGACTCCGAGAGTAGTCCAAAAACACTTTATGGTGGCCCTAGTGCTGGCCAAACTTTGCTAGCTTAGCATATGCCGGCCTAACTCCAGTTTAGGATTGTGCTCTTAGTGTAAACTCTAATTTTTACATGTAAGCAAATAATGAAATTGGACAAGTGGGTTGAAATTGGCGAGTCAATGAAATACAGTCAATGGCGAGTATCCATAGCTGACTGCCAGAGCAATTGTTTTGCATTCAAAAGACCTCAGGTTTTGTTTTCAGGTAGTTAGGGGAGCAAGCCCAATCTGAAACACTGAGGAGCTGCTGCCAATCAGTGTCTAGGGCTAGACAGAACAAATATCTGACTCTGTACAAAACAGCTACCTATGTATTTGGGGAAGGGCTGTGACTCAGGGGCATAGCTAAAGAAATGCAGGGGGGGTACAATTGCACCAGGAAACAAGCTGGGGGGGGCAACAAGCTGAGCTTGACACTTGTGAAAGCCTTGGTATGGATGAATAATACCATCATGTTATATATCATCGGAAAGGTATCTCAATGCAGAATGCAACGATACAAACCAGAGTGTAATATCTTTATCAAAAGGTATGGCTGAAAAACCAGAAAAAACGAAAATACGATTGTGATGTCACTTCCTGTTGCGATGGCACTTCCGGGGCAACGTTTTGCCCTCTGCACTGGGCTATACTTTCATCAGCTATGCCCCTGCTGTAACTGAACATTAGTTGTGCATGCAGAAGGTCCCAAGTTCAGCATCACATATGACCGGTAAAGATGCCCATCTGAAAACCCTCAAAATGCTGCCGGTCAGTGCTGGAATTGCTAGATTGACCAATGGTCTGACCCAGTATAAGTATCCTCTGAAGCCAAAGAGAGTTGCCTGAAAATCTTCTCTCTCCTTGATGGCCAACATTGTGTAGCACAAGGAAACACTTTCTTTTTTTTAAATGAACAAGGCTCATGCTTGCGATCTGCCTTCGTATGAAATTAGTTTCTTTCCAAATGCCTGTTATCCCAGTTGTTAAATTACTTCAAGTCATGCTCGAAGGCATGCATAGTATACTACAATCAAGCAGGAACAACACTTTGCATATCATTAAATGCCAAATTCTCTCCGATACTTGAGAAGAAGAACCGCAGCCAGAAATGTCTACGGCGTCGGCGTCTCGGTGCTCCTTTGCCGCTCCCTGTTTGCCAAGTGATTGCAGGCTGAGAAAAGGGCTCTTGCCAAGTGTCAAGCGAGGCCATTAATATCCTTATTGTTCTTCGAGCGCTGGAGTACACGCTGCTCTTTTCTCCAATGGCTCTATTGATAGGAAGGATTAGCATTACAAATTTGTATAATGATCGCCCTGCCCAGTTGGGAATGCGCAGAACCAAATATTAATACAAAACAGGAGAGTCAAGGATGGAGGAAGTTCCAAAGCTGCTTTTGCATAACAAGGAACGAACGGATGTTGCATCCATGGGATAATACATCGCAATCCATGTCAAGGACAAACAATGAACGATAATGCCAGCACCTTGCAGACAGATGGTTGAGCAATACAAGACACTGTGAAGTCAGCCATGCTTCCTGCTTTCAAGGGACACCATATCTTAAGAAGGATGCAAATGGGTGTTTTTTTTTTTCAATTAGTGGTATTAGCTTCATATTAGGCAGAGGCAGTGGTGTCATCCAAATAATTTAGGAACAGGTACTCACTTTTGATTGGCACTTGTTGGGGTCCACCCACCGGAAGTGATGTCATAAGCCAGAAGTGATGTCATGATTGTTGCCATGGATGTGATCATGTTTGTAATAACTTCAGCTTGTGGTTAGTGTTGATTTTACTTCTATTGCTTTGCTTTCTAGAGATGTGTATATACATATTTTGCTTCAACTGTTCCCTGGTTAAATAGCAGGGGCCAGCTTTGAGTGGGCGGGGCCATCTCAACTTCTAGGAACTGGTACTCGCGTAGTGGTGCGTAGTGGGTGCATGACATCACTGGGCAGAGGCATAGGGAGGGTGCCGCGGAGGGGAGGCGAGCACGGCGGACACTGGCTGCGGTTGGGGCCTATGTAAACTGCCTTGAATTAAAGTCAAAGGAGCAATCTGATGACCAAGAAAGGCGGTATATAAATACCTATTATTATTATTATTATTATTATTATTATTATTATTATTATTATTATTATTATTA
>JAJKFI010000011.1:9370468-9381148 GCA_029204185.1 Lerista edwardsae | reverse complement strand
TATTATTATTATTATTATTATTATTATTATTATTATTATTATTATTAATTACAGTTGGGCTATCGAGGAAAATTCTTAACAGTCAGAGCCATCCAACAATGAAATCAATGACCACCTGTTGGAGATTTCCTTGGGATTTCCTTGAGCATGGCTTGAATAGATGGTTTCTTAGCAGAGCCGTTCTTGGCTCGCAGAGCGCCTGGGGCAGAATGACATCACTGCTCCCCCAGCGCGGCTGCCCTGTCCCTGTCCGTCACCTGGCCACCTCCGTGCACCCAGAGTTGCTCCATTAAGGAGTGATCGGAATGCAAGGAAGGGCAGGGGGACCAAAAAATGTGTAGGTTTTTCCGCTCTGCTGTGCCCAACCACAACCAGCACCAGTTGTGCTCACCTCCTCCCCATAGCACCCTTCTTCCGCCAGTTTCCTTAGCTCCTTTTCCACTACTGATTCTACTCTTCCTCATTCCCTTCAGATCCATATCTGAAATCTTTTTTTCCTTATTACTACACTAGCATGTAGTTTTCAACCGTGTTTCCTGCACAAAGGAAGAAGTTCTCCTTCCAGCATTTGCTATTACAGAGAGTTGTTGACATTCGTGAAAAGAAGTTCTCTCGCCATTGAAATGCCTTGAAACTAAATTAAGAAAACTTTCTTGCATGTAATGTTTTAGATGCCACCTCATTTTCACCATCAAGAATGCATTGTTATTGCAGTGTCAGAACCTTCTGCAAAGCGTTTGATTCAGTGGTGTTATTCTACCGGAATGCTGGGCGGGACATCTGGGTGATCGACAGCCCGCCCGTCGCGTTCCGCAGCGTTACGCCGTTTGCGTAGCCAATTACGCCGCTTGCGTACGTTACGCAAATGGCGGAACGCTGCGGAACACGATGGGTGGGCTGTCGATCACCCGGATGTCCCGCCCAGCATTCCGGTAGAATAACACCACTGGTTTGATTCAGCAGAACATCTGGTTTCCAACCGTCTCCAACAGTGAAGGTTGTTCCATTGTATCCTACACAAGAACCTCCTTTCAAAGTCTGCTCAACCCAGATAAATTTGTCTTCAATCCAAACTGAAGTACTGAAGGCCTCCTTACAAAATGGCAGCCGTCCCATTTTCCTCACAATGACTGAGACAGATGGCCCTTGGCTTTTTTTTGGCTGTAATGTTTGGTAGGCCAAAATCCTTGTAACCAAGGGAGAGCATTGTAGCAGGAAACAACTTTATTAAAAAAAATGAACATGGGAAATTTAACAATATACACTGGATCCCCAAGTTACAGAGGTCTGAGTTACGAACATCTGGTTTAAGGACAGCTGTGTTGCACCTTCATGCTGATGCAGTATGTCTTGCCTTTGCTTTCACAGAGGCACAATAGCACTGGGCTGACAAGAGTTAGCTATTTTGATGAGTGATGGGATCTGGGAATGAGGAAGCAGAACACTGGGGGGGACTGACGCATGATTGGCAGCCCGTCCGTTCCGTCCGCGGCTGCCCTGGCCTCGGGGGAGGCTGCCCCCTGTTGGCGCGCCCCACCGCTGCTTGCCCAGGCACCTGGCGTGCCCCCCACCTGTCTCCCCTGGTGAGCAGGGCCCCCCCAAGGCCAGGGCAGCCGCGGAACCGAACGGACAGGAAGCCAATCACGCGTAAGTCCCGCACAGTGTTCCGCTTCCTCATTCCCAGATCCCATCACTGATTTTGACCTACATGTGTTCCAACTTCCATACAGAACAGAACATCCTTAGAGTGCAATCCTAACCTGGAGTTAGACCAGCACAGTTAGGCCAGCAAAGTTTGGCTGGCACAAGGGACACCGTAAAGCGCATTTGGACCACTCTCAGAGTCAGGGAGGATGGCGCACGTCTGTGTGCTGGCCTCTCTGACTCCGAGAGTGGTCCAAACATACTTTACGATGGCCCTTGTGCCAGACAAACCTTGCTGGCCTACCTGTGCCAGCCTAACTCCAGATCAGGATTGTGTCCTTATTGTAATTGTATACACAGACAAGCACACAGACCAACAGACTCTGGGACTAAGGAAGAACAGAGGAAGAGCAGGTGCAACTGCCTCAACCTCCCCCTCCAAACTGGACTAGCATCAGGGATCAGCCAAGTGGAGCCTTTAGCAGGGGCCTGCAACCAAGCTCTGAGATCTATAATCAGTGTCAAGGATAATAGCTGAGCCTTCCTAGGACCAAAGGGGGTGCACCAAATCCCCCTTCCCCATGAGGCCCACTGAAGCTGTTGCGTCAGGCAGCAGTTTGGTGGGCAGTGCTCTTCTCAGACCACTTTCTTGTCTCCATTGCTCACCTCCTCCTCCCCCACTCCCTGGACTGACAAAGGGAGAAGGAGAGAGAGAGAGAGAGAGAGAGAGAGAGAGAGAGAGAGGAGAAATGGAGTGGGGAGAGTACTGAGTAAAGGCATTGGAGATTGGGAAACAGAGGCTGGTCCATCATTAAGGTAAAGAGGGGCAGCATTTGGAAGGCCAACTCAGAGGCCCAGAGGCATTTCTACAGGGATGGCAAAGCTCTAAGTTTTGCAAGAAGCCTTACCCTGTCATGTAAATCCCTCCTCTCCCTTGCTGCTGTAGCCAGTAAGCAACGCCAAGATGTTGCTGTTCCCTGTGAGGATTGGCTAAAACGGTGCAGTAGAGGAGTGATTTCCACTGCAAGGTGGGGCTTCTTGCAAAACTTAGAGCTTTGCCATCCCTGTAGAAACGCCACTGCAGAGGCCAGAAGGTCTTGGACTGGCCCTGGGAATGAAGGCGCAATCCTAACCTGGAGTTAGGCAGGCACAGTTAGACTAGCAAAGTTTAGCCGGCACAAGGGACACCGTAAAGCACGTCTGGACCACTCTCAGAGTCAGGAAAGATGGCGCACGTTTGTGTGTTGGCCTCTCTGACTCCAAGAGTGATCCAAAAATAGTTTACAGTGTCCCTTGTGCTGGCCAAACTTTGCTGGCCTAACCGTGCCTGCCTAACCCTACATGAGCATTGCACTCTGAGAGTGTTCAGCATGCCCCCCCACCCCTGACTGTCAGATACCCTTTGGATTGATAGGCTTCATATACACCAGTGATGGAGAACCTATGACTCGTGTGTCAAAGGTGACACACCACAACGTTTTGGGGGAACACACCAGCATTCACCAACACCCTACAACAACTGAGGGTTGTTTGTTTTTGTAATGATTTAATGTTCTTTATATAATGGATAACCCCAAACATGATTTGACTGTATGCTTTAAAGTAAATGAGTATTACGTATTATTGACATAATAATTTGGCTTTTTTGGGGGGTGACATCAGTGGTGTCATTCAAATGATTTAGGAACAGGAATTCACTTTTGATTGGCACTTGTCGGGAACCTGGAACTAGCCACGGAGCCCGTTAGGATCCGGAACGCCCGTTCTGGTCTGTTCCCCCTGAATGACACCACTGGGTGACATGCCAGCAGAGTCAAATTAGGCATTTTTGACACAGCAAACCCAAAAGGTTCGCCATCACTGGTATGCATTGTATCTTGGGCCGTCTGTCTGCTGAAATCCAATTTCCAATTCATGTTATAGACCTCAGGGCCCTGAGGTGAGGACCATTCCAGGCTAGATAGGGCTTTGACCACCATTCCTCTCCCACGCCAAATCCCCACACTTCTTCCCAGAAAACCTGATAAACTCAGGCAGAGTGGCCTCTTCAGAAGACCCAGGCACTAGCCGATTTCATTACTTGCTAATCTCTTTTAACACCTGAGTGCCCTTCAACTAAATTACCTCAATAAAAGCTGTAAGTACTAAGAGGAGGAGGAGATCTAGTGTGAAACTCCATTCCTCCGCTCCCCTCCCTCCCTAGTAATTGCAAATGGCCCAGCTACCATTAACATTACTGAAGTTTATTTGGAGAGCAAAGGCAGGAGAATAAAATCAACTTTGCAAAATTAAAAGAACCCAACCGCTCTTGTCTTTGAGGCATCTCTCGACTAATTACCAAAAATTGCTTTCTGGTTGAGGGTGTTTGGCTGTAAATCAGGGGGAGATGCTGCAACTTAGGCAGTCAGTCACACCGCACCACCAGCTGGTTCGAGCGGGAGGAAATCAAAGGTTGGCGCATGGCACTGTTCGGGCGAACGGCACTACCAGAGAATTGCTTGTGGGTGAGCGCATGCATGCGCGTGCACATGTGCGCAGGGGCTCAGCAGACGGGGCCGTGATAAAGTGTTTATACACAATGTGGAAGCAATTAGGGAAGATAACCAACTTCCATTATATGCCTCTGAGTCATCCTCATCAACTCCCATTTCCACTTTCCCTTTGGTGCTTTCCCTTCACTTAATAGGATACTTGACTTTCTTTCTTCAGAGTGCATCATTGCAAGGTGTCAAGTAGTTTGCCCTTTCTATGAGCTATAATGACTCCATGTTGAATGGATTTGCAGAATTTTATTTTGATGACTGTCAGCAGCCACTGGAAAAATCCATGCTGCAAGCCTGCCTTTGAATGCTCCTCGGGTCTAGTTAATGCTTATGCCAGTAATTGGAAACGAGAAAATTAGTGATGATTTTGCCGGCATGCTTTTTTTCTTGCTCGTTTGGTTTTTTTTTGTTTGTTTGTTTTTTTCCTGGGGATGGAAAGAAATGGCTTGTTGATTTGGGGGGGAAAGGGATTTTCTCAATGTACAATTTGATGGGGTTTTAGAAACAGAGCTTAATCTTTGCCATGAACTTCAGAACAAAGAGGCTGTGTCAATTGTGATTTTTGCTCCATCAAACAGAAGATGTTTTCCTTAACTGAATGGTTACGTTTTGTTGCTTCTTCCTTCCCTTGTTGCCTCCTACAGGGCATGCGTTGCTGGGGTGCTTTTTACGACAACATTGGGAGAACACTTTGTCAGTGCAAGGCCTCTGAGAGGGGGTGCAGGGGGCACTTCCTAACTAGGCCTGGGGTCAAAACTGCTGGGAGGCAGGTAAATCTCAGCTCTGAAGATTTTCCAGTTGTTGCCACTCTCTCCCTTCCTCTTTTATACCCCTCCCTCCCTCCCACCTACCCCTGTCACCACTCTCCCCTGCCCAGTTTTCGCCCCTCCCCTTCCCCTTTGGGAAAGCAACCAAAGAAATGTTGTACCCCTGATAAAATTCTTCTTGGAGGACCCGGTTCTCTGATAAATGCCACCACCTCCTTTCTATGTTGTCCCTGAGGGCGCAATTCTAATCTGGAGTTAGGCTGGCACAGTTAGGCCAGCAAAGTTTGGCCGATACAGGAGACACCGTAAAGTATGTTTAGACCACCCTCGGAGTCAGAGAGGCCAGCGTGCAGATGTGTGCTATCCTCCCTGACTCCGAGAGTGGTCCAAACACGCTTTACGGTGGCTCTTGTACCAGTCAAACTTTGCTGGCCTAGCTGTGCTGGCCCAACTCCTGGTTAGGATTCTGCCCTGAGTTTCAGCTGAGGCAGGGGTCTCCAAACCCCGGCCCGGGGGGCAGAGGTGGCCGTCCAGCCCACAGCAAGTCTTTGGTCCCCTATGAGCCTTTGGCTCTCCTGATCTTGCTGGCATGGGCTGCACCCTCCAAGCTGTGTGCAGACAGTGTTATGAGGGCCAGAGAGGCCACACATAGCTGCCCCAGCCCTCAGAATGCCTCAGGGAAGGTCAAAAACCACCACTTCCTGTTTTTTCCAAAGACCCAGAAGTGACGTTTTTAGGTACTCTGAAGGCTTTAGATAGCTTTCCGAGGGCGGGGGAGGCTTCCCCCGCCCTCAGAACATGCTCTGGGTATCTCCTGTGATCTGCTGGTTCTGAGATATTTACTCCAGCACATGTAAGTAAGCTGCTTGTGGGGTGGGAGAATGGAAAGTGTGTGGTATACTTCAGTGGTGTGTGTTGGTGCTTGGAGGAATCCTGGAAACTTGAGCCCATTCATTCATTTAAGGTTCTGTCTCCAATGTATTTATTTATATGTTGTATTTAAATTTATTTTATTTATTTTTTCGGCCCTCAACACCATACCAGATACCTGATGCTGTCCTCCAGTGAAAATGTTTGGAGACCCCGATCTAAGGAAAAAGTGAAAGGCAAGATTGTGCCAATTCTAAGTTGGGGCCCACCTCCAGAATCCCTGCTCCCCTGAAGTGTGTCAGTAACCCTTCAAGATGGAAGTGGGGGAGCCAGGTAGTCACTGCAAAAGAAGGAGGGGTTCGAACTGCATATCCATATCATCTAGTTCATGCTATGAAAAGATGCAGATGATATACAATCGACTGTTCTATAACAGGATTGCGAACCACCATGATGCTTGCACTCTTAAGCGTGATGGAAAGCAAGTGAAGACATTGAAGGGAGCTAGGCTGGCAAAGTTGGGCCAGCAAAGTATGGCCAGCACAAGGGGCACCATAAAGTATGTTTGGACCACTCTTGGAGTCAGAGAGGCCAGTAGCACACAGAGGTCCCAGACTCCGAGAGTGGTCCAAACACACTTTACGGTGGCCCTTGTGCCAGCCAAACTTTGCTGGCCTAATTGTGCCAACCTAACTCCAGGCTAGGTTTGCGCCCTATGTGTCAGTAAGTTATTAGACCAATCCCGTGTAAATGGCTACATGCCATGCAGATACAATGATAAAACAGGCCTGCTTGTTTTACTTATTATATTTTGAGTTTTGTTACAAAAGCTGAACTAGGCTAATGAAGATTATGAGCGTGAATGTTTCCTTAAACTACACAGTGGTGTTGTTTTTGATTTCCTTTTTCTTTTTTCTCTTCTCCACTGTTGTGCTTCATTATCACAGATCTCTAAGCCTTGTAACACGTACTGGTCATCAGTGCATTCCATAAAACATGGAAACAGTACAAGCTTAATTGCCCCATAATTGGGGCATGTTTAGGGAAGGAAGACACGCACCTAGTCTTCAAAGCAAATAGGCGTTTGCCAAAAGCTCTCATTATAACAGATGCCCTTTGTAATTGGAGGAATATTGTCCAAAAATTAGCTGGAAATCGCTTTAATTAACACTTGTAAATTACCGTTGAAGTCACAATTCTGCCACACACAACGTAATTGACACTGAAGGATTAAATTTCCTATGTGGCAGTCAAAACAATAAATGATAATGACATTATTAAAAATAAATAAATTATAATGCAGAAGATATCCTCAGGCTCTTTGAAACAGAACATCTTTTTTTCGGTCCTCACCTGAGTAAATCTTGCAAGCGGCGAGAGTTGGTAGTTTGGAGACGAGCAGATTGTCATGCGCAAGGCCAAAGGAGCCAACCCACCTATCACCTGCTCAGGGTTTGCTTGCTTGATTTGAAGGCAAATGTGCATTTATTTAATGCAATGTATCTATTCCTGGCCATGTTTCTCCGCAAGAGAAAAGAAGCCAGGAAGTGGACAGGGGCACATGGGCTCTTGGTGGTGTGCCCCTCCCCGGAGGCGGAGCTTTGATGCTTCTCCCCCTGGCTTCAGCTGAAGACGAGGGAGGCTTGCTGAGGTTGGCGGAGCCTGTGTTCTCCATGGGGGCAGGGCACTGCCAGTTCCAACTTAATTTTTAGGGGTGCAACATTTTGCACTCCTAAGAATGTTGTGCCTGGGGCTACAGCTAGTAGTGCTATCCAGCCGGTACGCTGGGTGGGACTTACGTTTGATTGGCAGTCCGCCCGTTGCGTCACGCTGCGTTCCACCGCTTTCCCACCCGCCAGGATGATATAGTGTTATAGTGTCAGCAAATGCAGTCACAGTATGATTTCTAATTGGAAAAGTAATCTATTTTATTTTCTGGAAAAAAAATTATCTTAAACACCAAAATGTGGTGTCTTCTGTTTTTATTCAGATATTTTAACACCAGAAAAGGCAGTATTTTGTGTTTTTATCTGTTTGTTGTTGTTGTTTTTATAAAAAAAACCACCTTTACTTATAGAACAATCTTTGTTTTATCGGATAGACCTATACATCTGTTGGAGCAACACTGTGATGTAATCCTGAGTACCCACTGCTGCAGATGCTTTTGAATTATGGTGTTGGAGAAGACTCTTGAGAGTCCCCTGGACTGCAAGGAGATCCAATCGGGCAATCCTACAGGCAGTCAAGCCTGATTGCTCCCTGGAAGGACAAATCCTGAAGCTGAAGCTCCAATACTTTGGCCACCTCCTGAGAAGAGAGGACTCTTTAGAAAAGACCCTCATACTGGGAAAGATTGAAGGCAAAAGGAGAAGGGGGCGGCAGAGGATGAGACGGTTAGATAGTGTCACCGAAGCAATGAACATGAAATTGGGCGAACTCCGGAAGCTAGTGGAGGACAGGGAGGCCTGGCATGCTGTGGTCCAGGGGGTCGCGAAGAGTCAGACACAACTTAGTGACTGAACAACAACACCCACTGCTGCATGCCTCAGCACCATTCTGATGATGTACCTGCTTGGCTCAGCCATGACATGTGGTGAACGGATGTCTGCCATCAGTGGGAACCGGGGGAGGGCAAAGGTCAAGCTGGATGCTTCAGGACTGGCAGCGAAGAGAGAGAGACATACACCCCGTGTGTGACTTAAAACTAAATCAAGCTTTTGTGCCCATTCCAAGCAGTGGCGTTTCTACAGGGATGGCAAAGCTCTAAGTTTTGCAAGAAGCCTTACCTTGCAGTGTAAATCCCTCCTCTCCTGCACCGTTTTAGCCAATCTTGGCGTTGCTTACTGGCTACAGCCGCAAGGGAGAGGAGGGATTTACACGGCAGGGTAAGGCTTTTTGCAAAACTTAGAGCTTTGCCATCCCTGTAGAAACGCCTCTGATTCCAAGAGATTGTCCACAAATGATTGAGTCTTTTTGCAGCATCAGTTTAATTTCTGGGGAAGGTTCAAACATGTCCGCAGAAGGTTCAGATGTAAAGAACCTTTTGGGTCCAATTCATTTGTGAAGTTTCAGACATTTGCAGAGACATCAGTTGTTGTCTCGAGTCTGCTAGAATGCTTCCCACAACTCTTGCAGAGAGGTATAGAAAGGACTGGTCAGGTGGGACCGCGCTGACAACTAGGCTGAAAGACTCAGCCTGCCTTCTACCAGATAGAAGTGTGAGACCCTTAGGAAGCTGTGGAAAGTCAAAGGGATGTTGTGGGTCCTCCCCTTGGAAAAAAAAAAAACGAGCTGACAGTGATCTTCATGGAGCAAGAGGCAGTTAGACTAATGCAACCCCTGTTTCAGGGAAGCATGGTCAGAGTCTTCTAAGAAATATCTTACCAATGACAGTGGCACACCTAGGTAGGGTCAGGGGGGCAAATGCCCCTGGGCACCAGGCAGGGAAGGGTGACAAAATCACCCCTGTCCCATTGCTACTCTGCTCCACTCCAGGGGCCACCCTCCTCCTCATTCACTTTAGGAAAAAAAACTGGAGGGAAAGGAGAGTGGCCTCCAAGGGTCTCTGAGAGCCAGGGAAGCCTCAGGTGGCCTCCCCAACCCAGAAGATGCCTTCTGAAACTTTATGTAGCCCAAAACTATCACTTCCAGTTTTCAGCCAAAAACTGAGATGATTTTCAGCCTCTGGAAGGCCTCAGACCTTCTGAGGGCCAGGGAGGCCGCACTTGGCTTTCCTGCCCCTCAAAATGCCTCCAGGCCTGGGCATGTGGGGAGCACCTGCAGATGGGTGGCCTGCCCCTGGAGAAGTGTCTCTTCAGGCGCTGCCCCACTTCAGGAATGCCACTGAGTTATGATGACTACATGTAACCTCTAGGTTTCAGAAGTAGCCTGTTTCTGAATCCCAGATGCAAGGGCGTGGCAACAGGATGCAGGTATCTTGTGTGCTCCCAGAGGCAACTGGTGGGTCATTATGAGACACAAGAAGCTGGACTAGATGGGCCTTCAGCCTGATCCAGTGGGCACTTTTTATTATCTTTTGTTGTTAAGAACAGACCCTTCCCCAATAGTCCATCATTGCATGAACAGAGAATATCAGTGACCTCACTACACACAGGCAGGGACTGTGGTTCAGCACAGAAAAGGTCTCATCTACACCACTTGACCCTTGAAAGATCATAGCTCACTGATGGAGAAATGTCTCTGGCACCTGCAGGTAGGATTGAGAAAGAGTCTTCTTTAAAACTTTGGAGAACTCTCTATACCCAAGGACTTGAAGTACCTAAAACCTTTGAGAACTCTACCATTTGGTATATACAGTAGTGAGCTAAATGGACTAGTGATCTTTTCAGTATAAGGCATTTCCTATGTCATCACCTCGAGGGGGAAAAAAAAAGAAGAGCAATAAATGATGTGCTGTCCCGAAACTGGGGTGCCAAAAGAAAGGTTCATCCGGTCTAATTGATATGCCGCTATGAAGGTTGTCAACTTGGTTGGCTCGCCATCCCCCTGTCTGTCTTCCCATTGGTGCGTGATCTGCAGAATACAAAGCGGACAATCAAGACGGCTGAAGTTAAAGAAGAAAGTCGCAGGGATTTAGGACTGCCGCTGTGGCAGCCACGTTGCTGAATGATCAATGACAGTTTATATACCTATTGTTCCTGAAAAGGCTGAAATTAGACGAGTAGGTGGTCCTACCTTAGGAGGCACTAAATATCCATGTTTCAGTGCTATTAGAGTAAGTGACAAGGGAGAAAGAGGAAAGGGGAAAAAAAAACATTAGTGTTTGACCATTCAGAAGAGGGTGGCTGGTGTTGTTGTTGTTGTTGTTGTTGTTGTTGTTGTTGTTGTTGTTGTTG
>JAJKFI010000011.1:9339732-9351324 GCA_029204185.1 Lerista edwardsae | reverse complement strand
TAATAATAATAATAATAATAATAATAATAATAATAATAATAATAATAATAATAATTAGGCCAGCAAAGTTTGGCTGGCAGAAGGGTCACTGTAAAGCATGTTGGACCACTCTTGGAGTCAGCGAGGATGGCGCACATCTATATGCTGGCCTCTCTGACTCCGAGAGTGGTCCAAACATACTTTATGGCAGCCCTTGAGCTGGTCTAACTGTGCTGGCCAGGTTAGTACTGCACATTTAATTGGTTACTCCTTGAGCCTGCTTCTTGGCCTTTCTCTTGGTACTGAGTTCCACGTGCCCACCATTGCTGCCAATGATTCAGCCCTCTGTTCGAAAGCTGGAGTTGAGGGTGGTGGTGATTTGGCTAACACTGGAGAAACTTGGGGAGTCTGATGGAGATTTCATTCAAGCTCTCCATAAATCAACCACTTTCTCCCTCCCTCTTCACCCCATACCAGAAATACCTCCATGAGAGTTGTCCATGTGAGATATCCTTTTTCAGAGACGTTGTCTGCTCAAGAAGCAGATGTATCACAATGCATTTGGCAGTGAACTCCCAAATGATTTGCACCTCTAGCCAAGCACCTTGCTCTCATTTTAGTGATCTGAACCACGCTCACCACTGTAAACTTCCAGCAACCTACATTTTGTTTCTTTTTGTTGAGACTTCATTGCCTTCATTTTCAGGCCGAGACGTATAATCTCGCCCCATCTCAATATACATTTATGGAATAATACTTACTTTTTTACTACTGCCTCTTCCCCCTCAGGTCAGTGTATCACGTTAAAATAGCTATAACTGTAAATAAGGCAGAGCATGGTGTTCTTTCTGTGCTTACACTACTGGCAATATAAATGGTAGCTATTTCTATTCAGTTGATTTTTTTAAAAATCAAACCTTCTATTTTGATGGTGAGAGGCTTAACCCTAAGAAACTTGGGATCACAACTGACCCCCGATGGGTATTAAAATGTTGAAAACTTCCCACTTTTGTATGCATACTCTATGTATTATCCTAAAACACAGTTATTCAGTGGCATTTTCAAGTCCCTCTTGTGTGTATTTTTATTTTGCTTTATTTTGGAGTTCACTAGAAAGTCAATTATTCATTGCATGCATTTATTTAAAGCTAGTCTAGTCAGTACCTTTATTGGCATTAGTACAATTTCATAAAAACAGAAGAGCATCAACATATACACACATACACTCATTAGAGGTCTAGCTCACGGCGTCTGTACAATACAGTGTTAAGATACAGTGCTACTGACCTCAAAGTAAAAGATGCATAGGACGAAAGTAAAAAGTTTACCTTTTTTCCTTCAGGCAGCCCAGATATATTACTCAACATAGGCATTAAATATTTGTGCCTGATGTCACTATAATATGGACATTCTAATAAAATATGTTTAAAAGATTCAGGTGTCTTCATGGCACATGAACAGTTTACTGTCTGAGAGACTTTAAGAAAACGTGCTTCGAACTCGCGAGTAGGAAAAACGTTGCAGCGTGCTAATGACAGAATACGTCTAAGGCGGGGATCTTGCAGTACAATCAAGTAACGAGGAAGACGGCCAATTGTTGGAAATAAATCAAATTTGAGGGGAGAATAGGATTTATTTGCTTCTTCCAAAAGTACTTGGTAATTAATATCCTTTAGTCTACATAAGACAATATGTTTGGCTTTGGATAGACTAAAATCACCTAAAAAGGAGGGGGAAAGGCCAATTTGTGTTAATTTGCGAATGAAAAGATGGTAGCCAGAGGATGTCCAGGAGTCGGAAAGTAAATCCTTAAAGATGGAAACGGAGTCGGCTTTATAACATATATCCAACCAATAGGACATAAAGCGACTCCAGGCCACTAATTCTAATTTAGGTAAGTTGGCTTCCAAACAGAGAGCTGCATAAGGGACACAGTGTGGTAAACCAAAGATTTTATAAAGATATATAGATTGTACTCTTTCGACTTCCTTATTAAAACCGGTTAACCAAATAGGGATTCCAAATAAAAGCTGTGCAATTATCTTGGCGTTAAATATGCGTAAGGCAGCAGGAATAAATGAATTACCTCTAACAAAGAAAAACCTTATGGCAGCTTGTGCGGTTAGACGGGCTGTTCTAATAGCTGCGTTACGATGAGCAACCCAAGACAATTTATAGTGAAAATGAATCCCAAGATATTTAAAGGTTTTCACCTGGCAGATAGATTTGCCCTGGAAGTTCCAGTCCCGATTCCTCCATGATCTCTCAAAGACCATTATTTTGGATTTAGAATAATTAAGATGTAAATCATTATTTGCTAAGTATTGAATACAGCCGGTTATCAAGCGGCGAAGGCCAATCCTGGTTTGGGAGATCAAGATCATGTCATCGGCATATAACAAAACAGGAATAGGCCGATGGTTTAACTTAGGGCAATGAGAGTCGATGGAACCCAAGTAAGAGGAAAGATCACTAATAAAGAGGTTAAACAGGGCCGGGGCTAAAACACAGCCCTGTTTAACTCCCCTATTGATATTGAATTTATCCGAAAGATTACCTCCAATATTATATCTAATCTGGGTGGTATTGTCACTATGCAACTCTTTAATTAAATACAGTAAGCGTGGATCAATCTGAAGGGAGACTAATTTGGACCAGAGCAAATCCCTATTGATTGAATCGAAGGCTGCCTTCAAGTCTAGAAAAGCCACAAACAATTTAGCTTGGGGCTTAGAAAGTTGTCTCTCTGCAAGGTGAGTCAATATAAGACATTGGTCCATAACAGACCTCCCTGCTCTAAAGCCTCCTTGCTCATCCCCAATAATATTATTGTTGTCTACCCATAACGAGAGCTTACTTAATAAATAGGAAGCATACAACTTCCCCGGTATAGAGAGAAGGGTAATAGGTCTATAATTTGATGGCTGATCTCTATCCCCCTTTTTAAAGATGGGTACTATCACAGATTGCTTCCATGAAGCAGGAATAATCCCTGATCTGTTTATCCAGGTAAATAGGGGGGCTAAGATGTTTGCCCACCATAGGGGTGCCGCCTTAAGAATGTCCGCAGAGATGTTATCGGGCCCCGGGGCTTTACCATTTCTAAGGTGGCCGATTAAAGTTACAATCTCATCCATAGTGACCGAGGGCCACTGGGGAGCTTCACTAAGGATAGTCCGATCAGGGGGTTGGTGCTGGATCTTCTCATCAAAAAATAAACTTTTGAAGTAGTCCACCCAAATGGAGGCAGGTAGACTGAAAATTGCAGGACGAGGGGAAAAATGGCCACTAACTATTTTCCAGAAAGATTTGGAATTTTTTGATGTGACCGCCCTCTCTAAGCGCTGCCAGTTATCTGCTGCTATCAGGTGGGCCTGGTGATCACTTGCTATTTTCAGACATTTTTTAATTTCAAAATATCTGGCCAATAAGTTGGGACACGAAGTATTTCTGAAGGCCTGATATGTACGGCGCATTTCCTGCTTCAAGGATCTACACAAAGTGTTATAGGGAGGTGAAGAGTCAGATGTCTCAAGTTCTTTTACAGGTTGATATTGGAGACCTAAAGTATTGTTCAAACTATCTATAAGGGTTTCATAATTTGTCAATGGCATATGTAAAGTAGTATCAGGGAAGGGGTCAAATCCTAAGAAAGTAGCATGTTCAGCCACAAATTTTTGGAAAGATAATTGAGTCTGTATATTCCACTTTATCTTAGTTATGGGAGTTGAAGTAAAAACAGGTAAGGGGAAATGAATGGAGTGAGGCGGAGTATAAATTAAATGAAGAGAACAAAATAACGAAAGATGGTCACTATGAAAGGGAAGGCCTACATGGAAATCAGAAATCAAAGGTAATAGAGCAGAAGATACCAAAATATAATCTATAACACTGGTGCCTTGAGGAGCAAGAAAAGTAAAATCGCCCCTATCATCGACCCCTTGAAGCCCGTTAAGCCATACAAGATCAAATAAGATACAAAAATTGGCCAACAGCAGGCCAGCGTCATTAATTATCTTGTCTTTAGAATGACGATTGTAACAGTAATGATCTGGTAACGCATTGAAATTGTCAAAATGACTGAAGATGTCTAAATTTGAACCTGTACGAGCGTTCCAGTCTCCTGCTAATATGAAACGTGCCTCCTTATAATCTTTCTCGATCTTCACAAAGGTTGAATTAAGGAAGTCCCATTGGGTGAGCCTAAGTTGTTTAGAAGAAGTGGGAGGAATATAAACATTAAATATTATTAGGACTCTGGAACTACAAATGATCTTAAAAACTTGCAGGGCACAGTGACTATCTGCCATATATATGAGATCCAGATGCAACCCGGGTCTATGCAGAATAGCCAAACCCCCTGCTGGGCGACCTCTTAGGCCTTTCTTTCTAGCAGGTAAAGATATAACATTCCAGCCTTGAAAATCAATAGGGTTTAAAGCCCAAGTTTCTTGTAAAAGCACAATTTCAGCATCATAAAACTGGGCTGCTAGTTGTGAGTCTTTGCACTTTTTCCCCCATCCTGCTATATTCCAAGAAAGAATATGAAGAGGTGACGGGCATTTAAGGGGAGATGGTTTGGACGTTGAGTCAATCCTGGGGAAATTGGTGAATTGTCAACATAACTTTTCCGAATGGAGCGCTGAAATTGCCTCCAAATTCGCTGCACGTTGGAAATCACAGGAAGCTAAGTTATTTGGGACATTAGTGTAAATAGAACCATGTATCTGAGAAGGATTATCCAACATATAAGGGGGAGACTTGGGCCTAGAGGTAGTAACATCCTCTGTCTTAGGTAGTTCTTGAGCCAAAAGTCTAAGCAGCGTCTGGAGTCTGTGTCTGATGAAGTGTTGTCCTTCCTCGGGCAGAAGAAAGAAGCCAGCAATCAGGGTGGCTTCTTCCTCTGAGAAGGAGTTAAGATCCTTTCCTCCTTTATGTTGTTGGCCCTCTTTAGGAGGAAGGAAGAAACCAGTTGTTAAGTTGGCTTCTTCCTCAGGAATCGAATCAGAGCCATTAGGTTTCAATGTGTAGACATTCTCCTTTTTAAAAACAGTCTTATTTGATGTTAAGATCTTCTCTTTAGACACAAGGCCACCATTGTCTACCATAAAAGTAGACAGTTCATTTTTGAGGATCTTAGCATATTCCTTCCCATTTTCATTTGTATCTAGATTTATGAGGTCATTAGACACAGAATCAACCTGTTGAGAACATACATTCAAAGTCTTATGAAAAGGGGGAACATTAAACAACGGGCCGGTCAAAGGTAAAACTAAGGAAGAAAAAAAGTGTCTATTAACAGAGATCTTTGCTTTAGCAAATCTTTCCTTATAATCTAAAATTAATCTCACAGGTGTCACATTTGTAAAAACAACCCTAGCACCTAGGGCAAAGGGGAAAAATAAGTATTCAACCTCCTTTATCTCCTCTACAGAAATAAAACCCAAACCAAATGTTGAAAGCATTTGTATAAAAGATAATTTACCCTCCATTGGTGTTGAGCCTACTATTGAATTTGGGAGATTTAAAAAAACCAACTGGTCCCTGAGTAGGACTAATGATGGAGGGGACCTAAAAGCTGTATTCGCAGAGGAAGATAGTAAAGGAGTTGACAAAAGATCTTGTATTTCGTCTTCAGCTCTCCTATCAGGCTCCAACACAGGAGGGGGGAGACAAGGAACGTAACCAGAGTTAGAACAAAGACAATTAGAGGATAACAAATTTGTAAATTTAGAAGGACAATCCAAGATGGATGGAAAATAACAAACAGAGTCAGAGTTGGCCTGGGAACTGGAACATTTCTTCAACTCCCCCGAAGTGCATGGTCGCTCCAATCTTGCCTCTTCAGTCTGATTTCCCCGCAATTTGAGGTGAAGTCTGTCTTCCTCCACTGCAGATTCCAAAGCCTCCGCCATACGGAAGAGATTTTTAAATCTCCGCTTAAGGGACAAGGAAGAATTAGTCCTAAGTTTTCTCCCAGCAAGATGGTGCCCTTTGATCCTTGCCCTTTTCTTAGGGCGTTTGGAATCTAGCCTTACACGGTTAGCCAAATTACAGCTAGTATACTCCAGATTTTGTTCCATAGAAGCCACTGCCTGAGGTCTAGGTTTTAAACAAGAGTCCATTTTGTCCATTTTGTTATGCAGAGGAGAAAGATCTGTGCCCGAGGGCAGGGCTGATACCAGCTGTTTTAGTTCGCCTAAGTCAGATTTAATATCAGAGATATCTCGCATTAGGAGCTGAAAAGAACTTGCTATCAGAGAATTTTGCATGCCCAAAATATCCAAAAAAAATGGGTCTGGAGATGGTATTGAGGCTGCTTGAGAACATGCAGAGGGTAACGAGTCGAATTCCATCTGCCTTTCATGGGATACAACCTCACTTTCCACAGGAGAAAATCTCTCTGCTGGTGACTGGGAAGTCAGCTCTTGTATGCAAGTCTTAGGCGTGGTGTCTTTAAGACTCATCAGAGAAGGCAATACTGTGTCTGGCTCTGCTTGAGAGCCATCGTTTGAATTAGGCATTAGGGAAGTGCTGGAAAAAAAGTTTGTTATTTTAGCTTGAGCGGAAACGCCGTGTTGTTTTCTCTCATATTTCAGTGGAGGTTGCACCTGCAAATTCAGTTTTTTGTATTTATTCCTTGTTAGTACCATCTTTAAATTCTTTGTAGAATAACGCCAAAGTTTCTTTCAATTTAGCAGCTCATAGAGAGATCACGCAGTTTTAAAACATCCAGCCAAATAAATTGGGTACCAAACAAAGCAAATACGTTGGAAATCTAAACATTAAGAAGCTGAAAATCTGTACTTCTAATTAAAGGGATGCTATCTCATACAGTCCGTTCAAAGCACACCCCTTACCAAAAACAAAAAAGAAGGGAAGTGCGTATGCTAGACTAAACGACACCAGGCACCATACCAGCTGGGGAAAAAGCAAAGATTCAAAAAATAACTAGGAGGCAAAGTTTATAGCAGAAGAAAAGAACTTCAACTCCAAATAACTCACGGCTTATCTTCACCAGAATAGCTCCCTTCACAAAGAAAAACGGCTTTGTGAGGTCTTGAATAGGCAAATGCAACCGAGACTCTGTCTCACGTTCTTTATCCTCCTTTGTCCACCGCGTTAGTTTGTAGTCCAAATAAATCCAAATGAATCCTTGAAGATAAAACCTCCAAAGTGAATCAACAAAACCACAAGGATTCAAGCAGCAAATTCAGCATCAGCACAGCAGAATATAGGCAAGGAAACCCTTCCGATGTCATGGAAAACCTTCAGCTCTTGGCAGAGACAAAGAACACGGCCTTACTATCGAGAGCAGCAGGTAAGCTGCTCTCGATATTTAAAGCATTTATATTGCACCTTTTTATGTTTGCTTATTTTTGTTTTAAGAAGCTGGGATGATTGCAAGGGGGAAAAGAAGCTATTTTAAAAAGCAATATCTAAAATACAGCATCAAAAATAATAAGAGGTTTGAGAAATCATCTGTAAAATTAATAACAATAATATATAATAATAATGTAATAATATAGTAAAAGATCAGAATAATCAAAACCATCAAAGCAAGCTGATTCATACATCCAACAAGACAAAAGTCTACAAATCAAGAACCAAATGCCACATTACTGTAAACCTATAATTAAGACTAATAATGAACTAATATAATAATTAGTCTAATAATATTGTTAATATTGTTTAGGTTAAATACATTTTCCCATGAAATGTTATGATCACAACATGGAACAGCCCCACATGTTTTCCTCCTAAAACAAATACTTCAGGGGGCAATTCAGCAGTTACAGGGGGCAATTCAGATCAGGACCCCTCCCCTCCACACTGTGGTCCTTCCCACATGTACTGTTCTTAATGGTTGAGCACATACTTTGCAGGTCTAAGAGAGTCTGGAAAAAGTTCGCCCAGATAGGGCTGGAGAAGCCCTCCATCTGAAAACCTGGAGGACTGTCAGTTGAAGACCAGTGGCATTTCTAAGGTGGGCAGCTCAGGCCGATGGCTCCTGGGGCCATGCCCTGAGGAGAGGCAGGGGGCAACAGGTATGCCATAGTTCTTGGAGTGCTATGTCTGTACCATGTTTCAAGCCCAATGTTTGCTGATGCAGCTAACCACACAGTGTGGTGCGTTTCATAGACAGAAATGCACCAGACTGTGAGGTTAACGCCTCCTTTTAAAAGGTCCATGAAGTTTTGGGTTTAAAGGTTTACTTTCTTTTTTTTTTCAAGTGCAGTTTTTTTCCCCCGTTAAGAATAAAGTGAAGAGTGACGTGAAGAGCGGGAGTAAAAAGCATTGTATCTTTCAACACAGTAATACCTTTTGAACAGGGGTGTGTCTGTACATTCTTTCAGGGCGCAATCCTAACCTGGAGTTAGGCCAGCACAGTTAGGCCAGCAAAGTTTGACCAGCACAAGGGACACCGTGAAGTATATTTGGACCACTCTCAGAGTCAGGGAGGATGGCGCACGACTGTGTGCTGGCCTCTGACACCAAGAGTGGTCCAAACATGCTTTACAGTGTCCCTTGTGCCAGCCAAACTGTGCTGGCCTAACTCCATGTTAGGACTGCCCCCTCAGTTGCCTTCCAAAAGTAATTCATTGTGCTGCTTAACATACATGATAAAGTATATACTGGTTTAAATATAGCCCTCCCCTTCTACCTTTATTTGAATGCAAACTAATTCAAAGCACCATCAGAGTGGATTTAAGCAGAAGAGAGGCAAATGAATGTCTCCTTACCCGAAAAGCCAACTTTTCTGTCAAGCTTTTTCCCTGGATATTTGGAACTGCAGATCCTTTGAGGATCCCAGCAGTGGAAAGTCTATTAATTTGCCATGTACTTGTTGATGAAAAAGCTATCAGGATTACGGGGCTGCATATTTCTAGTCTAGGGAAAGGAAGGAATGCAATTAATCGCTGTGAACTAAAATATACCTTTTTTTCATTAATCTTTTATTGTAAATGAGCAAAGTAATTGAACCAATAGCACACTGTCAGAATGAATGCAATGCCAGTGGGATATGCATGAGAGAGCACATACTGATTGAGTATTAAATATCTAACGGCAATAATTTATGGTTCATTACCTCTTTTTGGAGTTTCTTAGTTGCCGAGTGCTTGAATTTTAAGCAGCTCCGACTTTCGCGAGAAGCAGCTTTTCAACTGCTGAAGACAGCAAAGGGCACAAAACCCTCAGACAATCTGCTTAATTTGGACCGTTTCATACTTAGTTGAACCAGCCTCTTTAGCCTGCTGGAAACATGTTCGATATTTCAGCAACTTGGATTAATGCAATTAAAGATCTAGCCACGAATATGTCCAGGATCAGCTACTGTAATGTTCATTTCCGCTACAAAGGGGGGGGGAAATGTCTTGCCTTGTGGGTAGGAGGAGGACAGTCAGTAGAGTCTAATAATATTTGTCTATAGTTTCTGGGAATGAAATGGGCATTAAGGTGAGATGTTTGGGTGCTGTCAGTGGGATACACAATGCTATGTTCAGTTTCTCCCTATGTTGTAGCACACAGTATTTTGAAGGGTGAGTGCATATCCTTTGAGAAATGTTGCTAACCTAATCACAGTTGACTTTCCCCGCTATCCATGGTGCAGTAGTCAATTTTAAGGTGCAGGAGTTCATCATGATAACCCCATAGCCAAGCCCCACTAAGATTGTAACACAGAGATGCACACAAAACAAGCTATTTGCCAGGCTACGATTTGTCACACTGGATTGGTCATCTAACTCAGGTAGTTTTTAGGACAACTGTTATCTTTCACCCTCACCCCAGTGATGTCATGCAGGGGGAACGCGGGGGAACTCAGTTCCACTACTTAAAATTAGGGCTGACTCCACCCACTTCACTCTCCCCCCTCCCCCCTCCCAATTCCTCTGCAAAGAGCTTTTCTTCTTGGTTGGCTGGCACTCAGAGGGTTAAAGGGAGCGACTCCGGATTCCTAGGGGGGCAAAGGCAGTGATGTCATTCAGGGGGAACGGACCAGAACGGGCGTTCCGGATCCTAACGGGCTCCGTGGCTGGTTCCGGGTTCCCAACAAATGCCAATCAAAAGTGAGTTCCTGTTCCTAAATCATTTGAATGACACCACTGCCTCACCCCCTTTTTTATTGGCAATATGTCAATCATAATGGTGTGCGTAATTATTGCTATGTTTACAGAGGTGTTGTATGTCAGCCATAAGCAGGGCAGCACCATATGTGGGGCCTTGTGGAAGATGCACCATGAGCACAGACAAGGATCCATGTCTATGCCAGGTAAACCCCTCGAGGCTGGAAGTGTAGGGAGTAAATGGCAGTAGTTGGCCATCATTTAAGGGGCCCATTTGGAAGAACAATTAATGAATGAAATATTCTGCCTTAAGTGTAATGTCAGGGCCAGAATGTCTGCAAATTGTAAAATGGCTCCAGGGAAAGAAGAGGAAGGTTGTTGCTTCTCACCATGGCCTAATACACCAGCCCAGTGCCCAGGGTGCAACAAGGGTGCAATTGTTCTGTACAAGTGCCATTAATGGTGCCTGGCCCGTGAAGCACATGGGGATCCGTGCAACAGATGCGTGAGAATCCTCCTTCATCCCCACTGCTGGAACTACAACTGGTGGCAAAAAGGAGAATTTGCATCCAGCTGTAGTTTAGAGATCCAGGAGCTGAAATGCATGCAGAACTGTCGCTGCCACAGATAAGACCCAGGGCAGTGCTGCTTACCTGGAGTTCAGCAATCCAGAAGTTTGGGCGTGATAAGAGGACATAATCACAGCATAATCTGTGGGCTAAACGCCATAGCTCAGGAAAGTGTAGCCCGGTGCCCAGGGCAAAATGATATCCTGGAAGTGACATCACAACAGGAAATAGTGTCCCTTCCAGAAGTGACAGCAAACCTGAGCTTGTGAAAAAGGTGAAGAATGGGGGGAACCCATATCCTCCCCCCAGCAGCGTGCCACCTCCTGCTGCCCCCAACCCACAGCCACCACCCCCAACAGTGGTGTAGCTAGGTAATTTGACACTTGGGGCCCATAAATGTTTAACATCCCCCACATGACAAAATCATTCATTCATTCATTCATATTTTTTTTTCACGTTTTATACTACCCTTCTTCCAAGGAGCACACCAAGGTGGTGTGCATGGCAGAAGATTTAGTCGAGAGGGTTAATGCCTCCGTTTGCCTGAAGATAAGAGCTGAAGATCTGAAGGTCGCCAGTTCGGGACAGCCGGAAGTCTCTGTGAGCGGCAGACCTTGTTAATTGCGGCTGATTAACAGCTGAGCTTCGGCTGCCTTGTGTGAGGGGGAGTTGTGCCAAAGTTCAGCTGCTTCTCTGGTGGGAGCAGGGAAGCCGTTTATCAGCCAGCAAGTAGACAAACGGGTGGCCAGAAAGAAGGACTAAATCCAGAAAGATCCATCTGTATGTGTGTAGTTCTTGAAAGATAGAACATTTCTGTATACATTGTAAAAACTTTCAGGTTTCTGAATAAAGTCTGCCTATGTAAACCGCCTTGAGTTACAGTCACTAGAGAAATCTGGTGACCTAAGAAAGGCGGTATATAAATCCAAGTATTATTATTATTATTATTATTATTATTATTATTATTATTATTATTA
>JAJKFI010000011.1:9324780-9339722 GCA_029204185.1 Lerista edwardsae | reverse complement strand
TATTATTATTATTATTATTATTATTATTATTATTATTATTATTATTATTATTATTCCTCCATTTCTTTTGTCCACTTTAAAAGTTATCTAAGCCAGCAATTTTTTTGCATGACAGTTTTAGTTTTGTTTTAGGTTTATCTGGGCCATACACTTTGATAGAATGAAGATACTACACTCCCGTTTGTTTCACTGCATTCTGCATCAAATTCTGCATCCAATTATATACAACATTCATGCATACCCAGGTTTTCACAATTTTGGCTACTAGTGTCAAGCTCATCATGTTCCTCCACCCCTAAAGCTCGTTGCCTGGTGCAATTGCACCCCTTTGCACTTCTTTAGCTATGCCCTTGTTCAGGCTGCTTTGGGCCAAGCTGTCAAGTGCTTTTGCCAGCAAGCAGCAAAACACAATTAACAGTGAGAGCGCTCAAAGGCTGGCCCCAAAGTGTCCCGATGTTCATTAAAGGGAAGCTCGAGCATTGCGGTGATGTGCTTTCTCAAGCCTTGCACCTGAGGCTGCTCATCTCCCCCCTTCCAGTCTATTATTAATTATTATTATTATTAATTCAATTTCTATCCCGCCTTTCTGCCTGAGGGCACCCAAGGCGGCTTACAACATTAAAAGGCAGCACAACAGCCACAATTTGTTGTTGTTGTTGTTCAGTCGCTAAGTCGTGTCCGACTCTTCGCGACCCCATGGACCACAGCACGCCAGGCCTCCCTGTCCTCCACTAGCTTCCTGAGTTCGCCCAATTTCATATTCATTGCTTCGGTGACACTATCTAACCATCTCATCCTCTGTCGCCCCCTTCTCCTTTTGCCTTCAATCTTTCCCAGCATGAGGGTCTTTTCTAAAGAGTCCTCTCTTCTCATCAGGTGGCCAAAGTATTGGAGCTTCAGCTTCAGCATTTGTCCTTCCAGGGAGCAATCAGGCTTGACCTCCTGGAGAATTGACCGATTGGATCTCTTTGCAGTCCAGGGGACTCTCAAGAGTCTTCTCCAACACCACAATTCAAAAGCATCGATTCTTCGACGCTCTGCCTTTCTTATGGTCCAGCTCTCACAGCCATACATGGCTACTGGGAAAACCATCGCTTTGACTATGCGAACCTTTGTTGGCAGGGTGATGTCTCGGCTTTTGATTAAGCTATCTAGGTTCACCATAGCTTTCTTCCCAAGAAGTAAACGTCTTTTAATTTCATGGCTGCAGTCACCATCTGCGGTGATCTTGGAGCCCAGGAAAATAAAGTCTGTCACTGCTTCCATTTCTTCCCCTCCTATTTGCCAGGAAGTGATGGTAGTGGTTGCCATGATCTTAGTCTTTTTAATGTTGAGCTTCAAACCAATTTTGGCACTTTCCTCTTTCACCCTCATCAAAAGGTTCTTTAGGTCTTCCTCACTTTCTGCCAGTAGAGTGGTATCGTCTGCATATCTGAGGTTGTTGATGTTTCTCCCAGCAATCTTGATTCCAGCTTGTGAGTCATCCAGCCCTGCCTTCCTCATGATGTACTCTGCGTATAAGTTAAATAAGCAGGGTGACAATATACAGCCTTGTCGTACTCCTTTCCCAATTTTAAACCAGTCGGTTGTTCCATGTCCAGTTCTAACTATTGCTTCCTGACCCGCATAAAGGTTTCTCAGAAGGCAGATCAGGTGGTCTGGAACTCCCATCTCTTCAAGAACTTGCCACAGTTTGTTGTGATCCACACAATCAAAGGCTTTAGCATAATCAATGAAGCAGAGGTAGATGTTTTTCTGGAACTCTCTTGCTTTCTCCATGATCCAGCGAAGGTTGGCAATTTGATCTCTAGTTCCTCTGCCTCTTCGGAAACCAGCTTGTACATCTGGTAGTTCTCGATTCACATACTGCTGAAGCCGAGCTTGTAGGATTTTGAGCATGACCTTGCTAGCATGTGAAATGAGTGCAATGGTGCGGTAATTCGAGCAATCTTTGGCATTGCCCTTCTTTGGGATTGGAATGTAAACTGATCTTTTCCAGTCTTGTGGCCACTGTTGGGTTTTCCAAATTTGCTGGCATATGGAGAGCAGCACTTGGACAGCATCATCTTTTAAGATTTTGAGTAATTCCGCTGGAATGCTGTCACCTCCACTAGCTTTGTTGTTAGTGAGGCTTTCTAAAGCCCACTTGACTTCACTCTCCAGGATGTCAGGTTCGAGCTCAGTGACTGTACCACTGTGGTTATCAGGAACATTTAGATCGGCCTTATAGAGTTCCTCTGTGTATTCTTGCCACCTCTTCTGAATCTCATCTGCTTCTGTTAGGTCCTTGCCATTTTTGTCCTTTATTGTGCCTACCTTAGCATGAAATTGTCCTTTGACATCTCCAATTTTCTTGAAAAGATCTCTAGTCCTCCCCATTCTGTTGTTTTCCTCTATTTCTTTGCATTGCTCATTTAGAAAGGCCTTCCTATCTCTCCTTGCTGTTCTCTGGAAATCTGCATTCAGTTGGGTATATCTTTCCCTTTCTCCCTTGCTTTTGGCTTCTCTCCTTTCCTCAGCTATTTGTAAAGCCTCATCAGACAGCCACTTTGCCTTCTTGCATTTCTTCCTCTTTGGGATGGTTTTAGTTGCTGCCTCCTGTACAATGTTACAGACCTCCATCCAAAGTTCTTCAGGCACTCTGTCTACCAAATCTAAGCCCCTAAATCTATTTGTCACCTCCACTGTATATTCGTAGGGGATCTGATTTAGGTCATACGTGGAGGGCCTAGCGGTTTTCCCTACTTTTTTCAGTTTAAGCCTGAATTTGGCAAGAAGAAGCTGATGATCTGAGCCACAGTCAGCTCCAGGTCTTGTTTTGACTGCCTGTATGGAACTTTTCCATCTTTGGCTGCAAAGAATGTAATCAATCTGATTTCGATGTAGACCATCTGGTGAAGTCCATGTGTACAGTCGCCGTTTGTGTTGCTGGAAAAGGGTGTTTGCTATGACTAATGTGTTCTCCTGACAGAACTCTATCAGTCTTTGCCCTGCTTCATTTTGTACTCCAAGACCAAATTTGCCTGTTATTCCTCTTACCTCTTGACTGCCTACTTTAGCATTCCAATCCCCTATGATGAGAAGGACATCTTTTTTGGGTGTTAATTCTAGAAGCTGTTCTAGGTCTTCATAGAAGCGGTCAACTTCTTCCTCATCAGCACCAGTGGTTGGGGCGTAGACTTGGATTACTGTGATGTTGAAAGGATTGCCTTGGATCCGAATGGAAATCATTCTATCATTTTTGAGGTTATACCCCAGTACTGCTGTTCTCACTCTCTTGTTCACGATGAAGGCTACTCCATTTCTTCTAAGGGATTCCTGCCCACAGTAGCAAATATAATGGTCATCTGAATTAAATTCTCCCATTCCTGTCCACTTTAGTTCACTAACTCCCAGGATGTCGATGTTCAGCCTTGACATCTCACGTTTGACCACATCTAGCTTGCCTTGATTCATAGATCTGACGTTCCAGGTTCCTATGTAGTATTGTTCTTTGCAGCATCGCACTTTCCTTTCACTTCCAGACACATCCACAGCTGAGCTTCCTTTCAGTTTTGGCCCAGCTACTTCACTCTTTCTGGAGCTACTAGTACTCGTGTTCTGCTCTTCCCCAGTAGCATAATGGACACCTTCCGACCTGAGGGTCTCATCTTCCAGTGTCATATCGTTTAGCCTTTTTGTTCTGTAATCCATGGGGTTTTCTTGGCAAGAGTACTGGAGTGGGTTGCCACTTCCTTCTCCAGCGGACCACGTTTAGTCAGAACTCTCTGCTGTGACCTGTCCATCTTGGGTAGCCCTACATGGCATAGCTCACAGCTTCATTGAGCTACTCAAGCCCCTTCGCCACGACAAGGCAGTGATCCATGAAAGGGATCACAGCCACAATAGGTACAATTAAAACAATATTAAAAACAGTTAAAATTTAAAAAAACAGCAAGCCCCGTGAATCCCACAATTTAAAAAATAGAATGTAAAAAATGCCAGCCTTCCTGTCAACAGTTAAAGGCTTGTTTGAATAAAAAAGTCTTCAGCCCCCGCCGGAGTGTTGCCAAAGAGGGAGCAGTTCTTAATTCTAAGCAGAGGGTATTCCAAAGTCAGGGGGCCACCACCGAGAAGGCCCTATTCCTGGCCGCCATCCCCCTCACCTCTCCTGGTGGCGGCACAATCAGAAGGCCCCCCCAGATGACCTAAGAGTATGGGTAGGATTGTATGGAAGGAGGCGGTCCCTCAAATACCCTGGACCCAGGCCGTAAAGGGCTTTAAAGGTCAAAACTAGCACTTTGATAGTGCTTAGGATAGGATAGGATAGGATAGGATAGGATAGGATAGATAGGTTCCCCGGGGACATCACTAAACACTGCAGTGTCCAAGTCTAGTGACAGCACCGTATGCATGTATGCAAGGATAGGGGGTCATATAGTTTTGAGGAACCCTGCAAGGCTTTTGCCCCCTTCACACATATGGCACTACTGCTGGAAACCTGGTCCAATTACATAAAAAACAAGGGTATCCATTCTGCTGCACAAGCCGTAAAGCAAGACAGCAACCTTCAGATCCCACTTTTGTTGGAGGACATAAAGTTGAACTTCAGATGATGGGAGGTAAAAATATTTCTTCTCTCGCTGAGGTCAAATCAATTTGGAGCAATTTGCCCTTTCAAATAAGGCAAGTCATTACTATTATTGTTATTTTAGGAGAATGAGATCTTCATCGTGGCAAGCTTGCTCATGTAGAACAGATTAGAATATGCATACATAATATCTAAATATGGAGTCAATTAACACAATGATTTTCCCTCATAAATAATGCTAAGCTGCCTGTGTCCTCTGGGACAGCTTTAAAAATGAAATATTTCTTTTCCGGTGATCTCAGCTCAGCGAAACAAGGATCAATAAACAGTAAATACGTCGTCGTGCACGTAGCCCAGTGAACCGTGTCTCAAACAAAACGGAATAGAAGATTAATAAATGCTAATGTTGAGCAAGTTTACAAGAATTCAGGAAACCACGACCGAGAAGCCGAATCTGGAACTCTGTACCAAAAAGGAATCAAACTTAAGGAGATGTTAAAGGGCCAAGAAAAATAACACAGAGACTTCCAGCACCTGAAAAACTCCTGCATTCATCGAGGAGCGAACCTTTGTGGGTTAAGATTCCCCTTCATCAGGTGCATGAAGTGGCCACTTCAGTAGTCAGAGAGATAGACCCAGCAGGGGCATAGCTGGGGGGGGGCTGGGTAATGCAATGCCACATCTGCATTATTGCATCACCATTGTGCCTCTGATGTCACCCCCTCCTTTGCACATGTCTGGCCTTGGCCCTGGAAACTGCTTTATTTGGTAGGCCAATTTTGCAGCGTATGACCTGTACCTCTTGTAAGTGCTGTCACTCTCTCAACGGAGATGGCAGAAAACCAGCTAGAAGGCAGAGGGAGGAGGAGGCAGCCATAAGAACATAAGAAGAGCCCCACTGGATCAGGCAAAAGGCCCATCTAGTCCAGCTTCCTGTATCTCACGGTGGCCCACCAGATGCCTCAGGGAGCACACAAGACAACAAGGTATCTGCAACTTGTTGCCATTCCTCTGCATCTGGCATTCAGAGGGCATGTTGATGGCGGTGAGGGAAAGGAAACAGCCTTGCCTATACAATTAGGAAATGCTTATATACATAAGTGCGTGTGATTGAGCATACCAGGTTCTGCAACATGCCTTATGCTAAAAGTAAGATTATTTGTATATCCAATGTGCAAAGCCCTTCACATCTATTATTTTGATGTAGTCCTTGTGACACTCCCGTATGTTTAGTACTATTAACCCCCTATTTGAGATGGAGAAGACGCACAGCACAATCCTAAACTGATGTTAGGCCGGCATAAGCTAAGCCAGCAAAGTTTGGCCAGCACAAGGGCCATCATAAAGCATGTTTGGACCTCTCTCGGAGTCAGACAGGATGGCTCACATCTGTGTGCTGGCCACGCTGGCTCCCAGAGTGATCCAAACATACTTTACGGTGTCCCTTGTGCTGGCCAAACTTTGCTGGCTTAGTTTATGTTGGCCTAACTCATTTTAGGATTGTGCCCTGTGGGTGCAATCCTAACCAATTTTCCAGCACTGGCATAACTGTGCCAATGAGGCAAGTTCTGCATTCTGCGGTGGAGTAGTGGTCACAGAGACGTCCTCAACGGAAGGGAATGTGTGTTCCCTCAATTTGGAGCTGCATTGCCCTTACCCCAGTGCTGGAAAGTTAGTTAGAATTGTGCCCTGAGACTATGAGGGAGTAGCCACATTGCTTAAGGCCACCTGCTGAGAATTCATCACAGAGGCTAGGTTGAAACTAGGGAAGTTCTGATTCACAGCTCTCAGTCATTATGCCATTCCAGCTCATTGCCTCCGGAGCGATATTGCGAAATGGTTATCCTTGTCTGTAGAAATACAAAAAAATCCAGATTATTGTCACTGTGTTTTGCCTACAGCAAAATGCAAGGAGAATCTTGAGGGATCATGAGGGAAGTAAACTGCATGTCAATAAGGCTGGCACAGATTCTCAGAGGGGAGAAGGTTTTGCACTTCTCCACGGTCACAAATTCTGACCTAAAGCAAAATGTGAGGTGAATTTGGAGGTTCTTCCTCAGGTTGAAACGACGGTGGGAATTTGAGGAAGCTTGAAAGAATTCCAATTAAAATGATGACATTTCTCAGGGAGATCTTGCAAACTCGTTAATTTTGGTCTCTCAAGAAATCATAGAACTACAACATAATGGAGACTTTGAAAATGTTTGGGATATATGTTAATCATTGCAAGGATTTTGGTTGCTCCATCCTGGAAACAGAAATATTTATCCTCAATGGAAATATGGCTATATCGAGCCTGGAACACTTATATTGCTGGGGGAAAAAAAAATGTATAAATATCTCTGTGAAGGAAGAATGCACAAGTACATTAAACTTCATCCATATAGTGTTCTTTTTTTCAGAAGAACTGGAATCACTTTATCTCCATGTAAATTATTTGTCAGGATACTTTGGCAAGAGTCTGGAATTTCATCAACCATTATCTCACATTCCCCAATCTGTTGGGACTCACTGGAAGTGATGTCATTAATGTGGAAGTGATGTCATGGAAGTGTTTGGAAGAGACATCATCAGGCAGGAAACAGTGGCGTGCCTACCCAGGGAGAACTACTATACATTTTGCAGGAGTCTGAGCTACTGTGTAACACGGCCCATCCTCCTTATTTCCAGAGCCATGATTGGCTTGGAGAGCAAAGCCTCTGAGTCAGCTGTCCAAACCAGGAATGGCTCTGGAGGCAAGAGGGAGGGACTGCTTTGCATAGGAGCTCAAGCGCCTGCAAAACTTAGCGTTTCCCCCCACTCACCCCAGGAACATCACTGACAGAAAATGCTGTCATTGTGATGCCAGAGCCAGAATATTGTTGCATGTATTTTTATACAAGGCAAAACTGTTTGGCAGAGACCACTGTACCAATTGCAGGTCAGGCTTAGGAAGCTAACTTTGTGCACACACCAGCCGGTATTTTCACTGATGTGATGAGTAAAAAGTCAAACAAACAGCAGGCTGCAAAAGAGACCCCAAGGATGGATCACTGCCTTCCATTCCTGAGACTATTCCTTGCATAAGATCAACAGGTGCACCTTGCCCTCCTCCATCACAATGCAACCCACCTGAGGTTAGCGCACAACCCACAGTTTGAGAAATGTTCGTTTAGGATGATTTCTCAAGGAGCCTCTAAGGAGCCTTGCTGGAGTTGGGGAGGGAGATTGAGGGTGCAACCTTAAACTGATTTAGGCCAGCATAAACTAAGCCAGCAAAGTTTGGCCAGCACAAGGGCAGTAGTGTCATTCAGTAACAAGGAGACGGAACACGAGGCGGGACTTACCGCCTGATTGGCTGCCCGTTTCTGACGCGTCGCCGCCTTGCTGAGCGCCGCGCGGGCACCCCTGGCTTCGGAGGGGGTGCCCGCTTGCCTGGGTGGCGCACTGGGTGCTTAGGAGAGCCGCGGAGGGGCGCGCCACCTGGAAGGAGTCACCGCGGCGGAAAGGCAGGCGGCGACGCGTCGTGGGCTCCCTGTCAATCAAGGGGTAAGTCCCGCCTCGCGTTCCGTCTCCTTGTTACTGAATGACACTACTGCACAAGGGTCACTGTAAAGTATGTTTGGACCACTCTTGGAGTCGAGAGAGGCCAGCACACAGATGTGAGCCACCCTCCCTGACTCCAAGAGTAGCCTAAACATGCTTTATGGTGGCCCCTATTTTGGCCAAACTTTGCTGGCTTAGTTTATGCTGCTCTAACTCCAGTTTAGGATTGCACTCTCCGTTTTTCAAGCTGACTTCTATGTTTCCGGTTTAGCCTTGTAAACAAGGTTACTGGCAAAATCTTTTCAAGGCAATTATTTTAGGTGGGGTAAAAGCTGCATGTAGGCTGTTATACGTCCAGATTATATGTTGCCACCCATTTTCTACTTCAAATGAATAGTCATTTTGATGTCAATGTTCAGTTTGGCCATAGACCTGTGGTCAATACATTTTGAGGAAAAACACACACACTCTCTCTTGTTCTCACCTTTTCCTCCCAAAGTCCGTATCTAACATTTGGAGATAAAAACTGAAAATCACAGCCTCGTAAAAGCACAAAATTATATCCAAACAACTACAAAGCAAGGGTTATAGTGTGAAATTTCCCCACTAACAGCTAGCCTTGAACTACAGAACATCAGAAAAGAGACGTGGGAGTTGGTGGAATTTAATTCTGAATGATATTGAAAGGTCAGTGCCGATGCGTAGCTCATTTTTTGGAAAGATAACATATGTGAACTCGTTATTTCCTCCTTTTAACATATAATGACCTTGTCTATTGACTTAATGAGGAAATTATACATGCTGTACTCAGATTTAACAAACTCTTCAGAATTAAAGAAAGAAGCCGAAAGGAAAGAAAGAAAGATACGGAAATGTGGTTGTGGCAAGCTAATCGTCTGGCAAGCAGGATGGGTTGTTCAATAGTATGCCTGGAAGACTACTCATGAGTAGTGTTGTTTGTTTCTGGTGAGTAAAATGGGATTACAGCCCAAGGGCCCAATCCTATCCAAATTTCCAGTGCCGGTGCAGTCATGCCAATGGGGTGTGCATCAGTAATCTACAGTGCAGGGGTGGAAGTGGAAGCAGAACCACCCCATTGGAGATCTTTGGAAAGTGCTGCCACTGCTGTGATCCTGCAAACACTTATAGCCCATGGGTTCTGAGGGGCTAAAGCCTGTGGGTTGTGTTTGCGTGATCACAGAGGTACAGGCACTATTCAAAGAACTCTGAGGGGGGCGGAACAATCATGGAGGAATGTTTGTTTCCTTACTTTGGGACTGCATTGCAGCTGCATCAGTGCTGGAAAGCATTCTTCCCTTGCCAACTCCCCTTTGCCAAAATGAATGGAAATGATGCAAATTACTCACGGCTGAAAAGCTTTTGGCGAATTTTTAAAGGGAGGCTCTAACTAAATGCAAATGTAGGAAGGCTCCACCCAAGTCTATGTCTTATCCCTTTCGTGATGTATTTTTGATGTTGTTGTTCAGTCGCTAAGTCATGTCCGACTCTTCGTGACCCCCTGGACCACAGCACGCCAGGCCTCCCTGTCCTCCACTAACTTCTGGAGTTCACCCAATCTCATGTTCATCGCTTCGGTGACACTATCTAACCATCTCATCCTCTGCCGCCCCCTTCTCCTTTTGCCTTCCATCTTTCCCAGCATGAGGGTCTCTTCTCATGAGGTGGCCAAAGTATTGGAGCTTCAGCTTCAGGATTTGTCCTTCCAGGGAGCAATCAGGCTTGACTTCCTGGAGGATTGACCGATTGGATCTCCTTGCCATCCAGGGGACTCTCAAGAGTCTTCTCCAACACCATAATTCAAAAGCATCTATTCTTCGGCGCTCTGCCTTTCTTATGCCTTTCATTTTTGATGTAATGTCCATGTTTAATGTGTTTTATGCAATTGTAAAAGTGCCTATGCCTAATAAAGGTTAATTTGATTTGGTACTGGAAAGTTGGATAGGATTGGCCCTTTGCCCAATCTGAAAAAGACGCTCCACTGGTGAGCTTTCCTTTGTCTTGTGTTGCCACCTCCAGGTTGCATGGGGTGGGTGTTAGCCAGGCAGTCACCCAGGGCTGGGGTTATTGGCATACCGCCAGCACTGGAGGTACCTTACGGCACCTTTTGAAAAACAGGCACGGGCGATACGCTCATATTGCCCACGCTGTGCCCGATAGGATTGGGCCTTTATCCACGCAGCCCCCAATGAAGACACGGACAAGACTGTATGGATAAAAGGGCCACTTTATTTAACTATTTAAACAACACAGCAAAAGGGTCAAAACACAGTGCGGGTCGAAGCGGGGGAAACGGAGCTGCCCGTCTACCTCCCCCATTCCTATGGGCATACCATCCGACTCCAGGCGCCCCAGGTCGCTGACCCAAGGCGTCCTTCACAGTCACCCCGAATGGTTGAAGCGGCTGGGTTGCCATCCACCAGGCGAACCCAAGTTGGCATGGAACATCCCAGGCCCAGGGTTCGCCAGCCCGACTCACCCAGCCGGATATGCCAGCATGAGCAAGCTGGCACCCCCGTGCCTTGCCGCGACATGATGGACACCGAGATCTACTATTTCTTCCCGACCCGCACTACATCTGCCTACAGTGACTGGGGACTACGCTATTAATAACCCAACTCGCACCTAACTCCAGTCTGGGGGAGGCGAAAACCCCAACAGCCCAACAGCCAATCAGGGTGATGGTAAAAAATTCCTACCCGGCTCCAAAAGGCAACCAGATGATCAGACTAGAGGGCGGGAGGGTGGGTGACCGTGACTGCCGCTCGACTGAGCCGGCAACACCCGGGAGGGGGGCGAGCGGTTGCCGGCGTCCCTGCCAGCCAATGGCTGGCCAGTCCTGCCCCGTGCCTCGTGTGGGGGAGGGACAAACACGGGCGGCGTGCGATTTGCGCGCCACCCACCTTACTTCTGTGTAGACATTCCTAGGTTTGTATTGTAAGGGTCTCAGAGGAATTTCATATATACCCAGTTGCCACACTGGGGTCTCTTGCAAGCAAGGTATTTACAAGTCAGTGAAAAAGCTCTTCAAAGACTAAAGTGATTTGCCAAATGAAAGTTTATATACCCTCCTAAAGTTGGCTATTACTCAGTCTGAATGCTATCTAGAGATATCTCCCTCCATTTCAAAGTAGGCTGTGTATATTTTTACTGCCACTGTATACTTTTGTCATTTCTCAAAAGTAGCTATAAGTGTAACTTGATAGTGCCTTTTACCAAAGACACTATACACTGGGGGAAAAAAAAGTGAATTTAGGGAATTGCTTTTTTATCAGTCATTGCCTTGCGGGAAACAAGGTAGATGAAAGGACCACACCATGTTGTCTCATAAACATGTTTCGGAGAGAGAAGATCAAACACAGCAGTACAGCATTTATCTTTCTGCAAACAAACGCTGGCAGAAGCAGAGACATTTCTGCTATATTACACTTAATTTTACTTGGCCACCAATAATTCCTTAGATGTCTTATGCTTAGACCCTGAACAGAAGGTGCAACGGAGAGAAAGCTGAGTGCCTGCTCTTAATTTGCCCAAGACCTTTCCTTGAGTTTTATATCCATATTTTGGGAGTGATGTTGACCACCAACAGACTCATTGGCCAAGCCTCATGGAGACACCATTTATATGAACATATCTGGGCTGCAGACACTAGGTGACGCCCTTTCTGAGCTGTCACTACTGTGCAAATAACAAGCAAGGGACCATCCAGAAAACACCTCTGTGCGAGCACCTCCTAGCCATAAGCTCAATGGCAGACTATTCACATAGGGACCAGTCACCAGCCAAGAGGGCTACCTAAGGGAGGTATGGTACAGGGCCCTGAGTACCATGCCTGAAGGGGTGCCTGAGGGTCTTCTGGAGGCCTCTGACAGGCACTTCCAGTGTTTGTTGAAAACTGGACATACCTGTCAGATGCCTCCTGGTGGGGCTATGGGGTTGTTAAAAATGTTTGTGCTCCTGGTGCCAGGGGCTTTCTCTACACCATCAGGGCCAGTGCAAGAAGAATGGTGCAAACTAAGCAGCACTGATGCCACGTTGGTAGGACAATCTTACATCAACATGCAGTAGTTTATCAGTAACCGGCAATGGGTGATCATGACAGTGGTTACTCCTCCTAGTCTGTCCATTGATAAATGGTGGCCATCAGCAGTGGTTGACTGCTACTGGGTGGTTCAGGAGGAGGGTCTAGCCAAATGGACCCTGTGATGAGTATGGGCTCGCATCCAGTGCCCAGCCTGGCTGCTACTGGGTGATTCAGGAGTAGCCATATTGAAAATATGGGATGCTGAAAAGGGGAGGGCTGTGTGGTTATTTTGCATGTGCCAAGCTTGTAAATAGACTTTTTTTTTTTCTGATTCACTTTGCTGTTGGAAAATGACTGAGAAATAACCCAGCTTATCAATCAATCAATCAATCACTAGTATTTATATACCGCTTTTCAACATAAAGTTCGCAAAGCGGTTTACAAGCAAATAATAACGTTAAAGTTAAATGGCTCCCTGTCCCAAAAGGGCTCACAATCTAAAAGGATGGAGAACACCGCCAGCAACAGCCACGAGAAAGACACTGTGCTGGGGTGAAGAGGGACAATTGCTCTCCCCCTGCTAAATATAAGAGGACACCACTTGAAAAAGTGCCTCTTGCCCAGTTAGCAGGGGAAAGCAGCAGGCTCTGGCATCACAATGATGGCACTTCTGGCCATGACATCACTTCTGGTAGGTCCTGGACAGATTGTCATTCTAAAACGTGGGTCCCAGTGCTAAAACGTTTGAGAACCACTGTCCTAAAATATTTTTTGTGCTAAGAAGCACACTCTCTTGCCCAGCAGTTTGTTAAAACTGAGATACCCTCCACTTGATTCTTTTCAATTATCTCCTCTTAATTTGGCCTAATACTGTGGTTTTATAGGAAATGTTTGCTGTGTTCCTCTTTCTATCCTATCCTCCTTTCACTTTTTTTCTTCCATCAATACCCTTCACTTCCAAATGACATCACAGTGAGGCTGTTGTTGCTGTTTGTGGACTTTCATGGATTTCTGTATACAGCATGGCTCATAAAGCCTAATGAGAATAAGTTCATTAAATTAATCCCAATAATTAACAAACTTGCTGCCTGCTTCTCAGATGTCCAATTTGTGACACAATCTTGGCACGCGGTTTCCACAGCAAAAGCAGGAAATGCATCCAAAAAGCCTCTTTAAGCGAAGAGGAGATTCATCTTCATTAGAATTTCATCGTCTAATTTACAATCCATTGCTGATATCTATTAGCAAGGCAACACTTCTGCAGTTTAAAAAAAATGCACTCACAAAAAAAAAAGTTGACCAAAGAGAAGAGAGTTCATGGAAGCAATTTTTCACTCCACACAGCTGTCGCTAACATAGCTGTGATTTAGTGAGCACCGCTTGTGCTTCTTTTAACCTCTTTCATGCCTGATAATATTTAGTACATTTATAGCATGCCTTTCCTCAAAAAAGCTCAAGATGGTGTACACAGTTCTTACCTACAACACGATCATCAGAACAACCCTGCATGGTAGGCTGAACTGAGGGATAATGACTCTTCAAGATCTTTGTTGGGCACATGTTCTGCATGCAGGAAAGACCTGTTTTAATTCCTGGTATCTCAAGGTACATGGGATGTGGTGGCGCAGCGGGTTAATCCGCTGCTGCTGGGCTTTCCGACCGGAAGGTTAGGAGTTCAAGACTGCGTGATGGAGTGAGCTGCCGTTGCTTGTCCCAGCTCCTGCCAACCTAGCAGTTCGAAAGCACCTAAATGCAAGTAGATAAATAGGGACCACTTTGGTGGGAAGGGAACGGCGTTCCGTGTGCTACGGCGTAGAGTCATGCCGGCCACATGACCACCAGAAGCTTGTCCTCGGACAAAATGCCGACTCTACAGGCTTGGAAATGGAGATGAGCACTGCCCCCTACAGTCGGTCACGACTAGACCATTCGGTCGTGGGGAAACCTTTACCTTTTTATCTCAAGGTACAGCTGGAAAGTAGACCTGTCTGAGGTACTGGAGAACCAGCGCCAGTCAGTATAGAGAACATTGAGCTAACTGAGCCAACAGTCTGATCCCATAAAGTCTGAGAGCTTCATGTGAATGTAAACGTGAACCAGGCTCTCCCCAACCTTCATCCAACATCAGTTGTGATTGTACCATTGAAGGGGTTGGGGCAAATGCCCTGGGCACAGTGCTGGTAAAGTGGGAGGAGGGCAGCAACAAATTGGCGTCCTCTCAGAGAAGCAAGTGGTGTTGGTCCTACCTACCTCCCTTGCCCCTGTACGGCTCCAACATGGAGCCTGGAGTGGTATCGGGGTGTGGCTTGGTGAGACTTATCCAGGTAGTAGAGGCCCACAAAAGACTTTGGGACCCCTTAGAAGTTTTCGTTTTGTCCTATGTTTGAATTATTTGTTGTTGTCTGCCCCCTGCGTCTCCAGAGCAGTGATTTGATTATAAATAGCTGCCCTCCTCCAATTGGGTTCCCCCTTATTATGATTTTATATTTTGTTTTACATATTGTTAGTTTTTTTATTCTAAATTGTAAGCTACCTTGGGCACCTGTTCTGGCAAAGGAAGGGCGGGATAGAAATCTTTCGAATGAATGAATGAATGAATGAATGAATGAATGAATGAATGCCTCAAATTGGAATAAGTTTATGCTTAAAATGCACTGATCACCTCGGTTTTCCATGGATTTCTTTCTAGAGTATCTGCTCTCTCTCTCTTGCACGCATGCACACACACACACACACACACACACACACACACACACACAGAGAGAGAGAGAGAGAGAGAGAGAGAGAGAGAGAGAGAGAGAGAGA
>JAJKFI010000011.1:9275392-9311157 GCA_029204185.1 Lerista edwardsae | reverse complement strand
ATATATATATATATAATATTTTCATTCCATGCACAGCAGAGCTACATTAAATGGCGCTTGAGGCTGACCTTTAATTATATCAGGGCCACACCATTTTCTATATAAACACTAACACAGTCAACCCAATTAAACACTAACAATGAGTAAAGCGACATGCTCTAATGAGATCTCTTTTTATCCCCTCTGAAGTTCTGCTTTATCCCCGGCATATGGCTCACGAAATGTCCTTCCTAAATGGGATGTAAGGTGCAGGAAATAGAACATCAGGTTCACATCTTGCAAATGGCAACACTTCCAAAACCTTACGATGTGTGTGCGTGTTTTTAAATGTGTATATAGTCAGGGGAGGAAGGGGATAAATAGGTCATATCCAGCACACAAGGGATCCCCCCCACTGCAGCCCATACTGCAATGTCACCTATAGTGCTGTATTTTCAAACCTGGAGGTTGTGACCCTTCAGGGAAGGTGTTGTCAACCTTCTTTTGGGATGCGGCCTCTTTGAGGAGGCTAGTGACTCAACTGGGGACCTGTAAATGCTGTTCGTACAGCACTTCCAGGTTTTGCTGCTGCCACCAAATGCATGTAAATGCAATGCATTTTCATTTACATGCATTTGTCAGTGATCATGGCTGCAACAACTGGAAGCACCACAGTAATATCAAATATATTGCGGGGCTAGCAGCCCAAATGAAAGTTGGGAACCACAAACCTAATGGGTCTTAAATGACCTGTTACATTTCTCATGGTGCCATTAGGCTCTTTTATCAGTTACTCACACACACACACACACACACACACACACACACACACACACAGGTTGTTGAACAAATTGCATTAAGAGAATACATGCAAACTGTTTGGCACACTCCAAAGTGCCAGGTATTACTAATTTTTTTTCCATGGGTATTTGGGGTACAGAGAATGACAATGGCACTGGGCCAATCTAGTTCACTGTTGTCAATACTGACTGGAAGTGACCTCTAGGGCAGTTGTTCTCAAACATTTTTAGCACCGGGACACATTTTTTTAGAATGACAATCTGTTAGGACCCACCAGACTGATGTCATTAACGTGGAATTGATGTCATAGCCGGAAGTGACATCACCAAGCAGGAAAAAAAACAGCATCGCCAAACAACAAAATCAAATCAATTAATTAAGTAAATTGAAATGTTACAATAAGTTTAAAAAATTTAAAATAAAGAAGGACCCCCCAACCCTCCCAAGCAGATGCTGATCTGCTAAAAAAAAACCTATTCCATAAACATCTTAAAGGCTGCAATCCTCTCCACATTTACACAGGAGTAAGCTCCACTGACTATCATTGTTAACGGCATATACATAGTAGCCTGTTAAAAGTACAGATCTGTAACATTTCCCTAAATGAAGTCACATATCATGGTAGCATCAAGTCTAGTATATTAAAAAGTAAATGCTCATTGAAATGAATGGGGACCCACCTGAGACTGGCTCATAACCCACCTGGTGGGTCCTGAGTTACACTGCTCTAGAGCAGGGATTTTCAATTTTTTTTCCATCTCACAGCACACTGACAAGGCACAAAACTGTCAAGGCATACCATCAATTTAAGAATATCTTTTATCATTTAAAAACGAGTATTGTGATATAGAAATAACGTACAGTGTTCATTAGCACAAGCCTCCACAGTGTTCCAATTTGAACAACCACTGACTGAAGCTGGTTCTGGTTCTGTCATCCCTCCCCCCAAGTAGCCTTTCTAATAAATAACCCTCCCCCAAACCCCCATGGCACCGTCGAAGGGTATACCATGAACATGTACAATTAACATTATTATTTATTATCCAGACTATTCATGAACCCTTCAAAAACATCTCAATGATACATATTTACACACAGTCCATTAACATGACATGTTAGCAAAAATCTCGTTGAAAAATGGATTTCTGTTCCTGCAGACCATTTGCGGCACACCAGTATCACGGCAGAGCGATTGAACATTTATGTTCTAGAGTTCCAAATTAGAATCTTTCCAAACCAAACCTGGAGATACTGAGAATAGAATGGAGGAACCTCCTGAATGCATAGTTGTGTTGTCGTACTACTACTACTACTACTACTACTACTACTAATACTACTACTACTACTACTACTACTACTAATACTAATACTAATACTAATACTAATACTAATACTACTAATAATATACCGCCTTTCTTTGGTCATTAGATTGCTCCTCTGACTTTAATTCAAGGTGGTTTACATAAGCAGGCTTTATTTCTCTAAACTCACAAGGGTTTTTTTTACAAATTACAAATAAGTTCTGTCTTTCAAGAACTACAACAACATACAGATGGAACTTTCGTGGTCTAGTCCTTCTTTCTGGCCACACGATTGCCTTCTTGCTGGCTGATAGACGGTTTCTCTGCTCCCACCAAAGAAACAACTGGCCCAGCACAACTCCTCTCTCACAGGCAGCTGGAGGCAGCTCAGCTCTTATCAGTCGCAATTCTCAAGGTCTGCTGCTCACGGAAGCTTCCGGTGATCTTGAAGGGGCGACCTTCAGATCTTAGCTTCAGACAAACGGAGGCTTTAACCCTCTTGACTAAATCTCCTGTACTACTTAGCTACAGTCATTGGACGCTTGCTCTACAACTGAGGGCGCAATCCTAACCAATTTTCCAGCATTGGGATAAGGTCAATGCAGATCCAAGGTAAGGGAACAAACATTCCCTTACTTTGAGGAAGCCTCCATGACTACTACTCCATTGCAGGATGCAGCACTTCCCCCATTTGCACAGCTATGTAAGTGCTGGAAAGTTGGTTAGGATTGCGCCCTGAGCGATAGCCCCAGTACCCACGTTCTGGACTTCCCAAATTGTTAGTCATGTTCTCCAGTTTCGGAACTGGCCATTGTAGACCACAGTACAGGGCAGGAGCCCGACAGCTATGCAGTGATTTTATTCCAGAAACAGAGTTAGCCTTCAAAGATGTCTGCTTCCCTTCTCCCTTGGGACCTGGCTGGCTCTCAAAACAGGCCAGGGCTGAAGTCACTGAAGGCTGTAATTAAACAACAAATGATACTTTGGAGAGCAAGATAAGGTCAGCACACTCAACATTTGAACAGGTCAGTAATTAGCCATGTGTCACGATTAGAGCCCTGGGAACTGTGTAGTATTACCAATTAGAAGGCCATGAGCCTCCCTAATCAGGCATGGGAGAAACTTGACAAGGACATTTGTTCTCAGTTTGTGCTTCTAAACAAAATTTCACTGGAACGCTGTCAGGATAGGTGATGCGCACTGCACACTGGACTGAACCCAGGCATCTTGGGCTTCAGCATCCTGTGCTTTTAGAATAGGAATCCATGTTTTGGATGGACACTCCTTGCATTATGCAGAGTTCAACTAGTTTACCATCAAAATGTACAATTGACATTATGATTTATCATGTAGAATATTTATGACTCAGTCTTCAAAACACATCTCAAAATACGATGCACATTTACAAATAACTAGAGATGTTTATGTTCAACATTGCATAAAAACACAAACCACCACCTTTTGGGGGTTAAAATATCTGAATAAAAACACAGAACAGCACATTTTGGAGTTTAGAATATTTTCCAGGAATTAAAATAGATGACTTTTCCAGTTAGAAAAATATTGTGGCTGCATCTGCTGACACTATATCACCTATATCACCCACCTAGTACACTTTTCAAGCATTCAAACTTAATAAAAATGGGCACTTGGAATGAGAAGTTAGAATGGAAACTCATAACACCACTTTCTGCATTTCAAATAACAAAATCTGTGAAAAAGTAGCACACTTGTCAAACAACCCTACAAATAGTGGCTTAAAATGACATGTTTGTAAAAATTTCAATGAAAAATAGATTTATGTTCAGCCTGCCAATGTAAACCACCTTGAGTCCATTGAGAAAGGCAGTAGAGGCATCTCCTCTCCAGTGTCCAAGGTGAATATGTTGCTGCTCCTACCATGGATATCCAAAACTGCAGATAGTAGTGAACCCTACTAACAGAAGCAGGCAGCAGAGGGAGCAGAAAGACCAGTGAGAATGCTAGACTCCACTTTCTGTTAGTGGTTTCACTGTTGCCTTGTCTGGTGTTCCTTCAGCAGCCACGAGTCTAAGTACTTGCTGTTTGCTTCCTTTTCCAAAGCAAAGGGGGGAAATAGCTTTCTTTTGCAAAGTGTTTACAAGCAAAGATAGGTGAGTCATGAGGGGGCAGGATCTTGCGTATACAGGGGAATGCGCGGGCGCGGGCGCGCACGCGCGCGCACACACACACACACACACGTACGTATGTATGTACGTACGTACATATTCCAAGATCACCACAGATGGTGATTGCAGCCATGAAATTAAAAGACGTTTACTTCTTGGGAGGAAAGCTATGGCAAACCTAGACAACTTAATAAAAAGCTGAGACATCACCTTGCCAACAAAGGTTCGCATAGTCAAAGCTATGCTTTTCCCAGTAGCAATGCATGGGTGTGAGAGCTGGACCATAAGAAACGCAGAGCGCCGAAGAATAGATGCTTTTGAATTATGGTGTTGGAGAAGACTCTTGAGAGTCCCCTGGACTCCAAGGAGATCCAAACGGTCAATCCTCCAGGAAGTCAAGCCTGATTGCTCCCTGGAAAGACTGAAGCTGAAGCTCAAATACTTGAGGTGAAGCCACCTCATGAGAAGAGAGGACTCTTTAGAAAAGACCCTCATACTGGGAAAGACTGAAGGCAAAAGGAGAAGGGGGCGGCAGAGGATGAGATAGTTAGATAGTGTCACCAAAGCGATGAGCATGAGATTGGGCGAACTCCAGAAGCTAGTGGAGGACAGGGAGGCCTGGCATGCTGTGGTCCATGGGGTCGCGAAGAGTCGGACATGACTTAGCAACTCAACAACAACAACAACAACAACAACAACAACAACACACGTATATATGTAAGCCTGACACATGGGTTTAGAATGTGGTAGCGAGGGCTGCCATCAGTCCTATTCTCCTCCCATCCCTCTGCTTAGTTCCATCCTTCCCCAAAAAATTATGCCGCTGGCCTGCGGTTGCACTTACCACGTTAGGCAGTATGTTACACTATCCTTGCCATGGCATTGAGGCTCAGTGTTGGGCAGTGCCGTGAACGTGCTTTACAACATGTCCATGACACCGGAGCCAGCAGTGAGCTCTTATCACTGACTTCAGCATCAGGCTTTGAGTCAAAGCAACGGTTCATCTAATCTGATAATGTTTCACTGCCAGCATCTTTTCACGGTGTCTCAATGAAAGATCCCACAGTTGTGGTACCCGAGAGTCTTTCTTATGGATGATATGGTACTGATATAGCCTCTAGTTTTTATTTCCTTGTTATCATTAAAACAAATCCTAACAATACCACTACAATTACAGACACTGAATATGACATTAAGTTCTCATGTTTCCAAGTCTATCTGACTCCTCTTCTGACTCCTTTTCTCACTTCTGTTTGTCCTTTTTGTCCTCTATACTGGGCTGTTATATACAAAAACAAAAAGAAATTAGTGCAATTTTTCCAGTACGTTTGTTTCCACCGAGCTAGCACTGATGATGTCCACCTCTACAGTAATTTCAGCCACAGTAGCTTTTCTGGTTTCCAATACAGCATTTTCAACTCCAGCACATACACAGCTGATTTTCATCCATAACCAACACATGGGGGATGCGTACACAAAAGAAATTTTGGTTTCTTTTCTACTTGGAAAATTGGGAGCTGCTAACCCAAACCATACCATTGATACTGATTGGCAGCAATTCTTTAGAGCAGTGTTTCTCAAACGGTGGCTCAGGACCCACTAGGTGGGTTTTCAACCAATATTAGGTGGGTCGTTTAGCACCTAGGGCAACCATCATTTAGAATATAGGAAGATGGGACATAGGAAAAGGGAGGGCTGTGTGAATAGGCTTTCCATTTCCTTTCTGATTCACTTTGTAGTTGGAAAATGGCTGAGAAATAACCCGATGGCTGCATTTTCATGAAAGCAGTAGGCTCTGATGGCACGTCTAGGCATTACATTACTTTTGGTGGGTCCCAGACAGATGGTCATTTTAAAAAGTGAGTCCTGATATGAAAAAGTCTGAGAGCTATTGCTTCAGAAATTTCAGAGCACAATCCTAACCTGGAGTTAGGCCGGCACAGTTAGGCCAGCACAGTTTGGCTGGCACAAGGGACACTGTAAAGTATGTTTGGACCACTCTCTGAGTCAGAGAGGCCAGCACCCAGATGTGCGCAATCACTTTTTAATTATCCCAGGCATCGAGTTTGCCTTCATCACTAATGTTGCGCACTGGGTCCACACTTCCATTGAGTTGTCCACTTGAACCCCAAGATCTTTCTCTTTCACAGACAGCTCAGAACCCATTAGTCGGTAAGTGAAATTTTGATATATATTTTTTGTGCCATTTTGATGCTCATTTCCCCAGTTTGGAGAGATCCTTCTGGAGCTCTTTACAATCCCTTCTGGTTTTCACCACTCGTAAAAGTTTAGTGTCATCTGCATACTTGGCCACCTGACTGCTTATGCCTACCTCCAGGTCATTTATGAATACGTTGAAAAACACTGGTCCCAGGACAGATCCTTGGAACACTCTGCTTTTCACCTCTCTTCATTGTGAAAATTGCCCATTGGTCCCCACTCTCTGCTTCCTGGTCCTCTACCAATTTTTTCATCCGTAACAGGACCTGCCCTGATTGTGAAGTTTTCTCAACCGCCTTTGCTGAAGGATGATGATCTCAGTGCCCAAGCAAGTTTTCATGAGGATTCATGGAGCTCGTGAATCCTCAAAAGACAGTGGCTTGAACTATGCTGGACCTCAAAGAGAAGGAAGTTGTGCTGGAGCTGTTGTCATCCTTATTATACAGTTGTACAGCTCCCAGCTCACCAGGTATCATGTGTGACATGCATATGTATGTGCGGATGTATATTTTTCCTGTGTCAAAGTTCTGGGGAATCAGCTAACATTCACCTAGCAACAGTACATGAAAATATAGAATTTCAATAAGATTGTCACTTCTGAAGCAACCCAGTTTTATTCCTCTCAGCAGGAACAAGCAGTTCCCTCTAGCTAATAGAGATTTAACAAAAATATAAATATAAATATATTTCCCCCTTGGAAGGCCTTTTACCTCCAGCAGTTTATGCTGTTTTTTTTTTTTTTTAATAGCTGGACCTTTTTCATGAAGAAGAAAAAACACATAATAATTCTCTTCCCACCCCCTTCAGAATTATAAGCAGTCAATCAGTTATTTTGTGTTGCTTTCCTGGGCATCTTGCATAGAGAGCTTTTCTTCCCCTTTTGCAAGAACTGGCCTTTGCTCTTCTCCACAAGAAAGGCTCAGCGGTGACACACAAAAGAGGAAATATATAAAGAAAAGGAATCCTCCGAAAGACGACATTTTGCAGATAAGTGAGTTGGTATACTTTCCAAGGTGGCAGAGTGCTTATTATTTCGTGACGCTGAAGCCTTTGTCGATCTCTTTATGAATTGAAAGCACAATGACTACTGAGCGGCTCTTGCAAATGGGATACAGAGCGTTTAACCCTGCTGGTTAAGCTAAGCTTAGGGAGTGCGTGGCTGAAATGGGTGCATGCATGTGCATGGTTCTCGCTAGTGGTATTTCTTTCTAAGTTTTGCAGGAGTCTGAGATCCTGTGTAAAGCGGACCCTCCCCCTCGCCTTCAGAGCCATTCATGGCTTGGAGAGCTGATTCAGAGTCTTTGCCTTCTGAGCCGCATATGATTCTGGAGGCAAGGGAGAGGGGCGCCTTTACACAGAAGCTCAGGCTCCTGCAAAACTTAGGATTCCCCACCCCCATAGGAATGCCATTGACTCCCGCTGGCTATTGGGACAGTCAGGGGTAGCAGGAATGGCTCAAGAAGCCCCAAAGCTTGAGATAGGAAATCATGTGCCTTATTTTACTCCATGGTACACCAACAGTTGAAAAGATGAACTATCACCACTTCTCCTCCCGCCCCCCATCTTGCTGGATTTGACCAGAGGAACATAGTGGGAAAGGAAGCAAGGAGAGAAAATTGGTGGGCTAGAGTTGTTCTAGTGGGCTTCCACTACCTTTTCTGTTCTATTCGTTTCCATTTCCAGCAAGTGCACGAGACGGTAAGGGAGACTAAGCAGTAGATGGCAGAAGCAATGCCCACCTATGAGAGCCTACAGGCTGATAAGCTTCAAAGGGTCCTGGATACTGTATGTTAGCTATTGGGGTAGTACTTGTGCAATAAATCATGTTTGGAGAAATTGGAAATTGGCTTCTGGAGATGGTACAAGAATGACTGAAATATACAATCTAGACAATGGGATAATGTCACAGTGCATAATCTGAAGGAAGATGGCTATCTAAAGAACAACTGATTGATTATGGCAACAAAAAGGATGCACAGAGGGGCATTTAATGATTAATGCTAGTAATATGTAAAAGTAGAGCAAATGCTTGACTAGGAACTGAAGGAACACAGAGATGGCACATACCCAGGCGTGCACCCATATTCATGGGGATCTGTTCCAAGAACCCCTTGTGGCTACAGAACCGCAGACACAGGGGGTATTTTATAATAAAGAGGAGGATGAATGCCTGATGTAATTAGACCTAATGCTAAACAAGAAACGGAAGCTCAGGGAGCACTCAGGACAACAAGAAAGAGCCTGTTGCTACTCCCGTGCATCTGGCATTCAGAGACAGTAAAACGTGGAGATTGCATATAGTCATCATGGTTTGTGACCTGTGATGAACTTTTGCTCCATCAATCTGTCCAGGCCCCTTTTAAAAGTAACTAGGCTGGCCAGATGCCATCACCACATCCTGTGGCAAGGAGTTCCACTGATTAATTACATGCTCGGTAAAGATGTAATGATTTGGAAGCTTAGGCTGGAATACATTCACGCAGGTAAACGTTTCTAACAGGGCGAAAAAGTTCCATGATAATGAAGTTAACTACCAAGAAAGCAGTGATAACTTTTGGCTGAAGTTGCTAATGATGGCTCAAGCCTTCCACGCTTAAAAAGAAGGCATGGGTAAGCAGTGATTGTAAATCCCTGTAATCCTATTGATCCTTCCCCTGGAAATGAAGCGAAGCTCTTCTGTGACTCAAAAGGGTGGCAAAATACGGTAAGCACGGCCTGCCGCTTCAAGAAACTTAACCTTCTTCATTACTCCCCAAATCGCTCCTATCAATAGTACAGCCATATTCTCACTGTCATCTGCTGCTGTTTAAGATGCTGTCAGAATTTTCCCTTGGATTTTTCTTTGTTTTCTGGAGCCAAATGCTGAGCCATTTGAAGGTGTTAAGCTCTCTGGAGGATAGTGTTACCACTTCATAAGGAGTTTTGAAAAATAAAGCCATTCCTGGCTTTCTTGACATCCAAATGTCAGGACTCAACCTAGACAATAAGCATTAAAGAGAGCTTTCTGTCCTGTCGCCACATCCCAGTGTTATCGGAGGCAGACTGCCGAGTGCTAGATGGGACATCTGAATGGGTACTGTGATGTAAAAGCTGAGCCAGGATTGTTTGGCAATAGCCTTAGCTGTTTCCAGGAAGGGAAGATAAGTAAGGGAGCTGAGATTGATTTCCCAGGAGAGGGGCTCATTGAGAGGCAGCTTAGAAAGTGGTGGTGGAGGTGTAGCTTGTGTGTTGTTTTTGAGGAAACGAGGAGGGGGAAAGGTTGGAAGGGGAAGAGAGTGGCAACATATCTGTTGCGAGTGCTGGCTGGCACAGCAGTTCTTCAGTAGTGGAGGAAATGGAGGTGGGTTTTTTTACTTAAAATTATTTACATCCTGCCTTTCCCATGCCGAAGCAAATGCCCAAGGCGGCTTACAAATACTACACAAGCAGCGCAATACTAATGGACTGGTGGCTCCCAAATGTTGCGAACATGCTGTACAGCATATCTGTGGCTACTCAGAGGGAAGCTAAACCACTGCACTCACGTGCACTGGCACCTCACTGGGAGCTAGTGAGCTTGTGCCAGCCTGGGTAGGCTGCCACAGAGGGTTGGGGAGGGCAACAGGAGGGGATTCTGGGGAGAGGCATTTATGAATGGACCAGGAGGCAGATCAGGCCTGGGATGTGGGTGGGGCTGGCATGGGTGACCAAGACTGGATCCTTACCCCCATCCCTGGCTCAATCAGTCTTACACAGGAGTTTGCACCTGCAAAATCAGACGCAGATCCAAGTAGCCCTATTGGGCTGGCTGGTGACATGGGTAAGGGCAGTGGTGTCATCTAAATGATTTAATAACAGGTACTCACTTTTGATTGACATGTGTTGGGACCCGCCCACCGGAAGTGACGTCATAAGCCGGAAGTGAGGTCGTGGCAGGAAGGGACATGAAAAAAGCCCTTTTTGAGGCCTCAGACGATTTTAAACTGACCCAACAGTTGAAACAGTATTCCACAGCACCCCCAGAACATGTTAAAGAGGCCTGGCATCATGTTAAAGTGACCCAACAGTTCCAAAACCCCAGAGCAGCTCATTTTTCAGTGGCAAGGCAAGGCAAGGCAAGGCTCCGCTCGCTGCCTGCCTGGCTCTGAGAATGTGCAGGCAACTCAAACGTGCAGGAAATTCAAATGTTGCAGGGGGCGGAGTCGACGAGTGGGTGGGCAAATGGGCGGGGCCAGCCGTAATCCTAGAAACCGGTACTCGCGTACCCCCGCGTACCCCCTGGATGACATCACTGGGTAAGGGGACTAAAATCCCCTTACTCCATGTTGCACCGAAGCCCACTCCTCACCTGCTCACTTCACCTAATACAGCACAGATTAAGAGAGCACTCAAAAATGTAGAATATGCAAAACAATAAATTGGAATAAAATCAGGGGGGACTAGACAGACGTGAGCCATCCTCCCCAACTCCAAGAGTGGTCCAAATGCACTTTACAGTGGCCCTGGCGCTGGCCAAACTTAGCTGGCCTAACTGTGCCGGCCTAACTCCAAGTTTGGAGTTAGGCATGATTTAGGAGGCCTCCTGCTTGCCTCTGCTCAGCTACGTGTGTATGGCGTTTGTAAAAAGGCTGCTTCCATCTTGTCCAATTCTACATGGTTGGAACCATTTCAAAATCCTTCTCCTCGTGGTGGTGTTCCAAATCTCTCTTCCCACAAAAAAATGACTTTTGAAATACCTCAGTTGCACAAATCATGGCTGAGAAATAAGCTACGACTAAGAACCCTCAAGGAGTTGGATTTTTCCCCCATTTATTCGTCCAACTTCCATTAGCTAACATATGTCTCCCTTGTTGAGCTTTTCATGGTCACACTTCATTCCTGAGTAGGTCTATCCAACAGTTAGAAACCCCTGAAAAATTGGGTTTATAATGGGAATGCTGACAGCCGACTTTTAACGTACTACTGCTGCCCAGTGCGTCTATAATATAGTTGTCTCTAAATGCTGTAATTCTGATGAAAAGTGGCTGCATTGTGACTTCACATCTATACACCAGGCTACATCATTGCTCTTATTTATTGGCTTCATTATGGTAAGGAAAATGGCTCCTTCCCTGGAGAACCCCAGTGGAGGGCCTTCTTCACAGAGCTACGCTGCTCTATAGCTCACATATAAGAATTTTACAAAACTGATACCAGCTACAGTAATAAACACAGAATAAAGCTATCACAGAAGCTTAGAAGTTGTTTACATCAGGGCAGTTGACAAAACCATACAGGCAGTGATGTCATGCAGGGGGAACGCGGGAGAACTCGGTTCCACTAGTTAAAATTAGGGCTGACTCTGCCCACTTCACTCTCCCTCCTCCCCCCTCCCAATTCCTCTGCAAAGAGCTTTTCTTCTTGGTTGGCCGGCACTCAGGGGGTTAAAGGGAGCGACTCCGGATTCCTAGGGGGGCGAAGGCAGTGATGTCATTCAGAGGGAACGGACCAGAATGGGCGTTCCAGATCTTAACGGGCTCCGTGGCTGGTTCCGGGTTCCCGACAAGTGCCAATCAAAAATGAGTTCCTGTTCCTAAATCATTTGAATGACACCACTGCATACAGGCCTCCCCCCATATCCACAGGCCTCCACTGGGGGACTCCCACAGTTTTGGAATCATTGAACCCGGGAAACCCTATTTAAATTACAATACACAATGCATGCCCCCCACCAGCTATGCATGAATGTGCAGATCACCCCTGGTAAAACCTTCACAGCTCCCAGTTACAATACCCTTTTCAGGGAAGACCGTTCTTCAAGGACCGATTCAGGCAATCACACAATTTCTCAATATTGTCACTTGAATTCTCAATATTGCACTTGACGACTGGTGGCTGCACATGACTAATAATTGACATCATTGAGAACGATTGTTGGTACCTATGCATAAGATTGACACCTGTCTCATCAAGCCTAAGTCTACCAGCATCATGGAATGGCCACCTCTGGCAAAGGGTAGTGCAAGATAGTGTGAAGTTCTATCTCTAGTGCTAGATCTGTGACAGTTCATTGAGATATGCAAGACACCACTTGATGGTGTCTTGCATGTGTAAATGAAGGCAATCCTTCACTGAGAGTCATGTGCAAGAGCAAAACAAGAAAGGGAAGAACGTTGGCATCCTTGCATCAAATACTTGTACTATCCTCAAAAGAAGCAGGAACCTGTTGTCAGGTGAGAACATGCTTACAATTATTAAAACATCTCAATGCAATTAATGTGCTATTCCACTACTGGAAGGCATTTTGATCATAGCAAGCAGATTCTGTTTTGACAGAATGGAACATTGGTATAATTTGCAACTTTATTTTTTTGAAGCAAAAGTATTGCTTGTTATTTTGAAAAGTTTCTAACGCATAATGCAGCTATTTAGAAACATTTCCTAGATTTCATAACCACTTCCCTTCACACTATTCTGCATTATTAAATTACAGTCTTCCAGAGGCCTCACCCCCCACCTGTTTGTGTGTTTGCATGTTTGTGTGTGCATGAAAGAGTGTATTTATGTCATTTCAAGGACACACAGCAAAGTGCAATTGCTATTAATGACAGTAAACAACAGAGGTGGATAAATACGCTTTTAGCGGATGAACAGCTTAAGATTAAAAAAGGCGAAACTTCCAAAGTGGAACAGAAAAACAGCAGAGGAAGGGCAAAGACAAAGCTATAATCATGCTGTATGCGATTAAAACAAAAATGGAGCTTGTGTCTGTGTGCGTGCATAGGGTCCCTTTTGTACCAGTAGGGCAACAACCTTCTATGGAGGTTAAAATTTGACTCCTGGAATAAAAGTCAACTCCCTTTGGGTCTCAAAATTGAACTGACTCCATCAGAATACTCACAAGCTCTGTTAACTAAGTCATTCAATACAAACGATGAAGGGGAACTGATGTTGTTCTGCCTCTTGGCCCTATCCCTTGCTCAACAAGTTCAAAAGGACTCTATGCTTGGAGTTTACAGATGGACACCTGAGCATGTTTAGTTTCTTGGGCATTTGGTTTGGAATTCTCTAGCTTCCAAAATATTGGCTTGCATGAGCAGGAACCTTTTCTGTCTTTCAGAAGGGCAGATGCAAAATGAATTGGGGGGGGGGCAAAGAGAAAGTTATTCCTTCTGTTCAGGATGCTGATGCCCTTTCATGTGGAGCCTCCCACGCAGCTGTGATTGGACAGGAGGTGGCAAGTGTGTGCAAACTGGGAGTGTGTGTTAAAAGGAAAGAATGTAACAGTTCCCAGGCTGCGTTTAGGATGCTGGACACTTGCTTCAGCATGGGAAAGGCGGGATACACATTCGTGAAACGAACAAATACCACCTTGCCCTGGGGAAGCACGCTGGTGGCACGGAAGTGGCTCGCCTCTCACAGAGGCAAGCTGTGCAAGCAGCATTTGACCCACCTGCCTGCCTGCCCCTCTTCTGAAACAGGTCCAAAATGGAGCATGGCGGGAGGAAAATGGCAGGGGCAGCGCAGGGGGTGAGGAGCTGGCAGCAATCATCAACCTGGCCCCGAGGCGAAGCCTCAGCTAGGTCCTCCGCTGAGGGTGTCCTTGGGCTGACGCTAGCTGCTTGCATCAGCACTGATGCGGCAGGTGCAGACCTGGCCTTGCTGTTCCAGCGCAGTTTAAGCAGTGGTGGTATCTAAAGCGGGAGGAACCAGAACGCTGGGTGGGACTAACGTGTGACTGGCTGCCCGTCCGTTCGGTTCTGCCGCCTGCCCGCCTGCCACGCGGGCTGCCCTGGCCTCGGAGGGGGCACCTGCTCGCCGGGGGGGATGGGTGGGGGGCATGCCGGGTGCCTGGGCGAGCAGCGGTGAGCGCGCGGCGGGCGTGCAGGTGGCGGAACAGAACGGACGGGCTGCCAATCAACCGTATGTCCCGCCCAGCGTTCCGGTTCCTCCCGCTTTAGATACCACCACTGAGTTTAAGGTTGCACTCTCAGTCTTGCAGCAACACTGGACCTGACGCAAAGCACAGCCCACAGGGGAGAGAAACCACTTAGGACTCACGCTGGGGTCAGATATGGCTCTTTTTGGTATTTCAACTGCTGGATTTTCTTTTTAGTTTTAAGACTTGTTTTTACGTTGTTTTCCGGTTTGTTTCTTTTATGTTGCCCTGCACCTCCTTAGACTGTAAAGGTGATTAGAAAGTCCAATAAATAAATAAGATAGCTATGCCCAGTGAAATTTGGGGTGTAGGTATACTCCTTCTCCCATTGTGAAAACGAGGGCCAGTTAATTAACTTTTCTGTAATTTCCCATCTTGGTAAATTGAGACTAATGATGATTACTTTCTTCGAAGTGCTTTGAAATCAATGGTTTCACTTCCCATACTGGCTAAGTAATATTGGGCTTCCCCTCTCTCTTTTTTCCCCCCTCTTCCATGTAGGTTGGAAAGCTCAGCTCAACAGACCATATAATAAATAGCACTATTTCATCCAACATAAATATGGATGACTCCTGGGCTGCACAGATTAAAATTGTGAATGCAGGAGCTCTGTTGATCCTGAGGTCGGTGTCCCTAGGACTGAATGATTTGAGATTGTCACATTTGTCAGGAATGGTTGATAGAGGATGGAGGAAGGAACTTGTTCTTCAGTGACTTTAGAGGGAAAGACAAAGCAGAGTGTTGTAGCGCCATTAAAGATGAATAAATGTATTTAAGCATACGTTTTTGTGTTCACAAATGTTCATGCTTACATAAATTGGTTCTTCTGTGAGGTGCTACTAGGCTGTATTTTTTTTCTGCATTTATTTGTTTGATTTCTTTACACTATTTTTATCCCACCATTCTCCCGGAAGCCAAATACGGCTTTTTGCTGCCACAGTAACAAAGCTACATCTCTGCCAGCTTCTTATGGCAAAGAATATCTTGATGAAGCATGTTGCAACCTTTCTACCAGGAAGCTTCAGAATATTGAACTTTTCTGCTCAGTCTTTGGGCAGGAAAAAAGAGGAGCACAAACACACCTGCAAATGTTTAAACCAGCAATTTTAAACCTGTTCCCCCCGTCTCACTACACACTGATAAGGTGCCAACATTTTCAGGGCACACCATCAATTTTTTAACAATTGACAAGGCATAGCGCACTGCCTGGGGGACTGAGGGGGCACATCTTCAAAGGCCCTACAAATAGATTACTCCCCCCAAACTCCTGAGACACCCCTGTGCACCACTTTGTTGTGCCAAATTCCCTGCTGGGCCTCCCCAAGTGCCCTGATGCCCACACTAGGCTAACTAGTTTCCCCTCCAGAGTGGCTTCAGAGATAGGCAAGAGGGAGGGGGTTCAGTCACCCACTGGGCCCCCTCTCCTCCAGCAGCTTTGCTTGGCTGGCCAGCCTCCTCCAGACTGCCCTCAACACTGCCTTAGCTCCAAACTATTCTAGCACCAACAAACCCCACCACCAAACAATAGGCAGTCAGCTTGCCCAAGCCACAACTGCCTCCTCCACTTGGTGGCTCCAGGGGCATGGCAGCCATACAACAATTCCCAATGGTTATTCCCCACAATAACCTTACCTTATCCAGTCTTTCAGCCAGTCCATCAGTCCATCCAACAGTCCTCCAGGCAGGTAGGCAGGTAGTCCAGCCAGCAGGCAGGCAGTCCAGCAGTCCGTCCATCCAGCACATACCTGGTACTCCCATCCAGCACCTTCCCGGGTCCTAATCACCCTTCCTTTCTTAATCCATCCAGCACCTACCTGGTGCCATCCTCCAGCACCTACCAAGGTCCTTTACTCCAGCTCCTGCCTCCCACTTTATACTGAGGCCAGCCAATTGGTGTCTGTTGCTAGGCAGGCTCTAGCATCAGCCACGCCCATCTGCACCTGTGCTAACCTCCCTTCATTCCCAGGGGCCTCATCAGCCTACAGCTGTGCTCCTAAGGCTTGCAAAGATCTTGGGGGTTAACCCTATAATCCCTGGCTTATCTGGGACAAGGGGCCATTGCTGATACCATTCCCTATCTCCTTGGGGTATCTCCTGCCTTTTCCAATACCCACTTGCAGCACACCAATGTGGTGTGGCACACACCAGTTGAAAATTCTTGGTTTAGACCTTTACAAGCAAATTGGTCTCCTGCAAATTTTATTTTTAATGCAAATTTTGTGAGCAATGAACACTTGTTAGTCTTTCAAAGGAATGTTCCATCTTTTGAAACTGACCATGGCTTGCAAAGGCTTAAGTTTTTGCAGCATTTAGGGTACAATCCACTAGTCGCCCTTGGGCAGACACTACGCACTTGCGTCAGCCCTTTGTCACTAGCACCACATCCAAGCCTCAATCCCCAGGCCGCGCAGTCATTTACTCAAAAGTAAGTCAGATTGAACACAATGAAATGTACATCTGAGGAAACATGCATATCCTTCCACTTGGTTTGCCTGTTCAACCTTTTACAAGTGCCCACAGTGCAGACAAAGGTAATAGATTGCCACACTTAAATATGAGGGACAGCAAATAGTTGAAAAGCCAACTGCTGGTTTCTGTTCCCGAGAACGATTTCTCTTCACATAGACTCTTAGAGGAACATTTAAGCCACATTATAGCTGTTTAAAAGGGATACCAAAATGTTATGGGATTTTAGACCAAGAAGACTACACAGCACACACACACACACACACACACACACACACACACACACACCCATAAATTCATGAAAAGATTTTTAGGCCTTGCCTATTTTACATTTATTAATACATATTTTATGAGGCTCCACCACAGCTGCTGTTTAAATGTACAATAAACCTGAATAATAATTAACCCGAAGCACATGCTGAAGGAAAAAAAAATGCAACTAATTCAAGGAAGGAAAAACTATACGAGTAAAATCTTCACTGATACAAAATGCAAAAGTCAACAATAACCTTCATTAAGGTTACTTCAGAAGACTGACAAGAAACATGCCAGAATCTTCCGGTGTCCTATTTTTACCAACACCATCCTTATCTTTGATCTAAATTTGAATGAAATGTTAATATTTCTTCCACAACTGAATAATGTTCAGGGGGAAAGAGAGGGAGAGACAGAGAGAGAGTGTCAGCAGAATATCTGAAACCTTCACTAGGCCCCACTCCTAGCTGTCAAGAGAATTTTCAACAATAATAGGGGGGAAACATATTCCATTTTTTCCTTCTTTTTGCAGAGTCAACTTTGACCATCCCAGTTTTATGTAGCAGAAGCAGGTAGTTTGACAAGCTAACTGGGTAGGGGGAGAATTTCCCTGACTTGCTACTTTTTCAACTTATCAGCAAGCTGTTCTGATGCTGAGGTACTAAGTTCAGACTTGACAAACACCCACCATGTGAGTGACAATATGCTCTCTCTTCCAAGGATGTCGGAAACGCTTAATGATAAGATGGACCTGTCAGTTGATTATTTTGAGATATTGGGCTTGAAGCAGGAAAACCATAGGAAGAAAATCATTCTATGACCCTGATTCTTGACCTCTTTCTTTCTTGGAGTGTTTGTTGGTAACTTTTAACTGTGCAATCCAATGCATATCCATGGAGAAGTAAGTCTCACAAAATTCAATTAAGCTTACGCCCAGGTAAATGTGTGCAGGATTGCTGCCTTGGACTTGGAGCTGATTCCCTGGGAAAATGAGGAAAAATGGGGTGAGGTGCAGCTAACCATTTGACCACACATCTTCTTCTTTCCCAGATGACAGAGTAAAACAGAGGGCTATATCAGCACAGCATCAACAAAAGACGGTAGAATCCTGAGATGAGAGTGGATCGTACAACTCCAAAGTAGTGTGTCACAGTTTTTTGTAATACTTCCTCACATAATTAAGAGCTAACCTGGAGTTAGGCTGGCACAGTTTGGCTGGCACAAGGGACACCATAAAGTCTGTTTGAACCACTCTTAGAGTCAGAGAGGCCAGCAGACAGATGTGTGCCATCCTCCCTGACTCCAAGAGTGGTCCAAAACTGCTTTACAGTAGCCCTTGTGCTGGCCAAATTTTGCTGGCCTCACTGTGCCAGCCTAACTCCAGGTTAGGATTCCGCCCTTAATCAAATCCTTGCAGGGTAAAAAGAAGACAACGACCAGGGGAAAAAGTTTTTGGGCCACTCTTCTTGATGCTGTCAGCTGTTTTCTGGTTTGTTCATTTGTTTCCAAGATCATTTCATTCACTTCTATTCAAAGACAACTTGAAAAAATGGGGATACAATCTCCAACATGTGTGCACAAAAATTATTGCCCCCCCAAAAGAGATCTCTATAAACCCAATATATTTCAGACGGACTATCCTTCAGGGACACATATGACTTCAGCCCCCACTAGGTGACACTCCTAAATCTTGTATGCAATCTTTCACATAATTGGGTGGAAAAGACACAATGCCTTTTCTTACGCATCAATTTCACAGAGATTGGATCTATCACTAGCTATTAGCCATGACAAAATGCAACTAGCACACTCAGAGGTAAAATATATATTTATAAAGCCATACTTTGCAATATTTATCAGGTTCAAAAAAATGGAACACATTTTTAACATCCAGACCCTCACGCCAATTATCATTTCATGAGCCCTCCCCACCACACATTACTTAAAATCTCACCCTACCTGCTACATATTCTCCTGCTGACTGCTGTAGCATACCAGCTGTGAGTCGGGACTTTCCCAGTCGAATCTGGGAATTCCCACTAGGTGAATTCCCACCAGGTGGCCTTAGCAAGGCACCCCTTCTCAGCCTCAGTCTTCATCAGCTGCAATGCAAGGATAATATGACTTACTTTGTGAAGCTGTTGTAAGGGCAACATCAAGACAATCTCTGTGAAGTGCTTTGTAGATTCAGAAATGTTAATCACTATTATTATTGCTTGCTGGGCCTGAATCACCTGTGAAAGTCATTTTCCTATATTTAAAGGGAGGGGAAGAGCTCTCTAGTAATATTAGCATAGCATCTTCTGCAGGGGCTGTTCGCTGGCATTTCTTTCGCACCTTTTACAGTGCAAGTTGATACCTGTTGTCCAAACCAGGGGGGTGTCTTCAGTGGTGTCATTCAAATGATTTAGGAACAGGAACTCACTTTTGATTGGCACTTGTCGGGAACCCAGAACCAGCCACGGAGCCCGTTAGGATCCGGAACGCATGGTCTGGTCCATTCCCCCTGAATGACATCACTGCCTTCGCCCCCCTAGGAATCCGGAGTCGCTCCCTTTAACCCTCTGAGTGCCAGCCAACCAAGAAGAAAAGCTCTTTGCAGAGGAATTGGGAGGGGGGGAGGGAGAGTGAAGTGGGCAGAGTCAGCCCTAATTTTAACTAGTGGAACTGAGTTCCCCCACGTTCCCCCTGCATGACATCACTGGGTGTCTTGCTTAACGGTGTCCATGAGGGGTCTTGGCTGGTGGTCAAAGGGGGCAGCTCCCACTTTGTAGGTCCAGAGCTGAAGGCCCCACAGGCTATGGGGGAAGGGGTTTGCATCACCCTTCTCCCCACCCATGGTTCCCTGTAGGCTTCCAGGCCAGCCAGCCAGCTTCCTCACTAGTCTCCTCACCATCAGTGACCTTCATCCCTGGCCTGCTCCTGCCTTATAAAGGATTTGCTGCCCCCATTCTGGACTCCCCTTTTCCTCGTTTCCTGGTATGCTAAGAGTGGTTGCAGAATCCTCCCCCCCCTTGTTTGCTGGGTGTCCATCTTCTGCCTGCTTCTCCATCCACGCTGCTCCAGTCCACCGCCATAGAGAGGGCACCACTGGGTGGGGGAGGCGAGCACAGCGGGCGCTGGCTGCGGTCAGGTGCAGCTCACGGAAAACCCCCACACATTTTTTCACACACACCCCATCCTCATTCGCGTTCAGACGGCTGCAAAAGGGAGCAATTCTGGTGCGGGGAGGTGTGGCCGCGTGATGCGTGGCAGCTGTGCTGGGGGCGTGGTGATGTCACCCTGCCCCAGGCACACTGTAAAGGAGCATAACCAAGGAGGTTTCATAGCAGGAGATGGCATCCCTTAACTCAAAACAATCCTCATTCCAAGCATTTCAGATTGCTTTGCTCATACTGTTTAGGATTTAATAGTTTATTCCTTAAATAAATACTTACGAAAATAAAAACGTGATCACATAGACACATTATTGGTAACCTTATTATGATTTATATGCAATTACAAGGTTAAATTCCTCATAATAATATTACTGAACATACTTGCTGTCTATTTAAACTCAGATTGCACTATTTTGACAGACTTCATTGAAATCTACACAAGCAAAAATAAAATGGTCATGCCCCATAAAAAAAAATTCTGTTAATGTTCAGAATTTCATAAATATTACAGTAGAAAATGAAAGGTGGAAAAATAAAGTGTGAACACGCAGGCATGATTGAAGAGGTTGATATTAACTTTTACACACATGCAGGGAGATTTTCATTTGTGAATTTGTGGCAATCCTCCTTGGTGGCAATGATCTGACTAAGTCAACAAATATGGCGGCAGGTGCCCGGATGTGGCTTCAAGAAAATTACATCATTCCATCTCCTGCTATTAAACCTTCTTGAGCATAACACAGCTGGAGGCTGGATGGAGTGGCCCACGTGGTTTCTTTGTCTTCTATGGGGGGCCAGTCACCCCCAAACCAGTCAGAAGTTACTTGCTGCTGCCAAAACTGCAGCTGGTGCAGCATAGCCGGTTCTGTCGGCCCCACATGCTCCAGCCGTGGCTGTACTTGGTCTCTCCAGGCTGCAGGCCCTGTTGTGGGGGCTCTGTGGGCTCATTGGGGTGCCCACCAGTCAGGAGAGGGATTGCCGCCTCCCAGGATGGTTCCGGAAAGCAAAGTGCCCCACGGGGACCTGGATAGCTGTCTACCCAGAACTCAATTTTTGAGTTCTGGGGACTTACTCCTAGGTAAGTGTGCACAAGACTGCAGCTTCAGAGTATGATTCTCAACCCACCTGCGCATGGAAACCATCTCTGTGTTTACTGTGCTATGAAAACCACTTTGTGAGCCATTTGTTGTTGTAACAGAAGTACTGTGAGACGCCAAGGACTGAACTGAATATGTGATATGCAAGGCATGTACCTTACTGCTGCGTGGCAGCTCTTTGAATGATGCTGGTGGCTAGGCGTGCTTCTGAGAACCACTAGGGATCTGAGATTCCTCATCTGCTCCAGAACTTTAGCTTTCACTGGCTAATGGGAGAAGGAGTCTACCAATATCCTTAATGCAGGTTGGGAAAACAAATAAGAGACTGCCCTTTTCTTAACAAGAGGTCTTCATTCCCTTCGGCTATAAAGCACCTACTACTAGTACAAAATTAACTTTTCTTACAAAAAAAGAAGAAGCAAAAACAAGAAAAAAGTGTGACTGAGGAACACGATAATTACCTCCTTCCCTGTTTTTCTGCTTCAGTCTTTGAGGTAACGAAGCAAATATTGGCAGTTCATTAAATTGGAGGAGGGATCAGCTGCAGCTCACTGTCTTGAATTCAGATTAGAATTCTGAAATTCTAATGAGTAATTACACCCCCCCATGAGTCAATTAAAACTTCCAGAAAACTCCATTTTCCCCAAACAGTAACTAATGGCTAACACCCCTATGGCTAACACCTCTTTAATTCCCCATACAATCCCCACTAAGGAAAGGGGTACAAAACTGCTCACAGAAAGAGCACCCAGAGCGATGTATAGAAGTTGATGGAGAATAATTGAAATGGTAGCTGGCAAGTGTCCAAGAAGCAAAAAAAATACCCCACACAGCTCTTGAGGGTACAATGCAAGGCCCTGCGGAGGGCCTACTCCAGTGGTGGGGTTGAGGGGGAACGCGGGGGAACTCAGTTCCACTAAGTTAAATTAGGGCTGACTCCGCCCACTTCACTCTCCCTCCTCCCCCCTCCCAATTCCTCTGCAAAGAGCTTTTCTTCTTGGTTGGCCAGCACTCAGAGGGTTAAAGGGAGCGACTCCGGATTCCTAGGGGGGAGAAGGCAGTGATGTCATTCAGGGGGAATGGACCAGAATGGGCGTTCTGGATCCTAACGGGCTCCGTGGCTGGTTCCGGGTTCCCGACAAGTGCCAATCAAAAGTGAGTTCCTGTTCCTAAATCATTTAGATCCCACTACTGGCCTACTCCAACTGCTAGCGTCAGCCCACCAGCGGCAGCGCTGTCACAAGAGCACTGACCAGCACCCTCAGGCCAGCACTGCTGCTGCTGGGCCAACACTAGCAGTAGCATAGCCCCATCAGCACCGGCCTAAGATGGTGATGTGATGTTCCTGTGCCAGCCAAGTTCAGCTGGCACAGGGGTGTTTCTGTGCAGGAGGGAAGGCGTTTCTGGTCAGTGTGGGTGGAGTAGGAGGTGTGCCATCCCAGAGAGGGGATCCCCAGGCCATGTGGCCCCAATTCAAGCTGCGCGGCATCCTCAGCTCTGTGCCTGCTAAGCAGCAGGCTGGCACCTTCCCGGGGGTAAGACCATGAACATGCCCTTGCCCCGTGGAAGCTCCAGCCTGCTCCCGAGCTGCACAGGATACAGCATAGGCCAGTGGGCTTGCCTGTTCCAGCGCAGCTTAGGATTGTGCCCTGAATTAGGCAAGTATGTTACTCCTAGTGTGTCACCTCAAAGGTAAGCTTGAGACTCGGGGTTGTGGAAGAACCTTTGACTTCAAAACAAACAATGGATTTGTAGAATGTTGGAGGCTGGAGGAATCTGGAAAGTCAGTAGTGTCAGCTTACCGGTACACCGGGCGGGTCTTCTGGGAGATTGGCAGTGCGCTCGCTCTGTTCCGTTGTGTAATGGCGAAAGCCCGCCCGCTGCAGTGGGCAGGCTTACGCCATTACGCAATGGAACGCAGCGAGCGCGCTGCCGATCTCCCAGAAGACCCGCCCAGCGTACCGGTAAGCTGACACTACTGTGGAAGGTCAACTAGTCCAGCTCACTATAGGCAACTGCTACAGCATCATTGGGAGGTGGCCATCCAACCTCTGCAGGAGGGAGAGATGCATGAGGCATGCATGAGGCATGAGTCAGACTCCAGTGGTGTCACTTGGGTTTACGTCACCCAGTGCGAGAGCTCTCTTTTCCTCTGTGTTTTTCCCGTGATGTTTATAGAAGTCTGGCTAAAGCAGAGTCAGACCTTTGCCAAAGGCAGTGCCTGATGAGAAGGAGAGTTGCTTTCTCACCTGAAGTGCTAATAGCCTGGTTGAGCCTCTGTCATGAGACCTCACAGTTTAGCTTCTTAACCACTAAGGTTCTGTTGGATGTGGGGGCACTCTGGACAAGCAAGGCTTACATTATCCAGTGCTCCAAGCAAGCTGCCTTGGGATCAGAGGCGTTTCTACAGGGATGGCAAAGCTCTAAGTGTTGCAAGAAGCCTTACCCTGTCATGTAAATCCCTCCTCTCCCTTGCTGCTGTAGCCAGTAAGCAATGCCAAGATTGGCTAAAACGGTGCAGGAGAGGAGTGATTTCCACTGCAAGGTAAGGCTTCTTGAAAAACTTAGAGCTTTGCCATCCCTGTAGAAACGCCTCTGCTTGGGATGCAGTCACTTATATACTTGAGCCCTGATGTCAGAGCTCTCAGTTTAAGAACCTGACACCTTATAGGCCCACAGAGCAGTGGCTCCCAAACTTCCCTGGGTCATGAAATCCCCACATCCCGGGTTCAGTCAGGTGCCCCCATATTGGATCTTGTGAAATATAGCAAGATCCAAGATAGTGGTGTCCAAATCTAATGAGATTTTGAGATGCTGGCATGTAGTAAAAATGCAGAAGATCACCCTGAGGAGGCAGGGGATGGTGCCGACAGTGACCCTTGGTCTAAGTTCCTACAGGATCAACACCAAGGAGGTAGCAGGGGTTGGGCTGCACAGCGGCAGCCACTCAGAGGCTTGTAGACAGGAGCATCTGGGGGAAGGAGAGGGTGCAGGTGTATAGTAGGAGAAACGTTTGGTGTGAGAAGAGCTGGAGAGCACTGACAAACCTGAACGAACTATTGACTACGAGCTCGGATAACGGACTGGCATGGCATAACCTGGATTTGGACCTGACTTGGCTTCTTGACCCTTGGACTGGCTTACGGACTTGATTTGGCTTACCGACCCGTGGACCGGCTTGTGGACTAACCCCAACCTTGGATTCTGATTCTGGCTTGGGCTTTTGGCTTCCAACTGATGTGGACTGGTGTGATTGTGGCCACTGAACAGGCAAACGGAGAAAGTGAGCCCTAGGTGTGTTTGCTCCAATGCCGCACCAAAGTAGTTAAAGGGGAAACTACCCAGCCTGAAGTGGGCATCAGGGACCCCAGGGAGGCCCGGCAGAGGTCTCTGGTGTAACATGGCACCCTGGAGAACAGGTAAGAGGGGACATCATGGACACTCCCTGGCTCCCCTCTTAGTGCACCACAATGGTGTCACAATGCACACTTAGGAAACCCCTGGCATAGGGTGTACAGTGCAATTCATGCTTCCATTATGGGAACTGGAATATAGTGGTTTAGCATATTCTTCCCCACGTCTATGGTTTTGCAACCCTAGCTGCAAGCAATGTTGAGTTCTTGAAAATTCTTTTGATTTCTCCCCACGACTGTCTCTTTGGAACACTGCCATTGAGCAATGGTGCAATGGCTCCTTTCCAAAAGGGGGTGTGTGTGTTCTTCTAACACAGCCACATGAAGTGATGAGCTTTGATCCGGAACATTAAATAATTCAACTGATAAAACCTTGTGCATGCAAGCTAAAGATCTCTGGCCCCGTCACAAAGGGAGGGAGGGCGGGAGGAACGCACCGATCATTGTGATAAATTAATGAAATGTGCTGTTATCTGTGTGGAATTTCAGACTTTTTGGCTTTCCCATTTAATGGGCCGGTGGGCAGTTATTTACAAGACCACTGAGGTAACAAATTCAACATCGTGTAACACTAAATGGAAGCAAAATGATTTCTGCTATTAAAGCCAGTCAATGACAAATTGCTACACATAGACGCTTTTGCTCAATGGTGGATAAATGATGAACTCTGTACATTACCTCCAGTGTGGAACAGCATACAGTTAAGCTGAGTTTTCTAAACAAGATGCTGATCTTCAAATACTAGATGAAAGGACCCAGTTAAGGATTCACCCACACGTCTTTCCCCCATCCATTAATAGGAGTTTAAATAAGGGGAGGTGGAAATGTACAGTCCAAGTGAATTTGCATAAATTTATGCCAGTAAAAATGGTGGTGACGATTATGACGACGATGATGAATTTGCATAAATCCTTGAGGCATTGGGTGATAATTTCAATCACTGGCAAGTCTCCAATGCACCCATCTTCATGACCCATGTGCCCCAAAGCTTGCTTGGAGGAAGGCAGTGGATATTGGCAGGGTCAACAGTTGCAGGTGTGTCCCCTGTCATTCTCATTTCTGCTAGCATTTGAAGCAGTATTGGTAACGATGAAGTTTGGGATGGAAATGTGAATCTCTGGCATAACATCTCCCCCCCCCTCGCTTTGGGAGTGGTAGAGCCTCCCCCTTACTGGAAATGGAATGCAACAGTAATGTTTCTTGAGGGGGGAACACTAAGTTTATCAGGAGCCTGAACTCCAGTGTAAAGTGGTCCCTCCCCCTTACCTTTGAGCCATTAGTGGCAACAAGAGCAAAGTGGAGGAGATGCCTCGCTTTGCTTTCACAGCTGCCAATTACTCTGATGGTGAAGGCCACTTTACACCAGAGTTCAGATTTATAAAAAAATTACTGTTTTGTTCCCTTCCATCAACACCACTGTAAAGTGTAATGTCGTCCCCCCCAGGGCATTGTGGGACCCAGGGGGATAGAAAGAGGGTTAGGGTTAATGGATTCTCACGTTGGGAAGGCACACACAGGTTTATAATCTAGGTTTGCTTCCTAGATTATCCTAGAATCTAGGATTCAGGGTGCAAAGCTTTGGCTGCACAAGGGCCACCGTAAAGTGTGTTTGGACCACTCTCGGAGTCAGAGGCCAGCACACAGACATGCGCCATCCTTCCTGACGAGTCCAAGACTTGTCCAAATGTGCTTTACGGTGGCCCTTGTGCCAGCCAAACTTTGCGGGTCTAATTGTGCCAGCCTAACTCCAGGTTAGGATTGCACCCTCGGATTCAGAAATTGTTGAAAAGGGGTTGCTAGGTTTTGTTTTGTGATCCCCCCAGTCAAATGCGTGCATCAGGTTTTCAATAGGAAGTTGTGGTTCCACTTAACTCCACATTGGCGAGACCTGGAATACGGAGACCAATTCTGGGCGCCTCAGTTCAAGAAAAATGCAGCCAAACTGCAGGTTCAGGAAAGAGCAATCCAGATGATCAGACGGCTGGAAATCAAGTCCTACAAGGAAAGGTTGAGAGAACTTGGTATGTTGATCCTGGAGAAGAGAAGGCTGAGAGGTGATGTAGCACTCTTTGAATACCTGAAGGGCTGTCATATGGAAGAAGGTATTCATTTGTTCTCCACTGTTTTTGAGAGTAGCTCCAATGGGTACAAACCGCAAGAGAGGAGATTCCAGTTGGTCATCAAGAAGAAATTCCTGATGGTAAAGGCATTTTGACAGAGGAACAAATGGCTGAGAGAGGTGGTGGATTCTCACCCACTGGAGATCTTCAAGCAGAGGCTCAACAGGCACGTGCTGGAGATGCTTTAGGAGGATTTCCTGCCACAGGCAAGGGACTGGACTAGATGTCCATGTAGGTCCCTTCCAACTCTATGGTTCTATAAAAAAAATGTGTGCACATGTATTTTGTTTACCTTAAACAGCGAATTTGTGTAGTGCATTGCAGTTAAAATGGACCACTGTCTGTTTAAATCTGATATTATTTCCTAGCTCTATTCAAGCTTTTTCTTTGAAAGAATCTCAGGGAGGGGAAAGCTTGCTGCTGCCACAATCTGACAAAATAAAAAGCATATCCCTGCAAGCCAGAGAGAGCAAGTGAGACCAAGGACGCATTAATTGCCAGTTAAATGGAGGAAACTGTTGCAATGGAAGGATTAGGCGTGATTTTTTTCCTGGTAAATAAGAAAATCATAAAAAGCAGCGGCTCTGCAAAAACAAAAATAAAAAAGGCTGCAGTAAATTGGGCATAGTATGAAACATAATGCTGTTTTTGGAAGGATAACCCTGATGTAAAGCAATTGTCTTTTATGACCAATAGATGAAATCTATTAATGCGCTTTTTTACAAAGTGAGAGATACAGGGGAAAAGGAACAGAAAGATGTCCCAAGATAAATGTGCCCTTCCATCCTTCTGTACCAAATTCATCATTTATCCACCATTGAGCAAATGCATCTAGGCTGTCCCTGCAGGTTCTCTTGAAAACCCGTTGGAGAATATAGTCATGTCACACAAACCCAGCAAACTGCTGAGTGGGGTACCTGCTTAGGGGAATGACATCATGATAGGCTATCACATCTTCACCTTCCAGCCCTTGTTGTGGCTGCTGCTATAGGACCAGGGAACCTAGCAGACAAAGCTGGGCTAACACCAATGGTTCTGAAACATACCAGGGTCAAGAGACCCCATAGCTTCTTTTTCCCAACTCAGCTGGTGCCACCATCATTGATCTTGCAAGATTTTGAGAGATCCAAGATGGCGGCACCTGGGAAAGCCACTAGGAGGGGCAATCGGGGACATCCCATGGAGCTTCTCTAAGTGCTGCAGTGCCCTAAGGCATACCGTTTGGGATCCACTGGGCTAACCCATCCTACCTCACCCATACAGGTCTCTGTGGTACATGCCAAATTAGCACCCTCCTCCTGAATCAAATCCTTGGAAGCAGACGCCATTCTAAAAAGTGGGTCTAAAAGGTTTGAGAACCACTGCTGTAATAAATAGATTAAATGGCAAGGGAAAAACCCCACCAGCTTCCGAGCTCTCCCCAAGCCATAGATCCCTACCCTTACTCTTCCTCAACCACCCAGCCACCTCACAGAGGTGCCAGATGCAGGGTAAAATGGAGAACATCCTCCCCTAAGGGGGAAGCTTCCCTTTAGTGTTGTCCTTTTAGTAGCAATCCCACAGCACAGGATCAGGTTACCCTCCATCCCAGAGCCAGCAAGTCCTGTGGATGAGATTCCAACACTGGCCAGCAAAACACACACACCCCTTTGACATTAAGACTGCAGTCCTATCCACACTTACCTGGGAGTAAGTGCCATTTACTATAATGGAACTTTCTTCTAAGTAGACATTATTATTTTTATTTTGAAGAATTTATACCCCACCTTTTCCATGCCGAAGCAAATGCCCAAGGCGGCTTACATGGGCAGGCTAGTCTATACCCCCATTTTTCAATGGTGTTTTTACAAATATACAGTATTCTGTGATTCACAGAATCCTCAGTCCCAGGTGTAACCTTCACGGTGTGGTTCTCTCCTCTGGCCATGTGACGTCGAGCTTCAGCAGGTGATCGTACGTCCAGCAGGGACCGGTCCTCAAAGTTGGACTCTGTTCTTTTGCCGGCTGGCTTTCACACTTTTCCACACTGGCTAATCAGCTCCACAGTGACTCCGTTCTGCCACCACAGGTACTGCAGCTTGTCACAGCCTGGCGTTCTGTTTCCCATCCAAAAATAGACCACAGATTCTCTTGCTTAGCTTCAGGCAGTACCGCCAACAGTTCTTTCTGTCTCTCTCCCTCTCCAGGCGACACCCTCCAAAGGGAAGGCTGCCATTGCTGCAGCCATACGGACGACTCACGGGCACCAAAAAACAGTCTCTGTCTCTGCGGTATTATTTTTGCAAGAACACCCAAGCCTTTCTGTACTTAGCACGTCTCTTGATTACTAATTTTCCACCAATCTTCTTAATGTATGCCTTGCTATTGTACTCGAGGCCAGGCCTCTCCTTGCAATTAGTGCCAATGTGAAATCTTAACTGCAATGGCACTCATGCCGATCTGTCACAGGTATAATTTCTTACTTCTCGCAGATGACACTCATTTGTCGCTCTTTGGGGATGTTTGGGAGTGGGAAGGGAATGAGAAGATTTCTAAAAGGCAGCCCTCCCTCCACGGACAGGCTCTCCTCCTCTCTGATTACAAAGCAGAATAAATACATTCATTGTTTTACAAAAGAGAGAGAGGGGGGAAGGTGTTGGAGAGCTGCTGAGGAATACCGTATTGAGATGAAAATGAGTCTGCAGTGGAACGAGAATGAGAAATCGGCTTTGCTCTTGGCGGTACACAACAAACCTATCAGCGGTGCAGCTAAACGGCCGTGGCCCCATCATACCAATTCCTGATGACTAAATAAAATAAAAATAGGAGGACAGGAGAGTGAGGCAGTGAGCACAAAGGGAAATGAGGCTTCAAAATGAGAAAGGACTGTTTCTGCAAAGGTCATGGGAGACGATTCATCTGGACGAAGCCAATGCAACAGTGTAATTTGCAGCATTTTCGAGCAAGCAAGCACTTGGCCGGCTCTCCTTGAACACTGGCTCGGAGCTGTGGCTATAGAGGGTAGGCTTTATAAAAAGTTCTCGCTGTTGACTGTTGGAAAAAAGGGAGCCCTTATTGCACTATATTTTGGCATTTCCCTTTATTAGCCTTGTAGCCAGCAGCTGTTAAAAGGGGGTCATGCTGGATTTGTCTGCATGTATATTTCAAGGAACGTCAGGAAGAACCAACCAGTAGAAGATTACAGCAGTTAGAGATCTAAAATGCTAATTCCCCAGTGATTCCCTTTCATCAGAGTGTATAAGCGCTCAACAAGATAGGTGAAAACCCGCTCATTTCTCTTCTTATTTACCTGCCATTTTCCCTGCTGTTTTTGTCAATCTGGTCACAAAGCTATAGGACATTAGCACCTAAGACAGGCCAAATTAGAAGCTGAATGCCCAAATATAGCACATTTTACCCAACCTAGCAATTTGTTGCCCCGCTATATATGCAGAATACGTTGTGTGATTGTCCAAACTGGCAGAAGGAGGGTCAGATGGGATTAACCATTACTTTCAGGATGACGCAGAGCAGGGACCAAGCAAAATTGGCATGCACGCAGTGAGTACAGCATTGTGATGGTACGTTTAAACGATCACTTTAGATTCCATTGAGAGATTTTCCTGGGAATGATTCCCAGGGCAGTTTCCTCAAGGTCAAAATAGTCTGGAAGCTAAATGTACTTTGCTGTTAGTAATAGGGGCCAAGGATCCAACTAACGTCTAGTAAAACTGACCCCAGATCAGATATGATATTTTTGATGTTCTCTGCCTTTTCCCTACAATAGACTACCAGTGACATGTGTAGAAATGTGGAACACCACAATGTCAGGACATTAAGGCCCAACCTGGTCCATGAGGCCAATTGACGTCGTCATTACAGGTGTTGGATTCACAAAGATCCCGCTTCCATCGGCCCACCCATGGCCGACACTCCTCCTTTCACTCCCTGTATTGAAAAGATGGAATCCAGAGTGGCATTATGCCACAAATTGGGCATTAGCTATTCCATGCTCATCAAACTTCCCACATGACTCAGCTTAGGCCCAATGCACATCAGGGGTGGGCAGAGGTATTATGGGAGGTCTAGGACAGAGCCTTGTTCCAAGGACACCAGCAGCCTGGTGCTAGCACTGAGCAGAGTCATTCTTGGCTCACAGCACACCTGGGTTGGGGCTATGTCCAGTAATGGCATCTAAATGATTTAGCAACAGGTACTCACTTTTGATTGGCACTTGTGTCGGGGCCCGCCCACCGGAAGTGAGGTCATAGCTGGAACCCAGGAACCTCCCCCAGGAACCGCTGCGCCTCCTTGGTAGGCCACACGGCAGCCCGGGAGAAGGCCCGGGAGTCCCGGGCCTTCCCCGGGGCTGCCGCGCGGGCTACCGATTCCCCCCCCAGGAACCACCGTGCCTCCTCGGGAGGGAGCCCCAGGGAGCCTACCTGCTCATGCTGCTGCCGCCATCGGTCTCCCTCGCTCCACTGCCTGCCTGCCTGCCTGCCTGGCTGGCTCTGAGAACGTGCAGGCAATTCAAATGTTGCAGGGGGCGGGACGGAGCGCCGACGGAGTCGACGAGTGGGCGGGTGAACGGGTGGGGCCAGCCCTAATCCCAGGAATGGGTACTTGCGTACCCCCGCGTACCCGCTACATGACATGTCTGGCTATGTCACCCTGCCCCCAGCGCAGCACCCTGCCCAGCCACACCACCCTGCACCCGGAATCACTCCATTAAGGAGTGGTCTGAGTGCAAGGGAGGGCAGGGGTGAAAAACATGCGGGTTTTTCTGTGCTGCTGCACCCTGCCGCAGCCAGCGCCCAGTGTGCTTGACTTCCCCCGCAGTGGCCTCCCTCCATCTCTGGCACTGAGGTGAATGGAGTGAAATTTGTGTGAAGAAGAGAAACATGTTGTTCAAGAGCATTGGGGACTGCTTTCCTCCATGCTTTCTCTTTCACCACCTCCAATACCATAAGCTCCCAATTTATACCTTTCCTACAAGGAGTATACTATACAATGGTAGAATGCACTTTATTATGTTAGGCCAGAAAGCAGAGGAACGATAAAATGAAGTTCAACAGAGAGAAATATAGGTACAAAGAATCTGGCATGTGGCCAGCACAAGGGACTTGTGTGTTGCAAATGTGCCCTAAAGCTCATTTGGACCACTCTTAAGAGGACGGCACATGTGTGTTTGCAACATTCCTGGGCTGGCACAAGTCCCTTTTGCCATCCTAACTCCAAGTTAGAATTGCACCCTTAATCCACATTGAAAAGCAGTGGATGGATTTGGAGCCACTCGCGAAAGTCCTTTTAAAGAGCACATCACACATACCGTACATATAGCTTAAGCAGGAAACACCAAACTGCCTTTCCTCCGTGGTGAAGAATGAAGAGGGGGAAAAAACAACATCATGTGAGCCACTCAGTGATCTGAGCTTGCTTTGAAGCAGCCCCATTGAGCTGAAGTGCGCTGGATTAAATGATTCATTGGGTTTTGAATATGAAACAAATGTTATTTGCCTGCAGAGTGGCTGATGCAAACAAACAAAACCACAAGCACTTCTGGTACATTTATCAGACATTGCTCATTGTGAATTCTCTCCTTTATTCCAAGTTGATATACCTCTTAATGGTTAATTTCTCCTCGTTCGTTATCCTGAATATGGCTCACACACAACATGGAGACAATGCTAATGTTAGAGTAAGCCCTCCAAGTCTTGACTGAATGGAAATGTATCTGGTCTGTATAGTTAAAGCCGGGTCAAACAGCCCTTTAATCATGCAGTTTTGCTGGCTTTCCTTTTCCTTTTTTTGTCTTTTATGGTTGTCTGGTTGCATTTCCATGTGGTATTTCCATCCGTCATTAGTTTCACCGTGCAGTCGACAGGGTTCCTTGGTCATCTCCACTCCCCTGTGCAAACCACCATTTCAATCTTCTCAATTTTGTTCAATTAACATTTGGTGGGGAATTCACCTTCTAGTGTGCTGTGTGTGCATGCGTGCTGGAGAGGAGACCTGAATACCTTCACAAGATGATTGACACAAACAGGGGCCGAACCTGACTGAGATTTCTCACAGGTGCACAATTCCATTCTTTTCCACTTGAAAATGCAATCAAAGTTTCAGACAACCATGGAGCAAATCCCAGGCGAGTCGATTCTCACACAATAATTGAGCGTTCGTTCTGGCTCTCAGCCGGGCTGCGGATGCTGTTTGCATAGCTGAGCTGCAGGCGCAAACACCTTTGTCACCACACACATGATGTGCGCTAACTGGGCAATGAGACCCTTTTAAATCATAGAATCATAGCTGGAAGGTACCCACAAGGTCATCAAGTAGCAGGGAATCTCCTAGAGCAGCATTTCAACGTTTGTTTCCCACCGTACCATTTTACATAGCCAACTTAGAGCGCAGTTAGGCCAGCAAATTTTGGCTGGCACTAGGGACAGCATAAAGTATGTTTGGACCACTCTCATAGTCCGAGAGGCCAGCACACAGACCTGTGCCATCCTCCTTGACTCCGAGAGTGGTCCAAATGCAGTTTACAGTGGCCCTTGTACCGGCCAAACTTTGCCGGCCTAACTTCAGGTTAGGATTGCGTCCTTATTGGAAGTACCACTGGAAGTATTTAGTCGAGAAGATTTAGTTGAGAGGGTTGCCTGAAGATAAGAGCTGAAGATCTGAAGGTCGCCAGTTCGGGACAGCCAGAAGTCTCTGTGAGCGGCAGACCTCATTAATTGCGGCTGATTAACAGCTGAGCTTCGGCTGCCTTGTGTGAGGGGGAGTTGTGCCGAAGTTCAGCCGCTTCTCTGGTGGGAGCAGGGAAGCCACTTATCAGCCAGCAAGAAGACAAACGGGTGACCAGAAAGAAGGACTAAATCCAGAAAGATCCATCTGTATGTGTGTAGTTCTTGAAAGATAGAACATCTCTGTATAAATTGTAAAAACCTTCAGGTTTCTGAATAAAGTCTGCCCATGTAAACCGCCTTGAGTTATAGTCATTAGAGAAATCTGGTGACCTAAGAAAGGCGGTATATAAATAAATAAATAAATAAATAAATAAATAAATAAATAAATAAAGTACCACTGGAGACGATGTCATCACCAGTTATTTCCAGATTGGGAAGCCAGATGTGACACTTCCTGCCCTCCCTCGCCCCTGTGCTGGCCAAATCCGGCTGGTGCTTTCCCCCCCAGTAGCTCAGGCTGGACGTGGGCTCTGTGGGCTGGCATGACTGCTTGTGTCAGCCCAGCTGGAGTGGCGCAGACATGCCTTATGACACGTTTGCGACACTCCTGGGTCGGCACAATGGACTTGCACTGGCCTTCTGCTTCTCAAGATTTTGCCCTAAGAGAAACATCTCTCCTTATATAAAGATAATTCTACCTTTCCCCCCATCTCATCTGTTTTCTATTTAGTTATTTATTTAAGGTATTTCTGTTCCGTATGTGTGTTTTTTTTTATAGCTACGCAAGCTGTTCAGCGTATGGTCGAAACACATTTTGTTTGCAAACTGGAAAATAATTACATCTTTTATTAAAGATAGATATTTTTATCCTGCCTTTTGACCAATTTGGTCCCCAAGGGGGCTTGCAAAATGATCATTAACAATTACAGTTAAGCAGTACAAATGAGCGCAATGACAAAAGTGGAGTACGACAGGCAGAACTGCCAACAACATCAGTGGCTACTCAAGGCTTGGCTTGGGCAAACAGTGACAAGGCTGAGCCTAAACCTCAGGTGGAGCACTAAATGTTGGCTCCCTTACGTACAAGTGTGCTAGCCACCATTTCCACCAAGCATCCTCTGCTTCCTTTATTCAAAAAAAAGCAGAATTGAACAGAAGACAAAATGTGGAGGAGAAGAGAGTGGTGAGCTAGAGAGTTCCAAGTGTTCTAGCCCACCATACTCCATACTCTGTTACTCCATAACTCCATACTCTGTTCCTTTCCCAGTCCAGGGAGTAGGGGGATCTGTTGGGAAGCAGATGGATGAAGTCAAGTTGCCCTGCCAATCTGCTTCCTGAGGTCATCGGTTCAGGTGGCCTCTTGGACAAGTCAGCTTTGGGAGATGGTATTTAGCCACTACAACACACACATGATGGACACATGGTGAATACATCTATGGAGAGAATGCCATAAATTCTCTTACACAGCAGTATTCAAACTTTTTAGACAGGGACCCATTTTTTAGAATGGCACTCCAGCTGGGACCCTCTGAAAGTGATGTGGCAGGAAGTGACATCATCAAGCAGGAAGTGCTGTCATTGTAACATCATAAAATGACACTTCTGAAATGCAAATTGGCATTCTTGGACTGCAGCAGTTGCACAACCAAGGAACATCCCTGGCAGAAAGCAAGATTAGGGCAAAATATTATGTAATGGTACTGAACTAAAAACAAAATTAAAAAAAAATAACCTCACTTGAAAATTTAAATTTTAAAATTTAAATTTAAACACTCACAAAAGGTCAGCGTACAAGAGTAAAGTCTGCAGTTTCCAAGATGGCTTCTCCCAGCTTTCCACAACCCACCTGACATCAGGTTGCAACCCACCAAGTGGGTCCTGACCCACAGTTTGAATAACACTGCTCTAACACAAAAAGAAATCTTCTTCTAGTAGCCATCCATTTTTTGCTTTGAAGATGATAACCCCTCAAGCCCCAGCTGAAACTCTCAATAATTAGACAATTCCTACAGAAGCAGTCTAGCCCCGTGGCATTCCTATAGGGGGAACAACATTGAGGTTAGGAGGTTAGAGCAACACTGGTAGAAATGCAATCTCCAGTGAATCATTGGTAGAAAATTTAATTTGTTCCTTTCTTAATTTGTTCCTGTCTCCTCTCAAGTTTTGAACATTTAATGCACAGTGATATTTTTGAAATACAGCATCTGGCAAGTGCTGCAATAAACACACACACACACACACACACA
>JAJKFI010000011.1:9258474-9275382 GCA_029204185.1 Lerista edwardsae | reverse complement strand
CAGAACTACTGTGAAACAGTTTTGAATGTCAGAAAACATAATGGGGAATTTCATTTGGGTTTCTTGATGGGCAAGTCTCTGTGATGGGGTCGTCTCATAAAAGAACAGATCCCCCTTTTCATTTGGATACCTTAGCATGCCTTTTTATTTGTCAATCGTGGCTTATAGTTTCACCCATCACTTATCACTTCTACTCTTCTGTCTCTTTCTGTTTTTACTTCTGCAGGGGTTGATTTCTCCCTGCCCCTGCCACCTGCTCCAACCTGATAAACTGACAGCTCAAATTGTAAATCTTGACCCAAGACTGGCCTTTCCTCGGGATATAAATGCTCCTGTTCAGATGTGTAATGATGCTTTAAGAAACATTCTGGATTCAGGTTGCCCCACTCCAAGAACTGTATTGTTGAGAAATCAAACCAATGATCGGGTACTGATGAATGAAAGGCTGTGGAAATGGATGGATGCAGAAACCAAAAAACGTGCAGGAAGACTTTAATACATGTTCTGCTTGGAGAGATTGCCTGGCTCTTCATCTTTTAACTGGGCTAGATTATAGAGGAAATGTTATTAATAGAATGGAAACACACTGGCCCTGATCCACGGAACATTAGTTACATTTAATTGAAACCAGGTCGGGTCAGGCCAGGTATCGTCCTATTTCCATCAAAAACTATCTGGGCTTTATGGTTGTTCAAGAAATCCAGTGGGGTTTTGTGAGCACACACAAGGTACAAATCAAAAACTAAGATGACAGACATTCCTCACTTCTTGCAAGTAAACAATTCCCACTTTCCCTTGGTGAAGGCAGGATGGAGGATGAGTACTCTTCCACCTGTGTTCACCACCACAAGCAGTCTCACGGACAGGTTGGTCCTGATTATAAGGACCAATTCCCAGGAAGTCAGACAAGCCAAGATGAACAAAAGAGTTCAAATCAAACTCCACAGCAAGCTCACAAAACATGGTTTACAACAAGGGTCATGGGGCTTATAGGCTTCTCATGCATGCAAGACAGGCATACCAATCCTAACAGCTTGGGACTAGAGCTATGGGGCTACTCAGGTCCGAGCTGCCCTGTGTCGAGGGAAGAGGTTCAGGAGGGGGAATAGGATACTGCATTCCTGCCCCTTCCAGGCCTGATTTGCCCCCTTCCCACTCCATAACACCCCCACCAGCTAACAGAATGCCTACCTGCTCTGGTCAGCACTGGCCTCCAACTGGTACTGGCAAGCCAGCAGAAAACATTCCACCAGTGTCAGGTTCCTCTGCACTGTTGCAATGTGTCTTATGGCACATTCGTGACAATGTGTGCACTTGTGGCACAAGGCAGTCACTTCCAGATTCTCCTCGGAAAACGGGGCGTGAAGCTAGGGTGACTTTGTGCCCCTGTTCCTTCTCCTTCAAAGGGGAGCCTTCAAAAGGAACAGAGCAGTGAGGCTGCCAGCACCTCTGTAACTAGGCTGGAGTGGCAGTTATGCACCCCTCCTTGGTGCAGTGCCAAGGTCACGTGCCCCTCAGGCTCCACCCTAGTTACAGCTCTGGCCTGATGCATAATGTGTGGTTACACCAGTGGCTCACAGACTGGGAGCGCAAGTCTAGCCTGGAGTTAGGCCAGCACAATTCGGCCAGCAAAGTTTGGCTGGCACAAGGGCTGCTGTAAAGCATGTTTGAACCACTCTCGGAGTCAGGGAGGATGGCACATGTCTGTGTGCTGGCCTCTATGACTCCAAGAGTGGTCCAAACACACTTGTGCCCACCAAACTTCGCCAGCCTAACTCCAGGTTAGGATTGCACCTTTCGTCATTCACACACATCCATCTCAAGGTAATATTACCATCGCAACTCCTTTTCCTGTTGCAAAAGAGTTTTTGCAAATCACATCACACAATTCAACTAATGCTCCACAGACATGTCAAACATGTAAACAGACATTTTTACACCTAAAATTTTCATTTCAGTCCCAAATGTCTTCAAATGGAAGAAAGCTCTATTATGCTTATTTTGAAGGGAAAATACCTAGGACGGAAGTGTTAATCCCTCATTTAAAAGTCTAAAAACAACAACCTGGTAATTCAATTCTAATGAGAAACTGTACTCATGAAAACACCTGCAAAGAGCAAATTGCCAGTGAATTGCCTGGAAGGAACAGTAGCAAGAATCATGGGGAAAAAATCTTACCAAGGATCACTTACATAGAGCATATTAGAATGAGTTCCACATGGACACATAGAAACTTTGCAATTTACTGCACAATCCTATGATATCTCAATCTCATGAGAACCACATTGGAGTAGTCGTTACGGAGTTGGACTTAGACTTGGAAGATCCATGTTCAAATTCTTGCTCAGCCACGAAATTTCCTGGGCGACCTTGTTATGGGTGTGCTTCCTGGCTGACTAGGGTTATCTCTCTCTCTCTCTCTCAGCTTCACCTCCCTCACAGGGTTTGTTGTGAGGGCAAAAGGAGGGGAGGGAACGGGCCTGGGCTATTGACCCACCAGTGGGTCACGATCCACATTTTGGGAAACCATGCCTGAATGCAATATAAGCTACATACTGTCTCTACATTTGGAAATATGGCCTAGACCAGTGGTTCTCAAATGTTTTAGCACCAGGACCCACTTTTTAGATAGACAAGTGTGTTTGGGACCCACCGGAAGTGGAAGGGCCATCATTGTGATACTAGAGCCTGCTACTCTCCTGAGCATGTAGCAATGAGTTGCATTATCTCTCAGCCAGTTTCCAATAGCAAAGTGAATAAGAAAAAAAAAAGCCTATTTACAACCTTGGCACAAGCAAAATAACCACACAGCCCACACCCTTTCCAGCACCTATTTTCAATATGACTGTTCTAGGTGCTTTCCGACCCACCTGAAATTGATTCGTGACCCACAGTTTGGTAACCACTGGCTTAGACATGAACATTTACTCTTAGTTTCTCAGTTGGTCTCTTTATGATCCTGGTGCTTCTTCTAAGATCCTTGGAAATAAATGTGCAAATGACCTCGCTGATCTGCTCCCTCTCCTTATTCACACTCCGCCTAGACTACACATCTGGTCAGAGCAGATGAGACCATGAACATCCAATGAAATGCTGCTAGATCTTTAGTCACAAATAAAGGTTTTAAATAAACGAGTTTAAAAACTGTGTCTTGAAACTCAGGTTTCCCATATAAAGAGATGGCTGGTAGCTCAGAGCGCAATCCTAAACTGGAGTTAGGCCAGCATAAGCTAAGGCGGCAAAGTTTGGCCAGCACAAGGGCCACCATAATGTGTGTTTGGACCACTCTTGGAGTCAGGGAGGATGGCTCACATCTGTGTGCTGGCCTCTCTTACTCAGAGAGTGGTCCAAACATACTTTACAGTGTCCGTTGTGCTGGCCAAACTTTACTGTCTTATGTTTACTGGTTTATCCAGTTTAGGATTGCATTCTCAGTGGCAGAATCTCAAAATTTTCTCTCATTTTTTTGTTGTTTAGGCAAAATTTAGTTGCGCCCTATCTCCTAATCCTACAGAACAAAACCAAACCAGAGAGACAATCGCCTGAAGAAATGACCATTGGCGCCTTCCCGCGCTAACGGCCGTTGCCCTCGCTGCCCTGGCGCCAGGCAATTGGGAGGGCTGCAGCCATTGGCTGCTGAGCGCTCCATGGGGGCGGTCCCCGGCCCAGGCACGGAGCGCTCCTTACCTCACTGCCCCATTGCGGCTCTGGACGGTGTCCCACCCGCCCGCCCTGTATCTAGTCTGAGATTAGCTGGTCGCCACTAGGGGGCCGGGTAGGAATTTTTTGCCCCCACCTAAATTGGACTTTGGTGGGAGTTTTTTCGCCTACCCCAGACTGGATCAGGTTACTGTGGCTGGTGGTTTCATCTAGGTAGACAGGTCAGTTGGCAGGAAAGGTGTGGGGTAAGTAAGACAGGGAAGCTCTCGGTGTCCAGCCTGGGACTGCAAGGTGGGGGGTAGATGCGGGTCAACTCTGATGATGCTCAACCGGCTCTTGGAGTTGCTCGCGTAGACCGCCCACTGGCAGGCAGGGCTGGGGGGGTCGCCCCCAGCTCTGCCGGCCGCGGCCTGGGTCCCCCTAACGGGGGGCAATGAAGACAGGTAGGATCAGCCTGGCGGATGATCCTCCTCGAGTTGTTGGGTCGCCCAACGAGATTGAAGAAGTGGCAGACGGCTAGGTTCATCTCACTTCTGAGCTAGGTTAACCCCGCACCTGATTAGGAACTGAGTTAGATAGTTAGTTGTTGTCTCTTGTTGCAAGTCAGTCTATTTGTCATTTCAATAAATGGCCAGTTATAATTCCAACCCGGTTGTCTGTCGTCATTGGGTGTGCGTGGGTAATTATGAAACTCATGCTTTTAGTGTCAACATTTCTATAATCCATTGTTTATTTTCAAGCCGCTCCTAAATATGGAATCAATAAGTGCTTTGACGGAAGTGTAAAATTTATTTTTGCCCCCCCCCTCTGAATGTATTAACGCAGAGGTAATAAAACAGAAAGCCATAGTACTGTGAAACAATCACACTATCATCTGCATTATGATAAACAGTACCCAGACTAGCATATGAGCTATTGCATAACCTTTAGAAAGCAGCAGCTTCCTCTCCTGTGCAGTTCTCTCCCTTTGGCCATTGCATTGGAAAATTAATGCAACACCTGATCTTCCGGTTTGGGGCTAAGAAGGTTGCTACAATAGCCAATTATTCAGAGCTAATTCAGCCATCTATTTGGATATTGGAGCGTTTTGGTTCTGGCCAAGTGCGAGCCACATTTATTACGACTTGGCTTAAAGATAGTTACAATTAGAAGAAACTGCAGGGGGGACTGGCTCGTTTCCAATCCATGGCCATTTGTAAACATCGAAGCGATGACAATAGCCTGGAAGGATGAATGGGTGAGGAGGAGAGGATCCAACCCTTCCATCCATTCATCGGTCTTCCTTTCTGGATTACAACATTATGTCAGGAATCATTAGCTACATGCTGACATTGGCAGCCCTGCGTAAATGGGGCAGGGAGGTGAATGCTATAGGACAGTGGTATTCACACTTGTTAGACCGGGACCCACTTTTTAGAATGGCACTCATGTGGAGACCCACTGCAAGTAATGTCATTAACCTGGATGTGATGTGATAGCTGGAAGTGACGTCAGTGTGACATAAAATGACACTCAGGGAATGCAAACTGGCATTCATGGACTACGGCAATTGCACAACCATGGAACAGCCCTGACACAAAGGGCAAAATATTACGTAAAAGCACTGAACTAAAAACAAAATTTAAAAAACCCTCACTTGAAAATTCAAACGGTTAACCATCAGAAGAGGAATATAGCAAGAATAAGGTCTGCAGTTTCCAAGATGTCTGCTCCCAGCTTTCTGCGACCCACCTGACATCAGGTCCCGACCCACAGTTTGAACAATACTGCTATAGGAAACATGCAGGGAGCGGCTGGCTAATAACATGGATCCCACGTTACGCAAAAGTTCCTCTCAGGTGTGGACCTCTCAGGTGAGGACCTCTGCCTGGGATGATAAGGAATCCAGATCTGGATATCAGCAGGGAGGAGAGCAATGGTTGCACAACTGAGGGTCCTGATGTGCTCCAACCCAAGGAAGTTGTAGGAAGACAAGGAGGACTATGATATGGGTAAACACAGGTGCTTCCGTATCCATGAGGCCAGGACTGACCTTAAGCCAATGTGGCCAATGTCATCACATTGGGCCCTGCTCCTCAGGGGGCTGCACAACAGCACAGCGAGCATATTGCCTGCTGCTGCAGCCAGGAACTCTGTGAAGTCAGTGGAGCAAGCAGAGCCCTCCCACCTGCCCCTGCTGCTGAATGGTCCAAAACGGGCCTCCTGGGTGACATGTCATCATGTCACCACCAACTATATCTAGGTGCTGCGTGTGGCACCACAAGTGCTTTGTCTTGCTGAGTGAGAGGCCCCTCGGGGTGGGTGGGTGGCCTATGGGAATCCCCATCGCTCCTGGAGCCGGCCCTGCACAAGTCCCCTATCCGCGGATTCACTTATCCGCATTTCTCAAATTCTACCATGATCATGACTCGCCTCTCTTCATTTGTAAATGGATGGGATTTATTTATTTATTTATTTTGGAAAAGGAAGCAGTTAGCTGAATGCGAGAGTCGTAGCTGCTAGAGGAATGCGAGAAGCAGCCACGGTGAGAATGCTAGCAGGAAGAGAAGTCTCGCATTCTCGCTGTCTGTCTGCTTCCTCTGCTACCCGCTTCCTGTTAGCATTCTCAAATCGCAATCCTAACCCGGAGTTGGGCCGGCACAGTTAGGCCAGCAAAGTTTGGCTGGTACAAGGGCCAAACATAAAGCATGTTTGGAACACCCAAGACTATTCTAGAGGAGACCGCTAACCAACCGCTACCTTGCCTATCTGTTGCCGTCGAACGAAAGTGCAGCCATCTTGAGTCTTTTGCTTAGTCACTTGTCTAAAGTTGCTGAAGTATGTAACTCTTTGCTCTCATGGTTTTCACTCACTTGCCCCCGCCTGTAACCTTCTCCAATCCAGTGCTGCTAGCCCTTACAATAGAGAGAGAACTGGTTCAAGCCAGCAGAGCTTCCTCCCTTATCAAAATGGTCACAGCATATTCTCAAGGCCCAATTGACACAGAACTTCTCATGTCCCAGCCCCTGTGTAGTAATTTTCCACCAAGCAGTGGCTTGGGGGGGGGGAAGAGGGATATAAAAATAATTTGAAATTGTATGCTCTTGCTTTTTTTTCTCTGCCTGCCAAGTGAAGCAGGGAGATTGGCCCACCTGCGCAGGTGTAATAAAAATGATCCTCATACTCTCTCATTTGGTTGTTTGCCTTTTTACATTCTTTCCCCACGATGAAAGACTATTCTAGAGGAGACCGCTAACCTACCACTACCTTGCCTATCTTCCACTCCACAAACTAAGGCCCCATTAGAAAATGAACTGAGTCACAAATGCAGCTGTAACTTTTCATCATTGTTCCATGAAACAAATGCAGGGTGAAATGAACAAATTAAAAAACAAAAACAAATTTTGAACAAAAACTCCCACGTTTGTTAGCTATGGCTGATGGGCAGCATAGCGTATATTTGATTCCAAGTTACAGTCCCAATAAATTCCATGTATTTTGGTATCACATGGGCGGAAAATGTTCTTTGAGGCTCAAAAATACCGTATATGTTCTCTGTCCATGCTTAACTGAATATATGACTGAAGATTAATATGTTTGTTCAGTAAAGTATTTGCCCTTTTTTAGCAGGTTTAAGAAGATTTCGTATATAGAACACCAATACAAGGCATTCACATAAAGTTTAATAAAATATAAACCCATTCAAACATGCCAGCTTTGAACCTCTCGTGTTCTGCTTGACATTCTAAAGATGAGAGTACACAAATAACAGGCTCTCAACAGTGGCGCTCTGAGTAGCTCTCAGAAAATTAAAGTTGCAGAAAGTATCTTTTTTCTTTCTGTGCTTCATGTATCACACTATGCATTATTTTAGGCCATGATTTCCTCCATTTGCTATTCCAAAAGGAACTTAGCCTCTGGCTGCCTCATGCAGACAGAGGAAGAGGCTATGCAGGTGCTTATGCCAGATTATGCTTGCGCAGGTATCAAATTCCTTGTCAAAACATGCAATGAAATGGTTCAGATCCCCTCCTGCTCCCCACTGGATTTTTTTTTTTAAGTTACAAGGGTGTCTGTGGAGTGCCAGATGCAGGGGAGTTGCAAAAAGATGCATGTGTGTTGTGTATTCCCTGAGGCATCTGGTGGGCCTTTGTGAGATTCAGGAAGCTGGACTAGATGGGCCTTTGACCTGATCCAGTGGGGCTCTTCTTATATTCTTGATGCATTCTCCCCCCCCTCTCTCTGTGTTGTACTTTTTTTCTAATTTTGGCTGATTTTCAGGGGCTCTTTCTAGTCTGGGAACATTTCCATGGACTGAAAATTGCTGCTAAAAATGTTCAAAAATGCTTTCCCAAAGTGCTCAGGGATATCTCACAATCCCATGAAAGTGGGATTTTTCTCTGTGCCCAAGAAAATGGCATGAGGGAAAGGTGGACCACATCTGCCCTAGGCTATTTACACAAATGCATGTTTTGCAATACACTCTCACATCTGTTTGGGATAGCACCAGCGTCGTCATCCGCAAATGAACTCCCGGAACGCTGGGAGGGACTTACGCGGGGCTTCGCCGTGATTGGCTGCCCTCCTGTTTCGTTTCGCGGCTGCCCTGGCCTTGAGGGGTGCCTGCTCGCCGGGGGAGACAGGTGGGGGGCGCGCCGGGTGCCTGGGCAAGCAGGGGGGCCATGCCAACCGGGGGCAGCCCCCCCTTGAGGCCAGGGCAACTGCAGAACAAAACGGGCGGGCTGCCAATCACGCAAAAGTCCCGCCCACGTCCCTCCCAGCGTTCCGGGAGTTCATTTGCGGATGACGACACTGGATAGTACATATCTAGATACATTTTTCCCAGTTTGGGGGCGGGATGGTGGTGGCTGAGAATACAATTCTCCTTTCTTTCCAGGCCCGTTGGAAGGAGAGTAGGGGCAGAGAGAGTCACGGCAACAGCACACACTGAATTTTGAAGTGTGGGGGAAGAAAGAATTGACCCTAGGCAGAGCAGAGGGGTTGACACTGCAAGGACACTGGGTAGGACACTGAGTAGACCTTCTGAAGACTGGAGTGACTTGAACAACTCCAAAGGCAAAATCTCCAATGTAATGTAATTCTTCTTGGACTCCTAACTTCAGTGATTGTTTAAACTAAGTAGGCATGAGCATCTCACCTGGGGTTAGGTCATGACCCACCTGTTGAAGACCATTGCTCTGTTTTATCCTTGCAACAATTCTAAGAATTAAATTGGACTGAGATATTCGGACTGGCCAACGAGCAGGGAAATTGGCCACGTCAATCTTAAGGGCACAATCCTAACTTGGAGTTAGGCCAGCACAGTTAGGCCAGCACAGTTTGGCTTGCACAAAAGGCCACTGTAAAGGACCACTCTTGGAGTCAGGGAGGATGGCGCACATCTGTGTGCTGGCCTCTGTCAGAGTCCAAATATGCTTTACAGTGTCCCTTGTGCCAGCAAAACTTTGCTGGCCTAACTGTGCCAACCTAATTCCTGTTTAGGACTGCGCCCTCAGACTGCTATAGAGCATTCTGGCTTCATATAGAAACTTTAGCAGTAAGGTGTATATTTTCCCCCTCTGTTTTTAACTCAAACGCTTCCAGCTGACGTCATTATGCCAACTCAAATTTATTTTCCTAAAATGACACATCTGCAGAAAACAACTGTTGCTGTAACTATGCAGTGTCACATATGCTATTAAAAACACATGTGCCCCCCAAAAACACACCACCACAACAACCATCACCTTCAACTTCTTAACTCCTGGAGCATTCAGAACCTATTTGAAACCATAACGTATCCTTATAAGGAGAACATCAAGATTATGCAAACCAGGCAATTTCCTCTTTTTCCTCCTCCCCTGGAAAAGTAGATCTGAACACCTTATGAAAATAATGACATCTGTGCTTTGGCCATAAAAGTTGATGAACCATAAATTGCATCTTTATGCTGGAAGTGCTATACCTACCCCACTCATAAGACTACGATTGCATCACTGCTGTCACAGGCTCCGTTAAAACCTTTTCGGTGCATGGTTCACGGAACCTGGAGCACTGAAGGGAAGAGATCAGGCCTCAGAGCAGTGGAGGATGACCAATCCCGAAAATTAGAAGTGACTGTGCATAATTGATCCAATACAGGTATGAGTCATTTAATGATAGGGATGTGTTTTCTAAAATGCATTAAGCCAATGGTTCTCACACTTTTCAGCACCAGGACCCACTTTTAAAAACAATACTATCAGGACCTACCTAGCGTTATGAGACTAAAAAAAAACACCTTTCATTTTACCAGCTGCTCCAGCCTCTGTTTATCTCCTTTTTAGTATGGTGGTGGGGAATATTTCTGGAGTATTTGGTACTGCCTGAAGCTAAGCAGGAGAATCTGTGGTTTGTTTTTGGATGGGAGACGGATGCCAGGCTGTGACAAGCTGTAGTACCTGTGGTGGCAGAACAGAGTCGCTGTGGAGCTGATTACTCACCACAAGTGAGAGTTGCGGGGGAGTGTGTGAGAAGGCCAGCCATGGAATACGACCTTGAGGACCTGTCCAGGCGTGATTTGCGATTGCCTGCTGATGCTTGCTGGCATGCAGCCAAGGGAGAGAACCACACTGTGAAGGTACAGCTGGGACTGAGGATTGGCGGATCACAAGAATACTGTATATTTGTAAAAACGCCATTTAAAAAATGGTGGTTTAGCCTAACCTGCTCATGTAAGCAGCCTTGGGCATTTGCTTCGGCATGGGAAAGGCAGGGTATAAATTCCTCAAATAAATCAGGACTGTTCCGGTAGCCTTGCATTCCCCTTCACCTGGCCTTCAGTAAGAGCTGATACCCAGGTACCTATTCACCAGTAAATATGCACATGTGGCTCAGTTTCACTATATGCACACGTGGCTCAGTTTCACTTTCTGTAGAGCTCAATACCTTTTCCTTGATTGATGCTATGTCGTGATGGAGCACTATGCAGAGGGTGATTTGGGGAAGAAAAATGCCCAAAAGGACTTGCTAGGGCCAGGCACAGTTTTGCAATGCATCCAATGACAAAGACACAGATTCAACGGGTACAAATACAAAGGTGGGAAGCAAGAAGGACCACAAGTAGACACTGGTCATCTCCATGCAACATCATGAACATTAACATTTCAGGGGAGGTTGTGAGGTTAGGAAGATAAGTAATGTGGGAGGGCTAGAACGTTAAGGTTGGGAGACAACCTTTGGACTAGATGTATTCATTCCAACTTCTTTGTTCTTCTCTAATGGCAGGTTGTGAGCTTTCTAAACTAAGATTGGTATTGGTTTTATCCGACCTATTCTGCGCTTTCAGCAGATGTAGCCGGCATGTAGAAAATAAGCAGGTGAAGCATTCTCCAATCTGTTATGTCCATGCCCGGTCAAATGTCTTGGTTCACAGCAACAGGAGGGCTGTGGAACCGTCGGCCTCCCATTTTCGACATTGCCGTGCTCCCTTTCGTAGCATCATTTTCCCAACCCCAAGCCCTTGGAATAGGGTTACCGAATGAGACAAATCGTCTAGTTGGAAACTTGCCAGTCCAATAATAGAAAACCATCTGGAGTAGACACTCCCGTGCACAGACTGCTGCACCGTTATAGTGTTGCTACGCGTTGTTTTCTTCTATTTTTGTACAAACATTCGCCTTTTTTTTAGTCGGCAGCACCTGTTCCAACATTCCTTTGGGAGGACATCTGCGTTGCCAGTGACGAACGCCCACCTGTGGCATTTATTTGCCATCTAATCACTTCAGCCTCTTAATAGAAGGAAAGGAACATCTTTCCTTCCTACAATAGTTCCTTGTTCAGATTTTGGGGTGAGGGCTAGATCTTTTAGACAGTAGTGGGTGATATTCTAGGGTTTTTTTTTGCATATATTCAAAGATCAAAGATGAGAAAGCTTTATGCAGTTTTCCTTTAATAGGGTACAAAAAGAACAGAGCAGAAAGAGAGGAAAGAGGGGAAAGGTAGGAGAGCCAGAACAAAGGCAATATTTATTTAGCCAGTGCATAATTGATCTGTGGAACTCCTTGCCACCCGGGAAGAAAGGTCCATGACAAGTTGCAAGTTATGATGAAGGTATGCAACCTCTGGGTTTTAAAGGAAGCCTATCTCTGAAGGCCAGGTTCAAGGGAGTGGCAATGGGCAAAGCTGCGTGCTTCCAGAGGCATCAGGTGGACCATTATGAGATTCTGGGCACAATCTTAACCAACTTTCAGCACCAGGGTAAGGGAAGTGCAGATCCAACATAAGGAACAAACATTTCCATACCTTGAGGCGGCTTCCGTGACTACTACTCCACTGCAGGATGCAGCACATGCCCTGTTGGCATGTCAGTGCTATGTCAGTGCTGAAAAGTTGGTTAGGATTGCGCCCTCAGGAAGCTAGATTAGACAGGCTCTTGCCCTGATCCAGAAAGCCTCTTATTTCTTATGTAATAGGAAAGTCCTCTCCTAGAAAAGAGGACACCTCAAAGTTGAAGGCACAACAAACTTGTGCAGAATTACTCACAAATAAACTGGGTTTTTTTGCAAAACAGTCACAAAAGCAATTTGGGGGGGATTTGCACTGAAATTTCAAAGATGTGACCTCTGATTCAAACTGCACACTCAGCAAAAAAAAAAAAAAATCCCAGAATTTTCAAGGGAAGGTAGACAATGCTAATACAATAAAATAAATTCTTAGATTCACTTCTAATCTAGTTATCGATCAATCAACAGGTACTTATATACCGCTTTTCAACACGAAGTTCACAAAGCGGTTTACAGGCAAATAGTAATAATAAAGTTAAATGGCTCCCTGTCCCAAAAGGGCTCACAATCTAAAAAAAGGCAGACCGCCAGCAACAGCCACTAGAAAGACTGCGCAGGGGTGAAGAGGGACAGTTACTCTCCCCCTGCTTAATATAAGAGGAACACCACTGGAAAAAGTGCCTCTTGTCCAGTTAGCAGGGGAAACAGTTATGGTTTTTGCAAATCTGCCTTAGCTCAGTGTATTTGAGAACCTAGAACACTATTGGGCAGGGGGTTCTGCACATACAATCCAAGAAACATGGCACCAATATTACCAAAACTATACACCAGCATCACAATATATACATATTGTGTATATTGAGTCTATGAGGATTCTCCTATTACCTGGGACACAATTGCTTATATTCCCCACTCTTCTTGTTCTTCAATGAACTATAATGCCGTTTTCATTGGGAAAACCAAATGGGGTGACCAGACCAGCCAGGAAATAAAATCCTAGCTCCTAAATCCTTTGTGCCAACAATTAACCTCCCCCCTCCCCCCAGGAAAATCCCACTCTTAGATACAAATGGATTATTGTGAATAATAACTTAAGTCTTTAATATGGAAAGTGCTACATTAAGCTGGAGTCTATTTAAAAATGAGAGCTTGATGTAATTTCAAGAAGTGCCTGGGTTAAAAAGGCAGTCATTTTTTCCCCTTCTCCCTTTCCAAATGGTCAGTTTTAAATGCCCAAGTTCGCAACAGTGAAACAGCTGGGAGGCTTTGACACAAAACAATTACATAGCATGGCAAAAGGCAATTATCATTAGATGACAATTGTGGTGCTGGTTTCCCTTTGCCAAGAGAGACACTTCCTTTGAAGAGATGCAGGAACAGAACATTTTTGCCTAGGAAATGGTTTTTTTTCCCCCCTTACCCTTCTTTTGGAATCCTGCTCCCTCCCTTTTCAGAAAAGTCAGCCCCCAAGGTCACAATAGAAGTGATATATGACCACTGAGCAGAGGAATTAATTTTTATCTACAAGATGGATGGGCAAAAGAAGAAATATTTCTTCAGGCTGGAGTGTTCTCTCCATACTTGCTTGCAGTCTCTGGATTGGATGCTTTTTTTTTTTTTTAATTACATCTACAGGGCTGTGCTTCCAGGAAACACATTTACATTGCACCAGAGCACCTTTTTTTCTAACAGGAGTATGTTGGAGCTCCAGCAAGCCAGGAAGTCAAGTTCAGGCATCCTAGAAGAGCTGAGAGGCATCACTGTGGTTTGCATCACCTAGTGCAAGAACAATTTGTCTCCCCCCCCCAATGATGGACCTCCTCCCATACCAGACGGTACAGAACGCATTACAATATCATATGCACCACTGAGATGCAGCGGCTTCGCTGGAGTTGGTGTAACTCCCATGGACTTTAATTTTTTTTGGTTTAAGGTAGTAAAGCTCACCCGATTGATCAGTAGCCAACAAAAAAGCCAGTGGCCAACCTGATGACACTCACGCAATGGAGGGTGCAATCCTAACTTGTTCTGGAACAGCAAGGCTGGCGGGTGTCATATCCAGCTGTTTTAGCCTCCCTGGGGCAAGGGCATGTATGTGCCAGCTGCCCCGTTGGGCTTGCTGTTTAGCAGGCACAGCTCCGAGCAAACCATGTGGCCCGGGGATGTAGGCTTGTAATCTCAGAAAAAAACAATAATAGATAAAGGCAGTGGTGTCATCTAAATGATTTAAGAACAGGTACTCACTTTTGATTGGCACGTGTCGGGACCCGCCCACCAGAAGTGATGTCATAAGCCGGAAGTGAGGTCGTGGCAGGAAGTGACATGAAAAAAGCCCTTTTTGAGGCCTCAGACAATTTTAAACTGACCCAACAGTTGCAACAATATTCCACAGCACCCCCAGAACATGTTAAGGAGGCCTGGCATCATGTTACAGTGACCCAACAGTTCCAAAACCCCAGAGCAGCTCATTTTTCAGTGGCAAGGCAAGGCAAGTCTCCGCTCGCTGCCTGCCTGCCTGGCTGGCTCTGAGAACGTGCAGGCAACTCAAACATGCAGGGAATTCAAATGTTGCAGGGGGCGGAGTTGACGAGTGGGCGGGTGAATGGGCGGGGCCAGTCATAATCCTAGAAACCAGTACTCGCGTACCCCCACGTACCCCCTGCATGACATCACTGGATAAAGGTATCGGAGCTCCGATTCCAGCTTCTGTCGGCTCAGACTCCTCACGTGACCATCCAGTTCCTCTGATGTAGGCTTGTATGCAGCACAACAGCTGCATCCCAATTCCACCTCCCATCCCGGGCCAGCACACCTCCCAGTCCGCCACCACCCCCTGGATGTTGGGTCATGACCCACCAAGTGGTCCCAACTCACAGTTTGAGAAAAACCTGGTAGCACACAATACATAGAAACCCTGAAACAGCTGGTGGGCCACTATAGGTATCAGGATGCTAGAATGCATGGATCTATGACCTAAAGCAGTGATGGCGGACCTTTGAGGCTCAGTGTGTCAAAACTTTGGAAAATGCTTGACTCTGCTGATGTGTCAACCCCCCTCCCAAACAAAAGAGAAACAATTCTTTATATTCATTTATTTGAACAAAAAATACAGTTCAATCATGTGTGGTGTTATGTATTATATAAAGAAACATGCAATAATTACAAAACAACAACAACAAATGAGTAAAACAAACTCAGTTTTTGTCAGGTATTGGTGATTGCTGGTGTTTCACCCCAAATGTTGCGGTGTGTCACCTTTGACACGCGTGTCATAGGTTCACCATCCCTGACCTAAACTATCAGACCTTTTTGTATATTTGTAGTGCTCTAGGGCAGTGTTATTCAAACTGTGGGTCAGGAGCCACTTGGTGGGTCATGACCTGTTGACAGGTGGGTCACGGAAACCTGTGAGCTGCCATCTTGGAAACTGCAGACTCTACTCTTGTTATATTCCTTTTGTGAGTATTAACAGTTTGAAATATCAAGTGAGGGTGGTTGTTTTTTAGTTCAGTGCTTTTACATATAATAATATTTTGCCCTAGTCTAGCTTTGTGTCAGGGCTGTTTCATGGTTGTACAATTGCTGCAGTCCAAGAATGCCAATTTGCATTCCAGGCAACCCCTGGCCCTGCCTTAACAATTAATAGGCACAAATTGAAGCCATGGACGGAACAATATGGCTGACTCAGATCATCGCCGCGAAGGAAAATTACATTAAAATCTCTTCATGACACAAGTAGTTGTCAATATGAGAGTAATTTTTTTTTACTTCTAGACTATTAAGAGTATTTTTTTTAACTTCTACACTCACCCCCCCCCAAAGAAAAAAAACAAATTCTGTTAATGTTCAGTACTCACTGAACGGTAGTTTTATTGAGCCAATGTAATGTGAATACATGAATGTTTCCGTGGAAATTAAGTCCCATTTTTCGTTCAGCGATTCACACACCCATATGCAGAACACGCAGGCATGCTTAAAGAGGTTGAAATTAACTTTTACACGCGTGCAGGGAGATTTTTATTCGAGAATTCGTGGCAATCCTCCTCCTTCGCGGCGATGATCTGAGTCAGCCATATTGTTCCGTCCATGGCTTCAAGAATGTGATGTCATGGCTTCTCCTGTGTATAATAACTCCATGATTCCAGGAGTGTCATTTTATGATGTTACAATGACAGCACTTCCTGCCTGATGGTGTCACTTCCTGCCACAACAGGACATCACTTCCTGTGGGTCCCAATATGAGTGCCATTCTAAAAAGTGTATCCCAATCTAAAACATTTGAATACCATGCTTTAATGGAAGAACATGCTCCTTTGAATCACTCCCATTATGGAATGCTACACAGTTATGATTCAGACTTAGAGCCCAATCCTAGGTTTCTCCACTGCCCTACAGTACAGAGGTGCCTAATGGCTGCTACAGTATCCTGTGGGAAGGGAAGCAACCAGAGTTTTCCTTGGGGTAAGCAAACATTGATTCTTTTATCCTGTGTGGAGCCTTGGCAGCTCCACTGGGCTCTGATGCTTGGGAGGGCTTGTCGCCATACCCACCCCTCCCAGGCCTGATCTGCCCTCTGTCTTGCCCTCCCCCTGCCCAGTTTCACCCTTTCCTGCCTTCCCCAGCCCATTCCCACCCAGGAACACCTTCCCGCCACTCCGCAGGATACTTATTGCCCAGCACTCCTGCTGCCTCTCCTGCCAGTGCAGAAGCCCAGCAGCAACTGGCACTGGCCTCTCTGCCAGCACCTCTCCTGTCTGGCTGCCGTAATGTGTCTTATGGCACGTTTGCGATGGCCATTGCTTGTGAGCGAGCGGCAGTGCCCAGGGGAGAATCAGACAGCCCATTAATGACAGACTTTGCCAAATATAACATGAATATTTGCTTTTGCCAGGCCTCTGTGGTCAGGCGCACTATCGCAGCCTGTGCATTTTGCATGTATTCTGCTAGAAACAGAACTTGAAGAAGAAGAAGAAGAAGAAGAAGAAGAAGAAGAAGAAGAAGAAGA
>JAJKFI010000011.1:9231904-9258464 GCA_029204185.1 Lerista edwardsae | reverse complement strand
AGAAGAAGAAGAAGAAGAAGAAGAAGAAGAAGAAGAAGAAGAAGAAGTGATAAACCTTTGCAGTCTGAGCTTTTACAAGCAGATTAGATGCCAAACAGGATGCTCAGAGAGAGGCTTAGGAGCTGATGCTTAATATTGATCAGTTATTTCAGGATAATGTGCTGCTCCATCAATAGTAATAAAAAGCAGTTGAAGATTGATCAAAGGCTGCATGACAAGCAAATGTCTTGGGAAATGCATGCATACAGATCCATTTTTAATTTCAGAGATACTGTAATCCATTTTCATGTCAGCTCACAATATGTTGACGGTGGGGTGATTTGCAGGGGGAAATGTGGCTAGGATTAGAAGTTTAGGCAAGCTTCCTCCGTTAAATGAATTGATTTCCCCACTTATTTGATTTGTGACCGTCGTAATACTCCATGTTTTTAGGTGTTCTCTATGTGGTGTGTGTGTGTGTTTAAAAAACAGGGCATTAAAGTCAACTTTTGAATAATAGTTGGCATTTGGAATGACAGAGAAAATTGGAACTACCCAGCATTGACCCAAGAGCCCTGAAACATTGCATTATGGCTTCCCCCTATGGACAATGCCTGTTCTGAAGAAGGAATAAAATAAAAATTAAAGAACCGAACGATTGCCTTTGACGGTTGGGACCAGCAGCACAACTCAGATGTCTACTCAGATGAATATCTCATTATGTTTTGAGGATTAACCCCCAGGAAATTGTTCCAGGATTGCAGCATAAGGATTCTGCAGATATAGGCGTGCCCCGGTATCCACTGATTCGTTATCCACGGTTTCAGGGCACAATCCTAACCTGGAGTTAGGCTAGCAAAGTTTGGCCAGCACAAGGGCCACCGTGAAGCACGTTTGGACCACTCTCAGAGTCAGGGAGGATGGCGCACATCCGTGTGCTGGTCTCTCTGGCTCCAAGCGTGGTCCGGCCAGGTTAGGATTGCGCTCTCAGTTATCCATGGATGCCGAGACAGGGGAACACTACACAAATCTCTTTTTGCACTTTGTTACAGCAAAACCACTGATGTTCCCCTAGCTTTATAAAAGGCATCCCCCGTATCCACAGTTTCAGGTATCCATGGGGGGAGGGGGCCCAGGACCCCAGCGGATTCTGGGGCCTGCCTGTCCTCTCTGAATATGTGCTCTGTTATAGTAGCTATGCTTCTTTCTTGTGTTTTCAGGTACAATTCAAAGTACTGATTATGACTAGAGGTGTTTTTATTTGTTGACGGATTTTGGTTCCCCGCACCCCAAAGGAGGAAAAGCGCAGAAAGCTGTGTTTTTTGTTTTTATTCAAAGGTATTCTAGCATGAAGGGACGTGGTGGCGCAGTGGGTTAAACTGCTGCTGCTGGGCTTTCTGACCAGAAGGTTGGGAGTTCAAGACCACGACGGAGTGAGCTCCCATTGCTTGTCCCATTGCCTGGGCTCCTGCCAACCTAGCAGTTCGAAAGCACCTCAATGCAAGTAGATAAATAGGGACCACTTCGGTTGGAACAGCATTCTGTGTGCTACGGCGTATAGTCATGCCGCCCACATGACCACGGAAGTTTGTCCTCAGACAAAATGCCAGCTCTACAGGCTTTGAAATGGAGATGAGCACTGCCCCCTACAGTTGTTCATGACTAGACCATTCAGTCGTGGGGAAACCTTTACCTTTACCTATTCTAGCATGACACGACCCAAGATCCCTCCTCACCTTCTACACAGATCTGGAATGTCTGAAGAGAATTTGGAAGAGAGGTGTACAGTCTGTGTACATATACTGAGAAGCCCTGTTTGGACAGAAGCTTCCTGATGCACGTACAGAGTGCTAAAAGATGCACATCTACCACTTCGCAGTGTATGTGTTTTCAGCAAGAATTGTGGTGGGCTACTATGCAATCAGCAGCAAGCCCTTGAACTCAGCTTGATACGTGGAAGAAAAGGAATGCCATCATTTTATTTTTGTTCCAAAGACAATTTTATCAATACACTACTAATGCTCATTCCTCCTTCTGGTTTAATTGAGAAGTTTTGCTTTCAAAGCCCACACAATGCATTGCATTTCAAAGTTTCACATACTGAACTAGGACACTTTTTTTGCTCTGCTTTTGCAATATCTTGGCTGTCTATTTTTTCTTAATGAAAGTGTGAACCGGATTCTATACTGCGGGGCATCTATATCCATGAGCAATGGACAGTTTTCAGTATCCCATCCAGGTTTTAATGAACAGCCTGTTCCAGGAGGAATCATTTGGAAATAAAAGCAAGGAAATGAGTGCCTGGTTTGCAAAAGGGAAGAAGATATTAGGTCCAAAACAAAAGAGGACAAAGTGATCATTTAATACTTTGGGGCTATGGATTGATGGCACCACGTTTTGAAGAGCTGCCAATAGAAAGTACCGTACATCACTTTACCCATGGGTGGAAGGAAAAGGAGTTTCTTTTGTTGTACGATCATAGTAAAAATACATTCTTTGGTCTTCCTGAGGTGAAAAGGGAGAATTGTTCTCTTCTTGCTAAATCCAGTACAAAATTATGTTGTGCATGCAAGTGTTCTTTTTGGATCTGTATTTTAAGAACGTAAGAAGTGCCCTGCTGGATCAGGCCAAAGGCCCATCTAGTCCAGTTTCCTGTATCTCACAGTGGCCCACCAGATGCCTCAGGGAGCACACGAGAGAACAAGATGCTTGCATCCTATTGCATGTGGCATTTTGAAGTAGCCTACTGCTAAAGTAAGGCAGTTGCACAACCCATCATGGCCTATAACCCACGATGGACTGTTCCTCCTGAAATCTGTCCAATCCCCGTTGAAAGGCACCTAGGCCAGATGCCATCACCACCTCCTGTGGCAAGGAGTTCCACAGATTAATTACCCGTTGGGTAAAAAAAAGCCGAATGAACATGGAGTGTAATGGACAGCCCAATTGTAATCAATGCCAATGCGATGGGTCTGTTCGACCCACACTGTAGCCAGCACTGGAAAGGAGCAGACTAGATGTTTCCTTCAGGTAAGGGGAGATTTATCTTCATGTAAAGCCCCAGCCTGCACAATGAGGCTACTCAGATCTGCACCTGCCAAAGGGTTGGCGCAAGTGTGAGAAGTCCTGGGATGCTTTCAAACCTGGGAGCGGGAATATGAATTGGAGTCCACAAGCGTCTGATCCTGCCCCTGCCCTGGGCCTCATCTTTCCTATTCCTGCACTGCCCGGTGGGAGCTTACCTGATCCATTGGGATACTCTAGGCTGGCACAGCAGTTGTAGTGCAGGCATCATTATAGGATTGTGCCATAAGAGAACTTGGGGAAAAAAATGGGTGGACCATATTTTTATTGGCCATTTCAATGCTCATCATGGCAAAGGAACATTTTGAAGGATCGCAACGAGAGGTTGATTGGTAATGGGTCCAAACAAAGCGACTGTGCATTCCTTGGAAGAAATTAGCTAATAAAAAATGGAGCGACATGGAGGGAAGCAGGTGAGCCAATGAAATATTCATGGCTACTCAATTAAAATGAGGGATGTGGCAGACGTTGCTGCTTTCTGACTCGCAGAGGGCAAATGTGGGGGAGATGATACATGCATGATGGTTGCCTCTGTGAATTCAGAGTCAGCCGCTGCATTCAGTTCCAGAGTTTGAGGTTGGCCCTTGTGCCATTTGATGGTAAGGACATAGTTTCACATCAAGGATGTGAGGGCCCCATCCTTTACTTTGGAAGAGGCTCTATCCATGGGCTTGGGAGAGACAAAAGGGGCTTACATCACTTACGGCTGATGTTCAGCAAAGTTGTCCCTGGTAAGGAGAAGGTCAGCAAGACCATTTTTGAGTTCACCTCTTGCCATGCTAAAAGGGGATTTTTTTTTATTTCAATGCCCAGCATATGCTCCGAGAAGCATTTTTTGGAAGGCACAGATACCAATTAACAAATATACTGTTGGCAGTCTAATTCACCCCACGGGGCACGAGTTCAGGGTGAAAAAGAGCACAGATCTCTCAAGCTGTTTCACATTTAATTTCTGGTGGCCTAATTGCAGCAAGCCCTGCAAAGCACAGCCGCAGTTTTAAAATTAAAACCAAACGAAGCTTGGGTTGTCTCCCGTCAAAGAAGCTACAGCACATGGCGATGGAACACAGATGCACCAACTCTTACTTCAAGTTATCTTTCTTAATTATGTGCAGTCTCTCTGTGTGTTTATATATACAGGGCAGGCTTTAGTCCGATTGGACTGATTCGGCCCAACTGAGTCCAGCATGTTGCCAGCACTTCTCAGGGAGGTAGCCTCCATGCAGAAGTCAGTGTGGTAAGGGAGCTCTCACTGGGCCCTTCTGCCCACCCCTGCTTCCCATTGGCCAAAATTGGGCCACTCACAGCCCTATCCTATCCTGAAGTGAAATAGGCAGGCCAATAGGCCTGTGCCATATCCAGCACAAGGTGACTGCCATGCAACTCAGAAAGCAATCCTAACCTGGTGTTAGGCTGGCCCAATTAGGCCAGCAAAGTTTGGCTGGCACAAGGGCCACTGTAAAGTATGTTTGGACCACTCTTGGAGTCAGAGAGGCCAGGACACAGATGTGCACCATCCTCCCTGACTCCAAGAGTGGTCTGAACACACTTTAACACACTTGTGCCAGTCAAACTTTTCTGGCCTAACTGTGGCAATAAGGGTGGTTCAACAGTGGAACAGATTGCCGAGGGAGGTGGTGCATTCTCCCTCACTGGCTTGATAGGCACCTGCTGGAGATACTCTAGGAGGATTTCCTGCTACAGGCAGGAGGTTGGACTAGATGACCTTGTAGGTCCCTTCCAACTCTATCATTCTGTTATTCTTATCTCTGGCCTGTTGAGCCATTATAGATGATATCTACAACATGCACCTGTAATGATTATGAAAACGATTGGAAGGGTCAATTTCAAAGCTAGCTAAGCTTCTCATTGGCTTAGAATTAAGCCCTGGCTCAAAGTCCAATTGGGCAAGAAAGAAAAATGATGCCTTTAAATGCATGTTTCAAATGCATGGAATAACAATTATTCCAAACGAGAACTAAACACATTTTCCCACTTTTGTCACCTCCTTTGCCGGCAATGAGAATGGAGAGGTGAAGTTCCTGGGAGATCCCACAAATTTAAGTGAAACTTTCAGCATTGGTGTAAGTGGTATTGGTGTTGGTATTCTCTTACTTTAACTGAAAACATTGTGATTTTTTCTGAAAATCACTCTGCTGGACAGGTGATACCAGTGCTCCTTCAGGCTTTTGTCTTCCTCCCTTCCAAATGCACAGTGGAACAATGCTCATAGTGTACATTGCAGGAAATGATGCCCTGGGCCATTGTAAGGGGAAAGGACTTGTGGTATCATGACCAGCAAACACAAAGACATGGCATTTCCAGTTAAGGCTCAGTGATGCTGCTACTGCCCACCACATGCAGCAAACACATTTCCAAATAACCTTTCCAAAACTTTCAGCAAAGTTGAAACTATGGCACTATGCCACGTGGCTGGAGAATATGCCAGCTCTGTCTTGTATAGATGTAATCATGCAAAGCAGGTGGATGTGGCACTAAATGAAACAGCAAGACTGGTCACAGGAGGCCTAAAACCGACTCCAGTACAAAAGGTGCATTACCGAGCTGGCCTTCCCCCTCCCAAATTTTGTCGGGAGAGCGCAGCGCAGAAGGAGCGGGTTAAAGCGACGTCCCTAGAAATATACCCACTGTATGGCCATCAACTCCCACCATCAAGATTGAGATTGCGGAATAGCTTCCTTGGGACTGTGGTTCCCCCCCCCCAATAACCAGTCGCCACAGACTGCTTTGGAACTATGGAAAGTGATCAAGGAGCTGCTGAGTGAATGGGCACAAACATATGTATGCCTGTCACCAGGCCAAGAACAACTGTGGCCTGTATGGAAATCCTTAAATCGGATTGCTAGGGTAGGAAGATCTAAGGATTGCATGCTAGGGTAGGAAGATCTAAGAACAATCTAAGGAAATGGGGTTTCCCCATAAAAGACATGCTGTGTGAACATGGAGAAGAACAAACCATCTCACATATGCTACAGTGCACATGCACAATGGAAGATCTTATGTTGGCAAGGGAGAACGCTGTTGAAGTGACCCAATATTGGGCAAATGATATCTAGTTTTAACTTTGTATTTTATTCTAAGAACCTATTTTGATGTAGGTATAAAATTATATTAATGTCGGTGCTTCTGACACGAATAAAGATAGCAAAGTTCATGAAATGACCTGTCCTTGTGCCTGCCCTGCAGGAGCCTTTGGTGCCAAATGCAGCAAAATTGATTTTACCAAAGTTATCTGGGTCAGCACTATAGTACTGTAGCTTAGTGATAAAGCAGGCACTGTGGGTGAGGTTACCAGATACAATCTGGGACACAATGCCTACCTTTACCCATTGTATAAAAGAGAGAATTGGGGCAAGTGCAGCTCATCATGGAAGGGTTTCAAAAGCTGCACCTGCCCAAATTCCCTCTTCTTTACAATGGTTAAGGGTATAGGCACTTTGTCCCAGTTTGTATCTGGTAACCCTAACTATGGGGGAAGAGGCTTGGTATTTTCTGTACAGAAGGGACAAGGTCCACTCCTTGCTGTCTCCAGGAAAAGACCCCTCTGAAACCCATCTTTATTCATTCCTGTTGACATTATTGATCTAGATAGACCAATGATCAGAGTCCGTACACTGCAGCTTCTTCTGGAACCAGAAATTCCCCAGCAGAGGGCAGATAGTATTCCAGATGTTTCATTGATAGGTGTGAATCTGGATTGCTGATTTCTAGCCTAATCCCTTTTCATGTTTTGCACTACCTAAGACGTGTCAACCCATGCATTAAGAATTTTCCACATTAAAATTGTGCATATATTTAGGGGTCCTTTTCTAATTTTCCCTGCTTTTGCCGATGCTTTTCTTTGTCTTCGGCTGCAATCCTGTGTATGCTTTCCCAGAAGTAAGCGGAACTGAACACAATGGGATTGAATTCTGATTGCATGGTTGGTGTTAAAAACACGGCTTATGTGCTCCACACTCTGCTGTCTCTGTGTGCTTGGTTGTTATTAATGAGTCATATTCACGGCTGACATTACTGGTCTAAAGAGGAAGGCATGCTGGACTTTCATTTCATGGATACCTTCCTATCTTCCCAGCGCCAAATTGTTATCTTGAGCTTTTGGGGAGTAATAACATGATCTGTTTCATTTGTTGCTTGCCTATATTGCTGCGACTGGTTCTGTGACTTGCTGTGCATGCATTTAGATGGATTGCTTTAATTTCTAAATGCATTGCTTTGTTCCTGATTCTAAGCTGCTGGGAAGCCCTGACAGCAGAAACATGGTACAAAGGGGTACTAGAGGAATGTTGGAAAGACAGCACACCAATCGAGTATTCCTTTCAGTTCCTGCTGGCCAATGGCTGCCATTTTCTTTTTACCCAGAATGATGCTACTTTATAACATCACATCACACTGAGAGTGTAATCCTAAATTGCACTGGATTGGTGAGGCCGGTAGGCGTGCGCCAAATCCAGCACAACTTAGGTGTGCTGGGGAGCCTCCCCGGGGCAGGGGCATGTTCGCGCCATTGCCCCAGGGAAGGTTCCAACCTCCCCATTTGTTTCCTGAGTTCTGCGCCTGCTGTAGAGGAAGAACCAAGGAAGCTGCGTGGCCTGAATCAGGGCCAAGCAGCTTCCCAATAAGGCCTAGGATGCAGCCAGTTGCGGATCTAGGGGATGCACGGGGTGGCACGAGCCATGGGCGCCATCTTGGGGGTGGGCACCGTTAGCCTGGTCTGCCACACCCCCAAAATGGCGCCTGCAGCCCACCATGCCCCCGCAACTGCCCAGGCCCTGCTCTCCATTCTCCATGCTCCCACCAGCTCTTTAAGGCAAGTGGGAGAGCGGGGTACGCAGCGCTGCCTGGCACCCCCTCCTGCTTCTAAGAGCGGGGGGCGGGGCACCGCACGGCACCACGTCATGACATCATGATGTCGTGACATCATGATGTTGTGTGCCCCTGGGGCGTGTTTTCATTGGGCGCCATGGGCGCGATTTCCATTAGGTCCGCCCCTGGATGCAGCCTAATGCTTCAAATCCTAAGCCCCGTCCACAGCCAAGGCAGCGCCGATTTGGGCTGCAGCTGCGCATTCTGACTGTATCTGCAAATCGGCAGGTGCAGATCCGAGCAGCCCCATAGGGCTGGCTGGGGTTTACCTGGGTGCAAGGGGTACCCAGGTTACCTTGCCCTATGCTGTGCTGCTGCTGCCACCTACTGGGCTTAGGATACAGCCCTGCTGCGCAAGCCTTGCTATGCTTAGGATTGGGCTGCCCTTAAGATTGGCATCAATTTTTTTTAGAACATGAAATTGGAAGTGTCAAAGTTCTTCCCAAGAAGAATCCTCTGCAAATGTTCAAAGGAAGCCAAATGAGAATTTTCAAAGGAAGCCAAGCCCCAACCATTCTACAAACCCTGTGCGAGCTTTGAGCTGGACCGCAGGAGCATGACTGAAATCAAACATTGGATACAGCACAACCCTGGCAGAATAACATCCTGACATCAACCTCCCACTGGCTATTTAATTCCGGGGAACACTTGATCCCTTCTTCCAGTTGTGTGGAATTGTGCCCAATGACATGGTGATTCCAGTAATGGAAGGTGGAAGAGAGGGGGGTGAAATTGTCAAGGCAAGAGAGAGCCAAAATTATTTTAATCAGCATTACCTGAAATATATTAGGGCCTTGGAATCCAGAAAGATACAAGGGGGAGCTTTTGCTGAGGGGGAAACAACTGAACAGATGGCAAGAGCAAAGCACTGTAAACCCCCTCTAGGTAACTTAGGCTGTCCAGATATTTGTTGGAGGAATTTATGCAGAGCATTTCAGAGCCACAGATCGTATTGTTGCACTGGCATCATTCTTGGCACGAAGCAGAAAATGCTCGCATGCAAAAGTCCATCTCCAGGTCACTTCTGAATCTTACCTTCTTTCAGAAATTCCACATTAAATAAGGCTGTTCATCTTCAATCCAGTGCCTCTGGGGGCAGGTTTGTTTGCTTGTTTCTCCAACAATCCTCCGGGCTTTATTTTATTTTTAAAAAACAAGCTCATAACCTTCCTTGCCTGCTGAGATTGCTTTGAAAACATCCTCCCACCCACACACATTAGACAGAATGTTAGGTCAGTTTCTCAGCTATGATGCTGACATCTGCTGTGTTCTCATATGGATGTGTGCCCTCCCCAAGAAGAGAAATGTCCCTAGTCTTGTCTAAATGCTTTTTTTTAACCTCTCCAGCTTTTCATCTTCCCAGATCTCCTAATTTGCTTTGAATTTTTCTTAAGGTGAAATCTGGGGACATTGGAAACTGTCTTATACTGAGATGGAACTTCTAGTGCAGTAGTGTCAACACTATCTGAGTTTCCCCAAGTTTTCAGATAATAACGTTTTGCTGCCTTACCTGCAGATGCTGCTGCGGGATTGGCCTTCTGCGTACCAAGTAGGTGCCTCAAAGGATGGAAGGGACAATCCAGAAGGTCCTATACACAGAGGTGTAATTAGAGGGGTGTATTAAATGGACAATTCAGAAGGTCCCACACACAGAGGTGTAATTAGAGGTGTAATTCACAGTACCAAGTTTTGCAAGCAGCAGCCTCTCTTCTCTTTGGAGTCATTCCCAGCGTCAAACCCAGTTTGCATTCCAGGAGTGTCATGTCATTATGTCACAATGATGGCATTTCCTGCTTGATGATGTCACTTCTATGTATGACATCATGCCCAGGTTAATTGTATCGCTTCTGGTGGATCTCAACATGAATGCCATTCCAGAAAGTGGGTCCCGGTTTTAAAAAAAAATGATAAGCACTGCTCCTTAATCTGTACCCTTTTCAAAAAGAGCATTGTTGTGTGCACTGCACATTTGGTGGAGATACCTGTACTTTCAGAGATAATCATACAGATATAATGCCATGATAAGTTCTGCAAGATTGGCCACTGAGCTAGCGGCAGGAAAACGCTTGAGAATTTTCTGATGTCCACCTGGCCAGCATTCCACATGATCTTGACTTGGATGCTTGCTTTGCCCATAGACTGCATGCAAAATTGGCACATAATCGCACAGGTTGAGCTCTTGAAGTGGCTGCGAGAACTCGCCATGCTTCCTACCCGTGGAAAGGATTAGGAACGGTATAAGCATCACACTATGGATGGAGCAATCACCAAGCAGCTGTAACATCTAGATTAGCCCATGATGTAGCTGCTGTGAAGGACTGGCAACATACCTTGGTCCTGACCTACAAAATTCTGTGCCTGTTCAGCTGGAATTTACCGCCTGCTTTTAGCTGAACTTATCAGTAATGGTGCTTAGCATTTCACCATATATGTTATTTTCTTTCCTTGAAGACCACAGTGACACCTTGTGATAACACCCATCTTTTTTTTCCCTTTTGGACATAAGGTTTCTGCCTGCATACATCTCTTGGAAAAATATCAAGCCAAGCTGTTACTGCAAACTCAAATGCTTTCTTCAACTCTTCTTAAATGCAACTGAAGTGACACCTGTGTATCCTTTTTAAAAATTAATATATTTATTTGGTTTCCCTCCCTCTTTCCCTTGGTTCCCTCTTCCTTCTCCAATCCAAAGAAAAAAATGAGGAACAGTAGAGGCAAGCTGGAGGACAGAGATGAGCACACACACACACACACACACCACAAAAACATCTGCTGTATGAGACAAGGGCTCCGGTTGGTCTCATGGATTGGCTGGCCATAGCCACACCACATATATGAAAAGACACAACCAATAAGGAAATTAAAAAGACCTCCATTTTCCAGAAAACCTTGACCAGGTAAGATCTGTAACAATGCAGCGTGATGTATAGTAGACCCGCTTTATCCATGGGCGATATCCATGTTCTTATGGCATCTGGCCTAGATACCTTTAAAGGGGAATTGGACAGATTTCTGGAGGAAAAGTCCATCGTGGGCTATAGGCCATGATGGGTTGTGCACCCTCCTTAGATTACTAGTAGGCTACTTCAGAATGTGAGATGCAGGAGAGTGGCAACAGGATGCAGGCATCTTGTTGTCTTGGGTGCTCCCTGAGGCATCTAGTGGGCCACTGTGAGATGGACTAGATGGACCTTTGGCCTGATCCACCAGGACTCTTATGTTCTTAAAGCACAACGACGTCACCCCCCATGCAGTGGTGTCATTCAAATGATTTAGGAACAGGACCTCGCTTTTGATTGGCACTTGTCGGGAACCGGGAACCAGCCACGGAGCCGGTTAGGATCCGGAACGCCCGTTCTGGCCCGTTCCCCCTGAATGACATAACTGCCCCTGTGGATACTAGCTGTAAGAGTTGAGCACATGTGAACCATCACGTAGGGAAAATGAGTTAAGTCCCGTCTCTCATGCTATGGACCCAATCTAAATCCTTCCCCACCCCTGACTGCCACCAACAAATAGAAAAGAAAGATGGTAACACAAAGACACTTGTCACATCCACAGTAGTATAGCCCTCAAGAGTCACGGCCTTATGATTCTACAGACTGATGAAGGTTGAGTTGCACATGTGAGAACTGCACATACCCTCCGTGTTGGGATATTGAAGGAAGTCCCTGGAAATTTACAGGCCTGAATGGGGAAAGGCCTAACATTAGGCCAACTCAGGGGGTAAAGTGCTGAGTCATTCAGTCCTAGCAGACCAGCAGTAAAGTGCTGAGTCATTCAGGCCTAGCAGACCAGCAGTAAAGTGCTGAGTGATTCTGACTCAGCTTCAGCCTGGGGATGAGATCATCTGATCTCTGATTGGATGCTGGGGACTATTTAATCCAGACCAGAAAGATCTGTGGTTAGTTGCTGGAGATGTAAGTGTTGCTGTTGGAGGAGCCTTGCTGTACCTGTTTGCTGTTCTTTGCTGCAAGAAGCCTTCTTCTGAGAATATAGAAGTTCTTGCTACCCTAATCTCTGTTGCCTGAGTGATTCCTTGTCGGAGCTCTGTGACCTTGAAGCCTTTCCAAGCCTCACAGCTGCAAGCTGCTTCTACGCTATCATCACTCCATCCATTCCCAAAGTGTCGGTAGGGACGGCCTTCTTGCAATTCTCTGCCTCTTCTGCATGCACTTCGTTTTCCTACCCTCCGGCAGTTTTCAAGTACTTTCACAATCTTTGGTGTGTAGCTCATTCCTTTCCCCTAATTTCTCCTCAAGAAGATTTTTATGAAATTGTTTTATTTTTATTTTTTTCCTCCTTTTTCGATCTGCACACATAATAGGAAAGAAAATGAACACAAAAAGCACTGGGTAAATAGCTGTTTTCAATCACTTCATCCATTTTTATACATTTCCCCATTAGATTTTTTTCCCCTTGATTTCCAATAAACTCTTTTTCCTTTGCATTGCCTTAGACAATCTCTATTACTGTGAGTATTGCCAATCTAGTGACTAATGACTTAGCAAATGGTGTATCATGTGTTTATAGACAGAATCTACATGGTGAGGAAACTGCCTCCGCTTTGTGGAAGAAGATATGGGTGAATATTTAAGAGATGCCGCAATTCTCCATCTTCAACCTGCTTTACTGACCTAAATTTCCTTGTTCAATGAGAAAGAGCTGCTTGACACATGCATAAGCACCAGTTGACTTCGCAACACTAGAAGCCTCTCAAATGGATGTGTGAACTGTCTTGATTGGAAAGGGTTGTGAGTTGAGATGCTTTCAGAATTGGCCTCTGATGGATTCCACTGCTATGACTGGCACATCCCTGGGTAAGGAGGGGCAACACATGGAATACTGCCTATTATATGGGATCAGGAGGTCTTGGGCTAGCCATGCCATCAGCCTTTCAAGGGCAAGTCTATTAAACAGAAGTAAAAAAGGCTAGCAGAGCGGTGATTTACAATGGAGAAAGGGTCAATACAATCGGTCCTCATGATCTGCTAGGATTAGGTTTCTGAAAACCCTGGCAGTTAGCAAATTCGCAGATAACAAAACTGTTGGTCCTAAGGGAGCAATGGTGCTAGGTGCAAGGGGTACCTGGGAGGAGAAACAGTAGTTATCTGCCATTAGAATAATTTAACAGAGACCATCAGGAAGCCAGAAGAATGCAACAGGAAGTGCCTGAAGGTCTCTGAATGCTGCAGAGATCTTGATGTGTGTTCTCTGAAGCATCTGGTGGGCCACTGTGAGATACAGGAAGCTGGACTAGATGGGCCTTTGGCCTGGTCCAGTGGGGCTCTTCTTATGATCTTCGGATAGCAAATTCTGTTTTATTTACTTCATATTTACCTCAGAAATTTACCTCAGAATGCCAGATGCAGGGGTGTGGCAGCAGGATGCAGGCATCTTGTGGTCTTGTGTGCTTCCTGAGGCATCTGGTAGGCCACTGTGAGATACAGGAAGCTGGACTAGATGGGCCTTTGGCTTGATCCAACGGGGCTCTTCTTATGTTCTTATGGAGTGAGAGCTGCTCAAGATGAGTACACAAAGCTGCCTCCTAGTGTATCTACCGTCGGCCCATTGAGCTCAGCATTGTCTGCAGTGAATGGTAGCACATGCTGCACCACCACTGCTGTATGCTGAGAGCATTCTTTTCAGTGAATTGCTCCCCTGAATGACTCTGTGGGTGTGTTGGCTTGGGAGGTAACTAGCCATTATGTTCCCATTTCCCTTGCCATGTGGTCACTAATAGGCTGACTCCTGAACCCCTAGTACCATAGTGTTTGGTGCCCCATCAGAGGGCAAATGGGGGCTGAAGGCCACCATGTTTTTTGAAGGAATTCTACCTCTGCCCTCGTGAACTTTCCTTAAACCTGAGGGATGGCAAAAATAGCTGAATCCTAAATGCTGTTATCTGTTTGCTGAGACAGCCACAGCTGAGTTCTGCGCAAACGCAGAGCGCTAGCATTCAGATGGAGCATACCGGTTCAGACTTGGCCCCTCACAAATTCAAATCTATTAACCAGAGAGCCCTTTTGACCCGGCACAAACCCTAAACCTAGAGGTTAACCATTGAACTCCTGAAACAGCACAAATGGTTGATTCTAGAAATGTACTTTAAGTTTAATCATTAGAACACTGAGCATCTGACTTGTAACACGTAGACAAAAATTAGCCTAATAAATGAGGACAGAGCTCTCGGAAAAGGAAGCTTGCTTGGGAAGCTTGCTTGGGAAGCTTGGGAGCTTGAAAGCCTGGAGAGCTTGAGAGCTAAGGAAGCTTGGGGAAGCTTGAAAGCCTGGAGAGCTTGAAAGCTTGGGAGAGCGAGAGAAGCTTCTGATCCTCCATGAACCTGCAATTCTGTCTCATTGACTCCTCTCATCACTGACTTGTGATTGCTTCATTTTTGGTCTAGAGTTCTCAGTAACCTGGTGCTGGACCTGATAGAATCAGTAGAGGTTGCAGACACCTTCAATGGGGAACCTGCCTAGCACTTCTAATACTTCCTGGAAATACCCCCCTGAGATTGATGATTGATGGACATTAGTTTAATGGTCAGTTGAGCTGTGCCAAGAGGAACCTTGGTTCATTTTTCATGCCAAACACTGGAGCATTTCATGAGTTCAGATTTATGAGCCTTCCTTGCACTAACCTTTACGCCATGTGCATTTAAAATGATATTGTGGCTGGTTTGATCCCAGTGCTTTGTGTCCAGCTGTGTATTCCTTTGCCCAGCGAATTAATTGCTCGTCAACATGTGCTACTACCACACCCCCTGGAACTCTTGTCAATCTTTGAGGATGTTCTACTCTGCAGGAAGCATGCCAGAGTGAAGTGTGAACAAGAAAACATGCTTTCTGTGTGGGTTGACATAGCAGGGAAGGTAGAGACTATTTGTATGGAGGGGAGAGAGACAGCCCAGAAAGGGGAAGGCCCAGGGCTTCATAAGACAGGGATGGTGAGAGGTCTCTGGAGAGGCTACATAAGGGCTGCTCTGGGTCTGTTCTCCTGGGACTGGGAAAAGCCCAGAGAAAGTGTCAAAAGTAGGAGTCGGAGGAGAAAAATGGGTGAAGCACAGCTGAACTGAGGCCTGATTGGTTGGGAGATCCTGGTTATCAATCAATCAATCAATCAACAGGTACTTATATACCGCTTTTCAACACAAAGTTCACAAAGCGGTTCACAGGCAACAGCAATAATAAAGTTAAATGGCTCCCTGTCCCAAAAGGGCTCACAATCTAAAAAAAGGCAGACCGCCAGCAACAGCCACTAGAAAGACTGCGCAGGGGTGAAGAGGGACAGTTACTCTCCCCCTGCTAAATATAAGAGGAACACCACTGGAAAAAGTGCCTCTTGTCCAGTTAGCAGGGGTCTTTTTGAGGGCTGGTTATTGGGCCAGCCATGCCTTCCTTTGTTTCTATCTCTTGTTCTCTGGAGCCAAAAGGGATATGGACACCAAGGGGAGTGCACCTCTCCTGCTGAGGATGGAGGACTCCTTTTTGGGAAGCAGGAAAGGAATCATCAGTTCATGGCTCTGACTTGGACCAACTCTCTCCTGTGCCGTGACATTCTTGTACTCTTTGTGCCTGAGCTCAAGGTCATCAACCCTACATGCATTATCTCTGCAGTGTACTGTGATTTGCTCCTCTTGAAGATGGCAGCAAATCTGAATGTTGCCATTCCACGGAGAGTTTTGCATATCCTAAGGAGCCGTGTTAGGGAGGAATTTATCTCCTCCCCTTCCCCACTTCTCTTCCTTTTCCCTGGTCCCACTGCAGTGTTTTTTTCAGGCAGCTTCTCCCTCTGATGCACTTTGTCTAGATAAAAATTTTAATTGGGTCACTTTCCTCTGAGAGGTTTTTCAACCACAGGGATTAACTCATCACAATAAGGAAAAAAAAGGAAGAAATTTTTCCCCCACTAGCTATGGTCACCAAGTGTTACCTACTTGCATCAGAAAGAAAAGCCACAAGGAAAATTAATGGAGCAAAATTGCAAGCTGAAGTACTGTGAAGGTGTTTTTGCTATTCAGGAGCCACGCACACCGCCCGGAGTCCTGCAACTGCCTTTATGGCAGAACAAAAAACCCACTATTCACATCTCTCTAAACGTGTCTAAGCGCTAGGATAATAGAACGTACATAATTTTTGGAGACATCAAATAGGGAAGGCTACTGGGAGGGAGGGAGAAGGTAAAATAAGTTTGGAATGTTGTGCTGGGCATGGCAGTCTGTTCATCAAGAATCCAAGTTCACACCATGAAAATTACAGTTACAATTCTATACACACTTACCTGGGAGTAAGTTCCATTGATTATAATGAGGTTTCGGAGTTGACACACACACACATACACACACACTTGTAGCTATATGTTCCATTGTGGCTGAGTGACATGTGGGCGCAATTCTAACCTGGAGTTAGGCTGGCACAAGAGATAAGGCACAAATCCAGCCCAGGAGTGTTGCATATGTGCCACAAAGCATGTTTGTACCACTTTCGGAGTCAGGGAGGCCGACATACAGACATGCGCTGTCCTCCCTGACTCCAAGAGGAACACTCGCTTTATGGTGCATTTGTAACACTCCTGGGCAGGCACAAATCCCTTGTGCCAGCCTAACTCCAGGATAGGATTGCACCCTGTGATGTATAGAGTCACCCCCATGTATCTGCACAGGATACGTTCCTGCTGCTACCATGGATACCCAAAACAATGAATAGCAATGAACTCTATACTGCTCCATGCAAGCCTTCCCAACTCCATCCTCTTTGTTCTGTTTGTTAGCGCTTAACCCTCCAAACTGCTTCCTGTTCATGCCTGTTTGCTAGGAAGGGGACGCAGTTTGGGAGGGAAGCGCTAACAAATGCTAACAAGAAAGCATGAAGAGGAAGCAGTTGGGGGGGCTGCAAACACTAGCCACTCTGGCAACAATGACGGCAGAAGCAGGAAGCAGATAACACACAGGACAGCAATGAACAGAAGGGTTATTGTGCGATGGAGGGGGAATTTGTTGGAAATTGAAAGTGCAATCCTAACCTGGAATTAGACCGGCAAAGTTTGGCCAGCACAAGGGCCACTGTAATGTATTCTTGGACCACTCTCGGAGCCAGGGAGGCCAGCACACAGACATGCACCATCCTCCCTCACTCCGAGAGTGGTCCAAAGGCACTTTATGGTGGCCCTTGTGCAGGACAAACTGTGCTGGCTTAACTCCAAGTTAGGACTGCGCCCTGAGTCTGGGTACAGCCCAGGATATATGGGGTGACTGTACATCAAAATATGTTGATTGTAGTGCATCAGACCTATAGAAACAAAATGTGTGTGTGTGTGTGTGTGTGTGTGTGTGTGTGTGTATGTGTGTGTGTGTGTGTGAGAGAGAGAGAGAGAGAGAGAGAGAGAGAGAGAGAGAGAGAGAGAGTGGGTGGGTTGCCAGTTTGCTCCCAATGACCCCATTTCTCTAGCATTTTTCTTTTTTTTCTCCCCCAGCCAGACAGGAAAAGCTCCACCCCTATTTGCTGCCTTCCACTCTGGAAGTCGTGCGAGGCTCCAGGTGAGTTGGACAGGAGTGACGACAGGCAGCAGACAGTTGGGGAGCAGCATTCTGCAGTCTTGACCCCAGGCAGCGCATGAGCCAGGTCACAACTGGTCACAGCACCCTGAAATCCAGAGCTGAAGCATCTCAGGACATTCTGCATACAAGACATGTTATCACTCTCACAATCAACTGTTTGTGTCCCCATAATGTATCCTTGAATTGAACTTTGGACCTTATTTTAACCATACATGCACTCATATATGTACCATATATGAAGACTTTTCCTTCACTCTTTTGTGAAATCCAAAATGGCACCCCTGAGTATCACTGAACTGCATGAATTGAGATGGTCTTTAGACGCTGTCCGTGTTCTTGGCCCGAAATAGCTGAGCTGCCTTTCTCCTAAAGGAAAACGAGATCATAACAGTGTCAATAGACTGCAGGACCTCTTATCAATTTACAACAAAGCGTTTATGCAAATCAATAGTTGCTTTGGAAAAAAAATGTTCCTGGGTAAAGACTGAAAACAGGGATTTTGAGCTGGATATTGGGGGGAGGAAAGCACCTCATTGCCCCTAGCGAAATTGATCAAGCCATCCTTGGTGGAATTTTTCTTTCTTATGTAGTCAATAAAAGCTACAAAGGATTCCCAGGGCAGGATCCTGTGATGTTGCTAACAAATCTTTGCATTGTTGAACTGAGTCTTCCACCTGAGGCCTGCTCATTGCTGCATTTCCTGAACTTTTGTTCGTGTGGCTTTTTCTTTTCCCGAAGTGAAATTGTTTGCCAGAACTCAATGAAGAGACAGAGAAAACAAAACGCAACATGTTATGAAGGGAAAACTCTTCTTTTAAGTGTGTGACTGTTCAGGGCACTTTCAGGGATTTTTTTTTTTCCTGGCAAGAATAAAAAACAATTGCACAAGTAGTTTGACAAAGGCCTGATTAGGTCTAGCTGAAAAACAGAGCCAGCGATAGGACCTGAGGCCCGTTGAAACAGTTTTACAGGTCTCCCACTCCCCATGGCCCACTCCAAACCAGACGTGCGCCATCCTCCCTGACTCCAAGAGTGGTCCAAACATGCTTTATGGTGGCTCTTGTGCCGGCCAAAAGTTGCTGGCCTAACTGTGCTAGCCTAACTCCAGGTTAGCACTGAACCTGCATCGTCATCCGCAAATGAACTCCCGGAACGCTGGGAGGGACTTACGTGGGGCTTCGCCATGATTGGCTGCCTGCCCGTTTCGTTCCACGGTTGCCCTGGCCTCAAGGGGTGCCTGCTCGCCAGGGGAGACAGGAGGGGGGCGCGTCGGGTGCCTGGGCAAGCAGCGGGGGCCCGTGCCAACCGGGGGCAGCCCCCCCTCGAGGCCAGGGCAGCCGCGGAATGAAAGGGGCGGGCTGCCAATCATGCGAAAGTCCCGCCCGCGTCCCTCCCAGCGTTCCGGGAGTTCATTTGCGGATGACGACGCTGCACTGAACCCTAAGAACATAAGAACAGCCTTGCTGGATCAGGCCCAGGGCCCATCTAGTCCAGCTTCCTGTATCTCACAGTGGCCCATCAGGTGCCTGAGGAAGCACGCAAGACTGCCAGATACTTGTATCTCACTGCCACTCCCTTGCACCCGGCATTCTGAGGCAAATTTCTGAGGTTAAATTATGAGGTAAATAAAACAGAATTTGCTATCCGTCTGTGAGGAGGGAGTTATAACAACCTGCAATTCAATCTGGGTTTTAAGAACATAAGAAGAGCCCTGCTGGATCAGGCCAAAGACCCATCTAGTCCAGTTTCCTTTATCTCACAGTTGCCCATCAGGTGCCTGAGGGAGCACATAAGACTACCAGATACTTGTATCTCGCTGCCACGCCCCTGCATCTGGCATTCTGAGGTAGCCTGTTTCCCTTGCACCACCAACATGCACTACCCTTGCATTAACATGGACCACTAATCCCATAAGTGAGGTCATATAGATGGGAAGGTGCACGTGTGCTCATCTGCTACACAAAAAGCAGTGCCAACCAAGAATATTTCTGAAGCAAAAGAAACCGATTTTCTTTCCTTGTACTTCTAAAGTGGGTGGCTTTTCCTGTACCCACCCCCCATGAGAGAAACAGCCATTGATCGATTGCTTTTTCGATCCAATCCTTCTCCACGGATCTCAGAGACTGAACACACACCGCCTACTGCCTAGAGTTGATAGGAAAATCCTCTCAAATGGATTCAGTTTCAGTGAAATTCAAAGATGCTCAAGATATTCCAGGGGGGAATGAGGCAGGGTAGTGGTGGAGAAATTTGGTAGAGTTTCAAGGGGGCGGGCAGTTTTGTTTCGTTACCGCCAAACTACTGCCAAAGCAGTTGGTGCCTTTTTTTTTGCGTTTTTCATCATTTATGATCTGCATCTGCAGGTTTTAGCAGCAGCAGAGTTGGAAGGGCTAGACCTCTCTGGATTTCTCTGTTCTTGGGATGTTACTTCTGGCTTCCGGGAGAGTCTTTCGGGTTCTGTGACTCTGTTCCTTATCGCCGGCACTGGCCCAGTGCCAGACCGCAGCACCTGGAGGAGCTACCATGGAGCCACCTGGAAGGAAATGACGCCACTGCTGGTGGTGCACGCACTCAGGGCTAGGGGAGGGTTGGAGAGGGCAGTACTAGGCAGGGGGTTGGGCTGTGCAACCCAACATGGAGGCTCTCAAGTCTGTGCTGGCGAAGAGGCCCCTTGGAGGGACAGTGCCCTTACCTGGGGAAGCGGACAAATTCACTTCTCCTGAGGTGCCTCCAGCAGCTGCCCAGACACCGTAGGCACAGCAGTGGCAAAATGGTTACCGCTGCATCCTACGGGTGCTGGGCAGCTTAGGATTGGGCTGCTAATTGGGCAGGAGGTTGTAGTCGAGAGGGTTAAAGCCTCCGTTTGCCTGAAGATAACATCCAAAGGTCGCCAGTTCGGGATCACCGGAAGTCTCCGTGAGCGGCAGACCTTGTAAACTGTGACTGATTAAGAGCTGAGCTACAGCTGCCTGTGAGAGGGGAGTGTGCTGGGCCAGCCGCTTCTTGGTGGGAGCAGAAGCTGCTTATCAGCCAGCAGGAAGGCAAATTGTGCGGCCAGAAAGAAGACTACACCATGAAAGTACCATCTGTATGTTGTTCTTGAAAGATAGAACTCCCTTGTAATTTGTAAAAACCTTTGTGTTTATGAATAAAGCCTGCCTATGAAAACTGCCTTGAGTTAAAGTCAGAGGAGCAATCTAATGACCTAAGAAAGGCGGTATATAACAACAACAACCTGGGCGTATGTTCACTGAATGAAATGGAATTTACTCCTGAGCAGGATTGATTGCACTGAAAATGTCACACTGTCATGTGACAAAGGGACATATTGTATGTTGTTTTTGCTTTGTTTTTGCAGTGAATTTGCCAGGTAGATGACTGTGGGCACAATCCTATCCTTGAGTTAGGCCAGCACAGCTACGCCAGCAAAGTTTGACTGGCTCAAGAGACACTGTAAAATATGTTTGGACCACCCCTGGACCCAGAGAGATCAGCACACAAACATTTGCCGTCCTCCCTGACTCCAAGAGTGGTCCAAACACACTTTACGGTGGCTCTTGTGCTGGCCAAAGTTTCCTGGCCTAACTGGGCTGGTCTAACTGCTGGTTAGGATTCCTGCTCTGTGGCAGGAAAAGCAGCTTCTTCCTGCTTGAATACAATTTATGCTTTTTATTTCTTTTCCCATGACAAAACACACACCCGTGCACAACTTTCCAGAAGTGGCACATTTAAAGCTTATGTGAGTTTTTAAGATGGCTCCAGTTGCTAAATTAATTCTGAACAAGCCTCAGCTTTACAAGCAAATTAAAAGTAAAAGGAAAGCACTTTCAATGTAAACTCTTTCATAATCTGTCATACTGGCTTTCTGATATAACTGCAGAATTAGTAATTAGAAGGATTCTTCCTATTTCAATCACCTTTGGATTATCTTCCTGTTTCGTTTTATTGCCTTTTTGGAATGCGCTCAGCACTGTGAGTATAACTAGCTGCACATATTGCCTGCTGTGTTCCGTTTCATTTGTCCAACTAAAGGAACATCCTGTTCACTACAAATCAGGGAGTTCCACTGTGCAATTTTTTTTTCAAATGATAATCTTCTCAAACCATATACGAGTGAAAGAAGCTTGGCCAAATCCTAACTATATTGCTGTGTGATGATGTCACTTTGCCGACAGACACTCCGTTGCATCCTGCAGGTGAATTGTGGCTTTTGGAGGTCTCTTCAGGGTAAGGGGTTCCTTGCCCTAGAGAAAGACCCAAAAGCTGCAACAGGTCAGCTCAGGGATTAGGCTCAGGGATTGGACACAGAACACTTTTGTTGCTGCCCTCCCCCTACCTCATTTACCCTCAAGTAGATTACTGGCCTCCTAAACAGCACAGGATACAGCATAGGCATTAGGATTGGCCTGGATGTGGGAAATGGAAGCTCAGCCTCTGTTCCCCCAAAACGGCTTTAAAAAAAAACCCAAAATTTCCACTCTTGCCATTCTTCTGCATCCATTCTTCACAGTCCTCTTCTGCAGTGTTTCTCAAACTGTGGATTGAGAGCACAATCCTAACCCTGAGTTAGGCCAGCACGATTAGACCAGCAAAGTTTTGCTAGCATAAGGGCCACTGTAAAGGGTGTTTGGACCACTCTTGGAGTCATGGGGGTTGGCTCACGTCTGCGTGCTGGCCTCTCTGACTCTGAAAGTGGTCCAAACATACTTTACAGTGTCAGGAAAGTGGTCCAAACTTTGCTGGCTTAGCTGTGCCAGCCTAAGTCCAGGTTAGGATTGCACCCTATGACCCACTAGGTGGGTCACAAGCCAATTTCAGGTGGGCTGTGGAGCACCTAGGTCAGCCATCATTCAAAATATGGGCAGATGGGACACTGGAAAGGGGGAGGGCTGTGTGGTTATTTTGCTTATGTCAAGGTTGTCAATAGGCTTTTTTCCCTTTCTGATTCACGTTGCTATTGGAAAATGGCTAAGAAATAACCCAACTTGTTGCTTCATTATCAGGAAAGCATCAGACTCTGCCATCACAGTGATGGCACTTCTGGACATTGATACCACTATATTATCATTCTAAAAAGTGGATCCTGGGGCTAAAAAAAATTGAGAACCACTGTTCTTCTGTTTTTAAAAAAAGGTATTGGTCTACATGGACTGGGCAAACACAGCAGGCAGCAAGTTTAGTTAGAATCTTTTTTTTCTGATGCACAAGGTATTAATGTATCATTATGGTTCTTATACTCAGCCCACCAGATGTTGACAGCTGGATTTGACCTGTCGAATATCATTCCCAAGGATCTAGGCTGCTGTATATTTTGCAACACGTGTGCTGTTCCAAGTAAGGCTGCTCTCTTTAGTTGGTGTGTAGTGATTTCATACTATTCTTATTACTTGTATATTGCAGGAATTATTTTATGTGGAGGAATCATCAAAGAAGAAACATAATCAGAGTCTGAAGTGATATAGTCCCCTCGAATGCTTCACAATTCTCTTGCTTCATTGTAGGTCTGAGTTATCTTCACATGAAGAGGATTATAGAGAATACATGTTCTGATCACTAATGCTTTTGAAAGCATCCTGTATTGTCACTTCAGATTGATACCTTTGGGAGGGACAAGTCTCCTGTGTTTTTATTACCAAGGCAAACTGCACCTGTTGAATTTCCAGTATTTCAGGTAGCTATTGAAGTCACAGGAGACCTGGTAAGAAGGGAAAGGGTGACTACACGATGAGGTGCATATAGTATAACATTGACAGGGTAAAAGTGGACACTGGATGTAGTAGTAGTAGTAGTAGTAGTAGTAGTAGTAGTAGTACACTTGAACACTTGACAGTGGACACTTGATGTAGTCGTAGTCGTAGTCGTAGTAGTATTTCATTCTCCCCAATTAGTTTAATAAATGGGGGGATTCCACTGCAATTAATTTTATTAGGCTCTCAGCTCTACCGGCACAAAATGGCTTAAAGTCCTTCCTTCCTTCCTTCCTTCCTTCCTTCCTTCCTTCCTTCCTTCCTTCCTTCCTGTGTTCTTAATTAAAAGACAGCAACATGTCCTGTCCCCTTTTGCCTCAGGCATCAGTCTGTCTCTATCCTTATCTGTCTTTATCTCCTTCAAAGCATCCATTTTCTTTCATGTCATTCCCAATATACTTATATTCTGGTGTTGTGTCGTTGTTTCTATTAGGTCAGAAGGAGTTAAAGATAGCCCTGGAAGTTCTCCAGGGATCTCAAAGCAAAGGACATCATTCTTCTTAATTAGAGCTTCTCATATGGACTGTGACTGCAATCACTTTAGTTGCCTTTTCCAGCTCTCACCTGATTCTAATTAGGCCCTTTGGAACATTAACCTGGCTTTCTTCCCCCTCATCTCATTAGGAATATGGCAAGATGGGGTGTGGTGGAGCTTGCTTATATGCACAAAATGTAGGAGAGATGGATTCTCAGTTTTTCGAGGGTGTCTCCATTTACTTAGACATTGGTATTGTGTGTCCATGTTCTCTCAGTAGGAGAACAGAGACGTCCCACAAAATGATGTTATCATTTGACCTTCCATTTGCAACCAGCGTCCTATGTTCCAACTGCCCCTATTTACCAAGGACAGTCTTAATTTTCTGGTCCATGTCCCAGATAAATCACTGTCCCTATATTGTTGCCTTAGGGAATGCCTTGTTACAAGGTTGCTGGTGTGAAATGCTATCATCATTCTTCAGGGGTTCTCCCTAGGAATTTTAGCAGCAGAAGCTGAGAAGCTGCCACATCCACTAAAGAATTGTGCATGTGTAGGCAGGCAAGGAAAACTGCAAGACACAGGGCAAGAAGGCCGCCCTTTAATAAGACTTCCACTGTCCAGACAGGGAGGTGGACTCCAAGATGGGTGTCTCAAATATGAAGACCTCAGTATACCTCCAGACTTATTAGATCAACTTGTCTTCCTGGAGCTATCCATGGTGCTGTAATTCTGGCCTGCTTTCCCAATACAGAAATGCCTAGATTGCTCCTTTATGGGTCTCTACCCAAGGTCTAGGGACATGGTGGTGCAGCGAGTTAATCCGCTGTTGCTGGGCTTTTGACCGCAAGGTTGGGAGTTCGAGACTGCGCGACGGAGTGAGCTCCCGTTGCTTGTCCCAGCTCCTGCCAACCTAGCAGTTCGAAAGCATCTAAAATGCAAGTAGATAAATAGGGACCACTTCAGTGGGAAGGTAATGGCGTTCCGTGCGCTATGGCGTAGAGTCATGCTGGCCACATGATCGGACAAAAACGCCAGCTCTACAGCCTTTGAAACAGAGATGAGCACCGCCCCCTACAGTCGGTCACGACTAGACCATTCGGTCATGGGGAAACCTTTACCTTTAAAGAACACATGATCAAGATTTTCTATATTTTGTCTTCTATTTGTAGCTAATGAGTTCCTAAGTGAGAAAAAAAGTGCTGGTCATCTACTTAATGACATCACTTCCAGCTTAATGACAACACCTTCAACCCACAGCAGGTATCATAAATGCCATTCAACCCACTGTATGAAATGAGTTTGACACCCTTGATCGAGAGAGTCCATGCATGCAGAGCATTGGAACGTATTTAGAGAGTCCTCCTTATATCTGATCTGATCAAGAATCCATAGTAGTACACACAGAGACACCATACACACATTAGGAACACAATCCTAACACACAATTAGGCCAGCACAATTAGGCCAGCAAAGTTTGGGCCACTCTTGAAGTCAGGGAGGATGGCTACATCTATGTGCTGGCCTCTCTGACTCCGAGAGTGGTCCAAACATACTTTATGGTGTCCCTTGTGCCAGCCAAACATTGCTGGCCTAACTGAGCTGTCTAACTACCCACTGGGAAAACAGATAAAACAGATAAAAGGAAGTACTTTTTTTACCCAGTGGGTAGTTAATCTGTGGAACTCTTTGCCACAGGAGGTGGTGATGGCATCTGGTCTTGATGCCTTTAAGAGGGGATTGGACAGATTTCTGGAGGAAAGGTCCATCGTGGGCTATAGGCAATGATGGATTGTGCAACCTTCTTACAAAGGTGGTGGGCTACCGGTACCAGGTGCAAGGGAGTGGCAACAGGATCCAAGCATCTTGTTGTCTCTTGCCTCCCTGGGGCACCTGGTGGGCCGATGTGAGATACAGGAAGCTAGACTAGATGGGCCTTTGGCCTGATCCAGCAGGGCTCTTCTTATGTTCTTATGTTCTTAAGTGTCTTGTAAGGTCCTTTCTGCCTTAGTGTAACAGCTTCCTGGGTTCTCTTCCCCTGGACCTTGGTGCAATAAAGTGCATCAATATTTGCACTGTCTTGTACTGTATGGTTCTTTGGGGAGGGGATGCATGGCTAAAGAATGATATTTTTTTTTAGGTCTTGGGGCCATCTGGACTCTCCTGGGTCAATCTTTTTGTGTCGCACAGCAAGAGTTTTCAAAAGAGAAAATATTCATTTTACTAGTATAGTTTAAAAACCATTTTCTATCAATGATGTGTTAGTGCAGCAATTGGTAGAAATGCAATCTCCAGCGCAACATTGGCAGAAAACGTTTAAGACATTCTTATCCCATAATTCCAAGCTCCCCGCAAGCCAGGAGCAGGTGGCCAGCTATTTTATGGGGCTGTAATGAATCATGGGGAAATGTGTTTATGGCTCTTCAAAAAATGGTCATGGTATTTTAATAAAAAGAAACTTGTTCTATTAATTATGTAATATTCAGCTCCTTTAAGACATCTTACTATATCCTAATTACTTCTAGTTATGAACTAAGGGACTCACAGATTGGCAAGTGTGCATATTTGTGGTGGTAGAGTCATCATTAGCTAACGTGTGCTATAAAACTCAATTAGAATGGGGGGGGGACCAGTGGACCAAAATTTTCCCTGTAAAACATCACTAGAGTCAATTAAGAGAGTTCAGGTCAGTGGTACTATATTCGATTAAGTCACAGAAAAAAATACTTTACTTATGCTTGGAAAAATGTAAGCAGGAGATATAGAAAAAAGGGAGAGGGAAAGAGAGAGAGAGAGAGAGAGAGAGAGAGAGAGAGAGAGAGAGAGAGA
>JAJKFI010000011.1:9210806-9230250 GCA_029204185.1 Lerista edwardsae | reverse complement strand
AGAGAGAGAGAGAGAGAGAGAGAGAGAGAGAGAGAGAGAGAGAGAGATTTGATTGGAATAAAAATAGACTTCTTCTAATGGCACAAGCATGCAGGTAGACAGAAAGATGTTTGGCCCCAGGGCTTCAGTAACAAACCTAATGACAGCCAAACAATGACAAAAAGAGAGAGAAAGCTCACACCAATGGAAATTTCAGTTGCTGGAAGCATCTGTTTACTTTGGTGCTGAAGCAGAAATGTGTATATAACATGTGGCATTCCCTGCAAGCTAAAACAGTTACGGTTACTTTGGGGATACAGAAGAATATTTTTGGAGGAATAAATATGTAGCACTATGTCTTCCCCCCCCCAAAAAAAAGAAGGTCACGTACATATTCAAGGGATAGGTTTTGGATGGGAAGGGGGTGAGTATGTATCTCAGCAAGGGTGAAAAGCCTGCTGTTGGATATATTCAAGAACAAATAGCCAAAAAAAGAAGGGGAAAAGGCAATTTTAAGACCACTTGTGATAAGTTTTTCTATCGTGTATTAACTATAGCAATGTTGTCAACACAGTTAAAAGAGGCCAGATATACCGCCAAAAAAATAAAAAATAAAAATAAAAATTACACAGTTGGCCTGCCTGCCTAACAGATCAGATTCTGAATGCCATTAAGCCACCTGCCTGTGGAAAGAACTAGTGATGGGTGAATGGCCTCAACAAGCATATGGTTGGTTGGTAACTCAGCCAAGACAGCAGGTGGAGAAGTGACCCACCCATGAGGCCAACTGAGACATTTGCCTCAGATGCTAGATTGACAGGGGTGTCTACTGCTCAGCTTGACGGCTGCACCTCCTCTTCCCACTGTCTGGATTCCCTCTTCCTTTTTCAAAACCCAGTAATCCCAGGATTGACACAAGATATGGATACCTCCAAGTTACCAATGCAAGCTAGCAATAGAATACAAGGAGGATGAGTGAAGCTTATGTCCCTACATGTTGCCCCAAAACTCTCCTCTCTGCATCTCCTTGCTCTTCTCTGGCAACAGCCATACTCCAATGGCCAATATGGTGTGTAGGGCCCTTTAGCTTAGACTTACCCTGAGGTGTTCATTGCCAACCTATTCAGTGCCCCTTTAGCAATACAGGTAGAGGCATTAACTGTAACAAGCTGTCTCATGTGCTAGGAGGTCTTGGATGGTTCTCATGGAGAATAGCACACTTGGCATTCCTTTGTGCAAGAAAAACATCAACTTCATGTCAGTAGTAAACTAGCAGAACAGACAGACAAGGCCCCCCACTCACCAAGGAAAGCACTTGGGCAGATTTGTTGCAGTCTGGAGCTTGGTGTATTTCTAGAGGTGCATAAGAAGGATACCTCTAATGGGGTGTTAGCACCCAAACTTTAAGACCCTAGGCTGCACAGATCAATGGGGAAGGCAAACGTATCTGGGCCGCAATGCTTCTGTAGCCTATTCAGCTGGGTGCCACCATTTGGATCTCATGAAATCTCAAAAAATCCAAGATGGCCGTGCTCAAATTGCATGAGATTTCATGAGACCAATATGGTGTTGCCCAAATCGTGCAAGGGGGAACAGGTAGGAGGGACCACTGCAGTGGTGGAATCTAAAATGGGAGGACCCGGAACGCTGGGCGGGACTAACCTTGAGTGGCAGCCCGTCCGTTTGTGTCCACTGCCTTCCCGCCCGCCGCGCGGGCTGCCCTCCGTGGACGCGCCCCACTGCCACTCGCCCATGGCACCCGGCACGCCCCCCACCCATCCCCCCTGGCGAGCAGGCACCCCCTCCGAGGCCACAAGTGCTTTGCAGCGCCATGGCCACCATGGAGCTGGGTGAATGGCGGCGCATGGGCGGAGCTAGGCTGGAGTAGCATTCCACTCACAGGCTAGTCCCACCCAGCGTTCCGGATCCTCCCGTTTTAGATTCCACCACTGGACCACTGGTACAAACTGCAGTGCCCTTCTGAGTGTTCCACGATGCCCTAAGTCAGGTGTTCGCAACTCCTTTGGGCATTACGAGTCACGGTTTGGGGAGGTACAGGAAAACCCTGCTTCCCTCAGAAGTCTTATATGAAGCCCTTCAGAGCCACCTCAGCGGGGTCTCCCTGGCCCTCATAATGCCCTTTAAGGGCATAAAAAGTCACTTCTAGTTTCCCTTGGAAGACCAGAAGTAGCATTTTATTTTTTTGGCCAATTTGGCCATTCTGAGACTCAAATATACGCAGCCTCTGCAGGGCTCAGAAAAGCCTCTGGAAGCGAGGGGAATTCCCCTCATCTCTGAAGGGCCAGCCCAAAGTCATTGCCAGTCACTTGGGGAGTTTGATTTCTTCATTAATATATACAGGCGTGCCCCAGTATCCACTGATTTGGTATCCATGGTTTCAGTTATCCACAGATACATGGATACTGGGACACCTATTAAGGGGCAGTCCACAAGATGCCCTTGGGCCAACACTATGTGCCACATCCAAGCCTCCGTCCCCAGGCTGCGTGGCCCCAATTCGAGACACATGGCTTCCTCACCTCTATACAGCAGGCACAGATCCAAGGAACCCATAGGGGAGGCTGGAGCCTCCCCTGGATCAAGGTCGCGACTATGCCCTTTCCCCCAGGAGGCTCCACTGTGCTCCAAAGCTGCTGGCCTCGCTGTTCCAGTGCAGTTTAGGATTGCGTTCTTAAAAAGATAGGGGAATAGCAAAGAAATATATTTTTTCACCTTGTTGCAGCAAAACCACTGATATTCCCCATCTTTAAAAAGGCGTCCCCTGTATCAACAGTTTCAGGTATCCACAGGGTGTGTGTGTGTCCAGAAAGTAACCCCAGTGGATACCGGTGCATGCTTGTACATGGACCAATAAATGGAATGTCTTTAAGAAACACATTTGATTTCCCTAGAACTTTCTCAGACATTTTTTTTCCTTGAACGGAACACTGAAACTTGCTTTGAGTGTCACCTTTTTTTTTTTCCAAAAAAAGAAACTTGCCCTATGATGGAATCGAATGCATATGGCACATGTTCTTCACAATGTGCTTTCCGTGTGAAGGAGCAGCCTTGCCGAGGTTATTTACGTGGCTTCACATGGCTTTCTTAAGAAGCCCTAAAGCACATTTGAAAATGCACTTGAAGAAAAAGTCTTGTTCTGAGTATAGCAAGCCTTGAACAGTCCTAAACTCAGCCTTCTCTCTCCCTAAAGGTAAAGGTTTCCCCACAACAGAATGGTCTAGTTGTGACCGACTGTAGGGGGCGGTGCTCATCTCCATTTCTAAGCCTGTAGAGCCGGCGTTTTGTCCAAGGACAAGCTTCCATGGTCATGTGGCCGGCATGACTCTATGCCGTAGCGCACAGAACGCCGTTCCCTTCCCACCAAAGTGGTCCCTATTTATCTACTTGCATTTAGGTGCTTTCAAACTGCTAGGTTGGCAGGAGCTGGTACAAGCAATGGGAGCTCACTCCATCATGCAGTCTTGAACTCCCAACCTTCCAGTCAGAAAGCCACGTCCCTAGTTCCCTCTCCCTACTTAGGGGAAATACTCCAAGTGAGTGGAACACAGAACAGTATGCATTACAGGAAGTTCCTTCCAAATCTGTGATGATTCCCTCCTCTTTGTTGTTTAGCATAATCATTAACATGTGTATGACTTTTTTTTTAAGTACTCAGCAATTTAATTAAATCAAGTGGGCAGGATAGAGAATCAGAGAAATCTGATTAACTCCCGAAGGTTCCAGCCTGCAGGCTTTATGATGAGTCAATATTAAATCACCATCTCGTTGTGTTCTAGGGATGTTGGACTCTTTCCAATCTGATGAAGGGAATCCCCACAGCCATGGTGGAAATTTCACAGCTTGGCTTGTTGATGTAAAATGTCTATTAGATGCAAAAGACTCACATGAGCATTGAACACCATGATGGTGTTGTGATTCCCCCACCCCACCAACGTGCACGTATGGTCATGAATGTAAAGATAAGACAAAGGTTGGCAACTGCAATTTTTCATGGGAGTCCACATGATTGTGTTTATCTTCCTAACAGATGGGCCTTCAGACATGAAATTAGCAGCTCCCTCCCTAGCTTTCTTCTATGCATCCAAAGCCCCATTGAAATGAATGGCGATTGCTCAAGTGTCCCATTGCAAACAAGTATATCCCCATTCATTTGATCTGACTTGGGAAGAAACAAATGGTCCATTCTGGACACAGATGCAAGACACGCCAATGTATCTGAAAACCATCTCTTTGGAATGGGGGAGGCAGAGATGTAACAAGTGGGTGGATGGTCCACCCCAGATACCAGGCCAGAAGGGGTGCCTCGTTGGTTCCAGCCAAGACGCCAGCCAACAGAGACGCAGCAGAGTCACCAGCCGTGGTCACTGCAAGTGCTGCAGAAGTTGATGTGAAGAAGTGATTCAGCCAAGGTCTGCTCTGATGAGCCCGACTGACTCAACCGAGTTGTGTCTTGATGGTTTCATGACGTTTTCTCCTCCTCTGGCTCAACAAGAGCCTCCAAAGGAAAAGGAACTGGGGTTGGCAGACAGATTGTGAAGCCACTGCCTCTGCCTCCTCTGGGAGAATCAGGAAGTGATGTCATGCTGTCATGTGACATGGCAACATCACTGCCCTGGGTGCCGCTGTCTCTAGCAATGCCTCTGGTGCAGAGGTGTCACCTACTCCCCAGTAGACGGTTTGCTGGGCGGGAGTAGGGAGTGATTGACAGTCCGTCGATTCACTTCCGGTTTCTTCGCGCGCCCCGCACGGCTTTCCCTCGCCTCGGAGGGGGCGCCTGCTCGCCCAGGCACCCGGCGCCCCACCCACCCACCCATCCCCCAAGGCGAGCAGGCACCCCCTCCGAGGCGAGGGAACGCCGCGCGGGGCGCGCGAAGAAACCGGAAGTGAATCGACGGACTGTCAGTCACTCCCTACTCCCGCCCAGCGAACCGTCTACTGGGGAGTAGGTGACACCTCTGCTCTGGTGGGAGGATGTATACCTAATGAATACCATTCCAAAATTCAGCAATGGATCATTGTGAGCTGTCTTCCCCAGTTCCCCCCCCCTCACAAAAACAACAACAACAACACATTGATAAGCTAGGTAAAATCGGAGCATGAAGGAATATGAAACATTTTGCATATGGCTGCAAATTTAAGCTCCCCATGTAATGGAGAATGCAGCTACATTCCGTCAAATGTAGAAAGGTCACATCTTTTGCCGTGCTAGAATGTTATGCATCATTCATACCAGTTACTATTTGTTCCAGCAAGCATAAACAAAGCCCATCCATAAAGCGAGGCTTGAATTCTCTGGAGAGACCTACAGACACACCTGCACTGCAATTTATTTGCAGTATTTGCCAGGAATGAAAGTCAACACACCAAACCTCAAAGCTTCATAGTCAACAAAACAGGAGCAGGACTCATTCTGGCCCACAAAAATGCACACCATGCCTTCATTTGCAAAGGAAAACAAGTGTAATAATAAGGAACAGGCTACCTGGGGCAATCCACATGTGCTTTTTCTGATGCTCTAGATTCAGAGTCTCCACACATAAGTGAGAATGAGGGAAGGAGGATTTGAAAAACAAAATAAAAGCAAAAAGGTAATTTGTCAACATCACTGCAATGTCTGTTCACAACCCTCAATTCCCTGCAGTTTGAAAGAGTCAGGTATCACAAATATCGTAAAAGGCCATGCTTTTAGCTAGGAGAATTCTGCTTAAGTAAGAGTCCATAAGAAAGCACAGTTTGTAGAGTTAAATTGTGAAATTCAAATCTCTCTGGGAGAGAACCTCTGAAAGCACTCAAAAGGTGAAAATTATATACGTATATTCAACACAAGCTGAAGTTATTATGTTGATGGTTGGTCCATGACAAATAAATGCCTCCCTCCGTGGCTGAACATACCAAATGCAATAAAGTCTGCAATATGTAATTAAGAGCACAACCCTAACCTGGAATTAGGCCAGTGCAATTAGACCAGCGAAGTTTGGCTGGCACAAGGGCTACCATAAAGCACGTTTGGACCACACTCAAAGTCAGGGAAGATGGCACAAATCTATGTGCTGGCCTCTATGAGAGTGATCCAAACATACTTTACTGTGTCCCTTATTCTGGCCAAACTTTGCTGACTTAGCTGTTCTGGTCTAACTCAGGTTAGGATAGTGCTCTAAGAAACCAATTGTGTAAATAAGGGCTATACCTCCATGGCAAAGCACCTGCTTTGTTTGAAGACAGTGTCAGGTTTCAGTCCCTAGTATTTCCAGGTAGGGCTAAGAAAGACCCCTTTCGGAAACTCAGGAGAATTCCTGCCAGTGTAGACAAAGTCAACTAGAAAAATCACCAATGGTTTGTTTCAGTATAAAGCTTGCCTATGCTTCCCCTACTGGGTGACATATGGAGTGCAATCCTAATCTGGAGTTAGGCCAGCATAAACTAAGCCAGCAAAGTTTGGCCAGCACAAGGGCCACCATAAAGCATGTCTGTGTGCCGGCCTCTCTGACTCCGAGAGTGGTCCAAACACACTTTATGGTGGCCCTTGTGCTGGCCAAACTTTCCTGGCTTAGCTTATGCCAGCCTAACTCAGTTCACAATTACACCACCAGTTATGGTGGAGCTCCTCTTACAAAGGGTTCATTTGTATTCTGTGTAAATGAACACTCAGGCGCAAAGTGCACAAAGCCCCAACATTTCATCAAACTGGTGAAATTTGGAGGCTGGTGTGAAGTGACAAGAGCAAATTGATTCCCTAAACCTATCTAACTAGAAACAAGGTCCTTACTGCTAGCTACTTACATTTCACTAGGAATTCTGATCCTGCATGTCTTCCATAAAGTACATTGTGCATGTCTTCCATAAAGCAACATTAGCACCACCAGCTCACCACCACCACCACTATCATCTAACACAAACTGGTTTACACAGTAAAATAAATCAACAGATGGTTCCCTAATACCAAAGGGCTCACACTAAAAAAAAAATGCAGAAGAGGCACCAGAAACAGCCCATGAAAAAGGCACTATGATGGGGCAAAATTGCTTTTCCCCTGCTTAATATGACCTCACTTTACCTGCTTATCCATCTTTATAGCTTATTGTTATTCAATACCTTGGAAACTTGTCATATTAAAAGGCAGCATATCAACATTTTAACTATCCTAAACTAAGGCAGCAAAGTTTGGCCAGCACAAGGGCCACCATAAAGCATGTTTGGACCACTCTCTGAGTCAGGGAGGATGACTCATGTCTGTATGCTGGCCTCTCTGACTCTGAGAATGGTCCAAACATACTTTATGGTGTCCCTTGTGCTGGCCAAACTTTGCTGGTTTAGCTTATGCCGGCCTAACTCAGTTTAGGATTGCGCCCTAAATCAGTAAACGTCCCATAAGACCCCTGCTAACTGGGCAAGAGGCACTTTTTCAAGTGGTGTCCTCTTATATTTAGCAGGGGGAGAGCAACTGTCCCTCTTCACCCCAGCACAGTGTCTTTCTTGTGGCTGTTGCTGGTAGTGTTCTCTATTCTTTTAGATTGTGAGCCCTTTTTGGGACAGGGAGCCATTTAACTTTAATGTTATTATTTGCCTGTAAACCGCTTTGTGAACTTTGTGTTGAAAAGCGGTATATAAATACTAGTGATTGATTGATTGATAAGACGACAACCAGAAATCTACTGTCACTCCTCAATTAATGAACTTGCAAACCATTAAGTTGAGGATGGCGCACCTTTGCTTGTCTTTGCAGCATTCTTGCATGGATGAGAAAAGAGTACATGAAAAGTGTATTTAATTTGCATGTGTTTTTATTTAACGTACGCCAGCAATCGGAGGTGCCTCTTAGAAGTCCCTCCAGAACGCTTCACCTTTCTCAATTATATACAACAACAAGACTGTTTGAAGTTGAAAAGAATCCAGCCTGTTCATACAGGTGAGATTTCTAAGGCAGCACCATCACATAGCACTAGAGTGTGGATCAAAAATTAAAATCTCATTTGACAGCTTGGCAATGGTGCCGTCCACTCATTTTCTGGTTCTTCATCTTGAAATGAGGAGGAAAGATAATTGGATTGCAGTTCCTTCAGTGTGGGGAGAACACTTAGTTTTGAAAACGAATAGAGATATGAGTTGGCTTTGTTTTCCTTAAAGGTTTAAGTGGCTCTGTATCTAAATGAAAACAAGACACTAAAAATATAATGAAAAGACTTAGCGGTGTTGGTTTCAGAAAGAGCAGCACTTAGTCTGCTTTTTGGTTACTGTGGAAAATTGTATACATTGTGCAAGTGCATTAATCTAGGGGCTATCCCAAGCCCTCTTGCTGCCTGACACTGCCCCATCTTACCTGGTGCCCCTTACTTGGTGATGTGCCAGCTTCTTCCTTCCCACTCTATAGATTGGAAGAGGAGGACAGAGCAAAAGAAGAAATGTAGAGGGTAGGACACATAGGTAAACTATGTGTCACTCTCCTGTCTTCCACACTTCCTTTTTTCTGCTCCGGTACCCTTTTTTCCTTTGCAAATTTCAATAGCGGAAGAGGAACAGTGGACACAAGTAGGAGGGTAGAAGTGTGACTTCCTGCCAACCTGCTGCCGTTTGACACCATGGATAAGCCAGTCCTATGCGTGAGAAGGACCAATGCAGCTGGTTCTCCCCAACTAGACTTGTCCCACATAACTTCCCAAAGAGTTTATATCTACACCAGGGCCAGCTTTAAGCCAATGTGACCAATGTCCTCACATCAGGCCCTGCGCTTCAGGGGGCCCACACTAGCAGGGTGAGCATATTGCCTATGGCTGCAGCTGGGATTGCTATGGGCTGTAAGTCAGTGGGGTGAGCAGAACAGCTTTACCTTGGTCTCTCCCACCTGCCTCTGCCTCTGAACAGCCCAAAATGGGCCACCTGGAAGCAGCTGGCGGGGATGTTATGATATCTCCACCAACTACTTCCACATGCCATGCTTTGCACATGGCATGAACAGAGCTCTTCTTGGTGAGTGGGGGCCCCCACAGGGAGGGTTAGGGCCCCCGCAGGAATGCCCCACATTGGGCCCCACTGCTGCTACAGCCGGCCCTGATCTACACCAACCATCTATGCAATTGGCACATGTGCAATATCTGCTCATTTTGGATCTTGCACAAGGTTTATGTAAACAGCACAAATATTATGTAAAAGCACTGAACTAAAAACAAAATTTAAAAAAAAACCTCTCTTGAAAATTCAAACTGTTAACACTCACAAAAGGAATATAGCAAGAGTAAGGTCTACAGTTTTCAAGGTGGCTGCTCCTAACTTTCCGCGACCCACCTGACATCAGGTCGCAACCCACCAAGTGGGTCCCGACCCACAGTTTGAATAACACCGCTCTAAAAAGAATAATCCCCACTCCCAAATAATCCCTAATTCTATTAAGCCTTTAGCGCTCCATTTCTAGTCACACATTCCTTTTTGACCCAGGTGTTCCATTTGGACTCCGGCCTGAATCACTTCCTGTGTGGTGTCTTTAGCTCAGTGATTTTTAACTGGTGTGTCATGGCACATTGGTGTGCTGCAAAAGGTCTACAGGACTTTTAAGCACATTGGTTAAAAAAAACCCTGAAAAACTCTTCCATGTTCTGCAGCTCTGATTCTAGGGACAGACAATTCATTACTACAGAAAGTTTCCCTTGGAAAAAAAAGCCGCAGAACCCGGACTAGTCCACTGAGCTTCATTGGGCCCATTCCTTAATTAAATCAAAACTTTGGCAAGCTGAATTCGATCATCTTAGGGCTAATTTAAATCCTACCTGTTCCCCTAAATTTTTTGGCTCATCTCCTTCCCTGGGACGTCCCCCCCACTATTTTAGTTTATTGACTAATCCTAACTTGAGAAGAGCCTTTATGCTTGCCCGCTTTAATATTTTTCCATCGGCAATCCATTATGGCCACTTTTCCAAAACTCCACAAGATAAAAGAATTTGTCTCTTTTGTCACCAGACTCCGGACACTTTGGAACATATAATATTCCGTTGTCCAACTCATCAATATCTTTGAAATTTGTATCTGAAACCCTGGCTGTCTTCCCTTTCTAGCTCCTTTGCAGACCTTCTCCCTATCTTTCTGAGTGATTGTTGTGCTCCCCTTATAACTTCTGTCACGAGCTTCTTAGCTGCGATTCTGAAATTAACCCCTGCATCGTGATTCACTATTCTCCTATTTCCATTTCCCCCTTTTCTTCTTTCCCCATACCTTACCTCACTGGGAAGCTAACCAGGACAAAGCTTCTCTTTGGGAGTCTCGGTTTTCTATTTGGTATCCTATTTTTCATAAACAACATGTATTATCTCCATATTTGGAACTGTTGACTTCCCCCCAGTTAAGGAGAGCCTTTACGGAGCTGAGGTTCCAACAAATGCCGTCAGCCTACCTAGAGGGTAGATATAAAAAAAATTCCACCGTCTGAGAGGTTCTGTATTTATGGATGCAGGCAGATTGAAGATATTCTCCATTATTTGCTCTTTTGCCCTCTTTATTCAAACCCGCGATCTCGTTTTTTGGATCCTTGTACTAAACCTTTGTGTGGTTACACTCCCGTTCAAATAGTCTGGTACCTTTTAGAGGATGTACAAGCCAAAATAACCTATGCAGTGGCACATTTTGCTATTGCAGCCAATGTTGTTCTGTCGATAATGGTAAAAGGCCGAGTTTACTTATGTGATGTATGTGATGTTTCTTTTTCTAATTTTGTAATGATTTATGAGTTAAACAATAAAGAATTGTCTGTCTGTCATACCTTACCTCGTAGAAATTGACAATTCCTGTGTCGATTTGTTTATCTAATTTATGTATGCCAATAAAGGTTATGGAAATGGAAAAAAATGGACTGGAACCTGGATGAGTCTTTCAGAAGCAGGAAGTGACATCACAAGAGGCAAAGACCATAGAGAAGACCGTAGAGTGTGCCTTGAGAAAAAAAAATATTGAAAATCACTGCTCTGTGTTATTCTCCAAGATGTCTTTCTAGGCTCCTGAAAAGCACTTGTAAAGCCAAAGATAACAGGCACAACAGATTGGCTTTGAGCAGCACCGCAAGCCTGCATGCGTGGCACACTGCCTCCTCATTGTGCAGTCACTGCAGCTCCTTGACATTCCCTTCCATCCTGGATTCTGAACTGTTGGAGATGGGAGGTCACTTGACCTGTGTGGCTGTGTGTAAATTGGCATTTTCTCTCTGAGGAAGCCTGGCTTTATTTTGATGATGGGAGAAAAAAAGCCATAAAACATTCACTTAATGGGGAGCTCCTGACATTTCAAGCGTTGAAGAAGAGGGGGGAAGCAAGGTACTCCAAGGCGATCCGAGTCAGTCACGCACAAAGGCTACGGTCCTTTTCATTTCCTGATGCAGCCTCTTTCTTGGGCTGACATGCTGCTCACTTCAGCACCTCCACAGTCTGAATTCCATGTCAGACTCCGCAGCCGCTGCTGGAAAGAAACAGAGTACCAAGCCTTGGAAGTAGGTATCGAACAGACTCAGTCATTCTGGTCTTTTGCTGCCTGAAAGTTATCCTCAAAAGATCTGAGTCCTGAAACGGCGCACTGAACAGGTTAGCAGAAGAGAAGCCGAGTTCCCTGCTCCTGTCTGCTGCTCTTAACCTGAAGCTCACATCTTTGCTTTTCACCAGAAATTGCACTGCGCTAGTCGGTCAGATTTATTTGCCCCTGAGCCCTAAAATAAGAAAGAAAAAAATGTCAGCATCTGCCTTTTTAAAACGTATGTAATATTTGCAACATTTAGGGTGCAATCCTAAACTGCGCTGGAACAAGCAGGTCAACAGGTGCTTGGGAGGCTGCTGGAGACTCCCTGGGTGCAGGTCCAAGGAAGCCACACGACTCAAATATGGACCACACAGCCCGTGGACAGAGCCTTGGGAATGCATGTCCCACTGGTACAGGGTGCCCTTAGAGACACTAAGAGTGCAATCCTAATCTGGATTTAGGCCAGTACAGTTAGGCCAGCAAAGTTAGGCCAGCACAAGGGACACGGTAAAGTTTGGACAACTCTCAAAGTCAGAGAGGCCAGCATACAGATGTCCACCATCCTCCCTGACTCTGAGAGTGGTCAATTTTTCAATTTCAATTTCACACCTTTAATGGCATAAATAAATAATCAGCACATCACAGTAGCAATTTCTTCAAGGTACAAAGTACAAAGTAAGTATTAAAACCTAAGAAAAAGAGAGTAAAATCAAAACAAAATGCAAAATCAGGGGAGAATAGTTAATTTGGAGATCTCTAATAAGAACCCAGCTACAGCGGCAGTGATTAATGGAAAATGATCACTCAAAAAGAAAGAAAGAGAGTTAGGAAAAAGGGACAACCAAGGTTCAAAGTATAACTTCCGGAGGGATTGGTGAGCCGGACAGCAAAATAAAATATGATCCAGGGTATCCGGCACCAAATGACAAAAGAAACAAAGCCGATCATCACGAGGGATGTTTAAAAAACGGCCTGCATGCACTGCTGAGGGAAAAATATTAAATCGAGCTAACATAAAAGCTCTTCTCAGTCCAGGGTTAGTTAGTAGGGAAAAATAATTGGAAGGGCGACCTAAAGAAGGGGAGAGACCAAAAAAAAGTGGAGAACAAGTGGGATTCAAACTAGCTGAGAGGGTCTCATACTCATGTTGCCAAAGTTTGACTTTAATTAAGGAATGGGCCATGAGAGTGGTCCAAATGTGCTTTACGGTGGCCCTTGTAATGACCAAACCTTACTGGCCTAACTGTGCTGGCTTAACTCCAGGTTAGGATTATGCCCTAGCACACATATGCCAAAGGTAAGGTGCAGGAGCGAATGTACAGAAATCAAATCAGGTGGGTTTAGTTATTGTTCTCGTCCCCCCCCCCCAAATGCTGGCTGATTATGCTCACAGTATTTGAGACTGCTCCATATTGAGCTAAGGGAAGTTTGCTTGTCAATATAATTCACTCTTTAGAGCACTTCTTTATATTAAAAGAGTTCTTGAAGTGACTTGCTTTCTCAAAAAGAAAAAAAGGACACCAATACGGCATATTGATTCTTTTAAAAAGAAAAAAAAAAGAAATCTAAGTGGCATTTGTGCCATTTGGGAGTACATTCACTAGAGGTAAAATAAAGTTCTGCAAGCACTATGAAGGAAGTGGGGAGAGGGAAAAAAACAATCAAGAGTGGGAGCAGAGCTTCGGGCGGAGACGACACTTCAGAATAGAGAGCTAGAATGAATGAATCCACAAAGCTGAAAAATGAGAGCAGCAAAGGCAGTCAGTGAATGAACTTCCACTTGCACCAGGAGAAATGATTGCATCCAGCTTTTGTTATTTTGAGGAGCACAAGGGCAATGAAAGAGAACGAGGGTCTTCAAGGTGGGAATGAGCTATGATGGTAGACTACTGGTACTGGGTGCAAGGGAGTGGCAACAGGATGCAAGCATCTTGTTGTCTCATTCCTCCCTGGGGCACCTGGTGGGCCGCTGTGAGATACAGGAAGCTGGACTAGATGGGCCTTTGGCCTGATCCAGCAGGGCTCTTCTTATGTTCTTTTGTAGACACAGCTGCTTGGACACATACGGCAAGCAGTCTTTGTCAATGAAAAGCACACTGAGGGTGCAATCTTAATCTGGAGTTAGGCCAGCACAGTCAGACCAGCAAAGTTTGGCCGGCACAAGAAACATCGTAAAATATGTTTGGACCACTCTCGGAGTCAGGGAGGCCAGCACACAGCTGAGCGCCATCCACCCTGACTCTGAGTGTGGTCCAAACTCGCTTTACGGTAGCCTTTGGGCCAGCCAAACTTTGCTGTCCTAACTGTGCCAGCCTAAATCCAGGTTAGGATTGTGCCTTGAGCGTTTTCAAGTGCTGACTTCCTGACCCTGTATCCTCCGAAATTGGGCTCCGCCACCTTGGGCAACAGCCTCTGCTGTCAGGTCATAGGATCACAAACAAAACGATACAACCTTTTGCGTTTTGAATTTATTGTTGAGGCCGAGCAGGGAGCGCTGCGTTGCTCTTGCTTTCCTCCGGCAGCAGGCAGCCTAGGCCGGAGGAACATCTGCAGAGCCACTCACAAAGGCGAAGGAAGAAGACAAAAATAACAAGGTATTGAGACGTTGCATTGCAACAAAGGACATCAAACAAATTACAGCCTGGCGAGAGGACCCTGACGATAGCCTTGAAGATACCTGTTTGTTTTGTTACTGGATAGCTCTTGGCGAGGACAATGGCAGTTGAGAAACGGCCACAATCACTTTCTTCCTAGCACTCTGCTTACATGTGAAACAAATAGCAATTACTTCTTCCCCTCCTCCCCAATACTTCTGGCTTTGGCCCTCTGAGAAAGCACCCTATTGATTGTGGCTGCCGTTAGCACACTTTACTCAGGGGTGGACGTGAATATCAATGTGCGAGGTCTCCCTTTCCTTCTCACCCGCCGCACCGGTTGCATGGACACCCATTGTGACTTGCATGCAAAGCACACACCTCCCTCTTTGGTTTCACTCCTTGGCCCCTTGCTGATTGACTAACTGATACATTCTGTTTTCAGTGAGGAAGTGCCCACTCCAAACTGGCTTTCAGAAGCAACAAAAAGGAAAAAAAGCAAAAACACAGGCACGTATTGATTTCTTCACCACCAAGAGAAAGTGCCCTCCTTTCCATCACACACTTTTGGCGATGTGGAAGACTTTGTAGGGCCTGAGAAACTAGGCTCATTTCAAATTGATTTGGCACTTGCTTTGATGCCAGCCTTCCAGTGGACGCTAAACAGCTTTGCAATCAGATGAACTTCTTCTTCGGGACAGAAAGGAGATTGATTCTGAAAACTCCCTGGACTGCAGCAAACTACTTGTTTCATTTGTATCCTGTCTTTTCTTCCATGGACTTGAAGTGTTCCTTGGTATCTTTTGTCCAGCAACTAGCAGCTCAATCCTAACCTGGAGTTAGGCTGGCACAGTTAGGCCAGCAAAGTTTGGCCGGACGTGCGCCGTTCTCCCTGACTCAGAGAGTGGTCCAAACACACTTTACAGTGGCCCTTGAGCCAACCATACTTTGCTGGCCTAATTGTGCTGAACTAACTCCAGGTTGGGATTGCGCCCATAGTCTTTGTGAGTCAATAGAATTTTGGGAAAAGACAGAACCTGAACTAGCTTGCCCATCTCTCTCTCTCTCTCTCTCTCTCTCTCTCTCTCTCTCTCACTCACTCACTCACTCACACCCACACACTGAACTGAACATATAGTTTAATTCCAGATTAGGATTGTGCTCTAAGGCACATCTCACCTGCTTACATTCAGCAAAGTGGATCTACCATCACCTTCTGGATTAACAGTGCATGCAATTAAATCAGGATGGGATGAGGGTGGTTTGTTGGGATACTGAAGGAAGTCCCTGGAAATTTACAGGCCTGAATGGGGAAAGGCCTACCACTAGGCCGACTCAGGGGGTAAAGTGCTGAGTCATTCAGGCCTAGCAGACCAGCAGTAAAGTGCTGAGTCATTGTGACTCCGCTTCAGCCTGGGGATGAGATCATCTGATCTCTGATTGGATGCTGGGGACTATTTAATCCAGACCAGAAAGACCTGTGGTTAGTTGCTGGAGATGTAAGTGTTGCTGTTGGAGGAGCTTTGCTGTACCTGTTTGCTGTTCTTTGCTGCAAGAAGCCTTCTTCTGAGAATATAGACGTTCTTGCTACCCTAATCTCTGTTGTCTGAGTGATTCCTTGCCGGAGCTCTGCGACCTTGAAGCCTTTCCAAGCCTCACAGCTGTAAGCTGCTTCTACGCTATCATCGTGGTTTGCTGCATTAAATAAAACAAATAGCCATAATATATTGGAAGCTCCATTGCATCAAAGGACATCACAAAAATTATAGCCTGGCAGGAGTGTCCTAACTCTTGTCTTGCAGGAACCTGCTTTTTTATATTTGACAGGCAAGCACAATGGCAGTCAAGAAGCTGCCACATCATTTTCTTTTAAATACAATCCCAATGTGCCTCTGGGCCAACACATCTCGCTTGCATCAGTCCAGGGCTGTCGTAAATGTGTTGCAAGGTAGGTTTGCAGCATTGCAAGGGGCGCTGGGCCGGTGGCGGGGAGTTCCGTCAACACAGGCGCACTGCAGAGACTGGCAGGTTAGCCGCCTCCCATGTTGGCCAAGTTCGTCACAGGGGCTTGGGGAAGGTGGGGGAAGGGGGGAAGGGGGCAGAAGGAGGCTGAGACTGGGCGGGCTTGTGCGTGGGCCAGCCCGGAGACATGGAGCATGGATCTGGCCATAGGGACCCTAACCTCCATCCCCAGGTTGTGTGGGCCTGATCTGGGCACATGGATTTGTACCAGCAATTTCTCTGACGTAGACCCTAGCAGCCCCATAGGGGTGGCTGGCCTTACTCCAGGGGTAAGGCTACAAATGTCTGCTTGCCCTGAGGTGAACTCCAGTGGCAGCCAAACCTGTATTGGATACAACACAGGTCAGCCGGTTGGCTGGTCTGATCCAACGCAGATTAGGATTGGGCTGTAAGTGTCTGAAGGCATCACCCCACACGCAGAGGGCAATCCTAAACTGGAGTTAAAAAGGTAAAGGTTTCCCCATGACTGCATGGTCTAGTTGTGACCGACTGTAGGGGGCGGTGCTCATCTCAGTTTCTAAGCCTGTAGAGCCAGTGTTTGTCTGAGAGCAAGCTTCCGTGGTCATGTGACCGGCATGACTGTATGCCCAGGTGCACGGAACGTTGTTACTTTCCCATCGAAGTGGTCTCAATTTATCTACTCGCATTCAAACGGCTTTCAAACTGCTAGGTTGGCAGGAGCTGAGGTGAGCAACGGGAGCTCACTCCATTGCATGGTCTCGAACTGCCAACCTTCTGGTCAGCAAGTTCATCAACAGCGGGTTAACCCACTGCACCACCATGTCCCTTAAACTGGAGTTAGGCCAGCATAATCTAAGGCAGCAAAGTTTGGCCAGCACAAGGGCCACCATAAAGCTTTTTTGGACTACTCTCGGAGTCAGGGAGGATGGCTCACGTCTGTGTGCTGGCCCCTCTGACTCAGAGTGGTCCAAACATACTTTACGGTGTCCTTTGTATTGACCAAACTTTGCTGGCTTAGTTTATGCTGGTCTAACTCAGTTTAGGATTGTGCCCTAATCTGGAATTGTGCCCTCAATTAAAGGAATCTGCATGAAAGTGAGGAGAGGGGTTAGGACATGTGCATGTCCCTTTACCACCCAGGACCAGTTTGGGGTGAAAATATTCTCCAAACCAGTCCAGCACAAGAGAAGCTTGTGCTGTTTCATTACCACCAGAATTCCCTATCACTTTGGCCTGGCACACTGTGGATGATGCCTTTTAACTGCCTGCTCTGTTTCGACTGATTCCCGGCCTCCAAACATCAGAGCATCTGAACTCTAATTCTTGCTTATTAAAAGCAACGTACTTTAGCTGGGCCTCAGCCCAGCGTGGTCCCTCACTCTCTGCACATCATGTTTGAAAGCAGAGGCCAAGAAGTGACACCCAGCATACTGTTGGAAACAGCTAGAATATGTGTACGGAGATGCTGGAAATGAGCCAGGACACGAGAGGAACAATTGCAGAATTTAAAAAATGAATACCGGTTGCAGTTTTCTGAATTTTAATTAGTCATTTTAACCAGAAAGCTGCATTCTCTCTCTCTCTCTCTCTCTCTCTCTCTCTCTCTCTCTCTCTCTCTCTGTTTGTGTGTGTGTGTGGGGGGCAGTTCAGGTTCTCTGAATGATGAAAAATGATTCTGTCTTTTCCCAAAGTTCCATTGGCTCATAAAATCTAAGGGTGCAATCCTAACCTGGTGTTATGCCAGCACAATCTGTGTGCTGGCCTCTCTGACTCTGAGGGCGCAATCCTAACCAACTTTCCAGCATTGACCTAGCTGTGCCAATGCAGCGTGTGCTGCATTCTGCAGTGGAGTAGTAATCACTGAAGCCTCCTGAAGGTACAGGAATGGTTGTTCCTTCACCTTGGGGCTGCATTGCCATTGCATTCCCAGTGCTGGAAAGTTTGTTAGGATTGTGTCCTGAGAGTGGTCCAAACATACTTTACCATGAGCGCAAACCTACCCAGCGCTGGGGTAGGAGCGCTGGCCAGCCAGCGTCCTATCCAGCACTGGGTAGGTAGAGGAACCACAAGTTCCAGCTAACTATTTTCCTTCTGCAAATTGGGCAAATCAGTTCACGACTTATTGGTGGGTTTAGAAAACACTCTGATCATTGAAAAGGTTGACCTTGTTTTATTTGAAGGTGAATGTATACCATACAAAAGAGAAGTTGTAATGGGAAGGTAGAGGAGCAACGCACTTCCAACATTCTTTCTCCATGTTACATTCATAAGTCTGTTCAAACTCTGCCACATTAAATAAATAGGATATAATAGAAACAACCCTCCTGTATAATTTAACACCCTCCGAACTATGCAGAGTGATCACTTACAATATCTACTTTGCCATCCTTCGGTACGCTGTACTTCCAATACCATACTAATGTCAGATGGTCAAAACTTGCATCTGCGGATGGCAAAACAGGGGAACACATGGTCCATTGTTCATGACTGATATCCCATATCTCTTCTTCTTACATAAGAAGAGTCTTGCTGGATCAAGCCATGGTCCCATGCAGTTCAGATTCCTATATTTTCCAGCAATCCAGTAGATGCTTGTAGGACCACACAAGACAATGAGATACCTGTACCTTGTTGTCACCCCCCCTTGCATCTGGCATTCAGAGACAGGCTACCTCTAAAACCTGGAGGGTACATGCAGTCATCATGGTTTGTAATCTGTGACAGATGTTTCCTCCACCAACCTGTTCGCTCCCCTTTTAAAGGCATTTAGGCCAGGCACCAGCACATCATCCTGTAGCGAGGAGAGCCACACATTCATTACGCACTGGGTAAAAAAACCTTCCACCAATATTGAATATGTTCTAGAGACAATAAAACATTATGGTGCTGGTGTCAGGCTCCTGGAAGTCCCAGGGAAGTGATCTTCAACATTTTTCATGCCACGAATGAATGAATGAATGAATGAATGAATGAATGAATGATAACATGTTATTGGGGGCCCATCGCTGACCCCATCCCCCTCCTGGGACTAAATCCACTCAACCCTGTTGCTGCACACCCCGCCCTGTTTCCACCTACCTCTTTGTGTCTTCACAACAACCCCCGGGAAGTAGCAGTAAGACTAGATTGTGCAGGATTATATCAAGAACTCAGTTTTGATATAATAAGACAGCACCATTATTAGATTGGAACCAGTTTTTTCCATAGGCTTTGAAAGGTTCTTGCAACCCTTTCACCACTGCCGCCCACCCCAAAAGGCTTTGCAAATCCATTGGTGTTGTGACCCACAGGTTGATTAACACTGCTTTAGAGCACAGCTCTGCATCATGTTCACAGTGGTGTTTTGGGCCACCATACCTCTTAAACTTACTGGCAGGGGG
>JAJKFI010000011.1:9188306-9205806 GCA_029204185.1 Lerista edwardsae | reverse complement strand
TTTAGCATTGAAGACAGGTATCATTTTGGCGCACGCTACATTCTCCAGCTATTATGTAGCCCATAAAAGTGAACATCGTAATGCTTTGATTGCAGGTTAAATCCAAGTTTAAAACACACACATACGAAACGGCTCACCGAAGCACAAATCCTCTATAAAAATCAGTTTTGTCAATCTATTTATACTCATCATCGACCATACAGCATAATGTGTTTTCCATAATTTTGGACGTAAGCAATACGGTTATTTTTATCACAGTGTATTACCAGTGGTTAGATAGATTCTGCTGTCATGTGCCACATAAATCCTGGACAACTCCACGGACCTCCACTTTTTGATGTGAGCAAGAGCTAAACTAGCTGGAAAAAAAATGCTAGGCAGACTACTGCATGGTGTTCCTTTTCTGTCACACATTGATTTTGTTGTATTTCTTCTCCCCCCCCCCCGTACTGAAGCAAGAGGTGTGACTTGGACTATTGGAACTCCAGGTTCCGATTCCAACTTTATGCAGTGGCATTTGCCCCAGCCAGACAATATTTGTGTGGTCACTCTGTAAATCAGTGTTTCTCAAACTGTGAGTCGGGACCCACGTGGTGGGTCAGGACCTGATGTCAGGTGGTTGCAGAAAGCTGGGAGATGCCCCCTTGGAAGCTGCAGACCTTACACTTGCTCTGTTCCTTTTGTAAATGTTAACAGTTTGAATTTTCTCCAATGAGGATTATTTTAATTTTGTTTATCATTCAGTGCTTTTACATCCTGTTTTGTCCTAATCTTGCTATCTGTCCGGAATGTTGCACGGCTGTGCAATTGCTGCAGTCCAAGAATGCCAATTTGCATTCCAGGAGTGTCATTTTATGATGTCACAATGACAGCACTTCCGGCTTGATGATGCCACTTCTGGCTATGACATCACTTCCACATAGGCCAGAGACAGACTCTCCCTAGAACAAGGATGAATGGAGCCCTGAGTGCGCCCATGACAGGGCGACGAAACCGCGACCCCAGCACGTTGCCCTGCCCCCATGCGTCGCCCAGCCATGCCTCCCTGTGCCCAGAATAGCTCCATTTTGGAGCAGAACGGACACGAGGGAGGGAGGGTGGGCCAGACAGCGTGTGGGTTTGTCCGCGGACTCTGCGCAATGGCGCCCCACCGCTGCTGGCGCCCATGGCTCACGCCACCCCAGGCTACACCCTTCCTTTGCCTCTGCCCTAGAACCTTTATAAAAGGCAACTGCCAGGCATTGTCAACAATACTGACCTAGATGGACCAATGGTTTGACTCCATTTAAAGTAGCCGCCTCTGACTCCTCTAAGAATAATCTTCTATATCCCTCTCTAATTAACAGTCTTAAACCTCCCCAGTAGGCGTGCTATTTAAAACGTTTGCCACCAAGCAGGTGGTCGTGGTGAGCAGTTCCCCCACTACAAGAAAAGGCTATTTAAAAGCCAAGTAATAAATAAATAAATGACAGGACTTGATCTATTACTGTTCCTTTTATATATATATAAAAATGTAAGCATGATCTAAATAATATGACCCAATGTTCTGGTAAATTTAGTTTTTGGCATTTTGAAATAGGTTTCGGGGAACTGCTACTCGCTGTGGAATGCTTGCACTTTGCATATTAATCATTCCCCCGGCTCCTAATTAGATGCAGATAACTGTGCAAGCACCTAAATGTATTTAATAAATCTGAGATTGTATTTCACCTAATATCACTGCAATGCATTAAAATAATGAACACAAGCAATAAAGGCTCCTCTTGTTTGCAGATGTTTGCTTGCCTCGATAGATAGATACGTGGTCGGTTTTGTTTTGTTTTGTTTTTGCTTCGACAATAATCTAAGCTTTATGTAAATGATTTGGGAAGAACAAAATATAATGCGCTGTAATGCAGCAATATTAATAAAATAAAGTGTTCGACGAGCTTTGGGTGGATATTAATCACTTAGGATTTATAAGCACTGCAGACTGTTCTAGAAAATGCTTGTTCTCCATCTGAAGTAGTTTTCAGCTGGAGGCTTCCATTTTATCTCACCCTGCTTATTTGTTTGATTAAAACTTGCATCTGTTCTAACGTCTATGGTCGTACGCAGCACATGGTGTTCACCCTTTGGGGAAGCGGATGGGAGAATGCATTTCACGGAGATCAACCCTTCCTGAACAAGCACAGCCGGCAAGTCAACAGACCAAATGCCACCTCCAAGAGTCCTCTTCCAAGCCACTCAGAAGGCTGTCACTTGAAAACAGATGTAGGCCTCATTCATGCACACATCAAGCCTTCGGGCTACTGTATTTTGGCATGCTGTTCTCCCATGCTGCTGTGGTCTGTGCATGAACACCTCCGCTACGTTGGAGGGGTGCAGAGCCAGTGTGAAAAACAGAAAATAATGGGGAAATGCAGTGGCTTCCACACAGCTTCTCCTCTGTCAAAAGGAAGAGGAGATCAGAGTGGTAGAAAAGGGGTAGAAAGGATGCTGAGCTACAGTATTCTGCCTTCCTCTCCACAATGCTGCCCCTCCTTACCCTTCTGCTCCCTTTCCCTCTTCCATTTTTGAATCCTGGAGCAAGGGGAGGAGAAGTGGGTGGAAAGAAGCAGAGGTGGTTCCAGACACCTCCCCTAGCCCAATGCCTAAGTCAGCCACCTCAAGCAGTGTCATGGATTGGCCAGGACTAACCATGCCATCTTCTGTAAGTAGAGATAGGACTATTTCCCCCGTTCTATTTCCTTATCATTTCTCTGGCTGTCTCTGGTGTGCAGTCCACTCTTCCTGAATTCTGATGTAACAGAGCCCGCCTGCCCCTGTATTCATGGGGGATACATTCCCACCGCTGTCACAGATCCCTGAAACCACAGCTAATTGTGGCCCCTGAACTGTTATGCAGAAAGCAGACAGCCCTCGGTTGATGGTTATGGCTCCACAAAACATTCTGGGGAGCTAACTGGGCTGCTGCAAGGCATTCTGGGGGCTGCCAGTCACTGATAGCCATCTGATAGCCATCACTGCTTGCAGAATAGCTTCAGGATGGCTTCAGAATGGCTGCCGTGAATTCAAAATGGCCACTGTGCTTGCGAAGAATAGCTTGCCTTGAGAAATATTTGTCAGCTGAATGTACAACTCAGTGACAGGAGGGCAAACAATACAAAAACAATGCACCATGAGTGCGATGGGAGGGAAAAATGTGTGAACCACAGGTAATTGAAAGCAAGGACCTAATCCTATCTGAGATTATAGTGCTAATGCAGCTGCAATTCAGCCCCAAGGTGAACAAGCCAATATTTCCTTACCTTGAGGAGGCCTCCCTGACTGCCCCTCCACCACAGAATGCAGCACACACCCAGTGGTGTCATCCTGGCGGAACGGCCCGGTATGCCGTTCCGCCAGTTCTCCGGACGGGCCTGGGCCACGCCACCTCTCCCGAGGACGGGTGAGCTGCTCCTGGGCCCGCCCTCCCTCCTGCACATCCGAATCGCTCTGAAATGGAGCGATTCGAGGTGCAGTGAGGCGCAAGGAGGCATGGCTGCCCTCCGCCATTGGGGCGGAGGGCTGCCAATCATCTGGGCGTTCCGGTTCCTGGTACGCCCAGATGACATCTCTGCACACACCCCATTGGGATGGCTACATCAGAGCTGGAACATTGGATAGGACTTGGTCCCAGGGAGGGGGTGGCTCCAAGACTACTGTATTCTAAAACAGATTCCAGAATTGGGGTGTGCACAGTTTGCCACCGCTTTCGTTCCACCACTTCAGTGGCTTCTTTCCCCTTTCTCTGCTTTACCAATCTTACAGATATATTGGCTCAACACTACACAAATAACCCTGGTGTAACTTACACGGAGCAGTTAAGTCTTTTGTGTGGTGTGTTGATGGACTCCAGCACAAAAAAAACGGGAATCTTGCGTTTTATGTACGGTACTGTCATTAATAACTTTTTTTTTTCCGTTTTAGCAGTGCACAAAAGCGCACACTCACCTGAGCAAAACACTACACAAAACACTTGTGGTGCAGTCACACCTATTAATCACCCTGCGATGGCTCCCCATTTTTGATGTTTTGTCAATGGGCAGATCTGAACTGGTAATTCAGAGTTAGCAGAAGAAGCTGAAAACTGCAATAAATGGTGCAGCATTTGGAAATAAAAACAGAACAATTGAGGATTTATAGATTCATTTTATTGAGAATATTTAAATGCCAGCTTTCAGCTCACCTATTAATAAATAGACAAGGTGGCTTACAGGGGAGATGATAAATAAGACCACAACCCAATAATGGAATAATAAAACAGGGAGCAGAGTGCAGCACAGTGGCTAAGAAAGAGGGCTATGGGTCAGGTCTTTCCTGGTTCAGAGCCCGGCACTGCCATGAACTCATTTGGTAGCCTTGGGCAAGTCACTCGCTCTAGATGCAATAGTGGGCGAGTAATGCTTACTTTGCAGGGTTGTTGTGTGGTAGACATCAAGATAATGAATGCACATGAAGCATTTGTCACATGGCCAGCCCAATCCTGAGCTGCCAGGCTCCCAGAGGAGCAGTACAGCATCGTCATCCGCAAATGAACTCCTGGAATGCTGGGAGGGACGTGGGCAGGACTTTCGCATTATTGGCAGCCCGCCTGTTTCGTTCCGTGGCTGCCCTGGCCTTGAGGGGGGCTGCCCCCGGTTTGCGCAGCCCCCTGCTGCTTGCCCAGGCACCTGGCATGCCCCCACCTGTCTCCCCCGGCGAGCAGGCACCCCTCAAGGCCAGGGCAGCCGTGGAACGAAACGGGCGGGCAGCCAATCACGGCGAAGCCCCACATAAGTCCCTCCCAGCATTCCAGGAGTTCATTTGCAGATGACGACGCTGGAGCAGTACCATCAAAAAGGCTATCTCTGCATCCTGTGGGTACCATGGCCATTGCCAGAATCTCATCAGGGGAGAGCTCCGGCCCCCCAAAATGGGGCTATTTGAGTCTCCGCTGGTTATTTTGCTGAGAACCTTCATGTTGGGTGCTAAGCCTGACATGTGGGTTTAGGATGTAGGGCCAAGGGCTGCCACCAGTCCAACCTCCCTCCCAGGGCTGCTCCTTCCCTCCCATTGCCCAGTTCCACTCTCCCCTCGCCTTACCACACCTTGTCCCATGCCCTTCCCACTTCCCGAAAAGCCCCTTTGTCAGCCAGCATTTCCACTTGCATGGTTGGCAGTATAGTTGCCTCTCCATGGCATTGAGACTGAGCGCCACTGGTGCTGGAGCCTTCAGCAGAGCCGCGAATGTGCTTTACGGCACATTTGCTACACCAGGGCTGGCAGTAAGCACTTATCACCAGCTTCAGGATCCAGCTCCAAGGCTGCAATTTATTTATTTATTTATTTATTTCAATGGGACTTAGTTCTGAATAGACATGCATAGGATTTTGGTGTAGGGTTGCAATCTGATAAGTGTGCTCATTTTAAGTGCCACAAACATTATACTTGCTTCTGAGTAGACATACCAAAACCTGCACTCTAAGAAATGCGCAGCTGTTTATCAAAGCAGCACAATGCATTGAATTCCTCATGCATTGGCTTCATGTGGGAAATAAAGTGACTCCTAATTCCAAAATTCAAAAAGAAAATCCCAGAAGCATCCCCAAAGCGCAACGGATTGATCCCAGACAAAATAACGCATTTAATCCAGAATGGGCAGCAAGGGACAGCAGTGTAGGGCAGCTCCCAAGGGCCTGTCACCCCCAGAAGGGCTCCTTGCTGATCCGAGTAACATTTTCAGAAAGCCCTTTGCACTTTCTATTCTTGGAAAGAGCTTCTATTCATTGAGTGCACTTCTATGAATAGAAACATTTTGGGAGCTATAAAAGGAGCCGGGGGGGGGGGGGAGAGAGAGAGAGAGAGAGAGAGAGAGAGAGAGAGAGAGGCCAAAGTAGTTAGTGGACTGGGGCACCTCCTTAGTAGGACAGCTACAATTTGGGGACTGTTGGGTCTAGAAAGAAGGTGCTGGGTTGGAAGGGGGCAACATGACCAAGACACATACAATTATGCATAGGGTAGAAAGAGTAAATGAAAGGAGATTCTTTTCCTTCTCACACAACACCAGATTCAGAGGACGTCCATTAACACTGACTGTTGGGGAAGTTAGAAAAGGAAAATGGAAATATTGCTTTGCACGGCCTATAATTAATCTGTGGAATTCCTTGCCACAGGATGTGGTGATAGCACCTTTAAAAAGGAGTTAAGGCAAATTTATGAAAATTCAAGCCATGGTGACTATATGCAAACTCTGGGTTTTAGAGGTGGCCTACTTCAGAATTTCTGATGCAAGGGAGTGGCAACAGGATATCATGTTGTTTTGAGTGCTTCCAGAGGCATCGGGGAGGCCACAATGAGGTACAGGAAGCTGGACTAGATGGATTCTTGGTCTGATCCAGCAGATCTCTCCTTATATTAATATGATGTCACCGATAGCCTTTGAGTCAATACGATGAAGCTGCAGGCCCTGAAAAGTAATTGGCCAAGGTCCCTCTGATGCTACGTACATAAATGCCTGACATATAAAACATTAAAGATTAACTTGCATTCACTTGGGAGCAAGTCCCATTGAAGTCAATGGAGCTTGTTTCTGAGTAGACATGCATAGGCTTTTCCTATAAGCAGGGACGAACTTTGGAGGCCCGAGTGCGCCCATGGCAGGGCGACGAAATTGCACCCCCAGGACATCACCCCACCCCCGTGCGTCACCCTGCCACTCCTCCCTGCACCTGGAATAGCTCCATTTTGGAGCAAAATGGAGGCAAGGGAGGGTGGGAGGGCTGAACAGCGTGCGGTTCCCCCGCGGACTCTGCGCAATGGCGCCCCCCCCCGCTGCCCGGCGCCCATGGCTCGCGCCACCATGGGCTACACGGGCCTCTGCCTATAAGGTTGCAATCCTATACACACTTAACTGAAAGTTGGTCCCAGTGTACTCAGCAGATGTCACTTTGGAGTAGACAAGCACATTCTTGCCATGTATGTTCTTTATCAGTCTTACAGCTGATTGACAGAACAAGCAGTTTTCAATTCTACCCTGAATTTTGTATACCATTTTATATTATCGGGTTCTTTTTTTTCAGTTTGGTTTGCAAAACTAACCTATTGTTAGCAATCCGCTCAGCGTTCATAATACTTCTGTATTATGTTTTGAGTCATTCGGCAGGTAAGTGGATTAATAGACTTCCATTCGAAAACCACTTAAGTAGAATCATATACATGTTTATTCATTGTCTGGGCACTTTATGTTCGACATTTTCTTTCTTCTTCCAGCATGTTTCTTTAATGTCTTCTATGATTGCAATTAGACCAGTACTGAGAGGAAATGTATGCACTTACAAGTTGATTGAGCCCTCTATTAATAGGACTTTTTTGGATTCAATATTAGACAGCAATGAGTCAGAAGCAACACTAAATGGTATTATAATTGAGCATTAATGCAAAGGGGGGGGAATCAAACACGATCAACAGACCATGGACACATTATCCCATGGGGAACTTAATGCAAAGAAGAAGAAAAGAAACAAGAAACATACATAAAATATGGAAAACAAAGAATGGTGTTCACAAATCATATTTATTCAAGTAGCAACATAGATAGTGGTTGTTAAGGCGATAAATAAACCTCATTTTTATATGTGATCCACTTAAAAAATATTGCTAGATATATTTTAAATGGCTCACCAGAGAAATTGCCTTTGTCCCCATAGACAACATAAGACAAGGTCAACTTGAGTATGAATTGGGCCACTTTATGAACTGCAAAGGACACTGCAACATGTCCTAACTTCATACAACTCCTCCTACTTTAGTGTGGGCACCTAGCCACATTGTTGGAAGGACAGAGAAACCACTGTTAATCCTTGGGCGTTAACACACTGGCTGCAACCTGAGGTCTCCCAACAGACAACCCTGGTTTTCCACATTCAAACTCTGGGAAGGGGATCAGCCAAATTGTTCCTCCCATCCTCAGCCTGACAAACTTTGAGATACTTTGAAGGCACACCCAAGGGGGTCACAAGCCGGAATCCCAGAGCAAGACTGCTTCTTCAGATTGAGAGTGCAATCCTAACCTGGAGTTTGCCAGTACAATTAGGCCAGCAAAGTGTGGCCAGCACAAGGGACACTGTAAAGTATGTTTGGACCACTCTCTGAGTCAGAGAGGCCAGCACACAGATTTGTGCCATCTTCCCTGACTTTGAGAGTGGTCCAAGCATGATTTATGGTAGCCCTTGTGCCAGCCAAACTTTGCTGGCCTAACTGTGCCGGCCCAGGTTAGTATTTCTTTCTCATTCTGGTTTCCTCTCTGATTCTTGCTTAGCTGGGTGTGCATTCCGAATCCCTAATCTTATTCCCTGTCCCACAGTACAGGGTGAGTCATAATGGTCTCTGCGATTTTAGTGTACCACCACATAACAACAGAAAGCAATAGGTTAACATAGTTAGTGGTAATAGAGAAATGTTCAAAGTTTTTGACAGACATTACAAATGCTGGCTGGGTCTGCCCTTCTTGATACTATACTGCAAATTCTACTCTTTAATCCAATTCTTACTCTGAGAAGGATGAGAGTGGACAAAGGGAGTCCCTGCCTCAATCTTTATAACAGCAGAACTGCATGTTCAGTGGTGTCATCTAAATGATTTAAGAAGAGGTACTCACTTTTGATTGGCACATGTCGGGACCCGCCCACCAGAAGTGACGTCATAAGCCAGAAGTGATGTCGTGGCAGGAAGTTACATGAAAAAAGCCCTTTTTGAGGCCTCAGATGATTTTAAACTGACCCAACAGTTGCAACAGTATTCCACAGCACCCCCAGAGCATGTGAAGGAGGCCTGGCATCATGTTAAAACCCCAGAGCAACTCATTTTTCAGTGGCAAGGAAAGGCTCCGCTTGCTGCCTGCCTGCCTGCCTGGCTCTGAGAACATGCAGGCAACTCAAACATGCAGGAAATTCAAATGTTGCAGAGGGCGGAGTCAATGAGTGGGCGGGCGAATGGGCGGGGCCAGCTGTAATCCTAGAAACTGGTACTCGCGTACCCCCGCATACCCCCTGCATGACATCACTGTAGCATGTTCATCTCCAAAGTATTCATAAGGATAAGGCTATAATGTTTAATATCCTGTAGTTTGTAGACACTGTTCTGCACAGTCAAGAGGCCCAAGCACCATTCCCAAAGAAACGTTTGTGATGTTGGAAACCCTTGGGAAAAACACTTACCAGTAAGTTTGCATCTGATATCAAGCCAATGCTTACACACAATCCTACAAAGGTTATCAGAACCTCTTGCAAAGCTTCATTTCCATGGATGGATCATTTTCATTGCATGGACCAATAAGATGTGGAAGACGTGCAGCACTCGTCATTAATGATGGCTTTTGGAAAGGGATCATTCATTTCTCCTGCACAGAAGAAGGCAATAATAATTCTCTAAGGATAGCAAACGGGGGGGGGGTATTTTTGGCTTCCAAAACTTAAGAGACCGAAGAGTCATCCAGGACTTCACCCTGTAAGGCAAAGAGTTGCCCATTGGGAAAACACTCAGGGCACAATCTAAGTCCCTGTGTTGGGCTGATGCTAGCTGCTAGTGTCAGACGAATGGCAGCAGCACTGGATTGAGAGCGGTGAGTAGCACCCTTGCACCAGAGCTGCTGCCGTTGGGCTGACGCCTGCAGCATCATCGGCCCAATGGTGCTGGCTGAAGTCCACACTGCGCCTCTCCTGTGCCAGACAAGTTCAGCTTGTGCAAGAGCAGTTCTGGGCAGGGGGAGGGTAGGAGGGATGGCGTTTCTGGGTGGGGGGTGGGCAGGCCAGGAGGCGTGCATGGGGAGGGGGGTGTAGGTGGGATGCAACAGTTTTCAGGCTGAAGGTTCTCCAAGCTCACATGCCTACCTCCTGTACTTGTGTCTGCAAACGTGTGCAACACTGAGGAAATGCATGTTTCCCCTAAGAAGCAGACCAGAATTGGTGCCATTTGACCCACACTTCTAAGGAGGCTAGATTCTTCTGCTAATCCAACAGTCCATTGTACTATGCAGGGAGCCATGTTTGCAACCTATGGGCATTTCAGAAACATCTTGTGAAAGCGTGATTGCATGAAGGTCTGCCAAGGATCCTAACTGCACATTTTAAACTGTTTCTATATTTGAGTGATAGGTGATCACAGAAACATGCCAGTTTGATATGACTCACAATCTAGCAAGCGCTACATTAAGCGTTAAATCAGGTCACAATTTTCTAAAAATGTTTCTGCTCTGCACGCAATTGTTTTTTTTGTCCTAATATAGCAGAAGTACTTAACAGCAACAGATTAAATCAGAAGTTCTTTATTGTTATCCTCCCTTTTTTATTCCCATTGTTCCTTAATCTAAAATGTTAATTGTTTCCATTTGTTCTCTCTATTTGAAATCAAAAAGAACATTTCTCTATCCCCTTGACATTAAGTGGCCCTTTTGAATGCATCGTTCTTTTAAAGGCGTTTAACCTCTTCTCTGCATTTGCTTATATCGCTGGTTGCAGTTCAGTGTGAGGTACCCTGATTGGCTCTTGAGAGCAAAGCAAGGGTTTGTACAGTAGCATCTGCATTTCCCTAATCTGCAAACCAATTTTCATGCACGGGCAGTGCATCCTTAGCAGCGCTGGCATAGCAAGGTTGGCACAGCAGGGCTGTATCCTAAGCCCAGTAGGAGGCAGCAGCAGCACAGCCAGGGCAAGGGGAGGTTTTTCCCTTGCACCTGCGTACGCCCCAGCCAGCCCTATGGGCCTGCTCAGATCTGTGCCTGCCGACTTGCAGGCGCAGGTGAACATGCACAGCAGTGGCCTGAATCGGGACCACCTGGCCGGGGGCAGGACTTAGGATTTGGCATAAGAGCTGTTGTCCGTCGCCACGTCCGTCACTACCCAATGCGCCCCCCTGTTACACCCCTGGTATGCCTCTGGAATGCCCTCTGCAATGTCCTGCACCCACCGAGCACCACCGGCGCTCAACTGGTGCACAACCAGCGCAATTGATGGGAGCAGTGGCGCCTGTCCAGCGCCTGACTGTATGGAGGCAGGGTCAGGTGGGAGGGCCCAAGGCAAAGCTGCTGTGCTTGCCCCACTGATTTACAGCCCATAGATATCCTGGCTGCAGCAGCAGGCGATATACTCACCGTGCTGGGGCAGTGCCCTCCAAAGTGCGGGGCCCAATGTGACAACACTGGTCACATTGGCATAAGGAAGGCCCTGCTCGGGCCCGATGACGAAATAAGAGGAACTAGTGTCCTTTTTTAAGAGCCAAACTGAAATCCCTTCCTGTTTGACTGACCAATTTGCAAGCTGCAAAACAGGAGAGGAGGCATCAGTTTTTTGCTATGAAGAGGTGGCAGACATGAAATTGTCTTTTCATGAAGAAATGAAAAGAAAAGAAATGAAACTTTTGCCCACCCATTGCGTCACTACTGGTAGTACTCTTTCTAGCTGACAGATATCACTCTGTTCTTGGTCTATTGCACCTTCTGCGCAACACTGGGTTGTCATGAGAAGAGCATGACTCCTCATCCCATGAAACAGGCTGGTTTAAAAAAAAAGTGAGTGGAGGGCCGGTTTTGACCCCTGTTTTGCCCCTTCTCACACCATGCATACTGCATTGAAACATGCTCATTAGAGGACTTTTGCTTCAGCAGCACTAACCTTTATTGCATACACAGTATTCTTTCCTAGCTTTGCAATAAGGCAGCCTTGTTTCCCGCAGTTTAGAAAAGTGATGCCATATTCCAGACCAAAAAAAAAAGGAACAAAATTGCTACAGCTAAATTGGCTTTAGCTTTACCACTGGACTACTTTACAAGCAAGTGTGCTAAAACCAACACCTTTTTATTAGTGTGCAACAAGCTAGCAAATGCTTATTTTGACAGCCAACACTTAGGAAGGAAAAAGGAACCTATGCTTCATGAAAATACTTATTCTTCCTTACTCATAAAATATCTTTGCATTCCAAAAGGGGTGGGATTCCTGTATATATACTCCAGCACAAGGAAGGGTGATAGAATTAACCCCCCCCCAACCAATGACATCAACATGTATGTATAAGCAAGTAGGTTTGCTTAATATTGCAAGGAGGTTCACCATTTTTTCCACATTTTTATACTCCCCTTCCTCCAAGGAGCTCAGAGTGGTACAGTATATTTAGCTCTTTTCCTTTTGTCCTAACCTTGTGAGGTAGGTGAAGCTGAGAGAGAGAGAGTGACCGCTGCTTAACTGGGCAAGAAGCACTTTTTCCTCTTATATTTAGCAGGGGGAGAGTAATTGTCCCTCTTCACCCCTGAGCAGCGTCTTTTCTAGGGGCTGCTGTGGGTGGTAGTCTGCATTTTTTAGATTGTGAGCCTTTGGGGACAGGGACCCATTTAACTTTATTATCATTTGCTTGTAAACCACTTGTGAACTTTGTGTTGAAAAGAGGCATATAAATATTGATTGATTGACTGATTGATTGACTGGCCCAAGGTCACCCAGGAAGGTTCATAACTAAGGGAGGGTTTGAACCTGGATTTTCCAGGTCTAAATCCAAATCTCAACACCATCCTGGCATCACCACGGTGTTCTTCAACTTTGTTCAGTTGCAGATGGTTCTTGACACACACTATCCTTTCCCAGGGTATCTCGTGGATGGGACATTCCTGCCCTTCTCCATGTGCATTTTGCAGCTCTGTGAATGTGGGAGGATGTTCCCATTAGGCTTTACTGGGGTCTTGCCCCCTCTTTCATTGGCCATCCATTTATTGTCTCTGGATGGTACAGCGAGAGGTAAACCTTGATTGCGGGACCTCAAGGTTCCCAGTTGACTGCTCACAACCACTGGACCAAATCTTCTTAGCTCCTGCTTCAAATTTAGCCTTTAGTACCAGTTCCACTAGGGATGTGGTGGCGCAGCGAGTTAATCCGCTGTTGCTGGGCTTTCAACCGCAAGGTTGGGAGTTCGAGACTGCATGACGGAGTGAGCTCCTGTTGCTTGTCCCAGCTCCTGCCAACCTAGCAGTTCAAAAGCACCTAAAAAATGCAAGTAGATAAATAGGGACCACTTCGGTGGGAAGGTAATGGCATTCCGTGCACTACGGCGTAGAGTCATGCTGGCCACATGATCGGACAAAAACACTGGCTCTACAGGCTTTGAAACGGAGATGAGCACCGCCCCCTACAGTCGGTCACGACTAGACCATTCAGTCGTGGGGAAACCTTTACCTTTTACCAGCTCCACTGGGAGCTAACCAAGGTCCTGAAATAAGGCATTTACAGCCCAATCCAGATCTGCCGGACCACCCAGGAGCACAGTGGTAGCAGGTAGCTACCATTGCATCCTGCGGTAGCCAGGCAGCCGCAGGAGGCTCTGCGGGGAAAGAGGATGTTCATCTCCTTTTCCAGAGGCAAGGGTGCAAGTGTGAGCAAAGGGTCTCCTCGCTTCTGTGCTGGCTATTTAGCCGGCGCGGAAGCAAGGGCCTCTGTGTAAGTCTGCAAAGCCTTACACGGATGTCGGGAACCAGAGATGAGAGTCACTGCCGGTCCCACGCCCACTCCCCCCCCCCACAGAACACGCTCCTGTTTCAGAACTCCTGTTGAACAGGATTCAAACTTCCAAAGAATTCTCTTCAAGTGCTGGAAAATGGACTGCACTCCCCCCTGCCCCAAACAACAACAACAACAACATCGTACATCTTATGCAGATATTTGGACAATCCTTAGGCTCTTGGTTAGAGCTTGAATTGCCAATAAAAGACCAGTCTGTGATATTTGTGATCTTTTTTATCATTTTGACTGTGTACAGTATATGTGAATAATAAATAAATAAATATTAGACCAGAATGTGCATATGCTTGACTCATGTCCTCACCTTTCTTGGAGGGGAGGAAAATAATGGGGATTGAGTCTGAATGTCTCTCCAGCACATGGAAAGGATCTTTGACCTAGTGCAGGTGAGACATAGCCTTATTTGGTCGCTTGATCTCCATTACTTTCCCTCGCAGTAGCAGATCTGGAAAGGTGTTGTTGATGTGCTGCCAGAATCTGGGTTCATTGCCATCCTTCCAGTTGCTTTCCTTATGGTAAGGTAAGCCCTGTGTGGGCCTGTAAATGGGAATGAGCACCCACCCATCCAGTTGTATGGTATTGTCCTGATTTTGCACAGGTGTTCAAGGAAATGGGCGTGGAGACTTCCTGCTCATTTTCCCGGCTGCAAGGCCATGATTAGAACACCTACTCATTTACAGGGGACTGGGAGGCAAATCTAATTAAAGTGAAGTGCTATGAAGCGCCTTTATTATAAGGTTATGAGTGAGGTTGATGATTATTGAACTATATAAACAGCTAATTTTTCAAAGCCTCCATGCTACCCAGGGCTTCTTTCTGGGAAGTATTTGCTCAGTCATTTTTCCTGTTGGGTCAGGCAAATCTATTCACATTCCCAGCCTAAAAGCAGAAGGAATCGAATGCAATAAAAGTGATCCTTCATGTACGTATATCTTTTACCCAAGTAAAAATGCTCTTTTTTTCAATGCTTGTCTTCTGCATGTGGTGGTATTTTGTATTCTGATAGTCAAGGGGTCAGAGGCTTCAAATCAAGCTTCTATGAGGAGGTAATCATAAAATGCACACAATAGTCATTTTAGAAATCTTAACACAATTTAGATGAAGTGGGGGAATTGCATGCTCTAAAGAGCAAACTCCGAGCTGCATTGTCAAAAATTTCCTTTCCTTTTTCAGTGCTGCCAAGTAGCTCAGGGAACAAAGAGTAGGCATTTATGATGCGAAGACAAAGAAATCTGACGATAATAGATTCTGTCACAAAACGGCTGTCTGTGATGGCCCTTCCCTTTGGAGGACACATCTGGAGCTCACTCAGGGCAAACTCTGACCTTCATGACTTCAAAGCAAATTCATTGGCCCAAGTTATATTCATGCCTAAGCTGGAAATCCAAATGCACCCTCTTTCTCTGGAAACAAAAAAATAGGCATGGGGAATCCACTAGAAAGTTCTTCCGTGCAAATCTTACAGAAATGAATGGTCGATGCACATGAGCACAGTTGTCCGGATACTTCTGTGAACACCCACTGGTAGGCCTTGGAGTAGAGGACTCCAATGCTGGCCTTATCTATGCATATTTATCTTCCCATGAGGGACTGGAAAGGGCTATGGAAGAAGCAAGCAAACAAAAAAAATGGCAACGCTGTAAGCTTAACTTTGGGGTATTATGGCTAACCAAACTTAATGGAAGTCAGGAAGCCAGCAGAGTGAAGCGAGTGCCCATGAACATCAGCAACCACATAAATCCAAGCAAATAAGGCAAAAGACGTGGTACCTTAGTTAAGACTTGTATTACATTAGGTTCCAAAGGATTAGGCAGGTTGAGTTGCCAGCAATACAATCCAGGTCCAAACACAGTAGGCAATCAGATGTATCAGGCAGTAACAAGTAAATTCCACAGGACTTCTTAACACACATTCCAAGTCCATAGTATACTGCAACACACTGGTCACGGAACACAGCAGATACTGCCAAACAAATAGCAGATACACTAACTCTCACACAGAGAGACACTCATTTACACACGCAAGAAACACACTGTCTGGAGAGAAGCTTCTAGATGCTGCTGCTTATATCCACCACAGTGGTAACTCACTTCAGGTGAGTGTACTTACAGCATGCAGCTGTACTGTGTTGCCTTAACTAGCAGCTCTTCTCGCAGTATTTCCCAGGCTACAAAATTCCTTAGCCTGGTCTCTTTAAGCCTGTTACAGCTTCACAGCCTGACATGTGGGTATTTCAAAATGTTGTAGTTCTGTATGGGGATGTTGATGTGCATGGAAGTGATGTCATGGGTGACTTCTAACAGACTTGCCATGGCTATTCTCACTTGGAAAATGCGTGTTGTGCACAAGTCTCGAAATGAGCGTCAATTCAATTTTGGAGTCTCCACCCCCTCGTGAATTGGCTTGTGAACATGTCCTAGTGCACACCCATGGCAACTCCACCCTGGAATTTCACGAGTCATTTTCACGTGTCACAAGTCTTTTTTTGTAGCAAGCTGCAGGGAGGGTCAGGCGCACTGGCACATGCGCTACTACAACAATTAAAATGGAAGGTGCAATCGGAGTTGTCATTTCACACTTAAAGTTAGCCAAGGTACATTTAAAGTTAACCAAAGTTGCAAAGGTTTGCACATGGTGCCTTCAGAAATTACTGGTAGACCAGGAATGTGTAGAAATCTGTATATTTCCCCCCTCTAGTGTTCTACAGACACATTGGGCTCTCATCAAAATGTCTCATGTATTTCTTCTGAGAAACAAATGCCCACGCTCTTCTTGTGTAGGCATAATTTAGGTAGAAGCTGTACCTTAGACAACCCTGCCTCCCAAGCACTTTGCCATTGACCTCCTCTCTCAAATTATCCCCAGCAACTCACCTTGCCATTCTCCCATCAAAGCCTGATTGAGTTTGATGCAAAGTGCAGTTTTGACTTCCCTTCTCAGTGTCTGCACGTGATCATCTTTTAACATTGGATGCTCAATCCTATGTATGTCTACTCAGAAGTGAGTCCAGCTATTGTCCATGGAAAGTCTATATATTTCCAGCAAAGTATTGCAATCTGATTTGCCAAAATCTTCATTTCACTAAAGCAAAGTATATCTAATAACTCTATACAAATACCTTCTATAATACAACTTCCTGTAATAATATTGTTAGAGCACTCTTTGTCCTGGGTGTAGGCTTTAAAGGTAAAGGTTTCCCCACGACCGAATGGTCTAGTCGTGACCGACTGTAGGGGACGGTGCTCATCTCCGTTTCAAAGCCTGTAGAGCCGGCGTTTTTGTCCGATCAGGTGGCCAGCATGATTCTATGCCGTAGCGCACGGAACGCCATTACCTTCCCACCGAAGTGGTCCCTATTTATCTACTTGCATTTTTTAGGTGCTTTTGAACTGCTAGGTTGGCAGGAGCTGGGACAAGCAACAGGAGCTCACTCCGTCATGCAGTCTCGAACTCCCAACCTTGCGGTTGAAAGCCCGGCAACAGCGGATTAACTCGCTGCGCCACCACGTCCCTTGTAGGCTTTACAGCATTATAAAAAAGAACCAAAAAAGGTTTTAATCATTCAAAGGTTTGGTGTGGAAATGCACAGCTGTTTGCACTCCACATTCAGCCAATGGAAGATGTGTATTCTTGCCAGAATATTTTGAGGGTGCAATCCTAAACTGAGTTAGGCCGGCATAAACTAAGCCAGCAAAGTTTGGCTGGCATAAGGGAACCGTAAAGTATGTTTGGACTACTCTCGGAGTCAGGGAGGCCAGAAGACAGACGTGAGCCATCCTCCCTGACTCTGAGAGTAGTCCAAACACGCTTTATGGTGACCCTTGTGCTGGCCAAACTTTGCTGGCTTAATTTATGCTGGCCTAACTCCAGTTTAGGATTGTGGTCTGAGTTTGTGTGTGTGTGTGTGTGTGTGTGTGTGTGTGTGTGTGTGTGTGTGTGTG
>JAJKFI010000011.1:9159103-9173813 GCA_029204185.1 Lerista edwardsae | reverse complement strand
TATACTGCCCCCTCTGGACAGCAGACGGAGTTGCACATATCCCAACAGGGAGGAGGGTGCACATCAGTGTACTGGCCTCTTTGACTCCAACAGCTTAGGCTCAGAGCGAAATCCTAGCCTGGAGTTAGGCCGGCACTGTTAGGCCAGCAAAGTTTGGCTGGCACAAGGGACACCATAAAGCGTGTTTGACCACTCTTGGGTTCAGGGAGGAAGATGCACATCTGTGTGCTGACCTCCCTGACTCCAGGAGTGGTCCAAGCAAAATTTACCATGTCCTTCATGCCGGGCAAACTGTGCTAGCCTAACTGTGGCGGCCTAACTCCAGGTTGGGATTGGGCCCTAAATCTTGGGGCCCCAACCTAGTGCCTGCATGTTTTGGGCCTCTGATCTTCCTGCTGTCACAGACTTACACTCTGTCCATCACCAGGTCACTCCTTGAGGTCGAGGTCACGGCATGAACTTGTGGAAGTTCATGGTCCTCTTTCTCCCTACCCTGTTAAATTCGACGTTTTACTCCCAAAACCTTCTCATTGTTTTGGTGGATACTAAGCTCCAGCCTGAACATGCAACATCATCTCAAAATGCCACTTGAAGCAAAAATGTAATGGCCCCTCAACAAAGGTATGTGGTGCAAAAGACCAGCTTGATTTCAATGACTGAATAAAAATCACTCTACCGGTTGCAGCTCCAGCCAATGGGCCACCCATGGGCAAATACAGAGGAGCCCCGCCCCCTCTACTGGCTCCCTGCCCCTTGCACCACTCCAACATGCCCCTACACAGTGGTGTTATCCTACTGGAATGCTGGGCGGGACATCTGGGTGATCAGCAGCCCGCCCATCGCATACCGCAGCGTTATGCCGTTTGCGTAATGTATGCAAGCGGCGTAATTGATTACGCAAATGGCGTAACGCTGCGGTACGCAACGGGTGGGCTGCCGATCACCCGGATGTCCCGCCCAGCGTTCCAGTAGGATAACACCACTGCCCCTACACCATGCCAGGTTCCATTTTGGAGCCATACGGAGGCAAGGGATGGCGGTCTCCAAGAAGCAAGCTGCCTTGCTCCTGACCTCCTCTTGCGCCACCAGTACTGTGCTCAGGGCATTTGCCCCCACCTTCTTAATGGTAGGACCGCGACTGCACTCGACAAATGTGGTTGTCTCAAAGTACACTGAGAACACCATCCCTGGTTTCTCCAGTAGTCTCTTCTGTAACCCCGGTGCATTGCTTCTTGGATCAAACTGCTTCAATACTTCATCTTTGCAGCCGTGGAAGAAGCAAATGATCATGCTGCCAAGATGATTTGCAATAGAGTGCTTTTTCAAAAAAAAAAAAGAAGAAGAAGAAGAAAAAGCGAGAGAGAGACAGAGAAAAAAGATTGATACTGCAGGCTTTATTGAGACCTTCAGTTGATGTTTCACGATAATTCACCAGAGCCCTGTCTTCTTTCACACAGTGTGTGGATTGTTGTAATCTAACAGAATCTACAGCTCCCTCAGTGTTTCCCCCCCACAACTTGTGAAGAAATAAGTGCAAAACCTTGCTGAAAAGGTCCATTTAGGCTACTACCTTTTAGGGCTGATCCAACATGCATCTGCATTTTCTCCACCGTATTCCAACTGTCCTAATTTTCCCTGCCTATGCTTATCTGTTAAACATGGGGAAACCAGATGGATCTGAATATTCCGTCAGTCCACTACTAGTTGCCATTTTTCCCCCAGAATTCCTCTCAGAGAGAGCACAAGGAAGTAATGACTGACTACAGTCACCACTTTTCAATAGATTTGGAAAAACTAAAAGAAAACAACCCCCATCTTTGATGCCACCAATAATGTGATTTCCTTGAAATTGTACAAGAATTTATACCATCAAGCTTAACCTGTTGTGTCCCCAAAGCCATTCAGCACCTTCAAATTTAACCAAAACGGCTTCTAAGACCATTTCAATCAGCTCAAATGGCTCCACAGTGAAACATAAAGTGGCTTTGTTAAATGAAATCATCATTGGTATGCCAAGGATATAACTCTGTTACATCTGTCCATTCTTTGAGGATTATGGTGTTGTCTAAACATTACGGACAATTAATTTCATGCTGTTCAGGCACCTATATTGTTCTTAAGGCTGCCACATTAACCCAAAGCTTCATCCCACAGAAATGGAGGAAGTGGTCTAATTGACTAGAAATCATAAAGTAAATATAATCTGTGCTGTTCTGATGAAACCCTGCTATTCACCCAAAATTGCTGACATGGTTCATATTATATTAAAATGCAGGGATAGCTGCATTTCCATCAGTTTCTCATCCCACAGCTGCCATTTCCTCTTGTCAGCACTCTGATTTACAAGACTGTCGCTGGTGTAAAAATGTTGTTCTAAATGGGCAATTTCACAGGCATGTTTACTAATTGATAGGCTGCAGCAAGTTGCAAGTGTAAACATAACACATGTTCCCCAAGTCAACACGGCTTTACGTGAGGCAAATCGCTGCATCTAATCACCTGCTTTTCATTAAACTTTTATCAAAGTCACTTGAAAACAAACATTTCTATGCAAATTTTTTTTTGGGGGGGGGAGAAGGGGAGCAGAGTGATGTGCAAAGTCATGTGCTATTTTCCCAATGTCAGACATGCGATGCACAAGACATGAAAAATTAAATTACTACATGAGAGGGAAGTCAATGAAATCAAGGAGAGGATTCGAAGAAATAGACCCAAATTTCCAAGGCTATTTGCAGCTGGTTCACCATCAGTTGTTATGCTATCCCTGAACTTCCTTTTTTTGTTTGTTTTGGATAGTGCAGGACAATCCTGGTGGGATCACTGTTACTGGACCAATGGTCCCAGGTTGGCTTCACAGGTGGAGCATCTGCCAGGGGTCCAGGTCCACAAAAGAGCCCACACCTGTGCTTGGTCAACTCCTGTGGCAGAAAGCATCTGTTTCTGCCTGTGATCCTCACCATTGCCCAGTAATTCAGGACTCATGGAGATGCTTATCATGTGCTGCTTCCTGCAATTGCTGAAGAAGCCACCCAGGGTCTAGTGCAAAAGCTTACCCAGAAGCAATGTGGAACAGGATCCATGGCATATGCAAGTGGTATATACATGGAACAATAGTGGTGTATGTATCATCCTTCAAGTTGGCACCCATCAAGTGATAGCAGTGAGGGAGAACTGTAACCCATCCATTGCATAGTTAACCTTCTTGGCTAGGTACCATGGATAGTACCCAGTCAGAAAAGCTGACCATGAACCAGGAAGAGTCTTCAACTGTGGCTTCCCATATACTAATATGAAAAAAAGAATGGGTCTTCATCTCGGCCTGGTTCTCAGGCACCATGGTGGATAATTGGTGCATGCATGGACTTTCCAAGGCATAGAGGAGCATGCCATTGGGAAGGCTTTCAAGGTTCTACTGCCAAAGGCATTAATGCCCATATGCTACCCACAAGTAGGAACCAGAGATTGATCACTCCACACTTGGAGACTCAAAGCTGCACGTGTGACCTCTCAGCATTGGGAGGTCAGCAACCAAACTGACACCATTTTCTATCAATGATGCGTTAGAGCAACAGCAGTAGAAATGCAATCTCCAGCACATCATTGGTAGAAAATGGGTTTTAAGGACCCAGGAGGCTGTTGGACTAATGTCAGCCCTGTGGCTGGTCCATGGGTGACATGAACAATGTAGCTGGTATTGAGTGGCATGATTCAGGGAGTGGCACGCAGAGTTAGAATGCCTTTTACATGGAGTTGGCCACTATGTTCCTCCAGTTTCCAATGTATCGAACCACGCTAATATACTTCCCAAAGTGGATTGGAAAGCAACTCATTTTACTCCTTCATGTGGTCCTTACAAATCAGGAAAGTTTCCATGTTGTCCACCCCATGGCTGCTTCTCTACCTCTTCATTGCCAAATACCACTTAATAGTAGTAGTAGTAGTAGTAGTAGTAGTAGTAGTAGTAGTAGTAGTATTTATATACCGCCTTTCTTTGGCCATTAGATTGCTCCTCTGACTTTAATTCAAGGCGGTTTACATAGGCAGACTTTATTTCTCTAAACCACCAAGGGGTTTTTACAAATTACAAATAAGTTCTGTCTTTCAAGAACTACAACAACATACAGATGGAACTTTTGTGGTCTAGTCCTTCTTTCTGGCCGCACGATTGTCTTCCTGCTGGCTGATAGATGGTTTATCTGCTCCCACCCAAGAAACAGCTGGCCCAGCACAACTCCTCTCTCACAGGCAGCTGGAGACAGCTCAGCTCTTATCAGTCGCAATTCTCAAGGTCTGCTGCTCATGGAAGCTTCTGGTGATCTTCCGGGCGACCTTTGGATCTTAGCTTCAGGCAAACGGGGGCTTTAACCCTCTCGACTAAACCTCCTGCCCAACTTCCCCCATTTTCAGAGGCCTTGGACACTAGCTCAAGGCACTTATGCTTAGGAACTGCAGTCCCACACAGTAACATCCTATTAGCCTTTGGAGCACCAATTTGCCAACTTGGGCTGGCTATAGGCCCTCTTACCCAGGTCCCATGGACACTGCATAGGAAATCCAAGGACATCCTAATTCCAAAGTGTGTGCTGTGGCACCCTAAGGCCCCATGACAAACCAACAGGGGCACTGTGGGATGTTCCTAGAAGCCTCTTTCAACTTGGATCATGCAGGTCTCCTAAGATCTTGCTTGATCTAAGATGTCAACACTACTGTGATCATGTAATGGGAAAGAAGTGGGAAGTTTGGGAAATGTTGGGCAAAAAAATGGATATAAAACAAGACTTTAAAAAAAAAATGAACAGTGAAATCAACAGATGAACTTCCCCTGAACACATTTACAACATCCCAGAATGCCTTTGCAGAAATATGAATTCATTAAGAAATTGGCAAAGGCATACATGGCAATTATGATTTCAGGAGTTCTGCTTTTAAAAGTCCCCTGCTGTTGAGTAAAAAAGTTTTCACCTGCCTCTGAAAGCAGATGTACAATTACCATGGTTAAAAAAAACACTGCTTTTGTTATCAAGCTGAATTAACAAAATAAATACCACTTTTACTACATGTTCCAAGGACTTTTTTTTCCGACTTCATTATAGATTACATTGTTTTAATGAAGTACTGCAAAGGTGGCATCTCAGTAGGCTTGTATTTAGTTCATTTACAATTATTATTTTGCGTGACATTTGGAGGGGTTGGCAAACAGGAACCTCTGTGTGTTTTTGTAAAAGGAGGGAGGCTTTTTCTTGAGCTGCAAATTACAGTACTTGGTAATCAATAATGCTGGGGCATTAAGAACGGCTGTAAGGTTTTCATTAGCTTGAAGAAGAGTACAGTGAAAGGAATACTAACATGTATCGATGCTTAAATTTGATTTAACAATGTTATTTAAACACATCTCTGCATTGCACCGAGTTTATTTTTCCACGTTAAAGAATATTCCCGGGTATCTCCTGAACTTAAACAAGATAAAGCACCGTGCAAGCTAATTTATTTGGAAAAGAAACCAAGAAAAATACTATTTGTGCCTTTGCTTCATTCAATTATCCTCTAGCTTATTGATTTAACCCAAGCTGAAAACTTATTTAGCAATGAAAGAAAATACAGAACAAGCTCATTCTTAATCTGCCAATCCCGGATGGACTTCGGTGATATGGATGCCACAGGCATGCACAGCCTGGTGTGGCATAGCTGAAAGGTTCCATCTAAGGAAGTAAGTGTGTACAAGCATGTGTGTATGCATGCATGAGTGATTGTGGTGTTAAGCACATTAAGCAAAAGGAAGGACATAACGCTGGGGCACATCGGTTTGACTCTGTCGAGCCGTTGCTTCGGCGACTACACTGGCTGCCAGTTCCTTTCCAGGCCCGATTCAAAGTGCTAGTTTTGACCTATAAAGCCCTTTACGGCTCGGGTCCCGGGTATTTGAAGGACGGCCTCCTTCCATACAATCCTACCCGTGCTCTGAGGTCATCGGGGGGGGGGCCTTTTGACTGTGCCACCACCAGGAGAGGTGAGAGGGATGGCAGCCACGAATAGGGCCTTCTCAGTGGTGGCCCCCCAACTTTGGAATACCCTCCCCTTAGAGCTAAGAACTGCTCCCTATTTGGCAATATTCCGGTGGGGGCTGAAGACCTTTTTATTCCAACAAGTTTTAATTGTTGACAGGCTGGCTGGTTTTTATATTCTTTTTTAGGATCCATGGGGCTGCCTGTTTAAATTTTAAATTTAACTTATTTCAATTATTGCTTTTAACTATTGCTTTTAACTGTTAAGTTCTGTGTTTTTATTGTATTTTAAATGTTGTAAGCCACTTTGGGCACCATGGGGCAGAAAGGCGGGGGTATAAATTAAATAAATAAATAAATAAATAATGATGCAAATTTGGCACCCAGATCATACTTACTCGTACATTTCACTGCATAAAGATTTGTAAGGTAAAGGTAAAGGTTTCCCCACGACTGAATGGTCTAGTCGTGACCGACTGTAGGGGGCGGCGCTCATCTCTGTTTCTCAGCCTGTAGAGCTGGCATTTGTCCAAGGACAAGTTTCTGTGGTCATGTGGCCGGCATGACTATATGCAAAGGCGCACGGAACGCCATTCCCTTCCCACCGAAGTGGTACCTCTTTATCTACTCACATTTTTAGGTGCTTTCAAACTGGTAGGTTGGCAGGAGCTGGGACAAGCAACGGGAGCTCACTCCGTCGCATGGTCTCAAACTCCCAACCTTCCGGTCAGAAAGTCCAGCAGCAGCGGCTTAACCCGCAGCGCCACCACATCTCAAAGACTTGTAGTGATAGCCTATAGCAGTGGTTTCCAGATGTGGTTATAATGGTGATTGGGCAGCAGTGCTCCCCGCCCCCAAGTAGCAACTTGTCTGAAGCACAAAACGTCCAGCACAAGCAGCCACAAATCAGCCAGGTGTTGTTCATTTTTGGCAGCTGATCTCCACATTCCTCCACCTTAAGGCAGCTTGTCATAGTGACTTATTTGCCCTCTCATCAGGGCAGTATTATCTGAGTAGGCTGAAGCCTAGGGACCCCACAGGGACTAAGGCCCATCAAGCCAGCATGTTGAGGCAGCAGCCTAATGCATGGGTCTTCAGATCTGGCCCCTGGGGACTCCCTATCCAGCTGGCCAACCCTCCAGCCAGCAGAAGACTATAGCAAGCCCGACCTTGAAAAGGCAAGCTTGCAGAGCTCTCCAAGAACCAAGCTGGGCTGCATGTGGAGGCTGTATCATTGGGGAGCTTCCGGGCAAGTTTGGGTTCATTTGTGATGTTTTTTTACCCCCTTTGGGGAAAAAAAAAACTTAGAACTTTTCTGGGTTTTTTGCTACTCAGATTTTGCCTGGGTCTGTTTGAGAGGAGAAGTCTGCCTGCGGTTAGTTTGCCTAAGGTTGGGAGTTGGCTGCAAAGATGGGCTTGTGTGTGTGTGTGTGGGGGGGGTAACAAGGCAATAGATGGTGAAAAGTGATGCATTGGCTGAGCTGCAGAGGCCTTATTTGTAAAGGGAGGAAGAGGACCATGGCTGCCCACCTGCCCATCCACCAAGGGCTTCCATTTGGGTAGCAGAAGCTTTCCTGAAGAGTTTCAGAGGGGGGCCAAAATATTTGAAAGCCTAGGGGCCTGGCATTGGTTAATACGGCCCCACCTCTCATGGCCAAGAAATCCACACCAACAATGACTCCTTGTGACCCAGTTCTCTCACAGTGGCTTATCAGCTGCAAAGATCTCCCTTCCAAAGCACAGTCAGGATTAGTCCCACGTCGCTTCTTCAAGCAGGGCAACAGCTTAACCACATCCAGACTATATATCCTGCCCTTCCATCAGCTGTTCCGTATTAGTCCTTCCATCAGCTGATCTAAGACTGGAGTCTCCTATATTTGAAAAAAAAAACATATTTATATTTAGTCCAGGAAAGGTTTGGTTTATGGGTTTGATGGAGCAGGCAACTAGTTTATCTAATCTGGTCTCCTAAGATCACTTACGTTCTGACTGTAGCACTGGGAAGGTTTTGCAAGCTATCATTACACAGAGAAATAAAGCAGTCTTGGCAATTAACCTGAAATATTATACATAGTGTTCAGTTACAGAGAAATCCAATTTTCCATATTATCCACACCAGGCAGCTTTGCTGAATGATATTAGATTTTAATGAGATTTATGACCTTATTAATAATTTACTTTTTTTTTTAAAGTTGGGAAAATCAAAAAGAAAAAAAAGGGAAAGTTGACTGTTAAAAGTAGAAAATCTTGATGTTAAAAGCAAATTATCTTGCCCATCTTTAAAAAAAATGCTGGTTTTCTCTTGGGTTAGACTAAAATTGTGCAAAAAAAGTTATCATTGCACTGGTGCCAGGCACTACCTGGGTTGAAGCTGAGAGCTTTTGGGTATGATGAATGACTGCCTTGTGTGGTGGGCTGCTAGAAGAACAAAAGCACAAAGAAACTCTATGGCCTGGCCTTGCATACCCAGGCTGACAATTGGTCCTCCCTAAACAGGAAGTGCTATAAAGGGCTTCCTGTTTGGATTAGGTCCTTGTCTCAGCATCAAGGTCATCTTGCCTCCTTCTGTGGTTTCCCTTCTGTCGCTCTTGGTTTGACTATTAGCTTCATTCCTGATACCTCCAAAGTCTGACAATCCCACTATTACTGCCCATAGCTCAACTCTGACAAGAGATCACCACTCCAATCCAACCCTCAAAAATGTGTCCATATTCTGAATTCTTGAGCTCACCCAGTGCCAGGGGGCCTTGCTTTATTTTGAAATTCTGCATGCACAATTTTCCATTTTTTCCCCAATTCATTCATTAATTTTCCCCATTCTGTGTTGCCTGTGTATGGGCATGTGCACTAATAAAACATTTGGGGGGAAAAAAAAACCCACCAAACAATGTAAGTAGAATTACATCAAGTTTTTTTTTAGTGCAGTGCTCTGCAATGCGCACAAGCACCTGGGCACATGAATAAAGCACGGCAAGGATACTCAATATTCATTTATTTTAAAATGTCAGTGGTGACAAAGGTATTGGGGTATTTGGAGACTGGTATTTGGAGACATGGAGAGCCAAAAAGGGCAATTCAAAACCAACCCTTTAGACCAAAAACCTGAGATCTGGCAAGCCTAATGAATGGAAGTCAGAATTGAGATTGTAGCAGAGGCGGATCTACAGGGAGGGCAAAGCTCTAAGTGTTGCAAGAAGCCTTACCCTGTTAAGTAAATCCCTCCTCTCCCTTACTGCTGTAGCCAGTAAGCAACGCCGAGATGTTGCTTTTCCCTGTGCTGATTGGCTAAAACAGTGCAGGAGAGGAGTGATTTCCACTGCAAGGTAAGGCTTCTTGCAAAACTTAGAGCTTTGCCCTCCCTTAGATCTGCCTCTGGATAGTAGGCAACTGACTCCCCACTCTTCCACACATGGATTATTTTTATTTATTCATTTTTTCCCTATGTCTTATACCACCCTTCCTTAAAGGAGCTCAGGGTAGTATACATAGGTCCTTCTCTCCTGTTGACCTATGAGCAGTGATGTCATCCGGGCGCACCAGGAACCGGAACGCCCGGATGATTGGCAGCCCTCCACCCCTATGGCGGAGGCCAGCCACGCCTCCCTGTGGCTCGAATCGCTCCATTTCAGAGCGCTTCGGACACGCAGGAGGGCGGGCGGGCCCAGGAGCAGCTCGCCCATCCTCAGGAGAGGCGACGCGGCCCGGGCCCATCCGCAGAACTAGTGGAACGGCGTACCAGGCCGTTCTGCCAGGATGACACCGCTGCCTATGAGGCAGGCAGGTGAAGCTGAGAGATAGTGACTAGCTCAAGATCACCCAGAAAGCTTCATGGCTGAGCAAGGTTTTGAACCTGGAATTTCCAAGTCTACGTCCAAGTCCCGAACCACAACACAATCACTTAGGGCACAATCCTAACCTGAAGTTAGGCTGACACAGTTAGACCAACAAAGTTTGGCTGGCAGAAGTGCCACTGTAAAGTATGTTTGGACCACTCTTGGAGGATGGCACACATCTCTGTTCTGGCCTCTCTGACTCCGAGATTGGTCCAAACATACTTTACGGTGTCCCTTCTGCTGGCCAAACTTTGCAGGTCTAACTGTGCTGGCCGAACCCCAGGTTAGGATTGCACTCTTACAGTGCAAGCCTATACATGTCTACTCAGAAGTAAGTTCCATTGTTTTCAATGAGGCTTACTCCCAGGAAAGTGTGCATAGGATTGCAGCCTTAACTAGCTCCACATTAGTTCATAGGTTAGGACTTGGCAACATTCAAGAGAGAACAAAATTTCCCCCAGAACTTTTTTGTGATGAACCTCCAATCAACATTTTGAACTTAATTACCATCCTCGTAGGTGACACTCAGGCTGCCAGCTTTGACATATTTGTGATAATCTACAATTAATGTCTTTAAATGGATTTGAGAGGTGGGAGGATGATGAAAAGTAAAGAGGAATGAGACAGAAGCAGGAGACAATAGCAAATGCTTATTTTCCAAACACTTCTGGCCGCAAAACAGAAAAATGCTGCATGGCTAAATTTAGAGGGTTGACTACGAATTCTGCAGCTGCTACACCATTTTTTGAGTGGTATAATATTTTGTATAGGAGCCAGTTCCTGGATCCTGCATCATTGCATGCTGCAGTAGTCTTTGTATGTTCCCATCTGATCCCGGATGGCAGGTCTGCTAGGACTTTCTCCATCTGTATATTTATGTCTGGGTAGGATTACCAGGGACTTGGTGGCACAGCAGGTTAAACAGTTGCTGCTGGGCTTTCCGACCCGAAGGTTGGGAGTTCAAGACTGCATGATGGAGTGAGCTCCCGTTGCTTGTCCCAGCTCCTGCCAACCTAGCAGTTTGAAAGCACCTAAATGCAAGTGGATAAATAGGGACCACTTTGGTGGGAAGGTAACGGCGTTCCGTGCGCTACGGCTATAGTCATGCTGGCCACATGATCACGGAAGCTTGTCCTTGGACAAAACGCCAGCTCTACAGGCTTTGAAACGGAGATGAGCACCGTCCCCTACAGTCGGCCGGCATGACTATAGCCATAGCGCACGGAACGCCATTACCTATACAATGGTTAAAGATAGAGGCACTCTGTCCCAGTTGGTACACCCTATGCCTATGTCTGGGCCTTCTTTCCTGCAATACCTCAGATGGGAGGGCATTCATGCTACACTAAAGGCCCAATCCTATTCAACTTTTCAGTGCCGATGCAGCCACAATGCAGCCCGGAGGTCAGAGAAATATGACGATCCAATTAATACATCATCACACTTACCCTGGCCCTGCACTGCATTTCTACCAATGTTGCTCTAACACATCATTGGTAGAAAATGGTATTAATGTGGGAAAGTTAGATTGGATTGGGTCCTTAGTTTCTCAGTTGCTTTCCCGACATTTGTTTCCAAGTCTATTCATTATTTTTATAGGTACTTTCTAAAATGCTGGCATTTTATATAACGGGTGAGGATCTTCTGTTTTTCCGGTATTAATGAGCCCTGAAAATATTGTTAATACAGAACAAATTTGGAGGAGTTGATAAGTTCAGGTGTTCCCGTATTATTATTATATGTATCGCCGGGATACTTTGATCTGTTCCATTCCTCCTTAGATTTTCTACTAATGAGCTCAATATAAGGCCTTGTGGCAAGTGAGAAACTTTTGTCCCCTTTTCTTGAAAACCCCGCAATGTTCCTTGAGAGACGAAAAGTGATGAGTATTGTTGTAACATGCAATTTTATTTTGTTAACAAGTATAATGCATGGTCTGGTTCAGTCGGCTGCCTCACCTGCAGTTCTCTAAAGGTTATTTTCATAGATACACCTGAGGACATCCCTGCTAACTGGGCAAGGGGCACTTTTTCAAGTGGTGTCCCTCTTATATTTAGCAGGGGGAGAGTAATTGCCCTCTTCACCCCAGCACAGTGTCTTTCTAGTGGCTGTTGCTGGTGGTGTTCTGCATTTTTTTTTAGATTGTGAGCCCTTTTGGGACAGGGAGCCATTTAACTTTGTTTTTTGCCTGTACACCGCTTTGTGAACTTTTTGTTGAAAAGCGGTATATAAATACTGCTCGTTTGTTTGATTAATTAATTGATCATTGAAGAGGCAATAGACGTTACACAGGATACAATATGCCCCATCCTGCTTAGCTAAGCTTTTTGCAGTTTGCCTTTGAACAAAAAAAAATACACTGTTTATCTGGAAAGGAGGACTATGCTTCAAGGTCTTATTTAATGTGGGGAAAAAAGGACTATGATTGATATCTGTCAAATTGGCACGAAACCCTGAATGAATTACTTGTTCCATGACTGCACTGGTAGCCCAACAAGAAATTGTTTCATTATGAAGAAATGAATTTCAGCTAAAGGATAACATTAAGATAATTATACTATTAAGAATTAGAAATTAGTCTTTTTATCCTCGAATCCCGGAGATGACACGCGTGGCATTTGTTATTTCTACATTGTCTTCATCAATGTGAGCTTGTCAAATAAATTTTGCTATATGATTTATGGTTATAAATGTGTGGTTCTCTCCCCCCCCCCATTCTCATTTATTATGTGGTGTCACATTTTATCACCACTGCATTTAATCATATCCTGTCCGCATACTAATAGTTACAAATATGATACCTGTGTCGGACCAGCAAACCAATGTCTGTAACTGTCTGGAAATGCAATGCTTGAATGCTCCAAACAAAGTTGGCATGACGAGGAAAGTTCAGGGTGGCTTTGTACATGCCTCAGCATTTTTTAATATCTCCAATTGGCCACAGTCTTCTGGTAAAAACTTGTATTGCCTCCAGGCACAGGTCTTAATGTAATAGTTCCCAAAGTGTGAACCACTCAGGAAGAGGACGCCATGGAAGAATAGAGCCATGACACTAGTATGTTTGGGAGCACTCAGAGGTATAGCTAATAAAAGTATAAAAAGGTAAAGGTTTCCCCACGACCGAATGGTCTAGTCGTGACCAGCTGTAGGGAGCGGTGCTCATCTCCATTTCAAAGCCTGTAGAGCCGGCGTTTTATCTGAGGGCAAGCTTCCGTGGTCATGTGCCAGCATGACTATACGCCATAATGCACGGAATGCCGTTACCTTCCCACCGAAATGGTCCCTATTTATCTACTTGCATGTAGGTGCCTTCAAACTGCTAGGTTGGCAGGAGCCGGGACAAGCAATGGGAGCTCACTCCGTCGCGCAGTCTTGAACTCCCAACTTTCCGGTCAGAAAGCCCAGCAGCAGCGGTTTAACCTGCTGCGCCACCATGTCCCTTTAATAAAAGTATAGCCCAGAGCAAAGGGCAAAATGTTGCCCCAGAAGTGACATCACAACAGGAAGTGACATCACAGTTACAATATATTCACATTTTCTCTGGGTTTTTTGGCCATAACGTTTAATAGACTAAAGACATTACACTCTGGTTTGTTTCATTGCATTCTGCATTAAATCACCTTTCCAATGCTATATAACATGATGGTATTATTCATACATACCCAGGTTTTCAAAATTTTGGCTCAGCTTATTGCCTTATTGTCAAGCTCAGCTTATTGCCCCCGTTAAAACTTGTTGCCCGGTACAATTGCACCTCCCTGCACTTCTTTAGCTATGCCACTGGAGCAGCTGTGCTGTAGGAATCCATATTCTGATCAAACTCAGTGGGTCTCATCCAGTGAAATGATCTGAATAATCACCGAGAGGATACCACCTAATTCGCTAGACAGAGTGTGGCTTTGTGCACAACTGTCTTGTATTGTGAGCCACAAAGGCGTCAAGGTTCAGCATCTCCCTGTGGGCTTAAAGGACTCCCAGATACTGGGGTGATGAATTGCACTGCCCTGTTGCCAGGGCAGTGGCATCACAATGTCACATGACAGTGTCACATGATGTCACTTCTCCCTGGAGGAGCAGTGCTTGCTGCCTCTGCTTTGTGCTGCTGTTCCTTCTCCTGTGGAGGTGCCTCCTCCATCACTGGGGTAGAGTCTGAGAAGCCATCATGATCCCCCTCTTGGAGGAGCATTCAGATCACATGCCCCTCAGGCTCTGTCCTAGTTACATCTCTGATTGGCTCCTCCCCAACAGGAAGTGCTTTAAAACTTCAGGCTGAGACGTTGCCCTGATTCTATGGGCAGGAGGTGATTTTGTTTTGTGATTTTGTGGGCAGGAGGTTGTAGTCGAGAGCGTCAAAAGCCTCCGTTTGCCTGAAGATAACATCCGAAGGTTGCCAGTTCGGGATCACCGGAAGTCTCCGTGAGCGGCAGACCTTGTCAACTGTGACTGATTAGAGCTGAGCTACAGCTGCCTGTGAGAGGGGAGTGTGCTGGGCCAGCCGCTTCTTGGTGGGAGCAGAAGCTGCTTATCAGCCAGCAGGAAGGCAAATGGTATGGCCAGAAAGAAGGACTACACCATGAAAGTACCATCCGTATGTTGTATGTTCTTGAAAGATAGAACTTTCTGTAATTTGTAAAAACCTTTGTGTTTATGTATAAAGCCTGCCTAGGTAAACCGCCTTGAGTTAAAGTCAGAGGAGCAATCTAATGACCTAAGAAAGGCGGTATATAAATACAAGCATCATCATCATCATCATCATCATCATCATCATCATCATCATCATCACCATCACCATCACCATCACCATCACCACCACCACCACCACCACCACCATCATCATCATCATCATCATCATCATCATCATCATCATCATCATCA
>JAJKFI010000011.1:9147441-9159093 GCA_029204185.1 Lerista edwardsae | reverse complement strand
CATCATCATCATCATCATCATCATCATCATCATCATCATCATCATCATCATTATTATTATTATTATTATTATTATTATTATTATCCATCCTCCCTGAGTCCTGTCTTTGACCCTGTCCCCAGATTCTGACTCTTGGCTTCTGGTTTGCACTGGATTGTTTCCAATGATAGAGAGTGTGGCTAAGTTTTCTTCCTGAGTCATTGCTGAATTTCACCACACTGGGAACAAATCACATTGGCTTTGATGGCGAGGTATTCTGAAACCAACACCGTTTCAGTTAGAGGTTGGTCAGCCTATCTGAATGGACTCCTGGCTGGGCATGCACCCGTGGCCAGTCTCCAACCTGGCTGACCCCTGACTCCCCAGCTGTATGCATAGATGGCTCATTATGTGCGTGTAGATTGCTAATGATGCTCTGCATTCCTAATGTCCAACAATGCTCGCCTCCTCCCCAGCGTCTCCTTTCCACCCTACCCTCCAGTGTTCTGTGTTAAGAGCAGTCATTTGCCAGATGTCTTGACAGACAAATGCCTTAGCTGACAAGCCTCATTCTAACACTGTCAGGAATGCTGTGTATGTAGAACAAAGTACGTGACAACTGCCGATGCCACAGCAAATGGCTTTGTTTCCTCCAAATAAGGTCCTCTCTTTGGGTACTCGCTCCCTACAACAGAGGAGGGGGTGTAAGTGTGAGGGTTGACTGAACAAAATTGCTTGGGTGTTATTTTTTCACTCGCGTTTGCAGAATATGCCGTGCAAGTAAATGAGTCACTGTGTGTGCAGGTCTGTATGAGACAGGTGGTAGCAGAAGCGATGAGTTGCCATCTTAGCCCATCTCCGTTGCAAATGTAACATCTTGAGCAGCTCATGAATTGCCGAAGTCCAACAGTTGCTGACTTAGTGAACAACAGGGGTCTTCTTCTGCTCCCAGTGGATGCGGGACTGGTAAAAAGAATTGCAGAAGGAAGGAGAGGGAGATTCTCTCCACTTTGCTCTCCACATTTCCTCCGTTCTATGTAGCAGGGCATGTGGGGGGACTAAGCAGAAGAGAACAGCAGGAACAGTGAACAAGGTGGAGCAGGTAGGATGAACAGGTGTCATAAGAACAAATAAACAAAGGCCCATCTAGTCCAGCTTCCTGTATCTCACAGTGGCCAACCAGATGAGCACCCATGATAACAAGTGCATCTTGCTGCCACTCTGTGGTACCTGGCACCTTCTGAGATAGCCTGCTTCTAAAACCAGGGGTCCATATGCACGTCATGGCTTGTACAGGTGTCCCCTCCATATGCACGGATTTGGGACCCATGGTTTTAACTAACGGCAGGTTCCAAACCTGTGTGGACCCTGGACCCGTATTCTCCAGAAGGGACTGGAGTTGTGCTCCGGTTGTGTCTGGAGGGTGTTCCGAGACACAGGGAGACCACGTGTGGCCTCCCAGGGCCTTAGAATGCCTTCAATAGCCTTCTAAAGGCCATAGAACATCACAGCTGGTGTGGGTTTTTGTTTGTTTGTTTTTGCAGCTCCAGTCATATTCGGAGATCTGGTGTGACCTGACCCACGGATTTCATTTTCCATGGGTTTTGGAATCTGTGGGGGTTCTGGGAACAGAACTCCTACAGATGCTGATGCACAATTGTAACCTGCAACCTCCATAAATCTATCTAATTCCCCTTTAAAGGCATCTAGGCCAGGTGCCCTAACCACATCCTGTGACAAGGAGTTCCACAGATTACTGATATGCCAGAAAGAAATATGTTCTTTTTTTTTCTGTTCCAGCTCTCCCAATCCTCAATTTTAGTGGATGTTCCCTGGCTCTGTTGTTGTTTGAGAGTTAAAAGAGCCTCCCTCTATCCGGTTTGTCCTTCTCATGCCTAATTTTGTGTGTCAAGTTGCTCTCTTCCAGTTCCACTGTGTCCTTTTTGAGTTGTGACAGTGCTATATCGGTGAACCGTGGAATATTGTATTTCCTGAGTAATAACATAGTCCACTGTGTCTCACATCTTGACTTCTCTCACGCAGCGCACTGCTTGGAGATCTGCTACACTGCAAGAGTGTGGCCACCTGGTTTCCTTCCTATTCCCAGTATAGCTCTCCCAAAGAGTGTGCGTTCGTTCACCTTCTGGACCACCTGGTGTGCATATTTTACAACTGACTTAGCAGGGAGATGCTATCATCAAGATTTATTTTATTAAGTTTATTTTTATTTAAGGCCTCTTTAGGCGACTGTTCTGTTTTAAAGTGACAGAAAGCAATACTCTCAAAGAATGTCAAAGTTGTGCACAGCAGATTAAAATGGCTCTCTACAATGGTTTTGAAAAAAAAAATCAGTGCTTAGCAAACAGTGGACAATAGTGTAAGGGCCAAATGCATAAAGTGCCCAAACTGAGAAGGAGGGTCGGCTCCCGGAGCAATGGGGCTCAATGTGGGGCATTCCTGTGGGGCCCTGCACCCTCTCCATGGGGCTGCCCATTCAGCATTCATTCTCCGTGGGGGCGCCCATTCATTCATGGCACTTGTGGTGCCATGCAAGGCACTGGAAAGAGTTGGTGGTGACATGATGACATCACCACCAACTGCTTCCAGGAGGCCCACTTTGAGCCGTTTGGAGGCAGGGGCAGGTGGGAGGGCCCAAGGGAAAGCTGCTTTGCTTTCCCCACAGACTTACAGCCCATAGAAATCCCAGCTGCTGCAGCAGGCAATATTGTAACTGTGCTGGTGTTCCCCCCCACCCCAAAAAAGTGCGGGGCCCAATGTGATGACAGTGGTCACATTGGCTCAAGGGTGGCCCTGCTGAGAAGATCGTCTTGACTCCACCTGCCTTCTCTTCAAATGTAGGGAGGAAGGCATGCAGGGAGGGTCTTTGAAGATGTTGTTCAGTCGCTAAGTCATGTCCGACTCTTCGCGACCCCCTGGACCACAGCACGCCAGGCCTCCCTGTCCTCCACTAGCTTCCGGAGTTCGACCAATTTCATGTTCATCGCTTCGGTGACACTGTCTAACTATCTCATCCTCTGCCTTCTCCTTTTGCCTTCCATCTTTCCCAGCATGAGGGTCTTTTCTAAAGAGTCCTCTCTTCTCATGAGGTGGCCAAAGTATTGGAGCTTCAGCTTCAGGATTTGTTCTTCCAGGGAGCAATCAGGCTTGACTTCCTGGAGGATTGACTCATTGGATCTCCTTGCAGTCCAGGGGACTCTCAAGAGTCTTCTCCAACACCCTAATTCAAAAGCATCTATTCTTTGGCGCTCTGCCTTTCTTATGGTCCAGCTCTCACAGCCATATATTGCTACTGGGAAAACCGTAGCTTTGACTATGCAAACCTTTGTTGGCAGGGTGATGTCTCGGCTTTTGATTAAGTTGTCCAGGTTCACCATAGCTTTCCTCCCAAGAAGTAAATGTCTTTTAATTTCATGGCTGCAATCACCAACTGTGGTGATCTTGGAGCCCAGGAAAATAAAGTCTGTCACTGCTTCCATTTCTTCCCGTTCTATTTGCTAGGAAGTGATGGGAGTGGTTGCCATGATTTGAAGATGACCTCAGTACATATAGGTAGGAACAAAGCATGCATACTGGTAAGTCCCAGGCTGTTATGGTAAGCACCATATTTTTGCTCTGATTTTTGCTCAGAAATGACTGTAATCACTAATAATCTTATTTTGCATGCAAAGATTTCCAGCTTCAATCCCCCAGACAGCCTCTCCAAGTAGGGTGGCAGAGATACCTCTGAAAGCCTGGAGGGCTAGTACAGGTGGACCCTTTTTATCTGCCAGATTGGAACCCATGGATTTGACTCACCAGGGGTTCCAAACCCCTAGTGGAGGGTCCCACCTGACCGCCTGGATGTGAATGAAAGTGCCTTTTGGTCATGTCTGGAAAGCCGTCTGAGACCCAAGGAGGCTGAATGCAGTTTCCCCAGTTCTCAAAAAGAGGTTGTTAGAAGGCACTTCTAATTTTTTTCCCCCTGACAACTCCAGAGGGCTTTCTGAAGCATTCACAGGGGTTTTGGGGAACTGAACCCCAGTGGTTGCCAAAGGCCGACTTTGCAAGATTTTGGGTGCCGCCATCTTGGATTGCATGAGATTTTGCAAATTCCAATATGGCTATTCCTGGGGAACCAGGTTGGAGGGGCCACCTGGGACATTCCATGTTGCCCCTATGAGTGTGCCACAACACACACCTGGTATAGGTGGTACAGACTGGTGCTAAGACATGGTGATCAAAGAGAGAGCCTCATGAAATGAGGACCTCCTTTCCTGGTTTCCATTGACAGAATAGCCTCCCCCTTTCCAAGATCTTCAGCTATGGACCTCCTGGGGTGGAACATGGAGTAAGATTATGGCTTCTTCTAGTTGCAACTCCTGACACTGTGGTGACAGGTTGGGGGCCTGATGCAATTTCATTCTTAAGAGAACAATCAGCAAGTTCTCACAGAGTTGAAACACAAGTGCCTGCTTTGGAGCAATGTCCCGTTCTGCCGAAGTACAGAGTCCTTTAAGCTCTCCAATGCAACACCCAAAGGATACAGGAATATTAATTATAGCATTGGTATGAAGGTAGGATATCAAGTCATACATTTTTAAAAAGCTATTCTTCAATTATTACTGGAGGTTCAAAGCAATTGGTCTCAAGGACAAGGCAATGACTCTTCTAACGATGAGCGCTTGCAAATGGATGGCAGCGTATATTGTGTTTCCCAACACTTTTGACTCGTCCAATTACAGGCGATTCAAATTTCAAAGCACAGCCTGGTCCCAAACCTTGTGTTCGAGTGCCACATATTTCAAAGAGAGCTCGGAGAACAAATGCCGTTGCTCTGGTAGACTAATTTATGGGCGATGTTGTGGCATCCCTATTAGCCTGACAGGCTCCGAATGGAACCCTCTGCTAATTGTTTTAAAGCAGGAGTCTAATCGTGACAACCTACCTGATAGCTGAGCTTACATACTAAAGCCAAATGGGAACTGGTGGTTGATGACACCGTGCTATGTGTCATTTATGCTCCTTCCCTGTTAGCACTAGATTCGGGGATAGAATTTTTTTTGGTGTTCGTGGACCTGACAAAGCAATAAGAAATGTAGGACAAAACATGCTTGCCCTGCTATAATCACCATGAAGAGCTTGAAATACGATGCTCTGGTTCAGTGGTTCCCAAACGTTTTGGGGATGTTGATGCCCCCAATAGCTTGCGCAGGAATGTCTGTAATAACCCCACCCAGTGATGTAGTTGAAAGGGGGATAGGGGTGCATTGCCCCAAGCGCCATGTTTCAAGGGGGAGCTGACATGGACGAAAGGGGGTATGCTACTTATGATCCCCCATCTCCCACTCGGTTTGAACACACAGTGGTCTTAGTTTGAACACTTAGCTGTAAAGCACACGTGTGCCAGCGTAGGTAACTGCGTCAATGCTACAGCACTGGCACAATCTCCCAGTGCGCTGTTCCTGCACCAGCCAAATTCCTGGAGGTGCGCTGACCCGGGACACGATGTGCTAGGACCTGCGCTCGCTATACAGCTGGCACAGACCTGAGATAGATAGATAACCTTTATTGTCATTTTACAATGGACACCCAGGCCAAGGCCCACAAGTATACACTCAAATGAAATTATGCTGCTTACTTACACCCAGGAGTTAAATCTTAGCTCTTAACCTGGCACCTACCCTGGGGCAAGGGGACAAACGTGCCCTTGCCCAGGCCCAAACGGAGGCGGGAGCGCGCCCATGGCTGGCGCCGAAACCGCGCCCTCAGGACATCGCCCCGCCCCCGTGCGTCACTCTGACACACCTCCCTGCACCCGGAAACACTCCATTTCGGAGTGTAACAGAGACTAGGGAGGGCGGGTGGGCCGAAGAGTGTGCAGTTTCCCCTGTGGACTGTGTGCAATGGCGCCCCACTGCTGCCCGGTGCCCATGGCTCGCGCCATCCCAGGCCACAGGTCAGATACGCATCTGCCCATGCCCTGTAAAGGCTCCAGCCTGCTCCCAAGCTGCGCTGGATACAGCGCAAGAACCCCAGGCTGCCTGTTCCCGCGCAGCTTAGGATTGCACCCTGAAGGTTCTGGTAGCCCTGCATCGAATTTCCCACAATAGCCAGCCAGATGTAAATCCATAGTGGGAGATGAGGAACATTGACGAGGGACATTGTTTGTCCCTCATTCACTATTATTCAGTGACAGAATACTCCTGATCACCGGGAGTTCAGTTCATCAACAGCCAATTCTCAAAAGCTATTAATATACTTCTACACACCATTAATGCATCAAACCCTATTTTTAGAGCAATGTTAAGGGGTGACCTTCCTTAGATGACATTTGGCCTTTTCATGTGGTGTTTGTGTTCGCTTGTGTTTGAAGGAAAAACACGTGCATCTGGTGGATTGATCTTCCGCTTTCCACATCAGGAATTCATGTCTTAAATTAAGCAATGATCTCCGTGCAACACTGAAGTGGGTCTTTCAGGGCTAAAAGGAGTTCTAGAGCCTGCGAAACAGTGCAGTTTGGCCATGAATAGGGAGAAGCCCCCAATGTTGGCAAGCTTTCTTTGTTCTAATTCATTTAAATTCAGACCCCAGTATCCGCTGACATCCGCAGGAAGTCAAATCTGTGGGTGCCAGATCGGTGAATTCTGATGTCCGACTGCCATCGACAATGGCTGAAAAAGCAAAGCAATGACAGTCAAGTGGATGAAAGTCGAGGTATGCGTCAGTGGTCCATTTCACTTTTTCTCTTTGGCTCGTGCATTTGTGGTAGACATAATGTTTAGGCCAGGTCTAAGTCAACCGGCATCACAACACGATAGTGAATTCCATGCACCAATCAAGTGTTGCATGAGAGAATATTTTCCTTCCTCTGGACTGCAAACCACAGTTTCCCCGGTATTGCTTCAAGGTGTTCCTTGGCCAACTGAAACACTGATTGTTTGTCTGATTGTCTGGGGAATTGATTGCTTGTCTGGGGGAGTGATCCATCAAAGCCTTGGGAAACATAATTGCACAAATTAAGTCCTGGATGGTGATATCAAGTGTCAATCCATCCATCCATCCATCCATCCATCCATCCATCAATCAATCAATCAATCAATCAATCAATCGTGATATCAAGTGGGAGTGAATAGATTTTTTTTCTTTTTTATTCTGGTTGGGAGTCTTTTCATTAAGCATGCCCCTTGATTCTCTTAAGGGGAACAAACTGGAAGAAGCCAGCTATGTTGAGGAGCAGAATTTATTTTTCCATTCCATCTGAACAAATGATATGAAACTTGGTATCATGGATTACCTGAATAGATAATAGCCCAGCCTTTCATTATCCCTTAATGCCAGCAGGAGAGATTAAAGAGGAGGACAAGGAAATAAGCAATCGCTCCACTACGCTCAACAAAACAGAAAAAAGCAATAAAATGATGAGGAAATGGCAAAGGCGGCCTGCAATTCACTAAATATTAGAGAATAATCCCTTCCATGCCTGTTGGACGTTCACTACCTGCCTGGACTCATTGCTCCATGAGAAATGTGCTTGCCTAGTGAAAGGCTGTCCTGTTCATGCATTGATGCACGATTGGAGGCACATCTGTGAGCTGAGCCTGCATCTTAGAAACATGTTCAAGCTGACAAGGATCTGGAAAAACAACAACGCCGCACGCATCATATTTGCATTGAAGAGCATGAAGATGAATGTCACTACGAAAACCCCACAAAGCTGAAGTGGGGGGAAACCAGCCCAACTTGAAATACGTTTTTGGGGACACCTTTACCTTCAGATCACAAAACTGAAAGACCAGTTTGTAGGCTCCCTCCATCAAAACGATAGGCGCAGATCCGAGCAGGCCCATAGGGGTGACTGGGGCTTACGCGGGTGCAAGGGGAAAACCTCCCCTTGTCCTGGACGTTGCTGCTGCCGCCTCCGAATGGGCTTTAGGATACACCTCCACCATGTCAGCCTTACTAGGCCAGCATAGTATAGGATTGCGCTCTAAATTAGAAGTGGCTTTTCTGACCCAAGTATGGTGGCATCAGAGGCAGATCTAAGGGAGGGCAAATCTCTAAGTTTTGCAAGAAGCCTTACCTTGCAGTGGAAATCACTCTTCTCCTGCACTGTTCTAGCCAATCCTCACAGGGAAAAGCAACATCTTGGCATTGCTTACTGGCTACAGCAGCAAGGGAGGGTAGGGATTTACATGACAGGGTAAGGCCAGTGATGTCATGCAGGGGGAACACGGGGGAACTCAGTTCCACTAGTTAAAATTAGGGCTGACTCCGCCCACTTCACTCTCCCTCCTCCCCCCTCCCAATTCCTCTGCAAAGAGATTTTCTTCTTGGCTGGCCGGCACTCAGAGGGTTAAAGGGAGCGACTCCGGGTTCCTAGGGGGGCGAAGGGGGAAGGGCTGCAGTGGGGAAGTCCCACTGACACGTGCCAATCAAAAGTGAGTTCCTGTTCTCAAATCATTTAGATGACACCACTGGGTAAGGCTTCTTGCAACACTTAGAGCTTTGCCCTCCCTTAGAACTGCCTCTGGGTGGCATGCCTATTAAGTAGGATCCTGCTCTGTCCACTTTTCATACCCAGCTACCGACTATGACCAAGCGAACAGGGCTTAGTGTGCAGCACACAGAAATGAAGTGCTAAGCTGTGGCCTGACAGCAGATTATACAGTTGTGCTGTTGAAGCTAAACTGACCTGAGTCTCATTAATGCTTACATGGGAGACCACCAGGGGGCCTCCATGTTTGCCTCCATCAGGTCTTATTATGCGGGGGGGGGGAAGATGAGTAAAATGAATTGGCAGCAGCAACTGAGTGTGCTTTTGGGTAAGCGACGGGGTTCTCATGCCTCAGCTATTCGAAACATTGCCAAAAGCATCAGGGAGATTATTTTAAGTGCAAAACCATGTATAAATTAATGCACATAGTGCTAAAATAATGTTATCGTGGGCAACATTGTGCTTTATTTTACCATTGTAGGGGGCAGCTGGAAGCACAAAACCAAATCCTCACTGGTTGCAGGCAGTGATCCACAGCTCTGGAATTGGAGGCATGGCCAAGGGCAGGGCGCACGATACCGCTGCTTGGTTTATGAAGGTGAAGCATCTCTCCCAGGCAGTGATATCATGCAGGGGGTACGCGGGGGTACGCGAGTACCGGTTTCTAGGATTACAGCTGGCCCCGCCCATTCGCCCGCCCACTCGTCGACTCCGCCCTCTGCAACGTTTGAATTTCCTGCATGTTTGAGTTGCCTGCATGTTCTCAGAGCCAGGCAGGTAGGCAGGCAGCGAGAGGAGCCTTTCCTTTCCTTGCCACTGAAAAATGAGTTGCTCTGGGGTTTTAACATGATGCCAGGCCTCCTTAACATGTTCTGGGGGTGCTGTAGAATACTGTTGCAACTGTTGGGTCAGTTTAAAATTGTCTGAGGCCTCAAAAAGGGCTTTTTTCATGTCACTTCCTGCCATTACCTCACTTCCGGCTTATGACATCACTTCCGGTGGGCAGGTCCCAACACGTGCCAATCAAAAGTGAGTACCTGTTCTTAAATCATTTAGATGACACCACTGCTCCCAGGTCAGTGTGCTCAGTGCACTTAACCCTTATCCAGCAGGGCGCCAGTGGCTTCCATGCTCCTTCTCCCAGCATTTGAAAGGAAGGGAGAAAAGGAGTGGACAATGAAGTCTAGAGGTAAAAAGAGCAGGGAGCTGGAGTGTTGGACAACACAGACTTTCTCTGTCTTTACCCTCCTGCCTCCCTCCCAAAAACAAAAGTCAGGGAATTGAAGGAAAAAGAGGGAGCAGACAGAGGTGAGTACCATCTGCTAGATTGCTGCTTGATGCACAGACTGAGAGCATAATCTTTAACTGGAGTTAGGCCGGCATAAACTAAGCCAGCAAAGCTTGGCTGGCACAAGGGCCACCGTAAAGAGCATTTGGACCACTCTCGGAGTCAGGGAGGATGGTGCACGTCTGTGTGCTGGCCTCTCTGACTCCCGAGCGTGATCCAAACATACTTTTAAGGTGTGCTGGCCAAACTTTGCTGGCTTAGCTTATGCCAGCCTAACTCAGTTTAGGACTGTGCCCTGATTCTGCAGATCAGTACCTGTCAATACCTGGATAGGAGACTCGGTGGGGACTCTGATAAATGTTTCTGGGCTCCCTGATGGAGACTCTGGAGTCTGGGCTCCCTGATAATTTCCCTGGTAGAAAATATGGGTAGCAGTGTATTGCCAGAGGGCATGATTCCACCCAATGTGTGTCTGTACTTACAGAAGTGTTTCTCAAACTGTGGGTCGGGACCCACTAGGTGGGTTGCGATCCAATTTCAGGTGGGTCACATAGCACCTAGGGCAGCCATCTTTGAAAATATGGGAAGATGGGGCACAGAAAGGGGGAGAACTGTGTGGTTATTTTGCTTGTGTCAGGGTTGTAAATAGCCTTTTTTCCCTTTCTGATTCACTTTGCTATTGAAAAATGGCTGAGAAATAACCCAACTAATTGTTACATTCTCAGAAAAGCAGCAGGCTCTGGCATCATGGCATGTCTGTCCATCTCATCACATCCAGTGTCTCCCGGACACATTGTCATTCTAAAGTGGGTGGTGGTGGTGATATTTTTTCCAACATTTCTTGTTTAAAATAGCAAATTGCAGTGTTATGTGTTTGTATCCAAATTTGTATTGCAAACTGTACAAACAGTGCCAAAAATAAGGTGAATGGCCCTACAAAGGCAAGTAATCACTAGCGCACATACACCCCAGCCTGAAATAACCTGCTCAAAAATTCCCAAGCTGCACTCTGGTTGCTGCTTGGAGCATCAAGAAACTGCTACTTACTACTTCCACATTCCATTGAAGTCGCCCCAGCATGCACTGTGAACTATGAACATGTGTGTTCATGCAAGTTTAAGCAGGCTTCCTCCTGTTTCTGCCACTCCTCCTCCTGATCCCTTCCTGAAAACTATTTGTGGATTCCTCAAAACTGTCAAAAATAACAAAAGTGGTGTTATTTTTGTGAAATAATAACATTTTTGTGGTGTTATTTTTGTGATTTAAACATGTCAAACTCTGTAAAAAATAAGCAAAAGCAGTGTTATTTCGCATTTTGACCTAAATTTCGTTTTATGTTGCGTTTTCAGTAGTAATTATTATTATTTAGCATTCTGTGTTGATCAGTGAAAAAAACACCCCTAGCAATAGGATGTTGCTGTTCCTGGCTGGACATTTGCACAGTTAACAGCCACATGTTTGACACAAATTCAACAGGTGCAGCTTTGCTCTAGCAGGGAAAAGAAATGTGAGGAAATGTTTGTCTCTTGAGAGGTAAAAGGCAGCAATTTCCAGGATTGGAGCTGCTGCAAATATAACCACGCATACTCTACCTATTGCCGTTTGATTGTTTGGTTTCTCATCTGAAAGTTTTAAGACTTTGTTGTTGTGCCATGTTTCCTTCTGTGTTAACGAACACTGACATTAGAACTCCATCAGTAATGACATTAATATAATCTTATTTGCTCTCACTGATTTTCAACCATGCAGCATACAAAATAGCATTGTGTCACCCAGAAATATTCTGAATGTTGATCAAGTCCATGCGATGAAACGCCTTATCAGAGCAGGAAATGAGAGAGAGAGAGAGAGAGAGAGAGAGAGAGAGAGAGAGAGAGAGAGAGAGAGAGAG
>JAJKFI010000011.1:9125362-9137401 GCA_029204185.1 Lerista edwardsae | reverse complement strand
AGGTTTTGCAAAACAATTTAGGCACAATCCTCACCTGGAGTTAGGCCCTTTCATCACTGCCAACGCTCTGAGACTGGCACTGCCAGGCACACCAGACCCTGTGATTACAACACCAACCTTGCATCATCGTCATCATCATCGTCATCATCATCGTCATCATCATCATCAACAGCAATTATAAATTCCCAGCTATTCATTGTGCCAAGTGTAGGAGGACTAGAAACTTGGTTACAATTTCTATGATCATGGTTTTCTCAATTTTATGCAATTGTAATGCATAAAATTTTGCTGAAAGGTGCTGAAAGGTGAAAGGTGCTGAAAGGTGCTGTGATTTGTATTGAAGCTCTTGGGTTCTAGTCAGCTGTGGCCTGGGAAAAAGCCAGAGGGCCTCTTCCAAGGGCCCAAGGATGTCTTATCTGTACTAGGGAATGCAGTTGTCCTTAGTAAATAAGTAATCTGGTAATCATTTTTCCTACGCCTCTGTCCTGAGACCCTCTTCAGCCTCCATTTGCTCAATGCTCCCCCAGTGCCAGTGTTCTGGGGCTCCCTGAGACTCGGCACATGAATCTGTGGGCTCCCCGAGACTCAGTTTAGGAGTGTAAAGGACCGTGGAGACCAAAAAGTTTGAGAATCGCTGCTTTAGATCTTCTGTGGACTCTCTTAAGTCCTCTTAAGTCCTCTTCCCTTTTCAGAACAACCACATGATCTCTTAAGAAATGCACTGATGTTTGTAAACTATTGTTGACTGTGGGAGCTCAGCTGGTTAACTTTAGAGATGTGTCATGCAAGGTTTTGCAAAACAATTTAGGCACAATCCTCACCTGGAGTTAGGCCGGCACAGTTAGGCCGGCACAGTTAGGCCAGCCCAAGTTTAGCTGGCACAAGGGACACTGTAAAGTATGTTTGGACCACTTTTGGAGTCAGAGAAGCCAGCACGCAGATGTGTTCCATCCTCGCTGATTCTGAGAGTGGTCCAAATGCACTTTATAGTGGTCCTTGTGCCAGCTAAACTTGGCTGGCCTAACTGTGCCAGACTAACTCCAGGTGAGGATTGCGCCGTGTGTGTGTGTGTGTGTGTGTGTGTGTGTGTGTGTGTGAGAGAGAGAGAGAGAGAGAGAGAGAGAGAGAGAGTCTTGACCTTTATATGAAAGCCAGCTTTTGCCCTTCAACCAATTACATTGCCAACCATAGCAGACATAGTTTGCAAAACAAAACAAACATCAAGGCAGAGGGACATGTGCCCGTGCATTGTTCTAAACAGAATATATCTTGAACAATATTGCAGTGCTGATCGGCGAATGTGTTTTTCACGTTCCCATTCACGACACAACTGGCTGCCAAGCGACAACCTTGTTTCCCATTATTTACAAAACTTTTTTTGGCCCGCTCTGTTATTATCTTCCTAATCGGCCCTTCACTGATGGTTTTTATTGCCTTGTAATTTTCATTTTTGAAACTCCCATTATTATTAACTCCATACATACAAAATGAATCCTATGTCTGGCCTGATTGCCTCCTTCACATATGTTCAGGATAATAATCAGGCTGCACAGAAAGTGTGCCACGTTTAATAAACCATCTGAGATGTTTGTAGTTCTGCTGGCAACAGTGTTTAGGGAGATGATTAATTCCTCCCCCTCCCTCTGAACATAATTGGGTGATAATTTGATGGAAGAAGCATACATGCAGCATGTAAATATGGAAATAGGGAAACAGCAGAGAGAATGGGTGGGGATGAGATTCTTAGATGATAACATCACTGCTCTGTTGTTGAAAGACTCCCTCGGTTTTCTCAGAACCTGTCCACCAATAATGGTTACTAGCGGTGGATTGAAGCAGTGGATCTCAACTCAGTCATCTTGTGCACAGCTAAAGAGCAGGCGCAGATCCGAGGAGACTGCACGGCCCGAATCGGGGCCTCGCAGATGGGCTTAGGACGTGGCCGTATGGCCACCTCCCAAGCCCACCCACATGCTGCCCAAGTCCCGCCCCACTTCCCTCCCTCCCTCCAATCCCCGTGCCACCCCGTCATGGCACCTCCGTCGCACTGGCCAGCTTCAGTCGGCGCGAGAGAGGCTCAGCGCAGGTGCAGCAGGGCAGGTGCTGCCTGCCGCACCGGTCCTGTTGCGCAAGCGCTGATACAGAAGTGCAGATCGGTACCCTCGCGCCAGCACTAAGCGCGCAGTGTTGGCACAACCCCATTGCGCTGACGCTGTGCGGACTATAGGATTGCGCTGCCTGGCAGATGACTGGCCAATTTTGGTCTGTGGTTATGGGTTCTTCCCAGTGATGTCATTCAGGGGGAACGGACCAGAACGGGCGTTCCGGATCCTAACGGGCTCCGTGGCTGGTTCCGGGTTCCCGACAAGTGCCAATCAAAAGTGAGTTCCTGTTCCTAAATCATTTGAATGACACCACTTGTTCTTCCCCTTTCCTACTAGGCTTGATGTCTTTGCTGAATCCATTGGTTGTTTCTGATGCTGCTGGAGAAACGTTCCAATGTGAATGCTGTCCCACATTGCAATCCACCTTGTCTGAAAGCAATGCTTCTGGTGGTGCCAGGGGATACCCACTTTATTGGCCTCTTCAGGCTTCAGAATGGCCCACAGAAGCATCCATTGGAGATAACTTGCAGTTTGACGGGAAGTCGCTTCCAGATGCTTCTGCAGGGCATTCTGAGATGCAAGGAGGCCTATAGAGTGTGTGTGTGGGGGGTCTGAATGCGACCCAGAAGTGTCCTCCATAGGCTCCCAGTAGGTCATGCCAGCCAGCGATATAGCTGGGGTGGCACACACCCCATTTTGGAATGGCTCCAATTTGGAGCCACTCAGTCCCAGGGGAGGGGCAGGTGGGAGAGGACAGCTTGTGGTCCATCACACATGGGCTGATCCACACTTTGGGAAATGCTGCACTAGCAAGTTAATGCTCCACAGGACGACCATAAGGGAAGGAACAAAGAACCAAGGATCCAGTTAATAAAGGCATGAGCCCAGGGGTTGATGTTTTTTTTATATTTTTTTAACTTTTTTAATGTTTTTAACGTTTTAACATTTTAATAAAATAAATTTTATTTATTTAAAAACTTAGTAACCCGCTTTTTCATAGTCTCAAATCAAGAGACTCTCTTTTGCAAGGTAAGAACCCCTTCTTGTCTTTCATACCCAGTTCCGGGAGACTAGTTTGCACTGGTGTAATGGGGTATGTGTTGAGGAGTGCAAATGCCCCAGGATACTGTGGGGGTGCCACCATCTCCTCCCCTTACAGAGACCCCCTCCCCATAGCTACCAGCTCCAGCCACCCAAACCTTTTTTTAAAAACCTGAACAAAGACATTTAATTTTTTAAACATAAAATACTGGGGGCAGGTGGCTGGAAGTAATTGCCATTTTGTGATGTCTCAGCAAGTTCTTCCAGGTGGGAGGTCGCAACCAGCTGGATATGCCCCTGGAGGCAAAGCCCTCCGGACCGCCACTGAGGCAATGGCTCAAGCTGCAATCCTAGCCACACTGACCAGGGAGAAAGCCCCATTAACTGCAATGGGACTTACATCTGAGTAGGCATGCATAGGATTGGGCTGTCAGTTAATTAAAAATGTGGCCTTCCGGCAGTGGTGTCATCTCCTCTCTAGTAGACGGAACGCTGGGCGGGACATACGTGTGATCGGCAGCCCGTCCACTCACTTCCGCTTTTTTCCCGCTCGCCGCGCGGCTTTCCCCAGAAGGGGGTGCCTGCTCGCCCAGGCACCCAGCGCGCCCCCACCCATCCCCCTCGGCAAGCAGGCACCCCCTCCGAGGCCAGGGAAAGCCATGCGGCGAGCGGGAAGAAAGCGGAAGTGAGTGGACGGGCTGCCGATCACGCGTAAGTCCCGCCCAGCGTTTTGTCTACTAGAGAGGAGATGACACCACTGCCTTCCGGGCCTGTCAATCTGAAACCTCTTGCCGTCAATCAATGCAGTTGCCTTAGCGGTCTGGATTCCACCAACTTGGCAAGCACTTGACAGCAAGTGCATAAACGCACACGAACATGTCCTTGAAATTAAAGGAAGAGAGATGTTTCGGTTGGGGAAACCGGCTCCACACGTGAAATGATGAAAGACCGAGACCCAGGGCACAGTCCTAACCTGGAGTTAGGCCAGCACTGTTAGGCCAGCAAAGTTTGGCTGGCACAAGGGTCACCGTAAAACGTGTTTGGACCAATCTCGGAGCCAGGGAGGCTGATGCACATCTCTGTGTTGGCCTCTCTGACACCGAGAGTGGTCCAAGCATACTTTACAGTGTCCCTTGTGCCGGCCAAGCTTTGCTGGCCTAACTGTGCCATCCCAACTCTAGATTAGGATTGTACCCTCAGTCGGCATATGGCATTGTTTGCAGTATTAAACTGGGCCTAGAATTCTGGATTATTTCACTTCAGGCTGAACATGGTGGGTAGAGTTCCATGTAGAATGCATTCCCATTTATGGGGGGAAAAAATCTGTGCACAGAGTAAATGGGCACATAGGAGTGAAGGTTTAACAGGCTGATTTGCTGGTTTACTGCACACCAGATATTTGCTGTGTGTATATTTTTTTTCACATGGGGGCAAATTAAAAAAAATGTGATTCTCCCCTTGCAGTCTGAAGTGGAACTGTCCAGAATCCCACCACCTTCCTCTTTATAATGTGTCAACCGGGTCACACATTTTATTTTGTAGTAGAAGCTGAAAATACAGGGCGTGGACCTGGGATATACATTGCACAGGGACGACTCTCAGAGGCTTTTCTGTTTTTTTAAATTATTATTATTTTGAAGAATTTATACCCTGCCTTTCCCATGCCACAGCAAATGCCCAAGGCGACTTCCATGGGCTGGCTAGTCTAAACCACCATTTTTCAATGGGTTTTTTTACAAATATACAGTATTCTGTGATTCATCGAATCCTCAGTCCCAGATGTAGCCTTCACAGTGTGATTGTCTCCTCTGGCCATGTGCCATTGAGCTTCAGCAGGTGATCATCAGTCCAGCCTGGACAGGTCTTCAAGGTCGGACTCTGTTTTTTTGCTGGCTGGCCTTCTCCCCACATTCCTGCACTGGCTCATCAGATCCACAGTGACTCCGTTCTGCCATAACAGGTACTGCAGCTTGTCACAGCCTGACTTTCTGTTTCCCATCCAAAAATAGACCACAGATTCTCCTGCTTAGCTTCAGACAGTACCAGCAGCTCAACCATCAGTCCACACCTCCTTTCTGTTGCTACAGACCTGTTCATGCCCAGAATTACTTTGTCAGATGCCACATTATGTGAACTATTGAATTATGCTGTTAAAAAGTTTAAAAATAAAAAGAAAGCCAGGAGGGAAATTTGGAAATTGTCACTATTTTTTTTACGGTGTGGGGAATGTATAAGGAGGGCTTTGCTTCTCTTTCACCTCTCTCAGCCATGCTCCTGAGTGTTCCATATTTTCCAGAATGTTTTTTGATAAGAGGTAGCCTTAAGTCACAAGCCCTGACCTTTTGCAAAAGTCAGAGAATTGCAGTCTAAACTCTAGACAAAGGGTAAATATTGACGTAGGGTCATTGTGTTCACCCTGCTGGATGTCTGTAAGGAGCTACAATTCCTTACTCAGCCTGTATTTTATTTTTGGCTGTGTTGCAAAAGTGAAGGATTACTCTTAGTCTTTTAAAATAATTTTAATTTGTGCCTGCCAAGGCCACATGCAATGCAACTCCAGATATTTTGCAGGCACATTAGTGCCTGGGTAGTGATGCCAGGGGGAAAATGGTAATTCTGTTATTATAAGCCCTTATTTGATCCCACATAAAATCTAAATTCTGCCATCAAGTTTCCCCCCACCCCCCACCCCTGCTGTTTTGGCAAGGAGGAACCAGATAGCAGCCTCCTCCAACCTACCAAATTTCATGCAAAGGAACGAAGGTGTTACAGCAATTTAAAAATCTTACCTAATCAATTCAAGAAAACTTTATTGGCATTAAACAATAATTAACAACAACATTTTAAATAATGGCATCACATATAAGGAAAATCAGGAAGGAAAAAGGAAGGGATAAAGAAAAAAGGGGGATTAAGGGGGAAATTTCCATTTGGCACTTGCAACTAGAAATTCCGCTACAGCATTAGTAACATTCTCTGTGTTGTCACATAGGAGGGCAGCTAGATTTTCAGTTGGAATACCAGAAAGAGAAGACAATAAGGGTTTTAAGTAAATATCACGAAGTGGTTGGAGAGACGGGCAACGTAATAAAAATATGTGCCATTGTGTCCAGTTCTTGAAAACAAAAAAGACATAATCTACAAGCAAATGGAATGTTAGAGAATCTGCCAAGGTAAACGTTACCTAATTTAGGGGAACATGGATATAGTCTGAGATCAGAATTTAGTCAAGTTTGCAAATTTTACCTTGAGATTGATCTCTCTCTGAGAGTACAATCCTAACCAACTTTTCAGCCCCAGGGTAAGGGCAGTGCAGCTCCAAGGTAAGGGAACAAACATTCCCTTACCTGAGGAGGCCTCCATGACTACAGTTCCATGCAGGATGCAGCCCCTACCCCATTGGCACAGCTATGTCAGCGCTAGGAAGTTGGTTAGGAATGCACCCTGATACTTTCTGAAAGAAACAAAAAAAAATCAAGTTTAATCAAGATGTGGTTTTGTTTATTTTTAAATTGACGTGTAACATTTCCAGTTAGGGTATCATGGGCACCTAACATTTTAAGGAAAAACACTGTGGCAGAAATCACAACATCCATGATTAGGGGCAGACAAGCTAAATGTACTAAGAGGGAACTTAGAGTTTATGAATTGGAACTGGGGGCTCTCAGAAGACTGAGAACAGGGGACGAAGCCTGTAAGCATAGCAGCATAGGTAAGCATAGGTAAGCATAGCAGCTTCAAAAGCTTGGCACTAAAAATATTTAGGGAGTAGTATAGAAAGAAGCTGATTTACACACAGGCAAAAGTAGATAGGTGAAGAAGCAGAAGTAGATAAGCCAAGTGTCTTGCTAATAAGGCAGATTAGCAAGGGGTGAAAAGTTGGCAGAGGGTTGTAACGAATTGTGCATGCTTAATAGGGTCTATACTTATTAAAGTACATGCCTCTTGGAGCACAAAAGCTGATTTGAATGCACATGCGACGGTGGGGGTACATATCAAGGGGAAACATAGGGGAAACGTGTAGTAGAAGGACACAGACACAGATCTAGGGGGGTCAAGGGGGGCACGAGCTCTGGGCGCCATCTTGGGAGAGGGCACCATAACCATGGTGCGCCCCGCCCCCAAAATGGTGCCTGCAGCCCGGCTGCCCCTGCCCAGGCCCTGCACCGCATTCTCCTCGCTCCAGCTGGCCTTAAAGAGCCAGCTGGAGCAAGGAGAACATGCTGCCACCCGGCACTCCCTCCTGCTTCTCAAGGCAGGGGGCGGGGCGCTGGGCGGCGCCGCGTTCTGTTCGCTCCCACCGGCCCTTAAAGGGCACGCAGGAGTGAACAGAACACGCTTCTTAGAGGGGGCGGGGCGCTACGTCATGACGTCACAATGTGACATCATGACGTTGCGTGGCCCTAGGGGCGCATTTTCATTGGGCGCCATGGGCGCCATTTCAAGTAGGTCCACCCCTGGAAGGACAGGAAGGCTGTAACCTCGGAAGTAACTTAGCCAATGGTGAAAACGAGGAGAGGCTGCACAAGGAATAGGGTCTATATAATTTGTGGTTATGTATTGTTCGAGGAGGGGGTCTTGGATTTCGGTCCTGCCCCTCCCTTTACTGCAGTCAAGAAATTCAAGCTGCAATCTCTCTCTGTCTCTGTGGTATTTGGTACAGGGGTGTTGTTGGGTCAGGGGGATCAAACACTCCTAACAATTTGCTGGATTGGACGGTGGCTCAGAGGGGCCACCGTTCCTAACAACATCGATTTTGAGTCTTTCAGGGTTGTGCGCGCATCAGGAATCAATGAAATACGATGAACTCAATATTCAAACTTTAAATATTAAAAAATATGACACACACCCCAAAAAAGAGAATGAACATTTATGAATGACAGTATATATCTTGCATTTCATTGTGGAAATTTTACCTGTTGAATTTCTTCTTGGATATGCATATGCCAGCCCAATTTTGAGCTGAAAGATCAAAACAAGCATAATGTTTAAAGCAAGCATAACATAGGAGATGGGACAAAGTCTTACATGGCAGAGAAGTTAAAACGATCATCGTAAACTTCCAATTTCCCATACTTGGTGCAGAAGGGAAAATTGTGAGTGGCTTAACTCTCATAAACAGAAGGGTTGGGTTTTTTCATATTTTATACCTAACAGATAACAGTGCCTCTGTATTAAAGAGAGATCTGGGAGTTACCATACTATAAAAAAACAAAATACAATCTCATAATCTAATTAAACTGTATGAACATGTGACACAACTATATAGGACGCATATAACAAAACGATACCACTTTCTTTGCAACGTCAATATTCAGTGTAACCATTTTAAGACCACATTCTCTCTTTCATAAAAGAAAAGGCTTTGTGCTTCATATATGATTGCTCTGTTTCTGCAAAGTCGTCTTCTTTTGATAATTAAAAAAAAAACCATAAAAGAATAATTAGAAACAAATATATAATGAGATTGCTACTCACTTTCCCATGCTGGCCTGGAGCAAATGAACCCTACAATGACTTCTATTGCCCAAGGATTTGTTTTGTACACACACAGCCGACTCCTAGTGTTCTTTTCCATTTTGTTCAATAGTATAAGTCCTCTTCTTTGTTGACAAGGAACTGTAAGGAATAAACATTTGGGGTAGAAATCACAACAGCCGTGATTTGGGGCAGACAAGCTAAGAGAACTAAAGGGGAATTGACAGTTTATGAATTGGAACTGGGGGCTGAAGAACAGGGGATGAAGCCTGTAATTTGGAGCAAATAACTAATAGTTTCACTCAACAGAATTATTCACTAACAAGTGAGTAACAGCTTCAAAAGCTTGGCACTGAAAATATTTGGGGAGTAGTACAGGTGCCTCTTCTCTAATGAGGCAAAACACTGAAGCAAAAGTAGATAGGTGAAGAAGTAAAAGTAGATAAGCCAGGTGTCTTTGCTAACAAGGTAGATTAGCAAGGGGTGAAAAGTTGGCAGAGGGTTGTAGCAAATTGTGCAGGCTTTAATACATATTAAAGTACACACCTCTTGAAGCACAAGAGCTAATTTGAATGCACATGCAACATCTGCAGGGGTGGGGGTACATATCAAGGAGAAACATAGGGGAAACGTGTTGTAGAAGGATGGGAAGGCTGTAACCTCAGAAGTAACTTAGCCAATGGTGAAAACAAGGAGGGGCTGCACACGAAATAGGGTCTATATAATTTGTGGTTATGTATTGTTCGAGGAGGGGGTCTTGGATTTCGGTCCTGCCCCTCCCTTTACTGCAGTCAAGAAATTCAAGCTGCAATCTCTCTCTGTGTCTGTGGTATTTGGTACAGGGGTGTTGGGTCAGGGGGATCAAACACTCCTAACAATTTGCTGGATTGGACGGTGGCTCAGAGGGGCCCACCATTCCTAACAGAACACACTATATTTTGCTTGAGAACTTCAGTACTGAGAGCCAGGATGGTGCAGTGGTTTGGGAATGGGACTTAGACCTGGAAGATCCAGGTTCAAATCCCTGCTCAGCCAAGAAGCTCCTGGGTTATCTTGAGCTGTTATCTCTAAGCTTCACCCACACACTGCAGGGTTTTTCCAAGGACAACAAAGGAAAGAGACCATTTCCACCCCCCTGAGCTCCTCAGGGAAGGGTGGTACAAAAATGTGAAAAATACATGAACCTTCCAGAGTGTTCTCCTGGTCTGTTTTGTCAGGGTTGGTCATAACCCTCCTCTTGTTGACATATTATCTGGATTCCTTCCAGCCCATCACTTACGGGACCTTATCCTCACCCCACTCATCTTCTTAATAAGAAAGGAAATGTCTAGCGAGACAGAGTTATTTGGGTAACCCCAATGACAATTGGTAACCCCAACTGCAGTTCCTTGAGACTTACTCATTTAGTCCATCCTGAAACAAGTTGTTAGATTGGCAACCAATCCAATCAAGAATGGCCTAGCTCTGTTTGTTGGTTCTCTGCGTCAGGCAGCCCCATGTCAAGTGTCTTCTCATTGGAGCTCTAGTTTCCCTGGCAGGGGCTTTCGTACTAGGGTTGGTGTGCTGTGATTAGCTGCCAAATGTCATCTGTATCCTGGGCCCTGTTGTAGGAAAGTAGATGGAGCAGGAGAGGGATAGAAGGTGAACGTTTTTGTGGTTTTCCCCTTCCCTATTGTTTGGTCTGGGATTACTTTCATCTTGGCCAGATCTGTCATTGGCATAATATTTTTCTGGCATTGGGCTTTTTGCATGTATACAATCCAATAACAACACAAGACAGGTATATATGGATGAAAGGTCCACCTTATTGTAGCCACATACAGAGAAGGGAAAGCTGGAGAGCAGCGGCAGTTAAACTTGGGCAGAGGATGGTGTAAAAACAGCAGCAGACAGAAGCCCAACCCCTGGTGGATGTTCCTACCCTGACAAAGCCATGTCCCTTGCAAGGGGATACCTGCTTCTCATGGTCAACCCCTGCAGGGGCAGAGGCAGCTAAGCCATGTAGGCTCATCCAGGCTGTGAGCAATTCAGGCCAGAGACTACCTTGCCAGCCCATTGCTCTGGAGGGCAACTGAGAAGTGGGAGATGGGTCACGCCCTATTCTAGCTGACCTCCGGGTGCACACCAAAAGTCCAACGTCAAAACTTTGTGCCTGTAAAGGTAAAGGTAAAGGTTTCCCCACGACCAAATGGTCCAGTCGTGACCGACTGTAGAGGGCAGTGCTCATCTCCATTTCAAAGCCTGTACAGCCAGCATTTTGTCCAAGGGCAAGCTTCCGTGGTCATGTGGCTGGCATGACTCTATGCCGTAGCACATGGAACACCATTTCCTTCCCACCGAAGTGGTCCCTATTTATCTACTTGCATTGAGGTGCTTTCGAACTGCTAGGTTGGCAGGAGCTGGGTCAAGCAACGGGAGCTCACTCCGTCGTGCAGTCTTGAACTCCCAACCTTCCGGTTGGAAAGCCCAGCAGCAGAGAAAGAACCCACCCTGGGGTAGGCGAAAGAACTTCCCACCAAGAGCCAATCAGAAAAATTCCAACTCAGCCCCATATGGTGACCACCAAAGCCCGGATTGCAGGAAACAACAGGGTAGGCAGGGATAAGCTTCCTGCGTGCAGCAGAGTCACAATCAGAATGGTCATCAAAGGAGGTGCAGTGAGCCACTATGCCCAGGTACCGCCTCTCCCCCAGGGCCACCAATGTTAGAGGCTGTGCCCTCTCGCATTAGAGAGAGGCAAACCCTGCAGAAGGGGCAAGGGGTTGGGGGTTGGGAATCTGTTGTCCAAAGAGAGGTTTGGATATGGTGCAGGTCAACTCCTTTGCATTCTTCTTATGTCCATTCCAAGCCATGCCCCAATCTTGCCCTCTCACTTGCCCCCTCTGCTGTTGGCACTGTGCTGTTGTCCGAGTGATGTCCATGCAGTGTTTTTCCAATATTACAGCGGCATCTATAGTGCATGTGTCAGCGGGTGGACCTCTACATCAATGGGGCAGTCGTTGCACCAGTGTATGTGGAGGTATACCAGCATATCTCATGGATAGGATTGGGCTTTTACTTCCACAAATATAAGTGTTTCCCTACCTTCATTTTTATTGGATGCCCTTTGCACATACCAGACTTGCCCGCTTTAACACATATTGCACAAGTTTGACCCTTATAATGACTTGCCCACTGCATTAGATAGGAATTTGCATCATTCCCCCCTATACAGAAAGTGACTTTGAGATGATCTGGAAATAATCATCCCAATTCAAACACATTTAACTATTTTCTTACACAGCAATGAAAAGTAAGTGATGATTCTGAGCAACTGTGGCAGGGCTGTAATACGTGGAATTGGCAGCTCATTTTATATCCATTCAATGAAGAAAGAAAGAAAGAAAGAAAGAAAGAAAGAAAGAAAGAAAGAAAG
>JAJKFI010000011.1:9100949-9125352 GCA_029204185.1 Lerista edwardsae | reverse complement strand
AAGAAAGAAAGAAAGAAAGAAAGAAAGAAAGAAAGAAAGAAAGAAAGAAAGAAAGAAAGAACGAACGAACGAACGAACGAACGAACGAACGAACGAAAGAAAGAAAGAAAGAAAGAAAGACACATTCTCATCTCTCACTTATTTCCTGTGATAATATTTTAATTTAGAGCAACAATAATAATGAATAAAACATCTCCTAATGTAGTCAACCGACTTCCCCACCACTTCCGCCTGAAAGCCTTTCTCTTTTCTTTTAACTCACCATTTTGCCCGGCTGTCACAAGACGGGCGGTCTCCAGGGTTCTTTGTCATAAAAGGTGAGCTGAAACCAAGAGGAAAATACAATGAGCTTGCGCTGTGGGTCAGCTCAGCCAAGCAACGATAAAAGCGATGGCAGCCTCTCCAAAGATATGTGACAGGCTTCATTTGTCTCGGAGTTGCGGCGGCCGTGATGTCACGTGGTCCGGCTTCCTCTCCCGCCTTTCCTGCAGGGCCCCCATTCTTCCAGGTGCTCCGGAGGGATTTTTTTTTTCAAACTAAGTTGACTTTTAGGTGCGACCTCTGAGTCAAGCACCCAAGAACACATCAATTCCACGCTCTGTGCCAAGGAGCTGTCACTTCTGTGCAAAGTTAAATTTGTCACAAGGACAGAAACTTTCACTAGAGTCTATTTAAATAATTGGGGAGTAGAATCTTTTCTTTTTTCTTTTTTCCCCAGGTGCTTTTTTCCACCGCCAGCAAACGTATCAATCATTTTATTCCCTGGAATAACAATTTATTATCCATGCAGGAGGCCTTAGATTCAATCTGTACAGCATTCTGTGCATCGTGTCAGATACTGGAATGTGTCATCAGTCTTTATCAAGGAAATCATTCTGCTCTTGTCATCTCTTCCTATTAATAAGGCTATTTATTACTTGAGTAATTAATTATGGCAAGGAGGCTGCCATTGACAGAATAAATAAATATTGATGAATTGCTTACCGAAGAGCTGCATGCTCTCTAACCAGCTTTGAAAATGGGACATTGTAACAAAGTATTATCAACTCAATGGGCCCAATCTGAAGAGTCTGGAAAACAAGTGGACCAAAAGGGAAAGGGATTGGGTAAAACTTTCAGTGGAAGGATGTTTGCAGTAAGGGCCAATTTCAATTATCCATGTCCTTTTCTTTTGGCATGTTTCATATATAATAAATAATAATTCATTGATAATATATAATGTTTATGCCATGATTTTCAGCAACATCCTACCCAAAAAATTAGATAATGCTCTTTTGAAACAAAACCACACAACACATCATTTAAAATATCAGAATATATAGAAATAGTTCACAATTATAATGTGCATGTGTTTATTTTTGAGAGTATACATCACTTCCCAAATGTCATCATATATATGATGGCATATATTCAGGGCAGAAGGTCTAGTCGAGAGGGTTAAAGCCGCAGTAATGCCTGAAGATAAGATCTGAAGGTCGCTAGTAGAAGCTTCCGTGTGCGGCAGACCTCGAGAATGCGGCTGATAAGATCTGAGCTGTCTCAGCTGCCTGTGAGAGGGGGAGTTGTGCTGGATGGTCAGCTGCTGTTTGGTGGGAGCAAAGAAGCAGATTATCAGCTGGTGGAAGGCAATTGTGCGGCAAGAAAGAAGGACTGGACGATGAAAGTGTCATCTGCATGTAGTTATTATTGTAAGATTAGAACTTTGTGATTTGTAAAAAACCCTTGCGGTTTAGAAAATCCCTGCCTATGGAAACCACCTTGAATTAAAGTCAAAGGAGCAATCTGATGACCAAGAAAGGCGGTACACACACACACACACACACACACACACACACACACACACACACACAGGTAAACATCTGGGGTAGGTAGGGGGAAAGGGGATGGGATACACAAACAGGTAAGAGAATTACAATATCTTCCTCCATCAACTTATTCTATAGCTTCTTTAAATTTCCCAAGTGTCATCTTGATATCCTTACTGGGCACAATCCTAACCCACTTCCCAGCTCTGGGATAAGGGCAATGCAGCTGTGGATTAAAGGAACAAACATTCCCTGACCTTGAGGAAGCCTCTCCTACTCCACTGCAGGATGCAGCACAAGCCCCATTGGCACAGCTAGGTCAGCGCTACAAAGTTGGTTAGGATTGCACCCAAATGATCTTATACACTATGTACCTCTTACTGTTACCATATTGCAACTGTGGCTGAGAGGGAGTGGCTTGTTTAAGGCCAGCTATGTATTCATACCAGAGGCAGGAGCTGAAGCAAGGACATAATGACGGCTCACTCATGCTCTTAACCTCTGCATTAAACTATACCAGCTGGCTAGACAGCGGACTCTGATGTGCATGATGGAGTTAATATGCGATCCTGCTAAGACCCGGAAGATATGAGTTCCAATTTGCACTTTGTCTAATCGCCCTCTGTCTATCTAGCCTACCTTGCCATGTTGTTAGTAAGGGCCCAACCCTGAAACCCTCAACGCCAGCGGTATTTGCATACTGCCAGCTAAAAGTGTTGTAAATGTGCACATTTGCAGCATGGCAGGAGTGAAAGCTCTGGACCAGTGCCAGTTGGCATTGAGGCTCAGCGCAGGGCAGGAGGCCAGCTGGAGCTCCAGCAGTGCTGGCCAGTGATAAGTGTATTTGGGGGAGGCAAGAAGGGGTGGAATTGGGGGCAGAGGATTGGGCCCAGGCGGGGAGTAGGACAGGCAGAGGTCTCCACCACTAGGTGCCCAGCTTTCGACCAGGCAGCCCAACATGGGGCTTTCTCAAGTCTGCATCAGCAAATGACTGATGCAGATGCCAGTAGACCCATTGTGGGGATGGGGCTTAACTCAGGGTAAGAGGATCAATGTCCCCTTTCCCCAAGGAGAATCTGGCAGCAGTGCCCACGAGAGCCCTGGTAGCCATGTTGGCGCCACGGCTCCCTTGGGCACCGGACAGCTTAGGATTGGGCTGTAAGACTATGTTAAAGGGAACGGAAGAAATATTGTATTGTATTGTATTGTATTGTACAATACAACACGTATTGTACCATAGTCCTAATCTCTGGGGCACAACCAGTGATGTCATGCAGGGGGTACGCGGGGGAACGCGAGTACCGGTTTCTAGGATTACAGCTGGTCCCGCCCATTCGCCCGCCCACTCGTCGACTCCGCCCTCTGCAACGTTTGAATTTCCTGCATGTTTGAGTTGCCTGCATGTTCTCAGAGCCAGGCAGGCAGGCGGGCAGGCAGCGAGCGGAGCCTTTCCTTTCCTTGCCACTGAAAAATGAGTTGCTCTGGGGTTTTAACATGATGCCAGGCCTCCTTAACATGTTCTGGGGGTGCTGTGGAATACTGTTGCAACTGTTGGGTCAGTTTAAAATCATCTGAGGCCTCAAAAAGGGCTTTTTTCATGTCACTTCCTGCCACGACATCACTTCTGGCTTATGATGTCACTTCCAGTGGGCGGGTCCCGACACGTGCCAATCAAAAGTGAGTACCTCTTCTTAAATCATTTAGATGACACCACTGGGCACAACCATCAAAAAATGGATCTCAGATGACATTCTTGAGAGCCTTTGCAAGCCTATACAGTAAATGTGTATTTCTGCCATGCAACACTACCCTCAGATTTTGAAAATATGTCCCTGATTATGGTGGGTTGTATCCTAACAGCTGCAGCCTTCAGAGTCATGACAACATGGCACATGTCAGGAATATCATGCCGTCATGAATTTCAAGATGGCAGTTCTTCAATTTGGTCAGCATTGTCTGATTGCGTTGCCGTTAGGTCTTCAATCCAGGTGTTTGCTGCCTCGAATCCAGGATTCTGTGCAGCCCAAATCCTGATATTTCAATTTTCAAGCTGACGCAAAATCCATCTCCAGCACCTTTGTTATTTATGAAGCCTCTATGGCGAAGCTAGCATGAAGAAATGCATCATTTAGCTTACCGGACTCATAATGGTAACTTCTTTTCACAAAAAGACAGTGATGAATCTTTTACATTATTTGCATTGGATTGGCCATATTTTTTTCCCCAAAATTTTGTTTACTAACCAACGTGAAGATAGAAAGCTTTCGGAATCATTGGGCAACATATAATTAAGAATCACTCAGACATGTAATTTAATCAGCAAAATAGGAAATCCACAGAGGCGACAAGTAAGTTTACAAATGACTTTTGTATTCTTTTTTGGTACTAATTTCTTTCACAATGCATATTAGCTAAACTGGCTTTTGAGGACAGGAAATGGATGGGTGCAATTGCACTGAAGACAACAATCCCAATGGAGCCAGAGCATCACCGTTTCCTACAAACCAGCAAAGGGGGCAACACAGATTTACATTGAAAGTAGATGGAAATGCAACAAACTTTTTGCATTTTTCACATATGAAAACAGAAAGCATCCATTGGCAAGAAAGGAAATGTGGCTGATCTTGATAGTGCAATCTATGTGCACGGCATTTCCCATTGAGAGGAAAAAACAGATCTCTATCCAAAAGCCTCTCAAGACAGATGGGGAGATAAGCAGGGGCATAGTTAAAGAAGTGTAGGGGGTGCAATTGCACCAGGCAACAAGCTGAGCATGACACTAGTGGCCAAAATGGTAGTATGAATGGTAGTAATGGCCTTGGTATGTATGAATAATACCATCATGTTATATATCATTGGAAAGGTAATTTAATGCAGAATGCAGTGAAACAAACCAGAGTGTAATATCTGTACTCTATCAAAAGCTATGGCCAAACAAAACCCAAAACAAAACAGAGAAAACAAAAATACAACTTGACGTCACTTCCTGTTGTGATGTCAGTTATGGGGCAACATTTTGTCCTCTGCACTGGGTTACAGTTTCAGTAGCAACGCCCCTGGGTAGAGGAGTGGATGAAGGGGTAAAAGGACAAATATGATGACCACTCTTATTTAGGCTGCATTATAGAAGAGTAAGGGGCTTAGTGGATGGGACAAATGTTGCATGGAAAATAAGGGTTTTGAGGAGGGATAACAAGGTGATAAAGGAATAGAAGCATTGTCAAAGCCTGTCCCAGGCTTAAGGTGGTGGTGGGAGAAGGGATTTGATTTGATTTCAGCTTGCTCTAATAAGGTGTCTCTTGCATTTTTGACCCCATACTAATGGCATTCAAGCCATTGCACAACACATGCAAAGGAAGTGTGTTTAGAGTGAGGGTGAGAACATCAATTCTTCATCTGCTTCAGAACTCTGGAGTGGCCAGCAGACCAAGCTGATCAACTACAATATTGCTTCCTGCCACCAGATGCAATGGAAAGCACTGCAATGTGTTTTACAGGGCAAGATCTTTAAGGGAAAGTGTGTGTGTGTGTGTGTGTGTGTGTGTGTGTGTGTGTGTGTGTGTGTCTGTGTGTGTGTCTGTGTGTGTGTCTGTGTCTGTGTCTGTGTCTGTGTTAGCAGTGGATAAATGGGAACAGTGGCAGGGCCTAAGAAGGAAATTGTAGAGAAGAACTGATATGTTTTCAATATTTATTGTATTTTGACTGGCAAAATACAGCATTTTATATTTATTTAATATGTAATATTTATTACCCAAACTGGCATGGGAGGGACAATGTGTTCAGTAGGTTTCATGATTTAAAATTGGTCACTTGTGTTTAATAAAGCTAAACCCAAGCAGTGACATACACACTGTCATTACATAAATTACATAAATAAATAGTCAGTCCTCTTTATACGCAATCTTGCTATCTGTGACCTCACCTATCTGCGAGAGGCAGAAATGCTATTTTCCAAGTGATCTGCACCTTGGTCTGCATTCTCCACTATGCAGACACCTTCCAAAGCCTGTAGGGACCTTCGGAATGGCTGGCAGAAGCATCCACCAGCCATGTTTAAGGGGTCCATGCTGGTTACAAATACCTTTCTGAAGGTCCCTGCAACCTCTGGAAGGTCTCTGCAGCGTTCAGAGATCTTTTGGCACTTCCTGCTGCATTCTGCTACTGTCTTGAGGGTCTCTGCTGGATTCTTCTGGTACCTCTTGCACCTAACCCCATTGATCCCATAGGATCAATGATTCGTTATCTGCAAATTCTCTATCCGCGAAGTTTTCCAGGAAACTATCACTAGTGGATAATGAAGATTGACTATACAGGCATGCCCTGGTATCCACTGATTTGGTATCCATGGTTTCCATTATCCACTGATACTATGGATACTGAGATGCCTATTAAAAAGATAAGGGACCATTAAACAAATCTCTTTTTTCTTACCTTAGTGCACCAAAACTACTGACGTTCCCCTGTCTTTAAACAAGCGTCCCCAATAGCCACAGTTTCAGGGACCCACAGTGAATTCCAGCAGTGCAGTAAATACTGGGGCATGCCTGTATATACTCTTTGCGAAAACTCATCAAGTGACACATATGGTGGAATTCCATCCTTTTTTAAAAAAAAATGTATTGTATTAAGTACTATTTAATTCTTATATAAAAAGTTTTCAAAGAAAATTATTTGACACTCAGATGGTAAGAATGGATTAAGTAGGCCTTCATCAGCCATGTTTTATGGAGAGGAGGGGAAAAAAAAACTTTGATTCCAAAGCCCAATGATTTAAGAAATGTAGCCCTTGTAGCCACATCAATATGTCATGCAACCCCTCTTATTTCTTCCGTATTGCTCTTTAATTAATAAGATATAACAAGGTACAAATTATGGTGTTAATAATTTATATTGGGCTCATTGCTTTATTAGCTATGAGGGTGAAACCTGAGCCCTGCTGAAACATTAGATATGACTTATGATGTTGTAATTCATACCCTCAAGCCCTTCCTTATAGCTATTTATATAGCGGGACAAAATGGAAAACTTCAGAAAATAAAATATGTGATTATTTTCTCCTATGACAAAAAAAAGTAATGTCCAAATAATTAGAGGAAATGAAAAGACTTCACATTTTCACCTCTCTTGCTCTCGTCATAGTTCTGATGTGGGAAATCATATTGACATTATGTTGCAGTGCTGGTAATAGTGCAAACATATATCTAGAAAAAAACATGATTATGAGAATCTGTTTCCTGGTTGCTTCTATTAATCATGTCTGAAATGACCCACCATGTGCACTGTTAAACTTATTATATGTTTAAAGTAGGTTTAGCAGTGCATGCAGTGGGATGGTTCTAGTGACCTGTATATGCCCCCCCCCTCACCATGTGCTTAATAAAAGGAACTGGGAATGGAGGGAAGAAGACAGGGCAAGTGAACAACCCAAGTGTCCATGTCTTTAATTGCATGGAATTGGTCCATGCAGGAAAGTATCATCAGAATCGACCTGAAGCCTAGACAGTATAGTATTGATATTGCACAGCTGTGGCTCTCAAGTCTTTTAGCACCAGGACCCATTTTTTAGAATGACAATCTGTTCAGGACCCGCCAGAAGTGCCACCATTGTGATGTCAGAGCCTGCTGCTTTCCTGAGAATGCAGCAATACATTGGGTATTTTCTCAGCCATTTTCCAATAGCAAAGTGAATCAGAAAGGAAAAAAAAAAAGCCTATTTGCAACTTTGATACAAGCAAAACAGCCACACAGCCCACCTACTTTCCAGCATCTCATCTTCCCATAGTTTCAAAATGGCTGCTCTAGGCGCTTCACGACCCCCCTGAAAGTGGCTTGCGACCCACTGGTGGGTCCTGACCCACAGTCGGCTCCCAGCCACTGTTGTACAGAATCAATGGGATGCGACATGGCAGATGGGTGAAAACAAAATGACAAAAAACCTTTCTTGAAAGACGGTTTATCAAAGGTGGATGGGGAAACCTTTTTAGATGAACGGTCACGTTGTGGTTGATATTTGCACAAGAGACAAAAATGCATATTTTATAGTTACATTTATTTCATGCCAAATAAATTTGAATCTTTGATTCAAATCTGGAGCTTTGATTCCAGCTCTGTAAAAGTATTTTGTATTACATTTGTCTTTTAACAAATGACCTTTGCTGTCCCATTTGTTTTTGTGCACTCAAATTCTGGGAAAGAAAAAGCCTGCCTGCCTGCCTGCCTGCCTGCCTGCCTGCCTGGCTGCCTCTCTCTCTCTCTCTCTCTCTCTCTCTCTCTCTCTCTCTCTCTCTCTCTCTCATTTACTGTCAATTCATTTGTCAGCATGTGCTTCTGTGCATGCACACACCTGGATGTGAGATCACGATGTTTGGGGGGGGGAGCAGATCTGGAGAAGGATTGTAGGTTGGAAAGTTAGATATGGATGAGGACCAGCTGGAAAGCCAGATTGGAAGCTCCTGCAGGCTCAATCCAGCCTTCCCTGTCCTGTGACTGGAACCAGGTAAGGCCGGCATCAAAGGGGCTTGGGGAGGATGGAGGGCGCAGAGAAGGTAGAATAGGGCAGGGGGAGGTGGGGAGAGAGTAGGCCCATGGGCGAACTGGCCTACTGAAGGGAGTGGAGCAATGATTCGGCACTTAGGCTGGATCAGTGGTGTCATTCAAATGATTTAGGAACAGGAACTCACTTTTGATTGGCACTTGTCAGGAACCCGGAACCAGCCACGGAGCCCGTTAGGATCCGGAACGCCCGTTCTAGTCCGTTCCCCCTGAATGACATCACTGGGCTGGATCCTAACTCCATTCACCGGCACGATCTGCCTTGATCCTGGCTACTTGGATTTGCACCTGCAATTTCGTGAAAGAATAACACTGTTTTCAAACGCTTTTACCAATAATCTAATGGGAATGGGTAAAGTGGCAGAGCCACTTTAAATGCCGTAAGTGAAAAGTCCCATCATGGCATCTCCAGACAGAGCAAGGGAAGACTCCTGCCAGAAACCACTGAGAGCTGATCAGCATGGCAATGCCAAACTTGATAGCATAATGAACTGACCCAATACCGCCAGCACCCTGGTCTTGGCCTCAATCTGCACACAATCCTAATACATTTGTGTTGGCCACATTTGAGAAGCACCACCGTTTTTTAAAAGAGTGCAATTGTTTTAGCGGCTGCCTTTCTCTCCCCCCCCCCTCCATGCCCCCTTTAAAATGATAAAGCACAGTATGACTGGCGCGTGATAGGTTAAACTGATTGACTTCATGCATTCACTGAAACTCCTTATGGTTCAAAATCGCCTGTGCACATTAAGTCCAGATGCACAGCACTGCCACAATTACAATATTTACAGCTCTTCCCTGCTGATTTCACAAATAGGGCCTGTCAATCAGTCGGCCGTTGTTCTAAAGGCGAATCGGCTGCAGAATAAATGGGAAAAATGAGGCCCTTCAATCAGATATGGCAGGTTCATTTCATCTTTCCCTGTTTTCGAGAATGAAGCAAAAAGGTTCTTTGTCTTAAATCTCTCTCCTCTTTCCCATCTGCTAGCCAGACATTGATGCTACAATGCAAGGAGTGGACCTTTCAGTGTTATGGTATAATTTCCTTCCCTTCTTTTTCCGTGTGGTGGAGAGTTTGCCGCAAAGATGAAGAGACAGAAGCAGAAATATATTGTGTCCAGATTTGATCATTCATTCATTCATTCATTCATTCATAGTGCAATCCTAACCTGGAGTTAGGCTGGCACAGTTAAGCCAGCAAAGTTTGGCCGGCACAAGGGCCACTGTAAAGCATGTTTGGACCACTCTCGAAGTCAGAGAGGATGGCGCACATCTGCGTGCTAGCCAGTGATGTCATGCAGGGGGTACACGGGGGTACGCGAGTACCGGTTTCTAGGACTACAGCTGGCCCCGCCCACTCGCCCGCCCACTCGTCGACTCCGCCCTCTGCAACGTTTGAAATTCCTGCATGTTTGAGTTGCCTGCATGTTCTCAGAGCCAGGCAGGCAGGCAGGCAGGCAGGCAGCAAGCGGAGCCTTTCTTTTCCTTGCCACTGAAAAATGAGTTGCTCTGGGGTTTTAACATGATGCCAGGCCTCCTTCACATGTTCTGGGGGTGCTGTGGAATACTGTTGCAACTGTTGGGTCAGTTTAAAATCATCTGAGGCCTCAAAACTGGCTTTTTTCATGTCACTTCCTGCCACGACCTCAATTCTGGCTTATGACGTCACTTCCGGTGGGCGGGTCCCGACACGTGCCAATCAAAAGTGAGTACCTGTTCTTAAATCATTTAGATGACACCACTGGTGCTAGCCTCTCTGACTCCAAGAGTAGTCCAAACATACTTTACTGTGGCCCTTGTGCTGGCCAAACTTTGCTGGCCTAAGTATGCCGGCCTAACTCGAGGTTAGGATTGTGCCCTCATTCATTCATTCATTCATTCATTCATTCATTCATTCATTCATTCAGCAACTTTAAGTCTCACTTTCTTAGTTCCACAGAAATGCTTAAGGTTGCTGCAAAGAGTTAAGGATCAATTACAAAACACTACAGTGAAAAACAGGAGCAAATGAAATAGCAACAGATTGGGACCCACCAGCGGATCATTACAATATTGTCGTTGTACAATACACGAACTGACAAGCTGATAGCTGACAAGGAAAAGATGTTGAACCCTATGGAAAGTGAGCCTGAAGTTGAACACAGGCATGTTTACTCATGAGTAAGGACCTTTGTCTCAGTTCCTATTAAAGGTCAGGGAAAGGGTAACACAAGACTACCAGAATGGTCCCAATCCGATGAACATGGAACTCAACAAATGCTCCTGAATATGCCCCTCACCATAGCAAATAACCAGTAATGTCATTCAGTAACGAGGAGATGGAACGCGAGGCGGGACTTACCGCCTGATTGGCTGCCGGTTCCTGATGCGTCGCTGCCTTGCCGAGCGCCGCGCGGGCACCCCTGGCTTCGGAGGGGGTGCCCGCTTGCCTGGGGGGCGCACTGGGTGCCTAAGCGAGCCGCGGAGGGGCGCGCCACCCAGAGGGAGCCCCCGCGGCAGGCAGGCAGGCGGCGAAGCATCACGGGCTGCCTGTCAATCAAGCGGTAAGTCCCGCCTCGCGTTCCGTCTCCTCGTTACTGAATGACATTACTGCAAATAACGGATAATAAAGTTTGAGCAGCTGGTAAGGTGAAACTGGGTTTTTTTCCTGTGGCTCTCAAAAAGCTAGGTGGGCCCCAGTAGAGCAGCAATTTTAAACCTTGAGTCGATTCCGAACCTTAAGGAGGGTAGTGTTGTGAGTAGGGCATTTTGAGATTTTGCAGCTACCAAACACAAGTAAAAAACCTTTTTTTTACTTTCCCATGTTTGGCAGTGGCTGCAGCGAAGAATGGCAGTGCTGTAGTAATGGCACCATGGATCCCCAGTTGCGACTACTTTCCTTGAGGAACGTCTCAAAAGCAACCGCGATGCCTACCATGGGGGTCGCAGCCCCCTTCCTCCCAAGTTGGGAACCAATGCAATGGAGTTGCAATTTAAAAAAAAAAACAAAAAAACTGGGACCCAAGTTTCTGACCCACAAAGAGCGCAATTCTAACCTGGAGTTAGGCTGGCACAGTTAGGTCAGCAAAGTTTGGCTTTATCAAAGGGCCACTGTCAAGTGCATTTGGACCACTCCAAAATGGAGTCAGGGAGGAGGGTGTACTGTGCTGTGTGCTGGCCTCTCTGACTCTGAGAGTGGTCCGAACATACTTTACGATGTCCATTGTGAAAGCCCAAACCTTGCTGGCCTAACTGTGCCGGCCTCCTGCTTAGGATTGTGCTCTGAGTCAGAGAATAAGCCCCATTGAACATAGTGAGATGTTTTCTGAAGTTCACAGACATAGGGTTGCATTGTTAGTTTCTTCCTGTTGTCGTCCAAGCCATAGATGGTAATCATGGCTCAGACACAGAAAACAAGGATTTTTTGTAGTGCTTTAGGGAACTATGAGCAAGCCCAGATAATCCTGTGAAAATCTTGTGAATCTTTCCAGAATCTTGTGAAAAGGAACCGTGCACTCCATGGGCTTGCCTGAGCAAGCTCTGGGAAGCTCCTCAGCCCAAGTTCCCTATAGCTTATGCAAACCTTTTTCGTGCATCCTCAGTCTGAGCTGTGATTAGTGTTCAGGATTGGAACAAAAACAGCGGCCAACACTATAAATCAATTCAGAAGGAGTGAGAAAAGAAATAAAACACACCACATTATTTTTTTTTTGCATTCTCCAATGATGCTTGTAATTACGAGTGTGGTTGCCAAAATTCATAATTACCCAGTTCAGAGTAAGCGCTTGTCTAGGTCATAATGCTCTGAGACAATATGAGTTGGCCATTACTGGCTTATTCTTTTTGCAGGGTTATTTCCAGAGTTTCGTGAAACAAGTTCTGGAGCTGCAGCTTCTGATCACTGGAACTTTAAGTACGTTCTGTTGGGGATGTTCATGGTAATGATTTTAGCTATTTCTATCCCACTCTTCTTCCAAAGAGCTCAGGATGGCATATTTCTTCCTCTGTTACCTTTACAACAAGCCTGTGAGGTATGGACTGGTCCAAGAGCAACCAGTAGATCATTCAGAGTGCAATCCTCACCTGGAGCGAGGCTGGCACAATTAGACCGGCAAAATTTGGCCAGTACCAGGACCACTGTAAAGCATATTTGGACCACTCTTGGAGTCAAGGGAGGAAGGTGCATGTCTATGTGCTGCTGTGTGGTTTCCTTGGCTCTGCACCTGCTATTTAGCAGGCTCAGACCCAAGGAAACCCATGGGGAGGTCAGAGCCTCCCCTGGGACAAGGGCACCTAAGCTGTGCTGGATATGGTGCAGGCCCACTGGCCTCACTCAGGGACGAACGGAGCCCCGAGCGTGTCCATGGCAGGGTGACAAAACCGCGCCCCCAGCATGTTGCCCCGCCCTGTGCGCCGCCCAGCAACGCCTCCCTGCACCCGGAATAGCTCCATTTTGGAGCGGAACAGACGCCAGGGAGGGCAAGTGGGCCAGACAGTGCGCGGGTTCATCCGTGGACTCTGCGCAATGGCGCCCCACCATTGCTGGCGCCCATGGCTTGCGCCACTCCGGGCTACACCCTTCCTCCGCCTCTGGCCTTGCTGTCCTTGTGTGTGTGTGTGTTCTGTAATAAACCTTGTTTGATCTTTGACCTGTTCAAACTCTGCCCATCCACAACATTTGGTTGAAGTGTGATTACCACAACCATTTAATTTTTATTTTTTTTAAAAAAAAATCTGCCATCTCCCAGATAAAGGCACATTGTGTAACTTTGCAGGAAAATTCAGAACAAGGATTCCCCCTGCCTGTGTGATTTCCTCCTCTGGCGTAAAAGTCAAACTTGGCTGAGGCCAAGAAAACGTCACACATGCAGACAAGTGCATCTATTCTGTTCCCTGCCCCTCATTTCCCTTCACTCAAATCTACTCCCCCATTCCCCAAACAAAGAACTATCCTCTGGCATTTACGTGTTTCCAAAGAGTGGAAGCTGACAGCCCCAGAAGCCTTGTTAGATTGCTGCCAACCTATTAAGCATGACAGGCCATGAACTGTAGCCAGGGTCATCTCCGGATAGTCACTAAGGCTGCATTCTTAAATGCACTTACCTGGAAGTTTAGTCCCACTCAATGCACTGAAGCTTACTTCCGAGTAAATGTGCAATTTGCATACCCTGCCAGCATTTCATAGAGGGCCGTTCTTGCATGCTGAAAACACCCTGATTGTATTTTGAATGCTGATTTTCTCCATGCCTGGAGGAAGTGTGGGGTGAAAATAAGATTTTGGCTTGTGATTAGAGGGGACATGACCTATACGTCTTCAGGTCTTCCTGCTGAATGCTACAGCAGGGGTGTTAAAGAAAGAGAGCTGTGAATAAATTAACAATATGGAAACAGGAACTTGTATATCTGTGGCTACATATTGCAGAAATATGGTTCTTCCGACAAGAGAGAATGGTGTAGCAGAAACCCAAAATACCGTGGTGATGTCAAAATTATCCGTGATTGGCAGGGCAATCTTGTTCTTTGCTAGTGCTGGCACAGCAGTTGCTGTGCTGGCACGAGCTGTCACCAACGTGCCAGAAAGAATGCTTGCAATGACTTGCAGGTAAGCAGCGCTGATAGAAAGGCCTGTGACTCCTGCATTCCAACCTGCAGGTGAGTATTGTGCTGAGCAGAACGGAAGAGGGGAGAGGGGATTTCTGGGCAGGGGAAAGCGGGAATGGAGGAAGAAGGAGGGGGTGACAGACCCAGGAGGGTCGCAGGATTGGTGAAGGAGGCCACTGCCATATTCTATCATCCCTCTCAAACCTTCCCGGATTTGCATGGGGCTTCTTGTGCTAGCTAGATAGCCATGCTTACTAACCTGCACTGGATATACACTAGGGCCAGCTGTGGCAGCATAGGTTAGGTTTGGGTTGTCCAAAGTCTGGAATGGTAGAAATGCCCCCCTCTTACACACACACACACACACACACACACACACACACACACACTGGAGGTTGATTTTAGAACAATTTGTTTTTAGAAAAATAACGTTGCTTATAAAAATGTACAAATAGAAAGTTGGTCAATGTAATAGTTGGGTTGTATCTCCCCATCCGCTAAAATGTGTAGAACGTATTTGACAAAAAGATGTACCACATTATCTGCAGGTTTGACATTTGCAGATTAGAAAATCCGCAGATGATGATGATGATGATGATGATGATGATGATGATGATGATGATGATTTATTAGATTTCTACCCCGCCTTTTAGCCCAGAGGCACACAAGGCGGCACTACAGTACAAAAACACAATATAAAAATTCACATCAAAAAGCAATTTAAAAACAATATTAAAACCATACAATCAAACAAAATTAAAAACAAAACAATACAATTTAAAAACAACAAGCCCAGTGGATCATAAAAAAATATAACAAACCAGCCAGCCAGCCAGCCTGTCAACAGTTAAAAGCTTTTTGGAATAAAAAGGTCTTCAGCCCCCGCCGAAATGTAAACAAAGAGGGAGCAGTTCTCAATTCTAAGGGGAGGGTGTTCCAGAGTTGGGGGGCCACCACCGAGAAGGCCCTCTTCCTGGCCGCTGCCCCTCTCACTTCTCCTGGTGGCGGCACAGTCAAAAAAGCCCCCCCCCAGATGATCTAAGAGTACGGGTTGGATTATATGGAAGGAGGCGACCCTCCCCCCCGAGGGCCTACCTGGACCCACCAAATCTGACTGGAGCTGTGCTCCAATCAGGTCTGGAGGGTTTTCTAAGGCCCACAGAGGTTGTGTTTTGGTGAAAACCGGGAGTGACGTTTTTATTCCCTTATTCTGAGGCCCTCAGTCTGTTTCAAACCATCTGTCAGATCTCCTGCAAAGACAAAAATATGCCTGAAAGGTCGTACCTATGCTATCCCTCCTGACTCACAAAGGTTAAGGTAAAAGGTAAAGGTTTCCCCATGACCGAATGGTCTAGTCGTGACCGGCTGTAGGGGGCGGTGCTCATCTCCGTTTCTAAGCCAAGAAGCCGGCCTTTGTCCGAGGACAAGTTTCCGTGGTCACGTGGCTGGCATGACTATATGCCAAGGTGCACAGAATGCCGTCACCTTCCCACTGAAGTGGTACCTATTTATCTACTCACAATTTTACGTGCTCTTGACATGCTAGGTTGGCAGGAGCTAGGACAAATGACGGGAGCTCAGTCTGTTGCGTGGTCTTGAACTGCCAATCTTCCGGTCAGCAAGTTTAGCAACAGTGGTTTAACCTGCAGCGCTACCATGTCCCACGTCACAAAGGTTAAAAGGAAGTGCAAATTTTGTGTGCAGTCAAGTTGCTTGCAAAAGTCCAGACCTTTTTTTTTTTGCCATGCTTCTCTTGACTTTGCTTAGTAACGCTAAACATTTTGAGCTTGCTGGTAGAACACTTGCAATGTTGTTACCCATTATCATATTATATAAGCCATAAAGAAGCAAGTTAAGGGGTCCTCATTTTGGCTATTTTAACAGAATGGCAACACTTGGGATGCAGATCATGGCAGTCGGACTCCACAAAGAAATGTCTTCCAAACTACCCTTGTTTCACATGATTGCTTCTCCTCCGCCCCAAACCTTGCCAGTTTCATGCGCTCGTGATCATCAATATGGATTGTTCCAGCTGTCTCTCTCCTTTCTAGGAATCTGTCCGGACAGGTGGCTCAGAAATTTAGGCTGAAGTTAATCAAAAGACAGTTTTAATAAGGGCTTCATAGATCAGTTGTGTCCTCTTTTTAGAAAATACGTTTATCACTTTCTGTGTGAATGAACTCACAATGCTGATCTGTTCAATTCCAGGAGTTCTGTTCCGCCGTCTCATTCCTCATACCGCTGTCACCAGAAGCCAATACTGTGCCTCATCACAGTGATCGATTGAACTATTACCACTTGGTGACACCCAAAGGCAGAGCTGCTGGTGGAAGCCGATGAGTCAGCTTTATCGACCTGACGATATGCAGGCCTGGGTTTTCTTCAGGACCTGACAACGTCAGTGGCATTTTCACATGGGGAGTTCGCAAGCCGTCGCCATCAGGGTTCCTTTCTGTCATGCTCTGTGTTGTTGTTCTAGTCATGTCACAAAGCACCGCTCTAAAATTCATCAAACCATGTTAAATGGCAAATTGCAATGCTACAAAAGAGGAACCGCTTGCCAGGTGTAGCTTCAAAGTGCTTGTGAACAAGGAAGGACGTTATGCAAGTCAGGTTGCATGGGTATGAATTGAACTTTTTTTCTTTGGGCTCATTGAATTTTTTATCCTGAGTAATCTAACAACTTGCCCAGGAAATCTATGCTGCCTCTTAGAACGCAATCCTAACCTGGAGTTAGGGCGGCACCAGTGGTGTCATCCTACTGGTACGCTGGGCGGGACATCCGGGTGATCGGCAGCCCGCCCATCGCATACCACAGCGTTATGCTGTTTGTGTAACCAGTTACGCCGCTTGCGTACGTTACGCAAACGGCGTAATGCTGCGGTACACGACAGGTGGGCTGCCGATCACCTGGATGTCCTGCCCAGTGTACCGGTAGGATAACACCACTGGGCGGCACAGTCAGGCCAGCAAAGTTTGGCCGGCACAAGGAACACTGTAAAGTATCTTTGGACCACTCTTCATCAGAACCATGCCAGTACATTGGGCTAGTTATTTGGAATCCAGTTTGATCATCTAGTTTTATAACGTATGGAGGTGCATCTTAATCTGTAAATATCTAAATATCTAAATACATCGCAGATCTGTTAAGATGACTAATTCCCCCCAGACAGTCTGCATGGGATTTCCCCCCCCCCAAATTAGATATATTTAGCTGACATATTTCTGGCCTCTCTGTGTGTATTTTAATTTAATTTAAAACAAATTCTAGAAAGAAATTGACCTCACAAAAATGTCAGTGAATATCAATATGCACTTTATCAATACGCTTAAACTGGATGACTATATTTTGGAGTCGGTAATGGCCGGTGCAAGGTCTTGAAACCCTCTGTGTGTGTCTCCTAGCCTCTTGGAGTCCTTGCAGAGCTGTTCCCAGGGGAAACAGCAAGGAGAAGTTGGAGGCAAACCAAAAGCCCGGCTGCTGCCAATTCTCCCTGTGAGTCCATCTTTTTAATTGTTATCAGCTGCATGTGGCAGGAGACGTGAGGAGCCCAGGAACATCCATCATTGGCTGTTGCTTTGGCCAGTTAATTCTTTGCCTCTCAGCTGGCAAATTGGCCAATAAAAGCCATCGCATGAGCCTTGGACCTGGTTGATGGATGTTAGCAGGCTGTGGTGGCTGGTAGTGTCGCCTGGATACACCCCAAGACCTTGCTGATGGAAGCTGGAGTCTGTGTTGCTTGAGGTGGGGTGCCTTGCCATGCTCATAGACCTGGTATTGATGCTGGTAGGCTGTGTTGTCCTGGTCTCAATGTGAGTTGGTGCCTGGTAATGCCTCTGGGGTTCAGAGATGCTCCCCCCCTAAATATGTGTGATGGAGGTGGTGATGGCATCTGGTCTTGATGCCTTTAAGAGGGGATTGGACAGATTTCTGGAAGAAAAGTCCATTGTGGGATATAGGCAATGATAGGTTGTAACCTCCTTACATTAGTAGTAGGCTACTTCAAAGTACTGGGTGCAAGGGAGTGGCAACAGGATGCAAGCATCTTGTTGTCTCATGCCTCCCTGGGGCACCTGGTGGGCCGTTGTGAGATACAGGAAGCTGGACTAGATGGGCCTTTGGCCTGATCCAGCAGGGCTCTTCTTATGTTCTTATGTCCCCCCTCTCTCTCTGTGTGCACGTGCGTGCGTGCAATTAAGCTCTTTTTAAAAAAATTAGCCTTGGGCTTAGGCTTGCTTCTTCCTCTGACCTAAAAGAAACTTCAGCCCCTGGCAAGAGCTGTGAGATGGAATAGAGTCTTCTCAAATGAGTCATGGGCATAGCTAAAGTAATACAGAGGGGTGCAATTGCACCAGGCAACAAGCTTTAGGGGGGCAACAATCTGAGCTTGACACTAGTGGCCAAAATGGTGAAAACCTTGGTATGTATGAATAGCGCCATCATGTTACATATCATTGGGAAGGTAACTTAAGGCAGAATGCAATGAAACAAACCAGAGTGTAATATTTTTACTCTATCAAATGTTTTGGCCAAAAACAAAATGCAAATATAGAATATAAATATAGAAAATGCAAATATAACTGTGATGTTACTTCCTGTTGTGATGTCACTTCTGGGGCAACATTTTGCCCTCCGCCCTGGGCTACACTTTTGTTAGCTATGCCCTTGTTCTTAGTCCTTCAAAGTGGGACCACTATCACAGAGGCCTACCTAGAGGGGGGTAACAACACTAAGTTTTGCAAGCAGCTGCTCCTTTCCTTTTTGGAGCCTTTTCCAGCTGCTAGAGCAAAACTGAGTCTACGTTGACTTCAAAGACTCCAAAGCGAAGAAGGAGCAGCTGCTTACAAAACTTAGTGCCGTGCTCCCCCTTTAGGCATCCCTCTGCATCATTGTATATCAACACATAACAGGAAGTGGGCAGGAAGTGTGGTTGAGCTGTTGCCTTTGCCTGAAGATGCTAAGCAGGATCAGCCTTGGATTGGCCTTGGATGGGAGACTGGAAGTCACTAACAGAGCTTGTGGAGGAATAGGAGGAGTGTGGAGGAGTCAGCTGACAAAAGGTGTGATCTGTGGTGGACTGTGAAGGCTCAGAAGGTGCAAGAGTGCAGCCAGGATCATGACCACACATTGAAAGGGAAACATCTGAAGAAATTGAGGGTTCTGTGATTGGTACATAGAACAATAGTTGTAAAAACCCCAATTGAAAAATGGGGTTTATGGACAGCCTGCCCATGTAAACTGCCTTGAGTCCAGTGAAACCTGGAGAAAGGTGGTATAAAAATACATTAAATAAATAAATATATCCCTGCATCATTTGGGGATGGGGGATGGAGGGTGCAAGTCCTGGTAAAGGAAAGTCTGGAACTGCCCATCAAAATATTTGTTGAATGAAACTTTTGTTAATGGGTCAAACCATTAGCCAATGCATATCTATATGCTCACCCATGTATGCTACTAGGTAGCTAGGCACCATGCTTCAAGCTACTAGGAATCTTATAATTGCTCCTGTGAAGTCACATGAGTGATACACTACAGTGTTGAAGCTAGAAATCATTGCCAAAGGAAATGATAATATAGCCACTTCATTGCAAATGAATATTTCCTTGTTGTATACTGCTGTTATGTACGCAGGACAAGGTGACCAGGTATAGGACTGAAGGCCTATACCTTTAAATATTATATAGAAGAGGGGATTTTGGCAGGTGCAGTTTTTTAAACCCTTCCGTGTTGAGCTGGACCTGCCAAAATTCTCTTTTATACAATGGTTAAAGCTGTATAAAAGCCTGTTTTCCATTGTATCTGGTCACCCTGACTTGGGACTGAATTATGTAGCCCCAACAAACTTTATCATGCAAAATATGATTGATCGATTGATTGAATTGGCATTGTGCCTTTTCTAGGCTGGTGTAAAACTTGAGATGGATTCATCTGTAGGATGAAGTGAACTTAGGGTTGAGTCATCTGTAGGATGAAGTTAACCAAACCCAAGGTGTTTGGCCCTTTTGTCTTATACTGCTTTGATTTATAATCTAAAAGACTCAGCAGTTCTTTATTTTAAGACCCCTCAAAACGGCAATCACTGGCTAGTAAGGCCCATTGCTGCCCCGGCGCATAGCTCCATCACCATTGCCAGTGGAAATGCTATCATTTCACTCCTCTTGCCCCCTGAATCTCCCCACCACCACCTTAAACTGCGCCCTAAATATAGAACTGCAACTGCAATTCAAGTTAACACCAGAGTGCTTAGGCTTTGCTGATGGTGAGGTAGAACCAGCAGCCCAGGAAAACATAGGACATTAGATAGAGAAGGCATCAAAGAAAAGTTATATGTCTCTCTGACCTTGAAATTGAGCAACATCTCACCAGGATAATCGTCTGAGCATACAGAACGTCTTGAGCAGATGGCAAAACTATTATGGATGTGCCGTCGCTCTACACTAAAACATTTCCCTCGGGGAAGCTGCGAGGTTTATTGGCATGTAAAACTGTGTTTTGTCATCATACAACCCATTTTATGAAAAGGCGCATTACTGGAAACATTCATCGGCAGTTGGATAACCCTCCGCACTTTTATAATAAAAGATTGCACACCACTGCTGACATCTTAAGTCCAAAATGGAAAAGTAGCCACAGCTGCAAAATGCTGCTGTTTGATCACAGTGAAACTTTATGCTTTAGCAATGAAACCCCGAGTAGATAATGAAGTCATTAGTGTGCTTTTTCCAAGTTAGAAAACAGGATCATCGTGCCATGTACAAATATATTATGAGTCTCCAGATCTACATAATTGTCCCTGCGCCATTGCTAACAATGCTGTAGGCATGTTCTCATGGATCAGCATAATGGACTGAGCAATGCAGTGGTTAGAACAGTGGTCTCCAATTTGTCAATAGCCAAGAGCCACCTCAAAATCTAGCTTGTGACATGTTGCTCCCTTCACGAGCCCAGTGGGCAAGAGTGGTGGGCAGCCACTCAGCTACTAATAAATCTTGGCTAGTTTCCTTGGCTAATTCTTCACCCATTGACAATGGACAAAAAGAATCATGGAGTCGGCACAGGTGGTACAGTCCTTTTTGGGAATAGGCGTGCCAAATTCCGTTTGTTATCCCTTTTTTGTTTTGGAGTTCAGGGAAAATTCACAGGGCTGCCAGGAAACAGAAACCTGCCACAGGTTCAGAAGTCGGCACATGCCCTGCAAATCCACAGACTGAGAGCTCAATCCTAACCTGGAGTTAGGCTGGCACAACTGACACCATAAAGCGCATTTGAACCACTCTTGAAGTCAGAGAGGCCAGTACACAGACATGCACCATCCCCCCGACTCCAAGAATGGTCCAAACGTGCTTTACAGTGGCACTTTTGCTGGCCAAACTTTGCTGGCCTAACTAGGCCTGCCTAATTCTAGGTTAGGATTGCGCTCTCATAGTTTCTAAAGCATCAGCTTACAAATAGAACGTGAGTGTGTGCATGAGTTGACTTCTAGTATGATACATGTCTTACTAATGCTGCAATAACTCTACGTACTTAGTAATGGTGTGTAGGAGAGGAAATTTCAGTTGGATATGAGGACAAATTTGTAATGGTAGGAGCTGTTTATTAACAATGAAATAAATTAATAATAGAAATGGTGGGTTTTCTCTCACTTAATCTAGAAGCATGACAGACAAGTTTTGGAGATGCCCAACAGATGGTTTTCCTGCTCTAAGCAGGTGATTGAATTAGATGGCCTTGAAGTCCCTTTCCGATTATGATGCTGCGATGGACTTTTCCTCCAGAAATCTGTCCAGTCCCCTTTTAAAGGCACCTTTTAAAGGCACCTAGGCCAGATGCCATCACCACCTCCTGTGGCAAGGAGTTCCACAGATTCATTACACGCTGGGTAAAAAAAGTATTTCCTTTTATCTGTTCTAACTCTCCCTACACTCAATTTTAGTGGAAGTCCCCTGGTTCTGGTATTGTGAGAGAAGGCAAAGGACACCCCTCTATCCACTTTATCCATCCCATGCATAAATTTGTATGCCTCAGTCATGTTCTCCCTCCGGTGCCTTTTTTCTAGACTGAAGAGCCCCAAACGCTGTAGCCTTTCCTCATAAGGGAGGTGCTCCAGCCCAGTAATCATTTTGGTCACTCTCTTCTGCACCTTCTTTAGTTCCTCCCTCCCCCCCCCTCTCTTTAAGAAACAGTTGAAACATTCAGCTTTGTTTACTCAGTTAAGGCAAATGAACAATCTCTCATGGACAAAAAGTGTCATAGAAATGCCCACACAGCCATCTCTCAGCGGTGCCGAAAGATGCGAAGAAGGCAACTGTATGACTAGCGTCATAGATTACCTTGATTACATGAAATCGCTCATGTTCAGCACACAGCCAGTGCTCACCGGAAAAAAAACTGCAGTTACAAAGAGCTTAATTAGAATCAGTGGGAGGAATTAGGTGTACGTAATAACTAAGGCTGTGAGGAAAGCAAACAACAAAAAAGGAAGAAAATGTTGAGGACAAATGTGGGGATTGGGCAGGAATGAAGAGCCATAACATTGGTTATGGTTGCCAGAGAAATGCCGCTCAGGGCACAATCCTAACCTGGAGTTAGGCCGGCGCAGTTTGGCCCTTTACAAGAGCCACTGTAAAGTATGTTTGGACCACTCTTGGAGTCAGAGAGGCCAGCACACAGATGTGTGTCATCCTCCCTGACTCCAATATTAGTCCAAACATGTTTTACAGTGGCCCTTGTGCCAATCAAACCACAAGGGCAGGTGTGTGTTTGCAGAACAGTTGGCAGTGATTTTAGATCACTTTCAGAGCTCTGGTAGCTCCCGAGTGATTTTCTGTTCACTTTTGCTCTAGTGATTCACCACTAACTGTTTAGTCTTTCATTTCCTCTAGTGTAAGATTTTTTGCTTGGGAAAGGAATAGATGCTTTGATAAGGAAGGAGATGCTTTACTCCAGTAGCATGCCTAAATGGAGCCAGGGAGCTAAGTTTTGCAAAGGTACCTTACCTTGTCGTGGATACCGCTCCTCTCCCTCACTGTCATGGGCAGTAAACAACATGAAGGCATTGCTGTCTCTGTGAGAAGAACAGTTTACAGGGCAAGGTAAAGCACCTTGCAAAACCTATGGGCTAGTGGTCCAAACACGCTTTACAGTGGCCCTTGTGCCAGCTAAACATTGCTGGCCTTACTGAGCCAGACTAACTCCAGGTTAGGATTGTGCTCGGAATGCAATGGGACTAACTTTTGAGTAGGCATAGATAGGATTGCTCTGTGTAAAAAGGGTTTAAACAGTGCCTTTTACTTCCAATCAGGAGAGGAATGTTAGCTGACTGTAATTGGGAGGTCTATATTGCTGTGGGTTGCATTACTTATTTTTCTACGTACATATATAACTTGGTTATTTGCACTGTTTTTAAGCTAGAAAGTCCCCTGCTTTGTCTAACAAGAGCGGGCTATCAATATTGAGAAAGACATGAAATGCGTAAGTGGTTGTGAAACGTCGAGGTCGATTTTGTTCTGATATTAGAAAAGGCAAATCTTCAGGACGGACGGACGGCTGGATGGATGAAGCTGCAGGCGCCAAAGATGGCTGGTTAATGTTTAGAATCTTTCCATGCCATTAACTGGAAGATTAAAGGGAGTGCGAGACAAAAAGGGAACGTTGGCAAACTGAAGGCGAGAGATACTGACACAGAAAACCCGGCTTCTCTGAGACTGATGCCATGTGTTTTTGCCGTGATCAAAGGGAATCACAGTTTGAAATGGAAAATGATCATCTTTCGACCACATGCTGAATTCAAAATGTTGGACTGGTGCTGCATTATACAGTGTATATATATATGTGTGGAAAGTGGAAAATGATGCATTTTCTGTTCCACTTCTCTTTCTTTTTCATGTATTTTGTACATGTTACAGCTCATTCATAAAATATACCCTTTCAGGGAGCAGTTCTGACTGCTGGTTTAGAACGGGACTAAAATTCAAACTCAAGCAGGCCCTGATAATTTTGGGCGGACTAGGGGAGGCGGGCACATTGGTTCCAGGACGTATGCATGGAAATACGTGACTGCTTGATGATAATATGCTAACAGATGTAGTGACTGGTATACTCTGAGCATCAGGTCCTTCCCAAGGACCTAGGATATTCAGAGGTATTTCCTCAATATGTGGGCAGTGCCTAAGGACTATAATAATAATAATAATAATAATAATAATAATAATAATAATAATAATATCTATATGGAAAAAAACTGCAGCTCCCTGCCATAACACCCCTGGAACTGCAAAAGATGGCACTGCTTGGAACATCGTACATTCTGCGGGGATATTTGGTTGATACCTAGGCATTCGGTGGAGACTCATATCAGACCCACAAGACCAGTCAATGATATTTGTGTGATCTTTTTCCTCTACTGACTCATGTGTTGTTAATAATAATAATAATAATAATAATAATAATAATAATAATAATAATA
>JAJKFI010000011.1:9070010-9095099 GCA_029204185.1 Lerista edwardsae | reverse complement strand
CACACACACACACACACACACACACACACACACACACACACACACACCCCTTGGGTAGACAATCACCATGCTATTCTGGAAACACTGGAAAATTACAAGACTTAAAAAAAATGCTACTTGATGGAGTTCCTTCAAAATTTCAAAACAGGCTTTGTAAAATTCATGAATCTTTGGGAAAAAAGATGTTCAGGGACATAACCCTCAAGGAAAGCTCCCAAATTTGACCACACTCTGGTCACAACCACGCACACACTCCCTAATCTAATTCAGATTTTAACTACTGTAATTCCCTCGTTTCATAGAATCATGGAGTTGGAAAGGACCAACGATGTCATCTAGGCAACCCCCCTGCCTATAGCAGGAAATCCTCCTAGAGCATCTCCAGCAGGTGCATGTCAAGCCTCTGCTTGAAGGTCTCCAGTGAGGAAGAATCCACCACCTCCCTTGGCAGACTATTCCACTGTCGAACCACCCTTATCGTCAAGAAATTCTTCCTGATGTCCAGCTGGAATCTCGTCTCTTGCAGTTTGTACCCATTGGACCTAGTTCTACTGTCAAAGGCAGATGAGAACAGATTTGTCCCTTCTTCCTTATGACAGCCCTTCAGATATCTGAAGAGTGCTATCATATCCCCGCTCAGTCTTCTCTTCTCCAAGCTAAACATATCAAGTTCCCTCAACCTTTCCTCATAGGACTTGTTTTCCAGTCCCCTGATCATCTTTGTTGCTCTTCTCTGAACCTGCTCCAATTTGGCTGCATCTTTCTTGAACCGAGGTGCCCAGAATTGAATTTCAATGGCTATGCACCAAATTTGGATGGATGGTGGAATTCCTCCATGCCAAAGATTGTTTGCAAGGTTTATATTTTATGAGCAATAGAATATTCAAGACTTATAATGATGGGACACTTTTTTTTTTTAATGTTGGACCTCAACTTCTCCAACCTTAGAAATTATCTTGTGAACAGAGAACTGTTCTAGAAAAGGCCACAAAAGTTTACATCTTTTGAATGTAAGAAATCGACGCTTTCAGCAAGTCTTGTTCCCCCGCCAGCCTAATAAAAACAAGTAGGCAGATACTTCACTTTTCTTCCACTCCCCCTTTTCTTAATCTCCTGTCCCTTTTTGATTAATGGGAGGCAAAGGTGGACATTATGAATAGTAGCTATAATGAGAGAAGTAGGCAGGATATAGGCTATGGGAAAAAAAGAAGGTGGGAGGGAACTGAGTTTGGGATGTTGGCTTCATCAACTAAAATGTACAATCTTTTAATAATTCACATTTCAAAAAACAGAGAAATGATAAGCCTTCCCGGTTCTTCTTGTATTAACTCTTCTTTGAATTAACTGAGGTATGTTTGAGGTCAACCTAAAGCTCCACCATGAGTTGATGAAGTCAAGTTTCCATTTTATCTACCAAATAAGTTTTTACCTGCCAAGTTGCACATTGCAATCCATTGGCCTACACCTTCTGCCAACCTCTTATTTCATTATGTCAAGCAAAAGAATTTTCATCAAGCTCTTCATTCTACCTGATGATCAAGGCACATTTTAATCAAGGTTCCCGGGGCTCTATGTCAACTCAAGGTACCAACAAATTCCATAATTCATTGTTTCCCCCCCCCCCAGCCCTCCACAACCCAATAACACATTTTAACAATATCCTTTGGCCCCTTTCTGGATTCAATGAATTAATTTTAGGACCTTCAGTCTCTCAATAAATTAAATGAATAGGAGACAGAATGGAGGTTTTTAAAATACCTTCTATATAAATTACATAAGGTAATTTTGTCAAATTCCTTCTCTCTTTCTAGCTGTCTTTGAGGGGCAGGTTCTTATTTGTATGAGTTGGCATTTTTAATTTTATTAAGAAATGCCAGAAGAATGGTGTTTACAGTATATCTTTGATAATGAAAGGCCACCTTTCCAGCACAGAAAAAAAGTTCACTTCAATACCAAACTTCATTGTGCTTCAATATGTATGTGATGCTCTTGGATGAAGTATCCTCCCTTAAACCCTTTTGACAACACAGAGGAAGTAGGTAGGTGTATGCAAAGAAATACAGATGGGGATCTCCATCTTTCATTGCAAAAGGAAGCTCCACTTCTGGGTTGAAGGTTCTACACCTGGAACAGATGACTGGATGAAGTTCCATGCTTATATCACACTGTGATATACAGTTTTATTTTAAAAGTAGGTTATCAACCCATGCAGAGGAGGACCACAACCATATCCTTTATGCCAGTGTTCTTCAACCTGAGGGTTGAGACCCCAATGAGGCAGCAAAGTCTGGTTTTGAATGTCGCAGCAAACTTTCAAAACCTGGGCAAGAAAGGGCTTGGATACAGTTCAATAATACTTCTGCCTTATCAACCCCGAGTTCTTGATGTAATCCTGCATAGCCTCTTCTGGCGGTCTTGTCCTGCAGTTCCTAAGGCCAGCCTTGCTCAGACTGCTACCTCATGGGATTGTTGTGAAGACACAAGTAGTAAGGGGAAATTGGGCAGTGTGGGCATGGATGGAGGAAGATCAGGTCCCAGGTGGGGGTGGGATTGGTGAAGGATCCCCAGTCTCATACTTCAGCTGTCTGTCTGTCTGTCTGTTGAGGTTGTGGCACAAAAAAGGTTGAAGACCACTGTCCTATGCAATTAAGGAATCTGCCTTGAATTTACAGGGACATGGTGGCACAGCGGGATAAACCGCTGCTGCTGCTGCTGGGCTTTCCGACCGGAAGGTTGGGAGTTCAAGATTGTACAACGGAGTGAGCTCCTGTTGCTTGTCCCAGCTCCTGCCAACCTAGCAGTTCGAAAGAACCTAAAAATGCAAGTTAATAAATAGGTACAACTTTGGTGGGAAGGTAACGGCATTCCGTGTGCTACGGCATATAGTTATACAGGCCACATGACCACAGAAGCTTGTCCTCGGACAAAATGCCGGCTCTACAGGCTTTGAAACGAGATGATCATCGCCCCCTACAGTCGGTCACAACTAGACCATTCGGTCATGGGGAAACCTTTACCTTTATCTTGAATTCACACCAATGCATTCTGAGGGACCAGAAAATGTATGAGGTGCAAGCATGCCATAAGGGCGGTGTGAGCAAAAACATATCCATGGAAATTGCCTTCTCTAGTATGGCAAAAAGTAGGTTTTCTAGCCACACAGCGATCTCTTAAGCAGTGACTGTTTTTCTGATGCTACCACTCCAGACTTGGTGATCTGGATATTTTCCTCTTATATTCTGAGCTGAGTAAAATCCAAAGTAAGTCTGAAGACTCCTTCTCTGGCAAAACATCTGAGCAATTTCAAGGGAAGCCAAAAGTGTTTTGATAAAACATGGGGGATGTGTTGGGTGGGGTTTTGCCCATCTCTCTGGTTACCAGATGTGCTCTGTGACAAATCGACATGCACCTAACATGCAAAATGTACAATGTGTAGAGACTTGGATGCAGTTGCCTCATGGCACGCCTTGGTGGATTGGAATGAGAGAAACAAAGATATTTGCACAGTGCCATACAAGGAATTGGATAAGAAATATGATAGAGAGGAAGAAAGATAAATCCTAAATTGCATTAGTTGCTTGGCAGTACTCAAAACAGGGAAATCCTGAACAGGAGAAGGGAGGCATAAGCAAAATGGCAGAGAGGGGAAGAGGGGATAAGAGGGGAATCTAGAGAAATGAAGGCGATTACCCAAAAGTGAGTGAGTGGGAGGTTGTCAGGTGGAAGGAGGGGGAAAACACAGGCTGCCCAGTGCCCAAAGGACCAGCGGCAACAAAATGGCTACTTTTGCATCCTGTGGGCACCTGGCAGCCACTGGGATCTCCTCAGGGGAAAGGGACTAGTCCCCTTTTCCCAAGCTCCAGCCCTTGCAATGGGGCTACTCGAGTCTCTGGCAGCTATTTGGCCAACCCAGACTTGAGAAGCCCCCTGTTGGTCTGCCCGGCCTGAAGTTGGGCATAGGATCTGGTGGTAGAGGCTACCAATGACCTTCTCCCTGCCCAGTTTCATCTCCTCCCCACCTCCACACCCCTGAAAATCACTTGCTGGTGGCCACCGCTGATGGAGCACTGGATGGCCTCCTGCCTGATGCTGGAGGCCAGCACTGACTGGCATTGGCCCAGCTCGTGTGTCCTACTCGTGTGACATCACTTTTAGCTGGCAGGATGCCAGTACCACCAGTGTTAGGGCCTTTAGCACTGGGCCCTTTGTAAGGGAAGGGAGAGGCATTAGTTGGCCACAAGCTCTCCTGACATCAGCATGGGCAAGAACAACATGAATCTTGCCCAGATCACAAGTGCACCTGGTGGGATATGCAGTGTGGTATGTACTTGTGCAAAGGGACGTGGTGGCACAGCGGGTTAATCCACTGTTGCTGGGCTTTCCGGCCGGAAAGTTGGGAGTTCAAGACTGCACAACAGAGTGAGCTCCCGTTGCTTGTCCCAGCTCCTGCCAACCTAGCAGTTCGAAAGCACCTAAAAATGCAAGTAGATAAACAGGGACCACTTTGGTGGGAAGATAACAGCGTTCCATGCGCTACGGCGTAGAGTCCTGCCGGCCACATGACCACGGAAGCTTGTCCTCGGACAAAACGCCCGCTCTACAGGCTTTGAAATGGTGATGAGCACCGCCCCCTACAGTCAGTCACGACTAGACCATTCGGTCGTGGGGAAACCTTTATCTTTTATGTACTTATGCACATACGTTTTGGCAAGAGTCCCTTGCAAAGCATTTATAAAAACTGAACTTGAGTGAAGACAGTTGAACTTTGCTAGGGTCTTTCCAAAAAAATCCAATCCCTTATAACGGACTCTCAATTCTTCATATGGCTCATATTTGATCATTCATATAGAAACTATAATTTGCAGCAACACATGAAGAGAAGGAGACTGATTGTTGTGGCGTCTACAGCGTTTGTGCATACACTCATTGGGATTCCCTTCGGATGCTGGCATGCATCTGCGCAAGAGGTCCGTTCTTTTGGCTTCATGAATCATGCATGCCTCACACAAGGCCCCTGTGCTAAACAGGTCTTCCGAAAGCTCACGCACTGCAGGGCTGTTTTGTTTTTCAAATGAATTTGGCCCCCTAAATTAACTTTTGACTGATAGAATTGTACGGTGAAAATGCTTCTCTCTGGCGCAGAAAAAAAAGACAGGCAAAGACAAACAGCTCGCCCTGAGAGTAGTCTATAATTTAAATTGGCATACTGATGAGTTTTGCAGATGGATCTTGCACAGAGTGCACAGGAATGGAATTACACATGCAAATATAGCCTTACAGGTGTTGCCAATGACAATATCATAAATACAGGGAAGAAAAATAGTAATAATGCCTGAAGATTTCTTACCTGTTCTGGAGGAATTTTTCTTTGCGAGCTCTAGGTAGACATCAGAAGGAAAAGGCAGCTGCAGCGAAATCCTATGCATGTCTACTTGGAAGTAAGTTCCACTGAGTTCAATGAACCTACGTTCAGGAAAGTGCGTTTTGCATTGCAGCCTACGAGCCCAATCTTACACTGTTGTGGCCAGTGGTGTCATCTAAATGATTTAAGAACAGGTACTCACTTTTGATTGGCACGTGTCGGGACCCGCCCACCGGAAGTGACGTCATAAGCCAGAAGTGATGTCGTGGCAGGAAGTGACATGAAAAAAGCCCTTTTTGAGGCCTCAGACAATTTTAAACTGACCCAACAGTTGCAACAGTATTCCACAGCACCCCCAGAACATGTTAAGGAGGCCTGGTATCATGTTAAAGTGACCCAACAGTTCCAAAACCCCAGAGCAGCTCATTTTTTCAGTGGCAAGGCAAGGCAAGGCTCCGCATGCTGCCTGCCTGCCTCTGAGAACGTGCAGGCAACTCAAATGTGCAGGAAATTCAAACGTTGCAGGGGGCAGAATCAATGAGTGGGCGGGGCCAGCCATAATCCTAGAAACAGGTACTCGCGTACCCCCGCGTACCCCCTGCATGACATCACTGGTTGTGGCAGTGCAGAGGCCTCTGCCAACAGTCCTCCAATGGCAATGGAGCTCCCTCTACCAACCAGAGTAAGTACAGAGGAGTATGTACAGCATGGAGGTAGGGGAAGGGCAGAATAGAGATAGGGTGTTCTGGGACAGGGGGAGGGCAGGGAAGAAGGTAGTTCAGGTGCCAGGCCTCCACAGACCCCCAAGGGCCTCAGAATGGCTCACAGAACCTCCAGAAACTTCTTCAGGTTTTTTGAAAACGACGTCCGGTTGGCTTTCAAAAACTGGAAGTAGCTTCTGGACAATTCTGTGGGTCATTCTGAAGCCTGTGGAGGCCAGGCCTCTGGGGCCTCCTAAGGACAACCCTGCCACCAGCAAAGTCCTTCTTATACATTTTTTGCATAATAACAAAATGTATTTGGGCAGGATTCAGAGACTGTATCCCCATTGTAAAGTGAAGCATACCAGTATTGATGTCATCTCTTGCTTGTGGGCTTCCCAGAGGCAGCAGATGGACCTTCGGTCAATGGGCCTTTGACCACTGTTTCCCCTTGGCTGTACAGACACGTGGCTCAAAGCTCTGCTACCCAGCAATGACATGCAACGTCATCACCAGTGGTGTTATCCTATCGGTACGCTGGGTGGGACACCCGGGTGATCGGCAGCCCGCCTGTCGCGTACCGCAGCGTTAAGCCGTTTGCATAACGTACGCAAGTGGCATAATTGATTACGCAAATGGCATAACGCTGCGGTACGCGACGGGCGGGCTGCCGATCACCCGGACGTCCCACTCAGCGTACCGGTAGGATAACACCACTGGTCATCACCAAGCGTCCAGTGGACCCGCGTCACCCACAACAACAAGGATTCATACAAGGAATGCTGCCATTGACATTATCCGACATAGCTATGTGTTGTGTCATAAATGCATGAGTGGAAGACTGAGGACCTATCACATGGTAAGTAGAAACAATCCGTAAAGGCAGAGCAATCCCAACATGGGATGGACTGAATACACAAACCCTTGTTGTTGAAGGCTCACCTGCCTGTTTTACTATACGTGTACTACATCAAAATTCCTACAGTTTGGCAGAGCCAAGAAATGAAGGGGAAGGGTGAAGCTGGGACACGCCCATGAAGAGACAGTGTGAATCCCGGGTGTTTACTTGAGGGGGACAGTGCACAGTTAATGCAAACAGCCTGACTACAGCAGAGCCTGTGCAATTTCCTACACGGAAATGAGATTTGTGTAGGAAATTCATCTTCTGGCAAATGGCCCTGAAAAACAAGCCGATAAAGGCTACACAAGGGTGCACATTTCATTTGCCAAATGCCTGGCCTACCTCAATGGCAACATTTAATTCCGGGGTCAAGGGACAGTTGCTGCATTTGTTTGAAAGACCAAATTGTGCCACTGGTGGCCTCTACTAACACCGCAACACTAGCCTCGAATAAGGGAGTGCAAGACCAAGGAATGGTTTGTAGTTAAAGAGAGCAGAGATCCATGTCAGACAAATGTGGAAATTTTGATCACTGCATAAGAGCCCAATTTTAAACTTACAGTCCGTCACCAGATCTTCTCCTCTGCTGCCACTGGCTGCCAAAAAAGCAGTTGGTGCCAGTCAGAAAAGGTTCTCTGTCAGCGCATCATCACTTCTCGCACTGATCACTGACAAAGTTCCCTTACCAGGTGGTGCCTTCCTGGACTGCCCCCCCCGCATTTTGGCACCACTGCATTGACTAGGGTTGGTGAATAGAATTGGGCTGTAAGGCTGCCTGTATATGTTGTTTTATGAGAGAGCCAGTGTGGTGTTTTTGAGAGACTATCAGACTAGGACGAGGGTGAACCAGTTCAGACTCCCATTCAGTCATGCCACTTCTTGGGTCAATTGCTGTCTCTCAGTCCAGCCTATTCCTGTGCCATGATCCTCGGCCTATGGAACTCACTGTTTCTTGAGGTGAGAATGCCACTGTCTTTGTTCCTATTGTGTAGGCAACTGAACACTTTTTTGTTTCAGAAAACTAGAAATTGAACTAGGCATCTGAACACTTTTCTGTTTCAGAAAACTAGGAATTGAACTAAAAACATAAGAAAAGCCCTGCTTGATCAGGCCAAAGGCCCATCTAGCCCAGCTTCCTGTATCTCCCAGTGCCCCATCAGATGCCTCAGAGAGCATACAAGACGACAAAATGCCTGCATCCTGTTGCCACTCCCCTGCATCTAGAATTCTGAGGTAAATTTCTGAGGTAAATAATAACTTGCAACCCAATCTGGGCTTTAAGAACATAAGAAGAGCCCCACTGGATCAGGCCAAAGACTCATCTAGTCCAGCTTCCTGTGTCTCACAGTGGCCCACCAGATGCCTCAGAGAGCACACAGGACAATAAGATGCCTGCATCCTGTTGCCACTCCCTTGCATCTGGCATGCCTAGAAACCGAGGTGTCTATGCTATCTATCTTTTGGGCTTCATTCTTTGTGTCCATTGTGGTTGCTTGTGCTGGTTCTTGATTGAATTGTAGCCATCTCTACTTCTGGAAGGGTCAGGACAGGCAAGGTCACCATATCAGCATACCCCTGGCAAAGTACCTCCAGAGGTCCCAGTACCATGGGTTGAAAAAGCATAGTATAGATCAAACAGGTGATCTGCACGACACCATTTGTTGACTGGCTCACCGTGTTGGACCAAACATTTTATTAGCGGGCAAATTAGAGCTGACAGCATTTGCTCTGGGAGCCAACTAATTAAATGCCTTTCTTGCCACATCCATTAACAGCAACATGGCATCGGGTGTCTATTGACACAGTGAGAGAAATTACTTTCAGCAGAGCTCCGTTGACAGGGTAGTAGAACAGTTGGACCATTAGCAATTGTATGGGGATCCGTCTTCTCGATCAGGATCATCTGAAATGACAAATATATTTAGCGACAACAGAGAAAGTTGAAATATGCATAGCCGCATTAAGCGTTCAACACAACCTATTATCTAGGAGTCGTTTCAGATGGAGCTCAAAGAGTGTGTGAGTGTGTGTGAGTTTGTCGTTCACAGAGCTTTTTGTTCCGTCTTTGCAAGTGAAAAGGTGATTTGGGAGCTCCAGGGCGTCTCCAACCCAGAAAAGAGCAAAGAGAGTGGGTAAAAGGAAAATAAAAGAGAACTCTCTCACAGGGACCTCTTGATAAGATTAATCCCACTAATGCTAAACAAGAAAGCTAGAAGCAAAAGATTAACACATCTATAGACCAAGTGTTCATCTATACAGGAGGCTCTGCTCACAAACTGAGAGTTTGATGGCTCCACAGAGGCACATTTTCTTTCCAAGGACGTGATGGCACAACGTTGTTGGTTCCCTTTTGTTCCTTGCTCAGAGGAGGTAGTTGCTGCCCAAATCTTGCCGAGGTCAAGCCTGCATGCTTTGCAGTTCACCTAGCTCCATGCAGCCCCATCAGATGCATCAGAGAGCATACGAGACAACAAGATGCCTGCATCCTGTTGCCACTCCCCTGCATCTGGCATTCTGAGGTAAATTTATGAGGTAAAATTCTGAGGTAAATAATAACTTGCAACCCAATCTGGGCTTTAAGAATATAAGAAGAGCCCCACTGGATCAGGCCAAAGGCTCTGGCCCTAGCTATATACAGCCCACCATAAGAAACGGTAAGGAAATGAGGAGTGGGTGTCTCAAATGGGGTTAGCAGGTGGCCAGGCTCTGGAAGCTTCCCTCCTTGTTGGGTTGTGAAATTGTGGGCACAGGTCCAAGGAAGCTGTGCAGCCCAGGGGCAGGGCCTTGGATGTGGCCTAATGGCCCAGTCCCACCCCCTTCCTGGGCTGGCCCACCCACTGGCCCACCCACCCCTCACCCACAAATGCCTCCGGCTTGCCCTCCCTCTCTCCTTCCAGAACCACCCCTGCGCCAGCCAACTTTGGCTGACACACAGGTATTTCGTTGCCGGCGGTTTTGGGCTGACGCTATGCTTTGGAGACTACACTGGCTGGCAATTCTTTTTCCGCGTGGAATTCAAAGCGCTAGTCTAGACCTTAAAAGCAGTGCCAGCTGGTAGGCTGCATCCAAGCCTCCATCCCCTGGCTACACAGCCCCAATTCAGAGTGCAACCCTATACCCCCTTTGTGCCAGCGCTGTGCTCTTGCACCGGCCGGCCGCAGTTGCAAATGTGCTGTAAAGTGCATCTGTGGCGGCGCTATGGCACTGGACTGGCGCACACAGCAGCACCAACGCTCGGGTGTCGACGGCACTCAGTTAGCGCAGGGCCTCTGTGAGGTTGTGACGCAGGATGGTTGTAGTGCCATATCCTAAAGCCCATCCTTGGCCAGTGTGGATCGAATTCGGGCCCTTCCTGTCCACATTCCTCTGCGCCTGCTATTTTGCCAGCGCAGATCCAAGCAGGCACATAGGGGTGACCGGGGCTTACACGGGTTCAAGGGGAAAACCTCCCCTTGTCTTGCACGTTGCTGGTGCTGCCTCCTAATGCGCTTTGGGATATAGCCCTATTATGTCGGCCTTACTATGTCGGCCTTACTTAGGATTGCTCTGTCTGTCTGCGAGGTATTCTCGGCTCTGCGCCTGCTAAATAGCAGGTGCAGATCCGAGGAGCACATGGGGAGGCTGGAGCCTACCCTTGGGCAAGGGCACATTTGTGCCCTTGCTCCTCAGAGGCTCCTGAGTGCTCTTAACTTGTCCTGGATACAGCACAGGCCCACCACCCTTGCTATTCCAGCCACATTAGGATTGCGTTCCTAGGTCACAATCCTAAACTGTGTTAGGCTGGCATAAACTAAACCAGTAAAGTTTGGCCAGCACAAGGCCCACCATAAAGTATGTTTGGACCACTCTTGGAGTCAGAGAGGCCAGCACACAGACGTGAGCCATCCTCCCTGACTAAGAAGTAGTCAGGCATGCTTTATGCCTGACTAGTAGTCAAAGCATGCTTTATGGTGGCCCTTGTGCTGGCCAAACTTTGCTGGCTTAGTTTATGCTGGCCTAACTCCAGTTTAGGATTGTGCTCTTAATCTGTTTTCATTTTTTAAAATGTTTTTATTCTGGTGTAATATTTTTTTTTCTATTTATTGTAAGCATTCTTGAGTCCCCTTCATTGTGGGAAAAGGTGAGGTATAAATCTTTTAAATAAATAACTGCAGCCCACTTGATCAGATTACTTCAATTAAGTTAGTGGAAAGATAAAATTATGCAAATGAAAGGCACCCAATGAGAAACCTTGGGTCACATTCCAAAATATACATTATGCACAAGTTAAAATGCCCACAGGGAACTGATATGCTGACATGGTACATGCATATTCGCTTTGCTAGTTGTACAATGTACAGTCTCCATGGCTACCTCCTTATCACAAGCATTAATAATGAAGATGCCTGTTTTGTTTTAAGGCATGCACTATAAAAGAAGGCATGCAAATGGATATAAAGTTGGGCAAGTTTAGAACACAAAATGCCATTCAGATGTCCATAACCAGAGGAGCCAGTGAACCAAGGAGCCTTACTGTTTCATAGATACGTGCCCTCCTTGAATTATGGTTGGTTACCATGCTACCATAGAGACGTGGTGGCGCAGTGGGCTAAACCACTGCTGCTGGGCTTGCTGACCAGAAGTTTGGGAGTTCAAGACTGTGCGACGAAGTGAGCTCCTTTTAAGGTAACTTACAAATGAAACCAGAAGCCTTCTTGCTGGGTATTCTTGAGGATCAGGTTCCAAAAGATTTTGAAATTTTAGTTTTGAGTATGACAACTGCAGCAAGGATACTGTATGCACAATATTGGAAAGTTCCAGAGGTACCTTCAATTGTAGATTGGTGGATAAAAATGTTGGATTTAATGGAAATGGACAACCTTATGATTTTACTTAAAGAGAAGTCAGTAAAGTCATTTATGAATAACTGGAAATCACTCATTGACTTTTGATGTAAAATGATGGTTTGGATGACTAGGTGGATGATTTAGATGTAAGATATTTTGCTGCGGATTAAAATAAATGATAAGGAGATAAGAAAAAGAAGTATTAAATATGATTTTTTGGTCTATGTGGCAAGTCAACCCCACTTTATTGAAGGTGCAATTGAAGACTGACAGAATGTTGAGGGGATGAGATGGTATTTATTTATTTGCTTACTTACTGAATGTGTACCCTGCTTTTTCTCCCCAAAGGGCATTCAATGGTACTGTTGTGGTGATACTGCGCATTCCCCCTCCCACCATAGACTGTCAGCGGCATCATCCCTTTATGAAGACATGTAGGGAAAGAGACATAGAGTGGCAACTAATCAGTGTCTCTACAATATTTAATTAGATCCCAATTTATCTTTCTTCAGCTAGTTACACAGGTCACTGCATTCTTTTGAAAGTATGGTAGGAATTTTTTTAAAAAAAAATGTGCAAGAAGGGGAAAAAGCTTCCAGTTCTTGAACCAATTCAGTGAACGAATGACTGATTTCTGTAGTGATCTTCAGAACATGACTCCACAGAGGGTCTTCTGAAAGCTTGGAGAGAAATTAATTTTTTATTAAATAGTTAATAGGATGTAAATCAATTATTTTCTTTCTTTTTTACAATTTAGCTTTTAAAAATCCTACCAAATCTTAGCTGTTCATTTTGCTTGTAAATCCCCTTTATAAAGGTTTATGGATTGGAAAGAGATAAATAAATTATGATTTCTTTTCAAAAGAAGTGGATTTATTTTGGAGGTTAAGTGTTCTACTTTTTAGGTGTGAATTAGAAATTTCAGAAGTATTTAAAAAGTACCAGACAGATTGCTTTTTCTGTATTCATATCATCTATACTTTTGGCCCTAAGTGTTGCTAAAAAAAACAAACCACAACACATCTCTGTGTTGCATATGCATGCACAAATTACTTTGCTGACCACCTTTTGATGGGAACTGGATAGTGAATTAATGTTATTGTTGTTCATGTTTATTCAGAGAACTATGAGAGGTTTGCAGAGACGAACAGAGGCCTGTGCGCGCCCATGGCAGGTGACGGAACCACGCCCCCAGGACGTAGCCTCGCCACCGTGCGTCTCTCCAACACGCCTCCCTGCACCCGGAAACGCTCCATTTTGGAGTGTAACGAAGGCGAGGGAGGGTGGGTGGGCTGAGGAGCACGCGGTTTCCCCTGCGGACTGTGTGCAATGGTGCTCTGCCGCTGCCCGGCGCCCATGGCTCGCGCCACCCCGGGCTACAGGTTAGATATGCCCAGTGATGTCATCCGAGCGCGCCAACTACCGGAACGCTTGGATGATTGACAGCCCTCCGCCCCTATGGCGGAGGGCTGCCACGCCTCCCCAAGCCTCACTGTGCCGGAATCGCTCCATTTTAGAGAGATTCCGAACGCAAGGGAGGGCGGGCTGGCCCAGCAGCAGCTCGCCCGTCCTCCGAGGCAGCGGCGCGGCCCAGGACCTCCGCGGAACAGAGTACCGGGCCGTTCCACCTGAATGACACCTCTGGATATGCCTCTGGAGGTTTGCCCAACATCTCAGAAGCAGCTGAGGTGGAGACAATGTTCTAGTCCAGAGGCATCAAGCATAAGGCCTGCAGGATGGATATGGCCCCGGAAGGCTCTTTATCCAGCCGCCCATGGTAACTGGGCTCTCCCAGCACCACATCAGCTGCTTCAGTTGCTGAGTTGGGAAGTGACAAATTAGCAGAAATAGCACTGCTAAAAGGGTGGCATTGGGAAAGCTCAAATATTATGCAGGCCAACCTTTCAGCACTGCTGCTTCTGCTGAGGTGTCACTGCTGAAAGGGCGGCCCACATGATAATTGGGCTCTCCCAGTGTCATGTTTCATCAGCGCCCGCTTCTGCTGATGCATTGGGAAGGAGAGCCTGCAGAAGGAAAGGAATGGTACGAAGAGGCAGACCAAGAGGGTGAGAAAGGGGGGAGAAGCTGCCAAAGGTGCGGGGAGAATCATCATGCAGGCTGCCCTTTCAGCTGTGCTGCTTCTGCTGATGCATACCTTGCAGAGCACCTTTAGTTTCTGTGCTGCAAAGTGACACCACAGAAGCAGCAGTGCTGCCGATAGTGTGGCTTCCATGACGATGGGCCTCTCATCATGTAAGAAAAGATGATCAATCTTGAAAATATGACCAATCTTGAAAATATGATCAAAGTTTGTGTATTTTTGCTTCTGTCATTTGTAGCTAATGAGTTCCTAAGTGAGAACAAAAAACAACATAGTTATTTCTGGTCATCACCTGCTTAATCACATCAATTCCTGTTTAAATCACATCATTTCTAGCTCTCAGTGGATGCCATGAATGCAATTTGGCTTGCTGTTAAAAGAGCTAAAAGAGGGGCATCAAACGTGTTTCAGTCAGTCCTATAGTCCAAACACACCTTACGGTGTGCCAGTGACACTCATGGGCTGGCACAAGTGACTTGTTCTGACCTAACTTCAGATTTTTTTCCTAAGAAAGCTGTTCCCCTTGTTCAGGACAAACTTCTCTGACACATTCTCTTTCTGGGGGATGGATCAACTGGCTTATCCTTTTCAAAAAGAAACAAAAAAAAAATCATAAACACCACATATGATCTAATTCTGTATTCAACTCAAGAGGTGGCCAAGTTCTCCGAGGATGATGAAGTAATAAGTAATTATTTGTAGACTTAATGACAAGGTTTAGAAAGTACTTTAAGGATTGCAAAGGAAGAGAGGCACACAAGAAACTTAAAGTATTCTTTATGACATATTATTTAAATGAATTATGGGATTATATTTATTAAACCATAGACTTCCACAGCTCACCGCAGGCAACCTCCTGCTTGTTCTGGCATGACCTCTAAATGCCAGGGTTATTGTTTGCTTCCAACTGGCAATTAAACAATAATAAGAGCTTTATTTTAATAATAAGGGCTTTATTTTTGCCATGAAAGTGTGACATGAAATTAAGCAATGCATTCCTTGTGACCCGGTAAGTATTCAGCAGATTGCATCGGCATGCATCAGCTGATGGATATAATCAATGACTTTAATGCACATTCTCCAATAGTTCATGAATTTGATCCTTGCCAGTTGTGTAGCGGGGCTGGGGCAGTCCTCCCTCTTGCAGTGACCTCTGACTCTTCCCTGGGTGGGTGGGGGTGCACAGAGCTTGCCACCAGAAGTGACAGCAGTGTTGAGGGGCCTTCCTGCCTTCCCCTGTTTGGCTCCAAACTGAAGGAATTTGGAAGGCAGGGGGTGAAGTGATGACATAGAGGGTGACTTGACGGTGTCATCACATTGCGAGTGATGACTAGTCCGATGATGCCATTTATCCTTGCACCCATTTATAACAAACCTTTCGTCGTGCACTGAGTGGGAATGAATGAATGAATAGCAATTCATGACCAGTGGATAGATCCACAGATGAGTCAGAAATGCTGTGATACACCCACATTTTCACAAAATTACTTAACACCCATTCTCACCAAAAGAACTGAGCAATTAAACAATAAGCTATGAATTTCTACTGAGCAAGAAGGCATCTTTGTAAGTTTTTTTTTTCTTATATAAGGCTGGAAGAAAGCAATTGTCCCTATTCAACTCACAATGTTCATCTCTTTCAGCGGCTACTCGCTGTTGTAAAAAGCAATAAATACAGGCATGCCCCGATATCCATTGGGGTTCCATTCTGGACCCCACCGTGGATTCTGGGGGTGCCTTTTTAAAGATAGGGGAACATCAGTGGTTTTGTTGCAACAAGGGAAAAAAAAGAATTTTTTAAAGTCTTCTCCTACCCTTTTAATAGGTGTCCCAGTTTCTCTTGTATCCATGGATAACTGAAACCATGGATATCAGGGCATGCCAAATTGTGAGATTCATTCATTCATTCATCTTGCTATGTAATGGCTTTGTGAACAATTTTGGTAGGAAAAAAAATATAAGGAGTAAAGTAGTGGAATGTAATGAATATGCCAGCGAGGAAAGGAGTCTGTTGATGGGGTCATCCATGGAAAAAATTAAAATGATAATCTAATCAGATAGATCATTAGGTAGAGGTGAACATAAGAAGTTGTCTTATATCAATCTGACCATTGGACCATCTAGCGCAGTGGTATTCAAGCTTTCTAAACCGGGACCCACTTTTTAGAATGGCACTTGTGTCCGGACCCACCAGAAGTGATGTCATTATCCTGGAAGTAATGTTGTAGCAGGAAGTGACATCATCAAGCAGGAAGTGCTGTCATTGTAACATAATTAACTGACACTCGTGAAATGCAAGTTGCCATTCTTGGACTGCAGCAATTGTAAAATCATGAAACATCCCTGACAGGATGTCTCACCAGGAGAAGTGAGAGGGGCGGCGGCCAGGAAGAGGGCCTTCTCGGTGGTGGCCCCCCAACTCTGGAACACCCTCCCCTTAGAATTGAGAACTGCTCCCTCTTTGTTTACATTTCGGCGGGGGCTGAAGACCTTTTTATTCCAAAAAGCTTTTAACTGTTGACAGGCTAGCTGGCTGGCTGGTTTGTTCATTTTTATATATGATCCACTGGGCGTGTTGTTTTAAATTGTATCTGTTTTAATTTTGTTGTTTGTATCATTTTTTAACATTGTTTTTAACTGCTTTGTAATGTTAATTTTATATTTTATCTTTTTTATACTGTAATGCCACCTTGAGCGCCTCTGGGCGAAAAGGCGGGGTAAAAATCAAATAAATAATAATAATAATAATAATAGACCATTATCACGCTCAACGGGGTGAGCTCCCGTTGCTTGTCCCAGCTCTTACCAACCTAGCAGTTCAAAAACACCTAAAAATGCAAGTAGATTAATAGATACCACTTTGGTGGGAAGGTAACGGTATTCCGTGCGCTACGGCGTATAGTCATGCCAGCCACATGACTACGGAAGCTTGTCCTCAGACAAAACGCCGGCTCTACAGGCTTAGAAACGGAGATGAGCAGCGTCGCCTACAGTGGGTCACGACTAGACCATTCGGTCGTGGGGAAACCTTTACCGTTTTTTTAGCCAGTCACCACTGCCAGGCAGAGCTCTACAGGGTGAAAGATGGGATCTTTTCCTACCCTACTTGGATATGTCAAGGATTTGAAGCTGGAACAATCTGCATGAAAAGCATGTGCTCCACCAGTGAAGCACAGAAGTCCCCTTCTTCTGTGTTTCTGAACAGCTTCAAGAAGATGCCCCAAGTAATGAAAGTTAATGAAATATCTTAAGACCTACCCCGATAGACCTGACTCCCAGTGCATTCAGCAAAATATGAGCACAAATCCCTTCTGAAGTTGTTTTGCATTAAGGCAATTCTGAATTAATTTTGAGATATCAGGTTTCATTTATTTATTTATTTTGCATCGCCTTATGCTCACTGGAATGGGGTAGGTGGATATTAAAAAATGATCAAGTGATGAAAATTGGATCACATCAGTTTCCAAAACCATTTTGTGTTCTGAATTATCACAGGGCCATCAAATGCAGCAGATGGAGCAGAAAGTAAGTTGTTCTCTCTTCTTCCCCCTTTCAATTTAAAGGACATCGTTAATACAGAAGTAGAAAATGTCCGACCTCGTTGGAAAATACATGGACTTTACTGCAGAGACTGACAGCTAAATTCATAGATGAGCTTTAATACTTAGCCACACAGGAAATTTATCTGAACTAACTGTACCATGATTTTTACATTTAGCATGGGAGCCAAGCTACCCACTAATACCTACCAACTGGATGCCCATAATTCACTGGCCTGTTCTTGAAGACGACTCTATTTCTACTGGTGTCTACGGATGACAAATAACTTTGGCAAAAGGGCAAATAGGGACAGGTGTTGCTTGGGATTTTGCCGAAATCCTCTCTTATTAATATCAATAATATTTATTATTATAAATATAAGAAGATTTAGTCGAGAGGGCAGAAGATTTAGTCGAGAGGGTTAATGCCTCCGTTTGCCTGAAGATAAGAGCTGAAGATCTGAAGGTCGCCAGTTCGGGACAGCCGGAAGTCTCTGTGAGCGGCAGACCTCGTTAATTGTGGCTGATTAATTGCGGCTGATTAACAGCTGAGCTTCGGCTGCCTTGTGTGAGGGGGAGTTGTGCCGAAGTTCAGCCGCTTCTCTGGTGGGAGCAGGGAAGCCGCTTATCAGCCAGCAAAAAGACAAACTGGTGGCCAGAAAGGACTAAATCCAGAAAGATCCATCTGTATGTGTGTAGTTCTTGAAAGATAGAACATTTCTGTATAAATTGTAAAAACCTTCAGGTTTCTGAATAAAGTCTGCCCATGTAAACTGCCTTGAGTATAGTCATTAGAGAAATCTGGTGACCTAAGAAAGGCGGTATATAAATCCAAGCATCATCATCATCATCATCATCATCATCATCATCATCATCATCATCATCATTATTATTATTATTATTATTATTATTATTATTAACATCTGCAATGTGGTTTGTTTCTTCATTTTTCACATGTTTATACCACCCTTCCTCCAAGGAGCTCACGGTGACGTACGTGGTTGTTTCCCTCCTTTTGTCCTCGTAACGACCCTGTGAGGTAGGTGAGCCTGAGAGATAGTGACTGGCCCAAAGGTCACCCAGAGCCCAATCCTGAGGGCTCTATCAGTGACGGTATGGCTCTAGATGTTGTAAACATGTTGCAAAGCATGTCTCCAGCACCTCATGAGAAAGGAGTGCTGGCCCTGGGCGAGCACCAATGGCGCTGAAGCTCAGAGCCATAAGAACATAAGAACATAAGAAGAGCCCTGCTGGATCAGGCCAAAGGCCCATCTAGTCCAGCTTCCTGTATCTCACAGCGGCCCCACCAGGTGCCCCAGGGAGGCATGAGACAACAAGAGCATCCTGTTGCCACTCCCTTGCACCTGGTACTCTGAAGTAGCCTACTACTGATGTAAGGAGGTTGCACAATCCATCATTGCCTATAACCCATGATGGACCTTTCCTCCAGAAATCCGTCCAATCCCCTCTTAAAGACATCCAGACCAGATGCCATCACCACCTCCTGTGGCAAGGAGTTCCACAGCTTAACTACCCGGTGGGTAAAAAAAGTACTTCCTTTTATCTGTTTTAACTCTCCCAACCCTCAGTTTTAGCAGATGCCCACCATAGTGCCACCATTGCATCACCATACTGTGGTAAGTGTTACCACATACCAATAGTGAGGTTTTGGGGGGCCTGGGAAGGGTGTAGGGAAGGCTGGACAGTGGGGGAAGGGAGGAGCGGCTCCAGGAGGGGGATGAGACTGACAGTGGCACTCACCGCTGCATCTCCAGCCCTCCATTTTGAGCTTGCAAGCCCAACATGCATTGCTTCAGTCTTCAGCTACAAAATGGCAGGCGGACCCTGGAGTAGCCCCATTGTGGGGCCTGCGGCTTTCCTCAGGGGAATGGGATGAACAGTGCCGGTGGCTTCTGCGGGTCTCACAGAAAGCAGCAGTGCCCATTCTATGGGAGCCTGGCAGTTTAGGATTGGGCGGCCTGAAAGCTTCCTGGCTGAGCGAGGATTTGACTCTGAATCTTCCAAGTCTACGTCCAGCTCTCAAACCACCACACACAGCCCTGGCTTTCCCCACCCTTTAGTGAACAGTATTTCTTATGATGCCGATTGTATGCATTTTGTACTTGAGCAGAACATTCTGTGTATTCCTATGTGTTTTTCCAATGGTGTCAGTGGACCAGCTCTTTGGATAGGAAATGTTTAAAGGTTTGATTCCCCCCCCCCTCTGCAATTTCCCTGGATTTATTTATTTGTTTGTTTTGCAAATGAGAATGGAGCAGAAATCCAAGAAATGCACACCAAGTTCAGAAGGAGAAGTAACAGAGGGTTCCAGCCACCTCTAGTTTTGGCTTTTGGCTGTTATTCAATACTGGTCTGTATTATTTATGAAGCTCTGTAGGGCTTATGTCCCAGAGAGACAGTTCTTTTGCTCTTCTGCATCTTGACGGATATTCATTTTGTATCAGCTGAACTGCTTTAGTTAAGGACGTAAATAAGGGGGAGGCAGGGCAATCATTTGAAGGATGCTCCAGCTTTCAGATGCTGTTTGTGTTGATGCATCTGGGGGCCAGGAGACATATCAAAAGCAAAATGCAGAACTTTTGGGGGGGTTGTGTGTGTGTGTGTGCGTGTGCACTTGCTTTGGGCTTTGTTGGGGGTCCCCAATGGTGAGGTCCATCCACATTTTGGGAACCAGGTTCGCATGTCAGCTGCTCCTCCCTCCCCATCTGGCTTGGGGCACAGGTGAAACAGGTGAACAGGTGAACAGGTGAAAGACCAGCTTTACCACTGTCCCTGCCTAGCTTAACATGCAATAGTAGAATGCAGTGAGATCAGGCATTCTGTAAAAAGAATAGTGGGAGAAGGACTACCCAATGCTGCTGCTGCTCCAGGCCTCCCAGTAAATGCAACAGGGAGAACACAGCATCAATAGTCCATTCTCTTTCTCTAGTAATGGTACTCAATTGCACCCAGCTTCTGACATGAAGCTGCCAGACCTCATTGTCTCAGGAGTTGGGTAGGCACGCATGTGGGCTGTTGCCCCAGCAGGCCCCACCTGTGAAGCCACCTCTGATGGAGAGTTGGCTTTAAACAGAGCTGACCTGTCCTCATGCCAATGGTTCAACTCTTCTCTGTGCTTGTGTGGGGTGGCTTTTTCCGACAGGGGAGTGGATTTGCTCTGGAGGTGGGGTGGTAAAACTGACAGGGCGCTGGAAGTTCTGGAGCAACTGTGGTGGCCATGCTGATCTCCCTAAGGCATCTTTGTGGACTCCCCTTAGAGCAAGGCATTTTGAGCAGAGTCGTAACTAGAGCAGAACCTGTGGGGTATCTGCCCCGGGTGCTCTGCCAAGAGGGGGCGCAAGACTGTCCCTAGGCTCAGCCCTAGATATAGAGCAGGTGTGAGCTGCAGCTAATTTCCGTGCTCCATTCTGACTCTTCTGGAAGCCGGGAGCCTCCAAAACAGACGGAATGTTGCATGCAGAGCAGCTGCAGAGGCTGCCTCCTCCTTCAGGGAGAACCCAGAAGAGACTGCCTTCAGGCTGCTTGCAGCACAATCCCAATGTGAGTGCCTGGCTGCTCCTGGAAATGACATCATGATGCCATACATTGCCATGATGTCACTAGCGCCAGGCGTGACATTGTGACATCACTGCCCTGGGTGCTGTGGCCTACGTTATGGCTCTGATCTTGAGAAATGAAAAACAGCCACTGCAATGCCAGCTGGACATGTTTCCTAGCTCAGTGCCCATGTTGGGTTGACTCAACATAGGAGTGAGCATAGGATTATTAAGCCATTCCTTTTATTTCATTTTGTCATTTTGGTCTTGGCCCAGGGTTTCCCCCTGAACCCTCTTTTTAAGATGCTGTGAATTGAATGAGTGGAAAACAGCAGTCACATCTTGAAAAACCCAGGCACGGTTTTTGATTCGTTCGAACACCACTGTCGCTTCCCAAACAGTGTCCTCCCTGTTGTCATTTTAAACAGACTCATGACCATTCTTGGTAGGAACGTCTTATTTGTCTGAGAATAATAAATGTAATTAATGCCCCATACAACTATCATGCCAATTTAAAATACTGCTCACAGAGAGCACTTAAGACGGCTTCCCTTTTTTCCTGAATGAATATTTAAACGCTCAAGCAAGATTTCATGAGCATTCATTCCTTTCTTGTGCAAGAACACAAGGCACATTTTGCAGCCCCATAATCTGCCCCAGTGCGAGCGGTTTAGGCAATGATATGAAGTCATAATGAGCTGTGCTTTCCTTGTGCAATGTACTCGGTGCGTAATTGCTACATGTCTTTCCTTGGGAGCAGTTTAGAAAATTATGAAGTAGCAACAACAACTCCAGTCTGTGGTGCAACACATAACTTAAAAGATGATTTTTATCTTCAAATGGAGACTAGAATTTGGTCCCTGTGGCCAAATATAACCCTGATGAGCTCAACAGAAATTTAATCTAAGTGACACGTGACTCAAAACCCCACCCACATATGTAAACCAAGCACACACCTGAACACCTTCTGCCGTTAAAGACCTTCTGGGGGAAATTTGGAATTCAATAATGCATGCAAGCTTTTGAGTCCTACAAGGTCTTTTCATCAACTAAGTACTGAGGTGGAGGCTTCACATCATTTTAACGAGGACTTGCTTGGACATTTAGAATTCTTTTCAGACTCCAGTGGGGTTAAAATGGCCCCATCTGCAACCAGCTTAATGCTGGGTCAGGTTTTTCTGAGATGATTGGGTGGATCTGAGATGATTTGGTTGAAGTAGGAAATCTTCCATCTGGAATATGTTTCCTCCTAATAATAGGCATACTTCATACATTGAAATGGTTTGGAGGGCTCTCTCTCTCTCTCTCTCTCTCTCTCTCTCTCTCTCTCTCTCACCCCCACACACACACCACACACACACACACACACACACACACACACACACCAGTTGTATACATTTCCTTTCCATCAGTAAGCTGATCATGGGAGATGTTAGATGTTGATCATGTTGGGTACAGGTCTAAGACTCACCTAATGCCTACCCAGCCAACCCAATGCCTTGCCCCAGTCACCACCACAGAATTTCCCTACACATTTATGGAGAGATAGGGAGGAATTGCCACCAATGTCCACTGCTGTTCAGCATCACACATCACTTGTAAGTTGGGGTGAAGCCCATGCAGAGCTTCACTTGCAGCCTGATGCCAACAGTGAAACAAGCAAACAAACTTGCAGTCCTCTGTCCAAGTTTCAGTGTTTAGCCCTTAGAATCCATACCCGCTTTGCTATGATCTAATTTCTCATGTGGGTGGCGATGCATTCAAGAACTGAGAATGGGAAAGTGTTAAATTTCCCGTCTGTATGGAAATGCATCCAAGAAATATCGTGGAGAGCAGGAAACTCTCAAGCCTGCACTAAGAACAAGGTCAATTCTTTGTTCATTTCCCCTTCCAACCAGAGCAATAACAGGACAGAGCCAGTAGACAGTCCTTTACATAAGAACCCCTCATTTCATGTCATGGTCCTTTGGAAATTCCTTTCGAAAATTATCCATGCAAGGAATGTGGGGAGGCTCAGAGAGTTTCTCCAACCCCTGTCCCAATTATACTTAAGTCAAGCCACACAACTGAAGAAGATCTGTTGTTGTTCAGTTGCTAAGTCATGTCCGACTCTTTGTGACCCCATGGACCACAGCACGCCAGGCCTCCCTGTCCTCCACTAGCTTCCGGAGTTCGCCCAATTTCATGTTCATCGCTTCGGTGACACTATCTAACCATCTCATCCTCTGCCGCCCCCTTCTCCTTTTGCCTTCCATCTTTCCCAGCAGGAGGGTCTTTTCTAAAGAGTCCTCTCTTCTCATGAGGTGGCCAAAGTACTTGAGCTTCAGCTTCAGGATTTGTCCTTCCAGGGAGCAATCAGGCTTGACTTCCTGTAGGATTGCCTGATTGGATCTCCTTGCAGACCAGGGGACTCTCAAGAGTCTTCTCCAACACCAGAATTCAAAAGCATCTATTCTTCAGCGCTCTGCCTTTCGTATGGTCCAGCTCTCACAGCCATACATTGCTACTGGGAAAACCATAGCTTTGACTATGCAAACTTTTGTTGGCAGGGTGATGTCTCGGCTTTTGATTAAGTTGTCTAGGTTCGCCATATCTTTTCTCCCAAGAAGTAAATGTCTTTTAATTTCATGGCTGCAGTCACCATCTGCGGTGATCTTGGAGCCCAGGAAAATAAAGTCTGTCAGTGCTTCCATTTCTTCCCCTTCTATTTGCCAGGAAGTGATGGGAGTGGTGGCCATGATCTTAGTTTTTTTAATGTTGAGCTTCAAGCCAATTTTGGCACTTTCTTCTCTTTCACCCTCATCAGAAGGTTCTTTAGGTCTTCCTCACTTTCTGCCATTAGAGTGGTATTGTCTGCATATCTGAGGTTGTTGATATTTCTCCCAGCAATCTTGATTCCAGCTTGTGAATCATCCAGCCCTGCCTTCCTCATGATGTACTCTGCATAGAAGTTAAATAAGCAGGGTGACAGTATACAGCCTTGTCGTACTCCTTTCCCAATTTTAAACCAGTCGGTTGTTCCATGTCCAGTTCTAACTGTTGCTTCCTGAAGAAGATCTAAGAACATAAGAATATAAGATGAGCCCCACTGGATCAGGCCAAAGGCCCATCTAGTCCAGTTTCCTGTAGCTCACAATGGCCCACCAGATGTCTCAGGGAGCACACAGGACAATAAGGTGCCTGCATCCTGTTGCCACTCCCTTGCATCTGCCGTTCTGAGGTATCTGTCAAGGTAGATAGTAAAACACCTCAATCTTGCTGTTGGGATAGATCCAGTCCAGCCTTCCTGAAATCTCCTTATCAGCCTTCTCTAGCACGAATGTCCTAAATTTACTTTGCAAGAAGGGAAGGAAGCAGGCAGCATGGAAGTTTGGAAGCTGTATGGTTGCAGTTCCTCTGGGCTTTGAGACAGAAGGAATTAAATACAGTAGCGATGGAGGTTTCTTAGCAGAGTTATGCTGGACCCCACTGAGAACTGTTGCATGATTTATGTTGTTATTGTTAGAATCCTTGCCACAGTTCTGTAAAATAGTTCCAGATTTCAGATGGGAGGAATGGAGGTTGGGAGGGAGAGGCTTGATGAAATTAACCAAGTGAGATCAGGGCAGAGCTGAGATTGGAACCAGGGAAGAACTGAGTTGGAGCACAGGGCCCAATCCTTCCCAACGTTCCAGTACTGATGCAACCATGTTAATGGAACATGTGCTGCATCCTGGGGGGGGGAGAATATTTGTTCTCTTATCTCAGGGATGCATTGCAGCTGCACGCAGGCTGGAGAGTTGGATAGGACTGAGGCCTACATCTCTCAGGGCACCCCTGCTAACCGGGCAAGAGGCACTTTTCAAATGGTGCTCCTCTTATATTTAGCAGGGGGAGAGTAACTGTCCCTCTTCACCTCTGTGCAGTGTCTTTCTAGTAGCTGTTGCTGGTGGGGTTCTGCATTTTTTTTAAGATTGTGAGCCCTTTGGGACAGGGAGCCATTTAACTTTATTATTACTATTTGCCTGTAAACCGTTTTGTGAATTTTGTGTTGAAAAGCGGTATATAAGTACTGGTTGATTGATTGATTGATTGATTGATTGATTGATTGATTGATTGATTG
>JAJKFI010000011.1:9058415-9070000 GCA_029204185.1 Lerista edwardsae | reverse complement strand
TTGATTGATTGATTGATTGATTGATTGATTGATTGATTGATTGATTGAATCCTATCCAACTTTCCAGTGATGATGTAGCTGTTAGCAACAGGGCGTGCACTGCATTTTGGGATAGGGGGAAGTCACAGAGGCCTCCTCAAGGAAAGGGAATGTTTGTTCCCTTATTTTGGGGCTACATTGCTGTTTCGGAAGATTGGATAGGATTGGGCCCTTAGTCATTACATTACTCTAGCAATGGCTCCTTGCAAGCTTGATGGTCAATGGACTTAAAAGTCATGCATAGAGCAAATCTCTATGAAGTCATGTAATCCTTTAAAGCCATCTAAGCTAGTCTTCGTTAGCATCCTGCATCAAGTTCAATGTTACATGCAGTTAGGATTTTGTGGAAAGGACATCATGGCAAGAAAATAACAGTTTTCTGCAATCAAACGGTGCATAGGAAATGCTTTCTCGTTCCGAACTGGAGTTAGGCCAGCAAAGTTTGGCCAGCATGTTTGGACCACTCTCGGAGCCAGGGAGGGTAGCTCACGTCTGTGTGCTGGCCTCTCTGACTCCGAGAGTGGTCCAAACGTACTTTATGGTGTCCCTTGTGCTGGCCAAACTTTGCTGGCCTATCTGTGCCGCCCGAACTCCAAGTTAGGATTGCACCCTTAATAAAATATGCTCAGTGAACTTAGCGATGTCAGCAGGCAAGCATCTTCCAAATCAATGCCTGCCTTCTTCTTCCAGTCAAATACAGATGGGTCATTGAGCACATTTTTGGCATGCAGTGTGTGTCAAGTTCAATGACTGACCACTTTCAGTTAGTGATGGAAAGACCCCTCTTGGAAACCCTGGAGAGTCACCTCCAAGGCTGTGAAGGCAATACTGACCCAAATGCCAAAGTGTCATGGCGCAGTATGGTTGAGAAGCTGCTAATGACCCAGGATCCTCAGGTCCACTGCTGATCCTGGAGACCACCTCTGGGTCCATAACCTTCATGTGATTGTGGCAAAATCTGGGCACGCTCAGGTAGGATGGAGTAATGGAGGATGGTTCACTAAGGAGCACGGCTAGCCTATCCCTGAGGCCAACTGCAGTGTCTGTCTCAGGCAGTAGACTCGTGTGTCCATCTCTGCCTGTCTTCACTGCTTCTCCTCCTATTTACAGTCTCTGGATTGGAAAAGCAAGAACGGAACAAAGAGGAAAAGTGGGGGGGGGAGAATGCTGAGCTAGAACATTGGAGAGTTGGAAGAACAGAGGCTGGCACATCATTGGGTGAGGGGGCAGCATTTGGCATGCTGCTTCAAGTGCCTGGAAGGCTTAGTCTGACTGCTGAGGAGCATCCTGAAACCTAGAGCTAAGCTGTATGCGTACACTTTAAAACAATTACACCGTCACATTTTAACAGTTGAATGAACAGTCATATATAGTCTGCTATGCTTTATAGATGCATTGACTGTGAATGAAGTGATCTGCTGTCAGACGGAATTACAATATTACAGTGCCATCTAGTGCCTAGCGTTTTTCTCATTGTTGCTCAGACAGATGTTCCTCTATGCTGTATAAAATATACAGTAACTACAGCTGTTGAGCTTAGGGATGCTTCTTTATGAGATAGAACCCTGACATTTGGGACAGCCACATGCAGTCCAACACACTCTGGCTCCTAGACAGATCTGCAAACCAGGCTTCTGTGCACACACACACTTTATCTGTACCTTTGGATGTGTAAAAACTTCATTTTAAATTTAAGCAGTGAACATGTCTCCATGCTAATTTGGAGTGCTAGAATCCATAGATCGTGTGTGTGTGTGTGTGTGTGTGTGTGTGTGTGTGTGTGTGTGCGTGCGTGTGTGCGCATGCACGCGTGTGTGTACGTGTATGCGTGCGCAGGGCTGGTTCTAGGAGTGGCGGGGCCCAATGTGGGGCATTCCTATGGGGCCCCCCACATTCCCCACAAGGCCCCCCAATCACCAAGAAGAGCACTTGTGGAAATAGTTGATGGTGATAGGATGATGTCACTGCCCATTGCTTCCAGGAGGCCCATTTTGGGTACTTCAGAAGCTGGGGCAGCTGAGAGGGCCCAAGGTAAAGCTGCTAGGCTTGCCCCAATGACCCACAATCCTGAGAGATCCTGACTGCAGCAGGAAGCAATATGCTCACTGCACTGGTGCGGGGCCCCCCAAAGTGCGGGGCCCGATGTGATGACATTGGTCGCATTGGCTTAAGGCCAGCCCTCTGTGTGTGCGTGCGTGTGTGTGTGTGCGTGCGTGCGTGCGTGCGTGTGTGTGTGTGTGTGTGAGAGAGAGAGAGAGAGAGAGACAGAGCGAGAGAGAGAGAGAGATGAAAATCTGGCTTCCCCCAAAAATGTGGCATTCCTGGCCTGTGGATCTGTGACCTTTTGCCATCTTTCCTACAAACAGCCACATTACTCATCTGCCCCTTGGTCTCCTGCATCTGGCTCCAAGTATACATGCATACAGTATATGCATGTCCCCTGCACAGCCTGAAATAAAGAGGAATGAAATAGTGACCCTGTATTGCTGCCAACCCCTAAGGAATGAAGGCAGAGTTGTATCACCCACCTCGAGCTCTTTAGCCATCAAGGTTCATTTTGCACTCCTTGCTTAGTGGGGTCCCATGCAATATCCTTGAGCCAAGCAGCCTCTGGAGACTGACTGGTCTTGCAATCCACTAGCCTTAGGGTGCTCGCTTCCTCCCACCCAGGCCAGCTAAACTTAGAGCACCAGACTCATTCCACCAGAACGAAATAGGCAAACAAATCCAACAGCAACAAAAACAACCTTTAATCCAACCTTTAAAAAGACCCTTCAATTTTAATTTTAAGAAAACCCAATTTTTTAAATGACAGTTGTATTTACGTTTCCTGGGTGGGTTTTTTTTTTTCCCCATAACTTTTGATAAAGATATTACACTCTGGTTTGATTCATTGCATGTGGCATTAAATTACAAGAATATGTAAGGGGATGGTGGTATTTGTAATTCACTATTTTGAATTTCAAATTTTCCATTTCACTTTTTCACTATTTTGGCCACTAGTGTCAAACTCAGTTTGTTGCCCCCCTAAAGCTTGTTGCCTGGTGCAATTGCACCCCCTGCACCGCCTTAGTTACACCACTGGATATAACTCTTTGAAATAGATACGAACTGTGTATGGGTGAGTCCATGTCTCCTCCTCCCTCTGGAGGGAAGCCCTGAGGGTACAGCTGCCTGAGCTTCTTCCTGTTAGTACTTCTGCAAACAGGAAGATGCCAAACAGGAAGATGCCATCCTGTGATGAGGGGCAGGACGTCTAGCCGAGAGGGTAAAGGCCACAGTCATGCCCAAAGATAAGATAAGATCTGAAGGTCATCAGTTCTAGATCGCCAGAAGTTTCCGTGAGTGGCAGATCTCGAGAATGCGGCTGATAAGATCTGAGCTGTGTCCAGCTGCCTGTGAGGGAGGAGTTGTGTCGGGCCAGCTGTTTCTTGGTGAGAGCAAGACGTCACATATCAGCCGGCAGGAAGGCAATCATGCAGCTAAGAAAGAAAGGCTGGACTTGAAAGTGTCATCTGAATGTAGCAGTTCTTGTAAGATTAGAACTTGTTTGTGATTGTAAAAACCCTTTGGGTTTAGAAATGCCTGCCTATGTAAACCGCCTTGAATAAAGTCAAAAGAGTAATCTAATGACCTAGAAATACTAAATTAATACTAATCATCATCATCATCATCATCATCATCATCATCATCATCATCATCATCATACTTAGTATTTATATACTAAATTAATACTAATTTAGTATATAAATACTAAGTATGATGATGATGATGATGATGATGATGTTCTTGTCTCACACCTATTGCAGGGATAAGCCAAGGGAGCCCACCCACGATAACCCTGGGGGATAGTTAATGTTTTCCTGAATGAAAGGGTGCATACCTAAATCAGTGTTATTCAAACTGTGGGTCACAGAAAGCTGGGAGCAGTCATCTTGGAAACTGCAGAACTTACAGTGCTCTTGTTATTTTCCTTTTGTGAGTGCTAACAGTTGGAATTTTCAAGTGATTTGTGTTTTTTTGTGTTTTTTGTTTTAAAGGTTTTTAGTGTAGTGCTTTTACATCCTATTTTGTCTTCATCTTGCTTTCTGTCAGGGATATTTCATGGTTGTACAATTGCTGCGTTCCAAGAATGCCAATTTGCATTTCAGGAGTGTCTTTTTATTATGTTGCAATGACTGCACTTCCTGTTTGATGATGTCACTTCCTGCCACAACATCACTTCCAGGTTAATCACATCACTTTTGGTGGGTCCCGACATGATTGCCGTTCTACAAAGTGGGTCCTGGTCAGAAAAGTTTGAATACCACTGACCTAAATCATACCACTGTTACATGAAGCTTCAATGTATAGCTTCAGTGCAACACAATTCTGGACAATCTTTTCTTGGAGCTAGCAGAAAAGTTCAGGGGGAAAAAAGGCATGCAACCTTCATATTTACCTATTTGGGTTCCTCCTCCTAGGAACTGCACACAGCTGAAGTGCTTCAGTCAGTGGAATGGAAAGCTATTTGGTCCTGGCAAAGCACTGCTTTGAGTGGGATCTTGATTCTATACAATACTGCAACAGGGAACTCAAGGGAATGTGTTTATGGGGGAGTTCAAGTGACAGCAGGCAATTTACATAAGCACCCAATTCCAATTGTAATGGGCCCTTCTAAATGCCAGAGCATGCCTGGTTGCAATGCTGAAGTAGCAATTGAGCCACAAAGAGCATCATCCGCACACAGGGAAAGAATGGGCGCACACCCTCGCAAGGTGGAAACTGGAGAGGTTCCCAAGAATGGGATGGAATTGGTTCATTGATTTTCATTTTGTATTACAGTTTTGAGGATGATGGCACCTGTGCTGGAGGATTCTCCAAGAGATCTATGCAGTACTTCACCTGCCCTTTACTTGTATAATCTTCAAATGCAGGTACCTGCTAATATTTATACAAATAGACAGCTAGTGATCATCTCAGGCAAGTTCAGGACAAACCAAAATAATCCTCAGAAATCACTTTAGCTGCTGCTACACCAAGAAACATCTCGTTGCAAGTAAACTAGAATTGGCAAACTTGTTCAACTTGGCCCTCTCCTTGACCACACCTTTCATAAAATCCCAACCAAGGTTTTGTGCTTTGATCAGGGGTACCATCAATGGCTGGCTGGTTTGGGCACTGTCCTAGGGCCCATGTCTATCAAGCTGCCCACACTGGAGAAGTTGACCTTTAAACTATCCATACCATTGGCAATGCTGGCACCCAAGAAGAGTGAGCAAACTCACCCAGAGGCATAATGTGCATTGCCAGTGCTGGGGTATTGTGTCCCCCAAAAGTCAGAAGCATCCAGCCCAGTGATGTCATTCAGGGGGAACGGACCAGAACGGGCGTTCCGGATCCTAACGGGCTCCGTGGCTGGTTCCGGGTTCCCAACAAGTGCCAATCAAAAGTGAGTTCCTGTTCCTAAATCATTTGAATGACACACTGATCCTGCCCCCCTGATGAGAATGCTGGGGATGTTCTTCTCAGGGTTGAGACTTCTGCGCACTTCTTCTGCCTTCAACTGAGGGTGCAATCCTAAACTCAGTTAGGCAACATAAGCTAAGCCAGCAAAGTTTGGCCAACACAAGGGACACCATCAAGTATGTTTGGACCACTCTCGGAGTCAGAGAGGCCAGCACACAGACGTGAACCATCCTTCCTGACTCCGAGAGTGGGCCAAACACGCTTTATGGTGCCCCTCGTGCTGGCCAAACTTTGCTGACTTAGCTTATGCCGGCCTAACTCCAGTTTAGGATTTCATTATAAATCTGGGAGAGGTGTGCAGAAGCTGCATCATCCTGCCCCCCAGGGAGAGTGCTGGTGGCATTCTCCTTGGGGTCAGGGCTTCGGGGCATCTCTCTCTGCTTCACTTGAAGCCTGGGATAGGTGCACAGAAGCCAGCAGCCTGTACTGCTGATGATCAGGATCTCAGGATTGGGCCCTTTGGGCCCAGTGGGCCAACTCTGACCTGGTCAGCTGTATATCTGGTGCAAGTATATGTTGAGCAGGGAAGATGGGTCAGGATTTAGCCTGTGCTGCCACCGCCAAACATACCCACTTCTGGGTCCACTCCACTCTCCTCCTTGCTCACATCACCACCCTGATATGTGGATGCATAACAGTGTCTGTTCAGTGCCACAAAATCCCAACTTGCTGCTGCATTTTTCCAGTCCCGTTGGCATACAACAACTTTTAGCCAAGTAAAATCCCAGACCCTAGTAAGTGAGTGTCAGCCCCATCCTAATCACCAGCGGTACGTGTGTCCCGTCGACTACATATGTTGCAAATGTGCCATAAAGCATGCCTGTGACACTGCACCACTCGTGCTGTAGGCTTCTGCATGCCTCTCCAAGGCTTTAATTGAATTTTTAGGGGTGCACAATTTGCAGGGGACAAGGGGCAATGGCCAACTTTGCACACCTAAGAATTTTGCACCCAGGACAACCGCCCCTATGGCCCTTATGCTGTCACAAAGCACTTTGCAGCAATTTTGTGGCAGGCCTTCAGTACGATTGGGCCATCACTCTCATCTAAGGAACAGGGAATTAAATTGTGATTTTTTTAAAATCTGTTGCAATACAATAACCGTCCAACTCCATCTCTTTCCCTGACTTCCATCCATGTCAATTTTTTTTTCCTTAGGAGGGTCCCTACTATGATAGAATTGGATATTGACTCACACCTAACGAGACATTCTAAATCTCTGGAATATCTAGATGTGTGTGTTTGAATTGACTCGCATCCTTTCGGTTTTCAATGGAATGATCCATTCATATACTCGCTCTGAATTCTCTCATTCTGTGCATTCCTGACTGGCATGCACAATGTTCTCCTAGCTACCAAGCTAAACCTTTGCATTCTGGTGCATTTCAAGGCTCATGGACCCATCTCCTAATGATGGTAACATTGTGTGATATGGGGAGGTCCTTCTTGTCTCTTCCTGTCAGTAGATTTCAAATGCCACAGCCCCCCCCCCCCCAACGACCCCACACAGCACATTACTCATGTATATCATGAAGGCTGTAACAATGCAGAGCGTCAATTATGCTGCTGTCAAGAAGACACAGGAGAAACATGGAAGGAATGTTGATAAGTGCTGCCTACAGTCTTTTATTGTGAGATTGAAATATTGCCCAACTTTGAAATGTTGATAGACCTAAGAGAGAGGTCAAGAAGAATGAGATATGTTTTTTGTTATATGTGATGACTGGCTTGCAGAAAACATAAACTTCCATCCAGGGGAAAATAAGAACCGGGATATTAATTTCATATGTTGAAAAGGGAAGAAATGTTTTAGCAAGTCTCCTTCTTTGGAAGAGGATATCACATTTTAGGATTCATCTCTCTTCCACTTTTGAAATCTGCTCATCTGAATTGGTCTAAAGTGGTGTGCGTTTTAATTTGTTTTCGTTTGGGTTTCAAGGAGGGAAGACAATATATATTGTAAGATGGAATAGAATTGTTATTACTGTTATTACCCACAAACCCACCAATAAAAACGCCAGGGTGGGCTTGGCACTTTATGGATAACAACCAGAAAAGGCAGCAGTGCTAAAACTGGGGAATTTAAGGGTGCAGTCCTAATCACTCTCGGTGTCGGGGAGGATGCTCTGAGAGTGGTTCAAACATACTTTACTACGTCCATTGTGCTGGCCAGACTTTACTGGCCTAACTGTGCCGGCCAAACTTTGGGTTAGGATTGGCTCCAAATGGCTCTAAATGGCTCCAACCAGTAGTGCTATCCAGCCGGTATGCTGGGCGGGGCTTACATTTGATCGGCAGTCTGCCCGTTGCGTCATGCCGCGTTCCACCACTTTCCCGCACGCTGGGGCGTGCGGGAAAGTGGCGGAATGCGGCGTGACGCAACGGGCAGACTGCCGATCAAACGTAAGTCCCGCCCAGCGTACCGGCTGGATAGCACTACTGGCTTCAACCCACCATGCAGGGAACCAACCCAGTGGAAACAGTCCTGGCCGTCTATCTTCCCTACTCACTGAATGGGCAACACAATCCGACTCGAAGCCAAACATAGTCCAAGCCTATGATGGTCATTTATAGTCCCCCCCAAAGGGTCAAGGCAGCTGAACCGCTATCCCGCAGGATGAAGCTTGCCAGTCCTAGCCAGTAGGCTTGCCAGCCAGCCTTATTGAGCCACTCGATCATAATCAGAGTGGTTAGGCATACCCACCCGCCCCAACCTTGCTGCCTTAATTTGGACACCAATGATCATCACTTGCCAATACGTCCTGGCATGCATCGCGCCAAGTGACCATACTAAAGGAAGAAACACCATCCCGAACCAGGCAGTCTGTCATCCTTAGCCAACCTGGATGGTGGTAAAAATAAACTCATAGGGCAGGAGGTTGCTGGCCAGGACACAAATGAGCTCGCCCAGGCACTGCTGGCCAAGCTCAGCTCAGCTGTTCCTCTGGGCATCGAGGCACCATTGGATTGGGCTGTCAATCACAGAGCGCAATCCTAACCTGGAGTTAGGATGGCACAGTCAGGCCGGTAAAGTTTGGCCAGCACAAGAGACACCCTAAAGCATGTTTGGACCACACTTGGAGTCAGAGAGGCCAGCACACAGACGTGCACCGTCCTCCCTGACTCCAAGAGTGGTCCAAACATGCTTTAGGGTGGCCCCAGTAATGGCATCTAAATGATTTAGCAACAGATACTCACTTTTGATTGGCACTTGTGTCGGGGCCCGCCCACCGGAAGTGAGGTCATAGCCGGAACCCAGGAACTGCCCCCAGGAACTGCCGCGCCTCCTCAGTAGGCCACGCAGCGGCCTGGGAGAAGGCCCGGGAGTCCCGGGCCTTCTCCGGGGCCACTGCGTGGGCTACTGATTCCCCCCCAGTAACTGCCACACCTCCTCGGGAGGGAGCCCCAGCCAGCCTACCTGCTCACACTGCTGCTTCCATCGGTCTCCCTCGCTTCACTGCCTGCCTGCCTGGCTCTGAGAACGTGCAGGCAACTCAAATATGCAAGCAATTCAAACGTTGCAGGGGGCGGAGTGGAGCGCCGATGGAGTCGACGAGTGGGCGGGCGAATGGGCGGGGCCAGCCCTAATCCTAGGAACGGGTACTCGCGTACCCCCGCGCACCCGCTACATGACATGTCTGGGTGGCCCATATGCCAGCCAAACTTGCCTGGCCTAACTGTGCTGGCCTAACTCCAAGTTAGGATAGTGCTCTTAATTAAGATTCCTGCTACATTCCAGGAGGGGGCCTCAGTGTCTTACCTCTTCCTCTGCTGCAGCCCAAATGCCTGCAGGAAGTCATCATTCTTGGAGGGGAGGGGCCAAATTTTCATTAGTCTTTACCAGGCCAAGGGAGGAACTGGTAACACTGACTCTAGCTCTGTTGCTGCTAGATGGAAGCATAAAGACATCCGTGATCCCAAAAGACACTTCTGGAAGTGAAACCTGGTAAACACAAACCTTTATCTTTTTCCATTGACATCACATATTTGGGATAGCCTGTGCTGCTAGGAACCAAAGTGTTCTGCACTTTGAAGCTGTGAAGAAGCCCTCCTATGACATAAAGTTAGGAAGATGTTGTTCTTTGTTCCAGATTGAGATGCATCTCAAAATGCTCTCACTTTGAAGAGGATTGGGGGGGGGGAGAATAAACAGAATGGTTGTAATTTGATCACATTCAAAAGGGATCTTGCAGCAAACCAAATGGACTTTCCGGAAACACCCCTTTTCACAATTGCTTTAGAAGCTCATAGTGTTTTCGCTGTTATGACCAGGTTGAAATTGGTATTTAAATTAATTATGACAGCCATATCAATGAGACATGAGCCTTCTCAAGCTAATTAGAGTCTCAGAGTTTTTAATTTGACGTCTGTCTTGGTGTAATATCTACTTTATGCATTAAATTAATAAAATTAAGATGGCATCATTATAAATTTCCACTTTTATAGTTCCATAAGTTCTACAATTACACGCCATATTTAAATGATAATTGAATGAGACTAAATAATGATGTTCATGTGCACGTTCTTCCTAACTTTGAAGAAGGGTATGTATATGAGCTGCAAAAGGCTAAGCAATGTGCAGGGGGCATATCATTCTTCCATGAGTCTCATTCAGAACATATTTCAACATGCAAGACAACTGGGGGCAATTATAAGAGCAAAAATGGAATGAAGCTGTACAGAAATCCAATAGCAAATGTTCAGTTGCTGCCAAAAAAAGTTTTCCATCTATCCAGGTTATTAGAGTTACATTGATTCTCCCATTGCCCATGAATATAGCTGCAGTCCTATACACACTATCCTGGAGGTAAGCCCCATTGAGCACAATGCAACCCACTTCTAAGCAAGAATTTTAGATTGTGAGCCCATTTGGGACAGGGAGCCATTTAACTTTTTATTATTATTATTATTATTATTATTATTATTATTATTATTATTAGCCTGTAAACCGCTTTGTGAACTTCGTGTTGAAAAGCGGTATATAAGTACCTATTGATTGATTGATTGATTGATTGATTGATTGATTGATTGATTGAATTGGGCCATAGGTGGTCTTTGGCATGCCCCTGCCTCTCAGCCTTAATTCCCCAGCTTCAATAGTTAATTTTATTTTTTTCACATTTTTTATACCACGCTTCCTCCAAGGAACTCAGGGTGGGTGTAATGGAAATTGTGGAAGATTACCCCAAGGGGAGAGGGAATGGTATCAGCAGAGGCCCCTTGTCCATGTCAGCCAGGAATGGCAGGGTTAACCCCCGAGCCTTTGATTGCACCTAGTTCACAGCTGCAGCCTACTAGGAAGATGAGGACCTGGGGAATAAAGGTGGAAGCTTGAGTGTCAGGCAGGTTTGGGTGCAGACAGGTGGAAAAGGGTTCTGGAGAGAAGAGTGGAAGGAAGGAGTTTGGAAAAGCTTAGGGATGGACTGGATGAAGGATACTCGAGGTTGCTATGACTGGGACTGTGATTGGCACTAAGGTTGCTATTGGAGACTGGGGAATTATTGTGTGGTGCCATACCTCTGGAGCCACTGACTGGAGGAGCAAGGAGGATCCATTTGGCTGAGCAGGCAAGCTGACTGCATTTTGCCTTTGTTTGGTGGTGGGGTTTAGTGGTGCCTTGTGTGAGACAAGGGTGGTTTTTAATGATAGAAGCTAATTAGTGTACCATGGGCATAAGATTGCAGAGAGGGAATTTGGTATAACAGTGGTGTACATAGGTCCTCCCCGCCTTTTTTGTTCTCACAACAACCCTGTGAGGTAGGTTAAGCTGAGAGATTATGATTGGTCCGAGGTCATCCAGGAAGCTTCATGCACTTGTGTCTTCATTCATGAAAACAATGAGCCGTGGGTGGTACGCACATACCATAACAGCTTCAGGATCGGGCCCTAAGCCTTCTCGCATGCGTTTCTGGTGTAGTGATTTCCTGATTTTAAGATGAGTGCTTTGTGCTGCAGTAAAAGACCAATATTTTTTATTATTGTTTTAATTGTATAATAATAATAATAATAATAATAATAATAATAATAATAATAATAAT
>JAJKFI010000011.1:9032347-9058405 GCA_029204185.1 Lerista edwardsae | reverse complement strand
ATAATAATAATAATAATAATAATAATAATAATAATAATAATAATAATACTTGGATTTATATACTGCCTTTTTTAGGTCACCAGATTTCTCTGATGACTATAACTCAAGGCAGTTTACATAGGCAGACTTTATTCAGAAACCCAAAGGTTTTTACAATTTATACAGAAATGTTCTATCTTTCAAGAACTACACACATACAGATGGATCTTTCTGGATTTAGTCCTTCTTTCTGGCCACCCGTTTGTCTTCTTGCTGGCTGATAAGCGGCTTCCCTGCTCCCACCAGAGAAGTGGCTGCACTTCGGCACAACTCCAACTCACACAAGGCAGCCCAAGCTCAGCTGTTAATCAGCCGCAGTTAACGAGGTCTGCCGCTCACAGAGACTTCCGGCTGTCCCGAACTGGCGACCTTCAGATCTTCAGCTCTTATCTTCAGGCAAACGGAGGCATTAACCCTCTCGACTAAATCTTATGTCTAGTCAATCATAATTGTTGGCTGGTAATCATGGATAGCAAATTCATGAAGCAAATCATGGACAGATAACAAAGTTGGGTGCAAGGGGTACCTGATCTGCCATCAGAAGAATCTAGCAGAGACCCTCAGGAAGTGCCAGAAGATCTCCAAATATGGCAGATGCCTTCCAGAGGCTGCAGGGACCTTCAGCATGGGGCCCACAGCCAGTGCAGCCCCCTTAAACATGGCTGGCCGATGCTGGATGCTTCTGAGAATCTCTGTATAGTGGATAATGAGGTGCAGATAATGAGGTATGTAGCAATTCTGCCCCTCTAATGAGGACTGACTATATTTTACAGTCTCCTTTGGGGAAAAAGCTTTTTCCAATAAAAAGCTTTTTATTATTATTTTTCCATAATAATAATAAATGAGTGCACAAGGGTTCAGAAAACCACAGATAACAGAATCCACAGGCATGGTATCCATGGATACAGGGGGACACACACCTGTATTCCCCAAATTTTGCTGCATTCACAGATTTCTTGAACATTCTCTGTGTTCCCGTTAAATGTTTACTTTTCTTAATGTTTTACTTATTGTGATTACAATGTACCTTTTTGTAAACCGCCTTGGGCATTTGCTTCAGCATGGGAAAGGCGGGGTATAAATTCTTCAAATAAGTAATTCTGGGGAGTCAAGGCTTTTCTCCTTGGCATTCTGCTCACTTAAAATTTGCAATCTGAATACTGAGCAGTATTCTAAGCCCACATGCAGTGATAGCATCACACCATGAAGAAAATTCCAAAGGCACAAAAACGTGTGAAGCCAGATCTTTCTAAACTCACATAGGCATTGTTGGGTTTTATCTTGATTTTTTTTTAAAAAAAAAAAAGTTGTCTCCCAGGAACATATATATTCAAATGAAGAAAAGTATTAATTTGCATAGAAATGGGAATATAACATAATAAATGAGAGGATCACCTCCCCTGCTGGAAGATTTGCTTTTGACATTTGTGTTTTAACAGGCAATTAAAATTTAATTTGGGTGATGATGAAAAGCAAATCCCTTTATCCCACACTTGCAATGAAAGTAGATATACCTTGTATTATAAAATGGTATTGTAGCTTAAGGTTCCACGAGATAATAATGTGGAAAAAATATATTAATAATGACATAGTGAAAGGTAGGAGGTTTTGCAGTGGAATGCAACATTTATATGTTCACCTAAATCTAAATCTAGGCTGCGGGGAGCTAGTTTTTGACTTTGACCATCCCCCCCCCCCTGATCCTGAGATTCATTCCCTGTTTAGAATCATTCTATCACTGTATGTAGACCACGGCTTTTCAACTTCTTTGTCTTCTTTGCATTTACCACTTTTTTCCATGTACAACGTTTTACAGGTGCCACTTTAGTGAATACACCACCAGAGGCGGAGGAAGGGTGTAGCAGGAGGTGGCGAGGGCAATGGGCGCTGGCAGCAGCGAGGTGCCACAGCGTGGAAAAACCTGCCCACTTTTTGGCCTGCCCACCCTTCCTTGCTCTCGTAGCGCTCCTTAATGGAGCTCTTCTGGGTGCAGGGAGGTGTGGCTGGGCGCAGACACATCGCCCTGCCCCCGGGCGCGCTTGGAGCCTCGCACGTCTCTGTACACCACTGCCACCATATTATGCCACTAGACAGATAAGCTGTGCACAGGAATGCACAGTTTGCCCCATAGATGAGATCCAGAGTGGACTATGTGGATCGCATGGATGAAAGTGGACACACTCAATCAATCAATCAATCAATCAATCACTAGTATTTATATACCGCTTTTCAACATAAAGTTCACAAAGCGATTTACAGGCAAATAATAACATTAAAGTTAAATGGCTCCCTGTCCCCAAAGAGCTCACAATCTAAAGGAATGGAGAACACCACCAGCAACAGCCATGAGAAAGACACTGTGCTGGGGTGAAAAGGGACAATTGCTCTCCCCCTGCTAAATATAAGAGGACACCACTTGAAAAAGTGCCTCTTGCCCAGTTAGCAGGGGTAACTGCAGGGGTAACACTCTCATCCATGCTATCTGCAGGGGTAACACTCTCATCCATGTAGGATGCAACTCAAACAGGGTACCACATGACAGCAGAAGTGGGCAGGGAGTCACAGCTCATTGAAGAAGACATGCTTTGCATGGAGGAAGACCTTGGTTGAGCCCATGTTTGTACTGTATCTCCAGGTTGGGATGGACACAACCTCTGTCTGAAACCCTTGTTGGCCATTTCCAGTTAGTGCAGGAACAAAAGTGAGCTAGATGGACTTCGTATGGCAGCTTCCGATATTCCTAAAGTTAAGTGCAACGTTAATCCAGGTTTATTTCTGAAGCACAGTCTTGGGACTCAATCCAGGAATGGACGCTGCGCTGATGCTATGCGATCTGACTTGGTAGAAGGCCAACTTCCTGTGAAATGAAGGAAGAATCACAAGCAGGTTGAAGGATGGTGAGGAGCCAATTTCTGCGTATGTTTCACATTCAGAGCTTCAGAGTATAGCTTGCTTAATGTAGTTTAGTTCTCTACATTTAGGGAAATGGCAGAAAAGTGCCTGACTGTTCTTATCATTCTATTATAACAGAAAAGGGAGCTGAATTTCCTATAATAATCACAGAGGAGCTGCCTTATGCGTGTAAAAGAAAGGAGTTTCCCCCGCCTTCACACAAGAAATGCTATTATTAGCCATATAGGAAGGCATTATGTGTATGTCATCCCCCCTCCCATTTTGCTAAATGACAGCCGCTAAATGCAATAGCAACCGCATGACAAGGGTATTCTTACAACATCAAAAGAGAGAGAAAGGGATTAAAATGAGTTTATTCAGAAGTGTGATTTGTCAATTTCCTCTTATCAGGGAATTTGTGGGACAGCTTTAAACCTAAACACAGAGATCTAGCCCCTTATTTAAATAAGTTAATACGATACAGTGTTCTTAGGAAGGCACGGAAGCCTATCTTTTCTATACAGCAGTCCCTGGAGAAGTCTGCGCTTTTATTCGGTCAGTTGCAAGGTGTCATCCCCTTTTCATCATGCCTCCTTTTATCATCCTGCAGGTCTTGACAGCTTAAAGGTTCTTTTTAGCAGCCGCGGTGTGTGGCAGGATGCAAGCATTTCCGTATGATGGATTTTGCTCCAGCCTCCTCGGTTTTGCCGTTAGAGATTTTGGTTTCCGAAAATCCCTTTCTTTATATTCAAGAGTGACTAACACCATATTTGATAATGGAAGCACACACCCCCCCAAACTATCAAATAAATGCCATACACGGCTAATGCATGGCGAGAAAGGAAGGATTTGCATATGTGTTTGCTTCCAGCATGATATAAGCTGTAAATGATGTTGGCGTTCTGATTCCTTGTTGTGACGGGAAGTCTGCTCCCCAGAAGTCTGTCTAGTTTAGGCAGCTGAAAAAAGCACTTGAACAATTGCAACCCAATATTCTGCCCCACGTGCAGATTAGCTTGCCACCTTCTATGCTGGATTGCTCGCCTACAATGCTGGATTGTTGGTTTAGGAGTAGATTTAAGAGTGGAGTTGTGGCTCAGTAGTATGGCCCAGTAGTAGGACAGGTCACGCCTGAGGAACAGAATGTATGCTACCAAGGCTCTCTGATTGCCACTGCTACCACCTGGTCCACATCCCAGTCCCCGATCTGCAAGCATGAGTAGTGGTTGTAGTGGCAGTGGCAGCATTGCCACAGGAGGAACACACACACACACACACACACACACACACACACACACACACACACACGACAGCTATTTGCCTAACCATCTTCCTTGTGTGGAATCTCCTGTCTATCTTCCTTGATATGCCTGGAGTGATCCCAGCATTCTTCCTGTTTATTTAAAGGAACCATTAAGGGAAGACAGTGGATCATTACCTTTTGCCAGTGGTGAGCCTAAGGGGGGAGGGCAAAGGAGGCAAATGTCCTGGGCTCTGGGTTTGGGGGGGGGCAGCAGTGTGATGCACGCATGCGTGCACTCACATACACACACTGTTCGATGGCTTCATGGCACTCCACCCGGTGCCCTCGGCTCCTCCAATGGTCAGAAGAAACTCACACAGAGTTTTCTCTCAGCATCAGAGGAGCCAGCACTGTTTGGAGCACTGCAAAGCCCAGCAGATTTGCAGCAAGTGTATCAGAGAATGTTGCATATATGCAACAGTGAGCGGGAATGGGTTGGATCGAACAGCCTGCAAGAGTCATAGAGGGCCGGTAGAAGGTCTCGGGTGACTGGGCATTACTCTGCCCTCTAGAGTCCTGCAGGCGGCATTGCATCCAAAATTCCACCAGCAACAAACCACTTCCCTACCACCTTTCCTCAGTCCTTCCTTGTGTGGTCCCTTTAAATAAAACAGGAAGTGCAGGTGCAAGTAGCTCTGTCCACAGTGGGCTGGATGCAGCTGGTGACAGAAGACTGGGGTTTAATGGCATTCCAAGTTTGCCTGCTGCTCCTTGCAGCCTCCACTTGATGCATTTAGCTTTGTCTGTGGGACAGCTCTGGCAGTAAAACACATTCTTCAAAGGCAGTCTTAAGCACAGTGCCTGGGATTTTCAAGTAAAGATGGGAAAGGTCTCATACTGAATCCCTGGAGAGATGCTTTCAGTCCAAGCAGATAATACAAAATTAGAAGGACGAGGACCAATGGTGTCATTCAATATAAGGCAGCTTCATTCATGGGCCATGTGCACTTTTCTAGCCTATGAGTGTCTTAGACAGGACAGCTTAGATCAGTGATGGCGAACCTATGACATGCGTGTCAAAGCTGACACAGCACAATGTTTGGGGTGACACACCAGCATCCATCAATACCTGACAAAAACTGAGTTTGTTTTACTCATTTTTTTTCTTTTTGTAATTATTTGATGCTTCTTTATATAATACAAAGCACCATACATGATTAGACTGTATTTTTGTTTAAATAAATGAATATTTATTATTATTATTATTATTATTATTATTATTATTATTGTTGTTGTTGTTGTTGTTGTTGTTTTTATTTATTTATTTATTTATTTATTTATTTATTGAATTTCTATCCCGCCTTTCTGCCCAAAGGCACTCAAGGCAGCATTACAAAATTAAAACACAATAAAATAATTCCATCAATTAAAAACAATATTAAAAATAAAACATACAACAAGCCAATCCATGGATCATAAAATGTACAAAGATATAAAAAGGATGCAAAAAAAGCCAGCCAGCCTGTCAGCAACTAAAAGCCTGCTGAAATAAAAAGGTCTTCAGCCCCCACCGAAATACCGCCAAAGAGGGAGCAGTTCTTAACTTTAAGGGGAGGGTATTCCAAAGTTGGGGTGCCACCGCCGAGAAGGCTCTCCTACTGGCCGCCACCCCTCTCACCTCTCCTGGTGGCGGCACAGTCAAAAGCCCCCCCCCAGATGACCTCAGAGTACCGGTAGGATTATATGGGAGGAGGCGGTCCCTCAAATACCCTGGGCCTGAGCCGTAAAGGGCTTTAAAGGTCAAAACCAGCACTTTGAATTTGGCCCGGAACAGAACCGGCAGCCAGTGTAGTCGTCGAAGCAATGGCTCGACAGAGTCAAACCAATATGCCCCAGCAACCATTTGAAATGATAAAGAATCATTTCTCTTTTGTTTGGGAGGGGGGTTGACACACCAGCAGAGTCAAGTTAAGCATTTTCCTAAGTTTTGACACACTGAGCCCCAAAGGTTTGCCATCACTGGCTTAGATGCTTTATTTTGAGGTTAAAACTTGAAAATATCCCCGTTTCAGACTTTCTAGGGGTCAAACTAAGGCACAACTTTCAATCAGTGTTTGCATCCTGTCTTTTTGTATCTCGCTCGCTCGCTAGTTCGCTTTAATCAGATGTGAATTGTTTTAGTCATGCTGCATTCAGTATCCAGTTCCCTGCTGATTCTGTAATCAGGGACCAGCTATCAGTTAAATTAACATCCAACCACTGAGACTATTGAAATGCTTATTAAGATTATCAGGCATGGAGTGGGCTGCAGCAAAGCAGTGAAGGTGTGATTGTCTAGTTAAATGGCAGGGCACACAGAAAGAAACAGATTACCCATGCAAATACCAAGAAGTAGAGGCACATATCATCAGAAAACCAGATGATTAGTCATTCAGTATGGATTTCAATAGAGGGATGTGATGGTGCTGTGAGTTAAACTGCTGCTGAGCTTGCTGACCGGAAGGTCGGCAGTTCAAGACCGCACAATGGAGTGAGCTCCCATCGTTTGTCTCGGCGACTGCCAACCTAGCAGTTTGAAAGCATGTAAAAATGCCAGTAGATAAATAGGTACCATTTTTAGGTAACGGCGTTCTGTTCATGACCACGGAAGCTTGTCCTAGGACAAACACTGGCTCTTCGGCTTAGAAACGGAGATGAGTACTGCCCTTACAGTCGGTCATGACTAGACCATTCAGTCATGGGGAAACCTTTACTTTTTGATGGATTTGAATAATCATTTCAGAAACACTGGGGTCCGCTGCCCCAGCAAGCCACATTTCTGGCTTTCAGTGCATGGGCAGCTAACAGCGAAGACCCCTGGGAGCTGTAGTAGGGGTCTTCCACAGTGGAATGTGAAGTGCTGTTTGCATGGGGGATGATTTTTTCCTGTAGCAGCTGTCTCCAGTTTGAAACATTGATGCATATTTCAGAAAAATGCACATTTAATGCACATTGACATAAGCACCAGCAATAGAATTATTAACGAGTACAGGCAATGGAATCTCAAAGGGTGCAGATGCAGTAGCAGCAGAATGGAAGAAAATGAGCTGCAAACTGATGCAACAAACAGTGTGACTTTCAAGGTCCATTTCACACCCTTCACAACAGGTTGCAGATCAAAAATTACATTTGGCCTCAGAATTAATAATAATAATAATAATAATAATAATAATAATAATAATAATAATATACTTCTTTTCAACAAAAAGTTCACAAAGTGGTTTACAGATAAAATCAAATAACTAAATGGCTCCCTCTCTCAAAAGTGCTCACAATCTTAAAGGATGCAGAAGAACACCAGCAAACAGCCCCTAGAAAAGAGACTACGGTGGGGTAAAAGGGGACAGTTACTCTGTTCAACGTAAGAGGAGCATCAAATTTAAAAGTGTCCCTTGCCTGGTTAGCAGCAGATAAGACAAATCTTGCCAGGCTAGGCCAAATGCCCACCCAGTGCAGCATCCTGTTAACCACAATGGTCCACTAACTATTTCTAGGAAGTCTCCAAACAGGGGAAAGAGAGCTATATTTATCTCAAACCATTGCTCTTCTGCATCTGGTATTCAGAGGAACTGAGGTGGCAATGCACAGCCATCGTATCTAGTAGTCATTGACAGACCTGCCCTGCATACATTTGTTCAGTTTCCTTTTGTTTCCTTTCCATTTGTTCAGTGGCCATCACCCCATCTTGGGGCAATGAGTTCCACTCCATGAACAAATGCATCCTTTGTCCATCCTATATTTCTCACCAATCAGGCTGCAATAAAGATACTTTCCTGGGAGTAAGTCCCATTGAACAAGATGGTTCATACTTTCAGTGCACAGTGACTGTGCTCTCAGTTTCGCTGAGTGCAGGATCCTAACCTGGTGTCAGGGCAGCCCAGTTAGGTTAGCAAAGTTTGGGCAGCACCACGGCCACCGTAAAGTGTATTTGGACCACTCTTGGAGTCAGGGAGGATGGTGATACTGTGTGCTGGCCTCTCTGACCCTACGAGTGGTCCAAACCTCCACAACTGGTGTCCCTTGTGCTGGCCAAACGTTGCTGGCCTAACCATCCCAGCCTAACTCCAGGTTAGGATTGCGCTCTGAATGACCTCTGGCTCTAATGAGAGAGGGAGGGAGGGAGCCTTGAATGCAAGCAAGACTTTATCTCAGATGAATCCTTGAAATCTAGGAAACTCTTTTTTTCTTTTTGAAGAGGGGGGGGGAACTCACCAGTGTGACATCTAGCTCACCCTTTCATTTTGTCAGAAGCCAGAGCAATTATGAAGCCATGTCCTTAATGCACATTGCAATGGTTCCTTCTTCCTTTCAACCCTCTGGCCTGGCTGCCCTGTGGGAAGCAGCGGGTTGAGAATGGCAAGGCCTCTGAAGGCACAGAGAGGCGAGTGCTTTAGGAATTGCAGCTGCAGACAATTGCCAAAGCCTGGGCCCCTCTGTCGGCTTTCACAATGAAAGGAAGACGTGGTAAGGTCATACAATAAAGATCTCCCTTACCAAAAGAATGGCACAGAGGAGGGGTCAAGCCTAGTTTGCTTAAGAAGTGCTGGGTTCCATTGTCAACGCTCCACGCCTGTTGATCCTGGGCTGTGCAAGGGAAAAAAAAAAACAACTTGACCAAACTTTCTATTCTGCAGAAAAGTGAGAGTGGTGTGATGGTTGCTCTATGCACTTATCTATTTGTTTGCTTGACTGACAGATTGATTTCTACCCTGCAGTGGAGAAATCCCATTCTACCTGGATTTCCCAAGCAATGGCTCCTGAAGTGACTTTACCTTTGCACACACAATATAATAGAGTACAATACACTCAGTCTTTCATCACAGTATTTTTAAAGAAGTGCAGAATGTCAGTTGCTGGGAAACGAACAGAGTGGGGGAGGTGACAACTATTGGCCTTGCCCTCTGCTCATAGGCTTTTGGGAGGCATTTCGCTGGAATTGGAGGAAACAAGATGTTGGAGTAGATTATGCAGGGCATAGATAGAGTGGATAGAGGGATTTACCCCCTCACACAGCACCAGAACCAGGGGACAGAGAGTTAGAACACTAAAAGAAAAAATTACCGAGCACGTAATTAGTCAGTGGAACTCCTTTCCACAGGATTCCTTTAAAAGAGGAATGGACAGATTTCTAGAAGAAAAGACCATCACAAATTACAAGCTGCCTTGGGTGTGTGCAACCCCTTGGTCTTGGATGTAGGCAACCTCAGAATGCCAGGTTTAAGGCAGTGGCAATAGGATGCAGGGGGGTCTTGTTGTCTCGTATGCTCGTATGCATCTGGTGGGCCACTGTAAGATACAGGAAGCTGTACTAGATGGGCCTTTGGCCTGATCCAACAGGGCTTTTTTTTGTTCTTATGTTGAGTTATTCTTGCTTTTCAACTGGTAGGATGACCAACACGGCTGGTACTTCACTCAACAGATGATACTTGCCCCACTGCCATGAGGATTGCATAAAGCTACTGTACTTGAATGTGGTGATGGATGAGGCAATGATGGCAAGAATGGTCCAGGACATCCCAGTATCTAAGACAAGTGTGGTAGCTGCTACTTGCTACTCAGGGCTGGTCCATTCAGGAGGCCTGTTGAAACAATTGCCTGAGGCATACCAATTGTGTGCTTTTATGTTCTGAGACTGTGTGCCATGGCCAATGGCACAGCTCGGTGTTGTGGCAATGAAGGAGGAAGGAAGCAAGAGTGAAGGTGCCACAACCATAAGTTATTGTGGGGAAAATGTTACAGTTAAAGGCGATTAAAATAAAGGGCAATGCAATGTTCCTTAAGGTGCAATCCTAACCTGTACTGGTGTTAGGCTGGCCCAAGTTGTCATAAAGTGTGTTTGGACCGCTCTTGGAGGCCAGCACACATATTTGCCAAAGAAGATTGTTGGGCACTTCCTGTAAACCCATCTTTTTCTTAGGCCACTCTCACACACATTTGACTACTTACTAAACAAGGTCCCCTACACATGTACGTAAACTCATGACTTGGATGCTCATCACAATGATTCAGCATTCTGCATCTTGCTGCCAAACACATGCCTTGATTCCAGAAAAAAAATAATAATACAAATGCCTAAGGATCTATGACAGTTTTGTCTGCAGTATTATATTGGTGATGGCACATTCACTCGTGAAAGTCATCATAACATACTCAACAATAGATACACATTCAGGGTGCAATCCTAAACTGAGTTAGGCCGGTGTAATCTAAACCAGCAAAGTTTGGCCAGCACAAGGGACATGGTAAAGTATGTTTGGACCACTCTTGGGGTCACAGAGGCCAGCACACAGACATGCGCCATCCTCCCTGACTCCAAGAGAAGTCCAAACACGCTTTATGGTGGCCCTTGTGCTGGCCAAACTTTGCTAGTTTAGCTTATGCGGGCCTAACTCCAGTTTAGGATTGCACTCACAGTTATGAAGCCAGCTTTTCCATGCCAAAAAATACCAGGAGGATTGTTTTTTTGTGTTATTTTTAACTAAATGTTCATCACAGAAATACATCTCTGAGCCTGGTAATATATGCTAACATGATGCTTTCAGACAGCAAATGTCCTTGTAAGAGGACCATTTTACCTTTCAGCCCAGGGAAATCTATACAGCCATCTGGTTGCATATGCATTTCTAAATGCTGGATTGGGTCAAATGAGTGGGACATTGCAAGATCAGCAGTAGTTGTTTGAGGAGCAACTGAGCATAACAAATTTGCAATACTAGCAAGGGGAATCTCGAAACATTAACACCACCACTAGATTTGCTTATGGCAGTGTTGGAGACGAGACTAACCACAATATTATTATAGAACATACTTTTAAAAGGCCCTCTGATTTAACATGAGAGTTAACACATTTGCAATTTTCAGTTGTGCTCAAAGCAGCATGGAAGGAGCATGTAAATGTGGCCACCTTAACTTGAATGCCAATAATAAACACTCAGTAAGGTCACAAATATTATGCTGGCTTTCCAAAGTAGGCTCCATGAAGAACACATTCTGCCTTTGTCTTTGAGCTGACATTGGTCTAGGGAGGGAGGCATCCAAGCAGAAATTCAACACAAGCTTCTTACCCAAGTACTTTTTACAGAGGCACCTGCTGGATTTCTGCTCAATTCATCACAACATCATGTCCCTCTACACCCCCGCACAGTGTCTTTCTAATGGCTGTTGCTGGTGGTTTGCCTTTTTTTTTTTTTTTTTAGATTGTGAGCCCTTTGGGACAGGGAGCCATTTAATTTTATTATTATTACTATTTGCCTGTAAACTGCTTTGTGAACTTTGTGTTGAAAAGCGGTATATAAGTACCTGTTGATTGATTGATTGATTGATCTATAACGGTGCTTCCCAAACATTTAAAACCATGGCTTGCTTTTTAAAACGATGCTCTCTCAGGACTCACTTAGCTTTAAGAGTCTTTTTAAAAAGTTTCACTTTACTCAAGCATCAAACCTCTGGGTTTTTTACTATGGTAGTGGGACCGCCTTCTGGAGCATTTGTTGAGCTCCAAGTTCATTGGATCGGGACCATTCTGATGGCTTTGCATTCCCCTCAAGCTTGTTCTTCTAAGTGGACCAAGGTATGCTTGCCTACTCATAAGTCAACTCATGTGCTGCTCCATTTCTATAGGGCTCAATAAATTTCCCTTTTCAGCTATCAGCTTGTCGGTTTCAGGACCCACCAAAAATCAGGTCCTGACCACAGTTTGGGAAACACTGATCTGCAGCATCCCACAAATGGATTCAGACTTCAAGGAAAGGAGTTGGCACCTGCTGATAGGAGACGGGACCCAGTTTTTGACAGTGAAGGGATGGACCAGGCAATGAGAAGCCCCAGTAAACTGAACTTGACCCCTGGAGATGCTCTTGAGTGAGCCATAATGGTTCAATCCCAACTTGCCAAATGCATTGGTCAAGATGTGACTGGAAATTGGAGGAGGTTTTGACTTCAGATCCAGAAGCTAGTCCTTTAAGGAGAATTAAAGAACATGCTGTCATATGAACTTAAATGTAGCATAGGACAACCCCCGGCCCTCCCTTAACAATGAATAGAAAAGAATTGACGCCAGGAGGCGGGCTTAGCGGCCATGTTGGTAAGTACAAAACATTGCTCATTCCAAGCATTTCAAATGGGTTTTTGCATGATGTTTAGGACTGCATCGTTTACTCCTGAAGTAAAAACTTACCAAAATAAAAACGTGTGATCGTGTAGAAACATCAGTGGTAACCAAATTATGATTCAATATGCAATTCCAAGGTTTAATTCTGCGTAATTATATTACTGAACATACCGGACGAAATGCCACTTGCTGTCTATTTAAACTCAGATTGCACTGTTTTGACAGACTCATTTTTTTAAAATCTACACAACCAAAAATAAAACAGCCATGCCCCATTAAAAAAATATCTGTTAATGTTCAGAATTTTGAAAATATTACCGGTCGTTTTATTGAGCCGATGTAATGTGAATACATGAATCTTTCAGCAGAAATTAAATCCCATTTTTTGTTCAGCGATTCGCACACCCGTATGCAGAACACGCAGGCATGCTTAAAGACGTTGAAATTTAACTTTTACACGCGCGCCGTGCGAGCGAGAGAGCCCCTCCGGCGGCAATCCTCGTCGTTCGCGGCGCTGATCTGAGTCAGCCATATTGCTCAGTCCAGGGCTTCAATTCTATGACGTCATGGCCTCTCCAGCCATCTAAGCCTTTTGGCATAGGATAGTCACGGCTGGAAGACATAAACAGATTATGTTGGTCCCTTGGAACTCTCCAAGGTGCTGAAATTCGGATTGCCCTACCTTACCTTGCTATACCTCACCTTGTTTCATAGGACCTTGTGTGAGGCCACAGCACTGATGCTGCAGTGCTGTGTGCACTTACCTGAGAGTAAGCCTCATGGGGTTCACTTCTGAGTAGACTGCATATAATTGAGCTCTCCGAGACTGTAACATTGGTTTGAACCCTTACAGAAATTTTGGAGGCCTGCTACAAGTCAGTCATAAGCAAGATGGACTAAACCATATGTTTCCATATAAACCAGCATGGCGACATGCTTCGGTTGATTTGTCAGGATAATAGCAAGAATTTTGGTCTCAGATTTGTGGGCCTCTAATATTCCTCCCAAATTCCTTCTGTTTTGGTAACCAGCTGGTATTCCAAGAAAGCTTTCTAGGGGAATGTATGCAATATCAGTCTATAAATGATAGCTCCAGCTATTTTATTAACCTGCGTTGACAAGGCAAGGCAATATCATCAGAGCCTCTTTATCACGGCATGATTCCCCATTTAGAGGGATTCTAGTCGGAGAACAATCTCAGCTTTATGGCATAATATTTACACGGAGTGTCTCACGCCTTTATTCATTCTCAAGGTTTATAAAAAGCTTTAATGCTATCAAAGAAAACAGTCATGCCACAGTCAGGCTGTCAGCCACGATAGCTTTTAAGCCTAAATGACTAAGATGAATTACTTAGTCATTGAATAAATCATTACTAATCATAATTTGTGGATGTTCTTGGACATCCCAATCAAGAATGACAGCACTAAAGCCTGCCCAGAACTAATTCCTTGAATCATGCCAGATGTTGTAAAAATCTGGATATATTCATTGCAGGCCCTGGCGAGTAACCTACCAAGGTAGATGCATGATTTAATTGCATAATCTATATTTCTGACATTATAGGTCAAAGAAATATAGTAAATATAGAAGCCTTTATTAATAATGTAAAGGGTTATCTCCTGCTGCATGGGTTTTCTTTCTTTCTTTTACGCCTCTAGCCTAATAAAGCTGTATCCAGCTATAAATTTGTAAGCTCACACAAAGGCCAGTGGTCCAAGGAAACAGACAAAGTTGAGATTTAAATTACATTTGGCCCGACACAATATGATGAAGGATTCTGCTGTTCTATGTCGAAGAAGAAGAACAATTTAATCCTCAACCCCTAACAAATCCGATTACATAAGGAATATTAGGCCAGGAACTGTATCTTAAAAACAACAACAACAACCACCTGCCTTGGCATTTCAATGGATGATGGTATTCATGAAAGGAGATATATAGGGGATTAAAATAAGGTACAGAATGAGTGCTATGGTTATGTGTTTTTGCTCTCCTCAGGTCCTCCTGAAGGATGATATGGATGATATAGTCTGAACAGGGCCTGCCCCTATACAATTGTAGGGGGGACTGTTCATGTTGTACTTCCCTTTGCAGTGTGCCTTTCATCTAATTGCAAGGGTGAGCATTTTGTCCAAATCTCCCCTCCCCATGCTCCAAATATCAAGTAGATCATGTGTTGGCCCAGTCTTAATAGGGCCTTACAGTTCTGGAACTAGCCAGAAGTTGAAAGCAGCCAAGTTTTGTGGTACACCAGTGGTACATCCACAATCCCCAGTTCCTCTGTGTGTGTGTGTGTGTGTGTGTGTGTGTGTGTGTGTGTGTGTGAGAGAGAGAGAGAGAGAGAGAGAGACAGAGAGACAGACAGACAGACAGACAGACAGACAGAGAATTGACAGAGAAGAGAGCAGATCAAGGCTGGGAATTGGGTGATATTGATGACAGTGACACTGCTAATTCCTACCCCTTTTTTTTGTTTCAGAGTCCAGCCAGATTGGCACCAAATAAATAACTGGTGCAGGTCTGAGTAAATGATGTGGGGCAGCAAGGGCTTACTTCACTGGTGTCTTCCGCAAATGAACAACCGGAATGCTGGGCGGGACGTAGGCGGGACTTCTGCATGATTGGCAGCCTGTCTGTAGCGTTCCGCAGCTGTCCTGGCCTCGGGGGGGGGGCTCCCGCTCGCCGCGGGGGACAGGTGAGGGTCACACCAGGTGCCTGGGCGAGCAGCGATGGGGGCAGCCCCCCCCGAGGCCGGGACAGCTGCGGAACGCTATGGACGGGCAGCCAATCATGCGGAAGCCCCGTATATGTCCCGCCCAGCGTTCCGGTTGTTCATTTGCGGATAACACCACTGGCTTACTTCAAAGAAGACTTTGCAGCTAAGTAATCTAGCACATGGAGGCAACAAGGTTTTTAACACACACACACACACACACCGGAGCCAGGTGCCCAAAACACCCCTCTTAGAAAGAACATCTTTCTAAGACCTCCAGCACAACTTCCTGAGCCTCGGAAGGCTTTAGAACAGTGATTCCCAAACTGTGGGTCGGGATGCACCAGTGGGTTGTGAGCCAATTTCAGGTGGGTTGCGAAGCACCTATTACAACTATTTTGAAAATATGGGAAGATGGGATGCTGGAAAGGGGGAGGACTGTGTAGTTGTTTAGCTTGTGTCAACGATGTTGTCATGGGTTCCATGGGGGCCGCGGCAGGGGAGGGGTCTTTACTCACTCTGCGGAGAGCCCAATCACGGGAGGACCGAGGCAAAGAAGGCACCAGGCGAGAAGAATGTCGTCTCCAGCGGTTTAATGAGGTAAGTGCTTTGACATTCATTTATACAAGCACGTCAGGTCCCCACGTTCACAGCCCGGGGGATCCTGGCTACACATACAACGTCCTTCCTGCAGTCAGACCGACTGGCGACGGATCCTCCAGGTAGGTCTTGGTAATTGACTTGTGGGTAAGGCTGGCGGTGTTGTGCCGGATCTCCCGGTTGCTGGGCAGTCTGGTCCTGCTGTGGGAGAGGTTGGCCCCCAACGGGGTCGTGCCAGGTGCCAGGATTCTGGGGGGTTGCTCCACAGGCCAAGCTGGTCCCCAGCCGGACGGCCTGGGTCAGAGCCCGGGGATCCTTTCAGGATCAGGGCCCAATGGCTCTGCGAAGGAGGAGAAGGCTGCAGGGCCGTGGCCAGGCCGAGCGTCCTGCCTGCCTCCCCTCTGACTGCTCTCTGGCCCTTTTCACCCCAGCAGGCAGAGCCCCCCTTCCCCTCGCCCTCCAGCTCCCTTATGAGGCTGATGGGCTGGGGAGGAGGAGGGCCGGGCCTCCACAGCCCCACCCCCCAATCAAGGCCCCTCAGGGGCTTGGCCCAGGCGCCGGCGCCGGTGATGACGTCATCACCGGGCGCCGCAGCGTCTAGAGGCCCGCGTGCAGGTGTTCCAGGTCTTCCTGGCCTGGCGCTGCGTCGCGGGGCCTCTCCAGTCTTCCCCGGGGGGGGGCTGGCAGGGTAGACGCTTCCCCCCACCCCCTTGTGCCTTTCCCTGATGCGGCTGCGGGGGAGGACGCGTCTCCGTCGTGCCCCCACCGCAACGGAGCTCTGTGCGGGGTTCCGCTGCATCGCGCGGACCCCCAGCATCGCCCCGCCATCCCGGGGGCCTCCGGTAAGTGCCCCTCGCGCTTGGGGCCGCTCCCGGGGGGGGGCGGATCCGGGGCGACAGTTGTAAATAACCTTTTTTTTTCCTTTCTGATTCACTTTGCTCTTGGAAAATGACTGAGAAATAATCCAACGTATTGCTGCTTTATCAGAAAGCAGCAGGTTCTGGAGTCACAATGATAACACTTCTGGCCGTGACATCATTTCTGATGGGTCCCAGTCAGATTGTCATTCTGAAAAGTGGGTCCTGGTCCTAAAAGGTTTGAGTACCACTGCTTTAGAAGGTCTGCCAGAGGCCTTTGAAAGGCACTTTTGGTTTTCAGTAAAACCAAGTTGGTCCATTGCTGTGCTTTCAAGGCACAGGTAGTCTCAGAAGGCCTCCAAAATGCACCCCCAAGCGTGGTACCCAGGGCAATTGGGACCCACAGTCACCTCCTTAGCTATGCCACTGCTTTGCAGCCCCAAATTCCAGTGCAAGATGCACTGGGTTCCCCTTTGGCACAGCTGCACCAGCATGCAGGGAGTTGCGTTAGATTGGCCTACCCAAGGGTGCGATTCGGATCACCCCATCCAATTCAAAGAAAAGAAAGGCAACTGTAATTGCAGTGTTTTGGCTTAGGAAAAAGGCAAGTAAGGGAGGACATGATCAAGATCTAGAAAAGTTTGATGAAATGAAAGGCATAGAAAGGCCCTTGGAGAGATGTTGGCTGTTGGGATAGACAATGTAGGGCTACATGTTCCAGTGGTCAATTTGCATATTCATGATGTAGAGGTCAGTTGCCACCAGAAGTTGTGTCCTAAGACTACTTTTACTGACATCTTTCTTGATCTGAGATTTCTGTTGATTTTTTCAGACGCACCTGTAATCTATTTCATTAGAGCCTGCAGATTTTGCCAATCATATTTATGTAAGAACCATGCTAGGGAGTCACCCTGGTTAATTACAGTAAGAAACACTATGTGATTGGTATCATGTGTAAAGTTAATTGTGTCATTAACCTTAACTAATATGAGTTACTTGCGGTGAGAAAGAGAAGCAAATGACTAGACAAAAATGCATCGCTTACAATAATTGCACTTTAACACCGCAGCTGCTCTGTGGGGCATTTGGGACAAAATGCAAGGGACCCATTGTTCCCCCAGAACCCCCCATGCTGTGTAAAGGCATTTAGTTTAGCTGTTCCTCATTCAAGAAGCTCTGAGATAACTAATGAGAGAGGAAGAAAATTTCAGTCTGAGGGCTGCTAGGCATACTTTTTTAAGGATGCTTTTAGAAACAGTGCTTCGGGCATGGCTTCAAAACAAAAGCAAAACATCAACAGGTTTGCTATTGGCAGTGGTAATGACCAAGAGGCACTACGGTGGTGTCTGAGGATGGTATGAGCAGTGGGATTAGGAATTGGGGAGTAGTTTTCAAACTTTCAAAGCAATGGACCAACTACACCAGAGATACTTGGGACGTGGTGGTGCAGTGAGTTAATCCGCTGTTGCTGGGCTTTCCGATCACAAGGTTGGGAGTTCAAGACTGCGCAATGGAGTGAGCTCCCGTTGCTTGTCCCAGCTCCTGCCAACCTAGCAGTTCGAAAGCACCTAAATGCGAGTAGATAAATAGGGACCACTTCGGTGAGAAGGTCACGGCGTTCCTAGAGTGATGCTGGCCACATGACCATGGAAGCTTGTCCTTGAACAAAACGCCGGCTCTACAGGCTTTGAAACGGAGATGAGCACCGCCCCCTACAGTCGGTCACGACTAGACCATTCGGTCGTGGGGAAACCTTTAACTTTACCTTTTACACCAGAGATATGGAATCAACTGAGACCCAGCCCAGAACTGCCCGACTGCCCAGGAATGCAGTGGTAGCGATACGGGCACAGGGCGACAGACGGGTCTCCTTGCTTCTGCACCAGCTATTTAGGGCAGTGATGGTGAACCTATGACATGTGTGTAAAAGGTGACACACCATAACCTTTAGGGTGACTCACCACCATTCACAAAAACTGAGTTTTTTTTTCCAACTCATTTTTCATTTTTGTAATTATTTGATGTTTCTTTACATAATATATAGTGCCACAAATGATTGGACGGTCATTTTTGTTTAAATAAATGAAGATAAAGGATAGTTTCTCTTTTTGTTTCAGAAGGGGGTGGCACACCAACAGAGTCAAGTTCAGCATTTTCCAAAGTTTGGACACACCAAGCCCAAAAGGTTCACCACCACTGATTTAGGGTCTCCGGGTAAGGCCGCCCAGAGGTCGGGAACCAGGAGCCAGAGTTGCTGCCGGTCCCAACGCTGCTCCACCCCTCCCCCACCCCAGAACGCCCTCTCGTCCTGCCCAGAACAGACTTATCACTTGTTGGTGAGCAGGGCTCCCTCTGGGATGCCCATGGCTGCTATCGCATGGTGCCACCCCAGTGCGTGCTACCCAGTACCACCCCAGCGGTAACTGCTTACCGCTGGCATTGGAGGTGCTTTACAGCACCTTGCGCAACCCTTGCTTGGGAACTATGTGCCATTGGATTGGGCCCTTATCTGTTAACTTTTCTTTAACCCTACACACTCAACTTAACGCTTTTCTTGCTATTCAAATTTTTGTTCTTATCAGAGGCAGATCTAAGGGAGGGCAAAGCTCTAAGTTTTGCAAGAAGCCTTACCTTGCCGTGGAAATCACTCTTCTCCTGCACCGTTGTAGCCAATCCTCACAGGGAAAAGCAACATCTTGGAGTTGCTTACTGGCTACAGCAGCAAGGGAGAGGAGGGATTTACATGACAGGGTAAGGCTTCTTGCAACACTTAGAGCTTTGCCCTCCCTGTAGATCCGCCTCTGGTTCTTATGCACAGCCTGTCAGTTATTGATGGCTGGGTGTGGCTTATTGAATATCAAGTCCTTCCTGAGGACCTGAGATATTCACAGGTATTTTTGTGATATGTGTGCTGACCCAAGTCAGGCGGCTTTCTGCAGTTGGTGTGTAGTCATTCCATTTATACCTGAGGATGCTCAGGTGTTTTTTTTTAGTCTTTTGGTCCTGTGCCCAGAGCACCAATGACTGATACCATTTCAGCTTTTTTTTCTCACAGGCTGAACTTCCATTTGCCATATTCGACTTCCATGTGCAAATCTGTATGTTTCGTGATCTTTTCTGATCTTTCTCTTCAATTATCACAGCTCCAAGTATTGCCATATCTGGTATCCAGATCAGCTCCTTATCAACCATGATCAAAGCTGGGGTCAGGGGCATTCCTACAGGGGGTGGAGTGCTACGTTTTACTGGAGCCTGAGCTCCTGTGTAATGCTGTGCCTCCTCCTCATCTCCTGAGCCATTAGTGGCTTGGAGAGCTGTCTCGGAGGCTTTGCTCTCTGAGCTGGAAGGGCTCTGAAGGCAAGGGGAAGAGGCCATGCTAGGAGCTTAGACTCCTGCAACACATTTGGCCCCCTATAGGAACGCCACTGACAAGGTTGTTGTGTTTGTCCGATTGAACACCCAAATCCCACAATGTTTTCACTTATTGTTATGATCACAGTTATTATCCTAGTATTAATATGCTGCCTTTCAACAAATTCACGAAGTGGTTTACCGACAAAATCAAGTCATTAGATTTTGGAGGGACATCAGGAAGGTCTTAATAGTGCAGGTGGTTCAGCAATGGAAATGATAAAAGATGGGCTGTCCCTTGCTGTGGATCTTCAAGCAGAGGCTTGACAAGCACCTTCTGGAAATGCTGTAGAGGGGATTTTTCTGTTTTCAGGCAGGGGGTGGATTAGATGGTCTTGAAGGCCCCCCCCCAATTCTTCTATTCTCTTCTTCCAGGGATAATTGATTCAATGTCATCTTATCACAAAATCTCATGAAAAGGACACACACGTGTACATACACGCACACGCACATGCACACGCACACGCACACACACACACAGACACTCTTATTGCACAAGGCTCAAGGAATGTCATTTGGCCTCTTCAAAACGAACCCTAATCGTGTTTCCCAGTTCAAACAAGGAATTAATAATGCATCAGTCAGAACGCGAAGGGTACACGATATTTGATGTCTTAGATGAAACATTCGCAAGCAAAACGAGAGCCGGAGTCTTGGTTTCTAGGAGGATTCTCGGCGGCAAGCTCTTAATATGCTGCTTTACTCTGTCAAGATTGCTAATACCTCCGGCTGGAGTTTCTGATGTGCCTCAAGGTAGATCACACTTGTTTGCACATAATCAAGCACAGAGGGCATCATAATGAGCGCATGAAAGATTGACATCCGTAATGTGCCCCCTGCGAAACGTTCCTCCGACGTCTGATTATTCTGGGAGCCCAGGCTCTCCAGTCATTGTTAATGATGTCAGTTGCCACCACAGGGTGCCTTAGGCATTCTTCCACAAGGTCACCAAAGGACATTTTCCTTCTCGCATCCATGTTTACGGCCAAATTTAAACACAAACACAATTACATTTGCTCAGTATGCCTGTGCCTTCTTGGAGGCTTGCTAATAAAAACCCAATCACTATTAAACCACAGAAGGGAGCAGAGGTGGCTGAAGGGTTGGCCAACCACGACTGCAGCAGGAGGGAATCTCTTGTTTTCAGACGCCATTCCATTCCCAGCCCGCTTTTCCATGCTCGTTTGTTTTACAGGACCTTTGGCATGTATGATCAACCACAACTAAAATCACTTAAGAACAAATTGTTCCCCAGTGGTTTCTGGGAGCATGCTGAGGTGCTGAATGATTTGAACGTGAAACTTGTGAATTGCAGCTAAGCAAACAGGACAATTTGCTTCTGGAGGCTTGAAAGGAACAAGGGCTCCTTAGAAGTCACCCACCTGATGCTACCAGTGAGCAGATGCTGAAGTCATTTGCAATGGTTACATCATCCACCGAACCCTTATGCTTTCAGGACTCTGGGCAACCCAGGTGAGGACCTCTTCATATATATCACGAGTGCCACATTGCCTTCCTCCTCCAATAGAGATGAATTTGCTAGCATTCTTCCTGGAAAATGGGGGTGTTTCTTCTTTCATGCATATCGTGGTTATTTCTATCATTAAACTATTGTAACATGTTCTACTTGAGGCTACTCTTAGAGTGCAATCCTAACCTGGAGTTAGGCCAGCACAGTTAGGCCAGCAAAGTTTGGCCAGCACAAGGGCCACCGTAAAGTATGTCTGGACCACTCTTGGACAGAGGCGGATCTACAGGGAGGGCAAAGCTCTAAGTGTTGCAAGAAGCCTTACCCTGTCATGTAAATCCCTCCTCTCCCCTGCTGCTGTAGCCAGTAAGCAACGCCAAGATGTTGCTGTTCCCTGTGAGGATTGGCTAAAACTGTGCAGGAGAGGAGTGATTTCCATGGCAAGGTAAGGCTTCTTGCAAAACTTAGAGCTTTGCCCTCCCTTAGATCTGCCTCTGCTCTCGGAGTCAGAGGACAGCACACTAACGTGTGCCATTCTCCCTGACTCTGAGAGGGGTCCAGATGAGCTTTACGGTGGCCCTTGTGCCGGCCAAACTTTGGTGGCCTGTGTTGGCCTAACTCCAGGTTAGGATTGCACCCTTAATGGCAATGTTATATGGATCCTTCCTGTCTTCACTGCTGCAGGCAAAGGCAAAGGAGAGGAGTTTGAAGCCATCAGTGCTTGCCTTTAATGCACCAGTGAAGATGCATATCTAGACATCATGCTCCCTGTGCGGTGTTCTTCCACAGCAAGCTAACAGTTGAGTAGGATTGATATCTACACAAGACAGGTTGTTTTTAGTGCAAGAGATAAGGCTGATAGTGAGGGAGGTGCAGGTTTAGAGATGCACCTGAAACTTGAGAATCAATTAGGGGACACATCACAATTTTTCACTCCACCCTTGTCCATAGACTGGTCCTTTCCAGTTGCCCCCAACATATTTTCCCCAACTCTCCACTCTAAGCAGCCTATTCATTCTGAGCCCAACTGCACCATCTAGCCACCTAGATGTTCATATCCACCTTGAAAATAATTGCGCCAGAGGAAAATTGAGCAGCTGGGCGCCAGGATGCTGGCCAAGGCCCTGGAGAGGTTGGCACAGTGGTCCAAGTGCTCTCAGGATGTGGCACCAGCCTTTTCCGTTCATTCCATCTGGTGAGTTGCTCCCACAGAGCTTGCACTGCAGACCAAAATGCAGATTGAGATGCAGTGGCAGCCTCCCCAAGTAATTCTGTCCAGCGGCAATTTGTGCAGGCATTCAAGTCTCCTTTCTCCCAGAGCTAGAACTGGCATGTTGCTCTGCTACTTTACATGCTCCCCAAAGGCATGAAGCAAGCTCACTGCACAACACTGGTTTCGAGCTGTTTGAGGGCGAAGTGGGATAACTTCAGACCTCTCACCGTTTGGCAAGGTTGACTTCCTATCATTGATAACGCCCAACCTTCCCCCTATTTAGTCATCCAAGGTATCCCAACATGGAGACTTTACAACAGGCCCAATTCCATGCAGCCCAGCACTGGTGGGAAGCTCTCACCACTGGCACTGGTGTCACACAAAATGCCATAAGGCACTTCTACCACTGGTGGTAAGGGATAACCACCGGCACTGGCCCAGCACCAAGCTCCAGCGCCAGAATGACCTGACATGGGACTGACGAGTGGTAAGTTACACTGCCACTGGTGGTGAGCTCTTTTGGGGTGGGGGGAGGGCAAAATAGCTGGCACAAATGTGAGGAGCTCTATTGGTGGCCCAGTGCCCTTACCTGGGGGAAGGGGATGAAGTTCCCCTTCTGATTTGCCTCCTATGGCTACCATGACATCCATAGGATACAGAAGTAGCTGTTTTCCTACCGCTGCTCTTATGGGGTCTGTGTTGGGATACTGGAAGGAAGTCCCTGGAAATTTACAGGCCTGAATGGGGAAAGGTCTAACACTAGGCCGACTCAGGGGGTAAAGTGCTGAGTCATTCAGGCCTCACAGACCAGCAGTAAAGTGCTGAGTCATTCTGACTCAGCGTCAGCCTGGGGATGAGATCATCTGATCTCTGATTGGATGCTGGGGACTATTTAATCCAGACCAGAAAGACCTGTGGTTAGTTGCTGGCGATGTAAGTGTTGCTGTTGGAGGAGCTTTGCTGTACCTGTTACCTGTTTGCTGTTCTTTGCTGCAAGAAGCCTTCTTCTGAGAATATAGACGTCCTTGCTACCCTAATCTCTGTTGTCTGAGTGATTCCTTGCCAGAGCTCTGCGACCTTGAAGCCTTTCCAAGCCTCACAGCTGTAAGCTGCTTCTACGCTATCATCAGTCTGGGCACCATAGGATTGTGTTGTGAGTCTCCCATGGGGTAGAAGCAAAAGCTGTCCCTTTGGCATGACTAAATGTAATGCTTGATAGGGAACACCTCCAAAAAGAAGCTATTTCATGTTGAGGTACCCCCCCACACACACACACACACTTTCTCCCCCCATAACATTTAGCTACATTTCTCTGCTTGTATAAGCAACAGCCAATTGTGTGGAACAGGGGTGGGAAAATGCATAGTATGTTGATGTTGCAATGTGGAAAATTGTTCCTATAGGTTACAGGGAGAGGAACAGGGTAAATCAACACAGGAGACAGGGGTATGTGGCATCTAGTTCCGCACACACTAGAAGCACAAACAGAGAGAGGATAGGCACATCACATGTGCATCCTCTGCCGTCATATCAATGCAACTTTTGGAAACTTCCATAATTGATGAGGGCAAAATCCAGGCCACAGAAGTGTCTTATTTATCATTTGACTGTGACTTGTGACAAGTCGTGTTGATTTATGTTAATACAGATTGGCTCCTAATTATAGACTTTCCTGATTACTGGTGTATCTCACATCGATTTAATCACAACACCAGCTTGAAATGTGTTATAAACATGAGCTGTACAAACAACAACCAGATGGCCATGGGCATACACGCAGAACAGTCTGTGTGGCCTGATGGCACCAGTTTGCCAGTGTGTGTGTGGTGTTGTTTTTCCACTGGCATGGACGGCTATAGATGCTTGGCCAAAGCAAAGCCAAACCTTGGCTAAGATAGTGCCTGAGAGGGAATGCAGAGAGGAGAAAAGCCTTCTCACTCCTGATGTAAATAGTCTGTTTTGATCTCTGTCTGAAACCTAATCAAACATACACAACCCTTCAATTGTCTTGCACCAAGAGAACGAATAGGCCCTTTTTGCACTGACTATGGGCTCGTACCTGGGAGTATCTTAAAACTAACCATGGTACCTCCACTTGAAGGATCATTCTTCTTTTGCTCTTCAAACTAACATTAGTTTAGTTTCCATTGTAATGAAGGTTTCCTGTTTCATCCTGAGATACCGCTGTCCCTACTATCCTGAGCCATTCAGCCTAGCAATAGTGTTCTCTCCATTGGTTTTGGTGGGTCTAGGTAAGAGGTCTCCAACTGAAGACCACTCTGTCCCAGAAAAAGCCCTCCCCATCCTGACTGGTGATTACCATTCTGCCGCATTGTCCCAAGCAGCACCGTGCCCAGGGATACTCTGGGCAGTTGTCCAGTGTCCTAGAAGGCTGTGCAGCAGGATGTCTGGGCAGACATGACTGCCCAGAGCATTTCTGTGCACAGTGCAACTAGGGGACAACGTGGCAATATAACCAGTAACTGATGCTCACATGTGGGAGGGCTTTTCCCAAACCCCAGATCTGATCTGCAGGCCAGGGTTTGGAGAACCTTGGTCTCGATAATCATCACAACTCCCCAGGCATTGTACTCAGCTGTTTCTGCACTTGGACCCAACTGGGACCCAATCTGGACCATTCCTACACAATTATCACTCATCCCACTTCTTCAAGCACCTTATAGACTGTATCCTCCCTTCCCCCTAATAAATCCTCTCCTTCACAAATATCTCAAGTGCCCTCTTGATCGGAGGTCCAGCTTGTTCCTTTTCTGGCCTGATGCTTGGGTCTTTTCAGAGAATTCTTGGTAACTTGTCTTCTAGCCTTGAGTTTTCACTCTGCCTTGCATAGTAGGAGACTTTGCTTGGAACCCTTGGTTCTGCAGGTAGGCAGATCTACTCTGTGCCTGATCCCTCTCTTCTTATCTTCCTCCTCAGCTCCAGCAAATTTGCAGTGTGCCTTCTTTACCACTGTCTCCAACTCTTCGTGCTAAATCTATTTTTAAGTAGCCTGGGCAGGAGTCCAGAGCTCTGCCTCTAGGCTATCATGAATTTGATCCTCTCAACTGATTCAATAAGGGCTCCAAGGCTCTTTTTAATTTCACATTTGGTCCAGCTGCTATCCCAGTTGGATTTTGCATTTGGGCTGGACTCCAGTCTCACTCCGAGACGTGAAACACTAGTTAAGAGTGCTCCATCGCAGGGAGGAAACTTCCCCAGTGCAAGTGTGTGTTGTAAGCAGCTCGTTCTAGAATCAGTGCTGCTCTTTCTTGCGCTCATCTCCTTATTTTAATAAATTGCATTTAATAAATTGCAACCAAACCTCCGCATCTTAGCCAATCTTTTCAGTTTTGCTGTCTACAAGTTTCTGGCATAATCTGGTATTATGGTTCTTCTTTATTATTTTCCATATTTTATTATATAAATAATAATAATAATAATAATAATAATAATAATAATAATAATAATAA
>JAJKFI010000011.1:9007041-9026012 GCA_029204185.1 Lerista edwardsae | reverse complement strand
GTTGGTTGGTTGGTTGGTTGGTTGGTTGGTTGGTTGGTTGGTTGGTTGGTTGGTTTTCCAGAGTGAACCAGTCCCAGTGAATCAGGAAGAAAAGGATACAAAGTCTCTGCTGGATTTGCTACACTGATAGATTTGCTGTGCCGTTTCTGTGCCCACGATGGTTGGCTGAGGTCTGCTTGCTATGTTTTCCTTGAGCATTTGAGAAACATTGGGCAAGGAAATACAAAGGGAAATGGCACGGTTTACAATGACATCAGATTACAGGGCATTCTTTTCAGAAAGAATACACACACACACACACACACACACACACACACACATCACAGTTGCCCTTGAAACAGAACTGCAGGACTCAGAAGACTCCCCTAGATGCTGGAAGTGACACCACAAGAGGCAAAAACCATGGATAAGACCATATATGCCCATGTGCTGTGAGAAGAAAAATGTTGAAAATCCCTGGTATACAGCAACAGGCGGGAGAGAAAAAACATTCCCTCACCAGATTGCTAGTCCCAATTCTGACTCCCTCCTGAAATTAGAAATAGGTGCCATCAATTAGCCCCCCCCCAAAAAAAAACACCCTCCACAACATTCACACTACTGGTGGTTTGATGTGGGGCGCAGCATTTTTTGCTGGTTTCTGGGGCCGATTTTGAATTTCAGGAGGGAGTCAGAATTAGAAATGGCTTCCTAAATTAGTGAGAATATTGACCGCTTTGGGAGGGGGGTCTAGGGAGTGAAATCAGGCTTCCACGTATTTTAAAAGTTGAAGCACTGCTGCACTATGGAATGATTTGAAAACAGACTTTGAAAACAGAAACAAGTTTTTTTATGCCTGCTGGTAAGCTCCCCAATTGCAACACACATTAAAAATAAAAAAAGAACATTTTGTGGAGTGTGTTTTTTCCTCCCAGATTTTGTCCATTTTCAGGCTAGCTCTTCATCCCCCATGTCCAGTCCTATTTTCAATCCTTATTGCTATTTTTTGCTTGTAAAAAAAGGATATTAGCAGAAGGAGTTGGAAAATAGTGAAAAATGAGATCTTTCTTTGGCTGCTGAGCAGATAGCTATACATTTATGAAAGACATGATAGCTCTTTCCTTTATATTCAATTCAATGGCTCTGTTGAAAAGCCTTTACACTGTATACACAGTTACACATATCTCTGCAGAAGGTTATCAACCTGGGAAGTCATGAAGATGGCGTTATTTTTCATGCGCTTTGCCATTCAAACTCCAGGATCACACAGTTCCTTTGCAAACGGGAGTCTTAATCCTGCCCTTCTGCCTCTGGGAGTAACTTTATTTGATTAATGTGTGCTTCCCCGGGATAATGGAAGTACTGTTCAATAGATTAGAACTTCTCAAATACAGTCTAGGGCGAAAGGGCAATATGCTCCTGAACATCCGGAAGATGTTGAAGTACTGCCACAGGGCAAACCCGTTCTCAGAATAAACCACAAAATCTGCATTGGGACCATATTGAGATGCAAAGTATGCCCTTATCTGCAAGATCAAGGGAAAAAAAGCATGAACTAGGACAACCTCTTAGCACAGAAGGAAAAAAAATGGGAAGCCTATTAGATAAGAATGGGCCTTTGTACTCCCCAAGGGATTGAACTTGGGCCATTTGTTGAAATGAACACCAATCAAAATGATACTGCAAATGCTCTAGGTCTAGGAGGTTCAACCTGCAGACATTCCTCCCCATGTTAATACAGGCTCCTACTTTAGGGCCTATTTGGACACAAGGCTTCCAACTCACTAATCATCAGCTTCTCAATGTCAACGGGAATTGAGGAAGATGAATTGCACTGCTTCCATCAAGCCAGATAGCCTTTGCGATGTAAACTCAAGGGATTACCTACTAGCATTCCCTAGTCACTCGAGATTATTATTTATTCTATTTATTATATATTACTCTTGCTTACCTCAAGTGTGCACACCAAAACTTTATTCCATATTGCTGATTATGCACTTTACTTAACAGTTGTGGTGATTTGGCAAAATACATCGCACCTTTAGACAAGTCTAGGGAAGGTGGTGTTGTTGTTTAAAAGTCCTCACCATATTTATATGGTGTATACAGCGGCAGCATTCAGCCGGTACGCTGGGTGGGACTTACCTTTGAGTGGCTCAAAGGTAAGTCCCGCCCAGTGTACCGGCTGAGTGCCACCGCTGGGTGTGTATATATGTAAGTCGATCTTGTGGATAAGTTGAGGGCACGTTTTAAGCCAAAAAGCATAGAATTTGCTGTGACTTGTGGATAAGTCAAGAATAAAACTTAGGGGGGTGGTAATATTTATAACACTTTCCATCGTTCCAAACCAGCATTTGGGGAATTGAATTCCTTTTATTTTCTATCACACTTGTGATGTTTTGGAAGACTGATCCACATTGATATTAAGATCGCACTCTCATTGACATCTCAACCACTCTGGCACTTGCAATTGACGACATAATGATTCCTGTGGGGTGGTTATCATGTCAATGGAAGTATGTGAGACACTTCATTGACATTGTAACAGTTCCAGTGCTTGCCTTGCAATGGTAATGACTCCTTTGGGAGTCTTGCCATGTGATTGGAAGTATATGAGAGGCTGTCACCGATGCTATGACAGCATTTTCTCCAATACATTCAGCGGAACTCTGGGGCGGCTATGATTTTAATGTAGAGTTGGTGGCTTATGAGTGCTAAAGGGGAAATGAACAAACAATCCACTGAACGATGGAGCTTGTGATGGCCACATTTCTCCTTTACCTCAGCTCTTTACCTCACAAGGGACCTGTGTGTTCCAATCACTGCTAGATGTGGAAGGAAATAAGTGCAGGCTTTTATATTGTCCGTGAGCGATCATGCCATGTGTATCTGTAGCTTTTGGCATAAGCAGGAATCTTTTTTGAACGAAGTATGGCCCAACCCAATTAAATCCATGGAATACCATCCCCTTTTCCATTTGAAAACTGGTCCATTTTTTCAGTCCTGCCCAGTGGCATAGCTAGGCCATTTTGCACCCGGGGCTACTCAATTCTTTTACACCCCCCATGGCAAAATTATTAATTAATTAATTTTCAATTTTATACCTCCAGTGAGCTAATGGTGGTGTGCCCTTCTTTGGTCATCACAACAACCCTGCGCAGGAGGTGAGGCTGAGACAGTAATAGTCATGACAGGATGAAATTCCACATCCTACAGTATGCAGCATGATGGTATTATTCCTTAAAACCACAATTTTGAAAATTGCTATTTATTCAAAAATTGGTTTTTACATTTTTGTCCATAACTATTGATAGAATAGAGATATTACATTCCGGTTTTTTCATTGAATTCCGGGTGGAATTCCACATCTAATTGGTATACAACATGACCATATTATTCCATAAACTCGCGATTTTCAGAATTTGGGGTTCAGTGGTGACACCCCCCCAAAGATGGCACCTGGGGCACTGTGCCCCCCACCCCATAGGTAGCTACACCACTGGTCTTGCCCACTAACATTCCCTTCTCACATCTTCTAGCCTGATGAAAAGTTTCAATGAACTCAAAAGTTTGCTCATTATTCTGTGAAGTGGTCCTTAGTGGGTTGTAATGAAGGCTTATTGCTCCTGTCTGGGGTTGGACTTACCAATCTCAGGGGGCAGCCTGCCCAGGAAACCCAGGGTCAGGGAGGGTCAGAGAGCGACCAGGAAGGCCCCAGCTGGGCAGGGCGTGGGCTATGGGCCACATGAGCAGAGCACACCTACCCATGCTGTAAGTATCTGCTTGGGGCCTTCCCATCCCATGGCAAGTACCTGCAGGAGCCTTCCCACATCCTGGAAGAGGAGGCATAGGACTCAGAGGGGAGATAGGCAGAGAGGTTGGAAGCAGGAAGGGGAGGAGGGACCAGCCAAGGCCAGGAGGATATAAGGAGTTGGCCAGGGATGAGAATGCACTTGGTGTGGGTTCAGGGGCGAATCTATTTGAAAGGGCGCCCATGGCGCCCAATGAAAATGCGCCCCTAGGGGCACGCAACGTCATGACGTCACATCATGATGTCATGACATAGGGCCCCGCCCCTTCTAATTGGCCTTAAAGGGCCAGCGGCAGCGAACAGAAGGCGGCGCCCCAGCCGCGTTCTATTCACTCGTGCCGGCTCTTTAAGGCCGGCACAAGGGAACAGAAAGAATGAGCGAATAGAATGCGGCTGGGGTGCCGTGTTCTTTCTGTTCGCTCATGCCGGCCTTAAAGGGCCGGCAGGAGCAAACAGAATGCGGTGCCGCCCAGCGCCCCACCCCCCTTGAGAAGCGGGAGGGGGCTCCGGGTGGCAGCGCGTTCTCCTCGCTCCGGCTGGCTCTTTAAGGACAGCTGTAGCGAGGAGAATGCGGCGCAGGGAGTGGGCGGGCTGTGGGCGCCGTTTTGGGGGGGCGGGCGCCATGCAAATGGCGCCCCCTGCAATATGGCGCCCATGGCTCGTGCCACCCCTTGCCATACCCTAGTTACGCCCCTGTGTGGGTTGGAGGTTGACTGAAAGAGAGATTCCAGAGCTCTGGAAGGCTGCAGAGAGCCTGGAGGGGTGCAGGTGCTGCAGAAGGGTGTAGCCTGGGGTGGCACGAGCCATGGGCGCCGCAGCGGCAGGGTGGCGGGTGCCATTGCATGGAGTTACCTGTGCGCTGTCTGGCCCACCCACGCGCCCTCACATCCATACCGCTCCAAAATGGAGCTATTCCGGGCACAGGGAGGCATGGCTGGACGATACATGGGGGGTGGCATGCTGGGGGTGCGGTTTTGTCACCCTGCCATGGGCACACTCGGGGCTCCGTTCATCCCTGAGGTGCTGTCAACCCCTCTCATTAAGCAGATGATGATCAGAAATAAGCACTTTGTTCTCATACAGGTACTTATTAGGTGCAATTGACAGAAATGACAGAACTATGCAAATCTTGTTGATAATTTCAAGGTATGAGAACCCAATTATATAATAGTTCCCTCATTTTAAATCATTGGCCACTTATGATTACAAAGGTTTTGACTGTTCACCAACATTTACTAGTAGTAACAGGTGTAAACTTTGCAACTTTCTCCAGAAAGAAGAATTCATTGCATGTGGGCCACCATTGAGAATGTCATATTTGAGTCCTCCTCCACCCACCTAATCGGGCTTGCTCATGAGAATGCAGCTCTTTGCAAAGATCTCAAGAAGCAATGATCTCTATGGGAAAATACTTTTCCAATGATAGACAGGTGTGGAAATTGGAGGGATGCTTTGCACTGTGCAGGTAAACCCTTTGGGAAGAGTTGAATGGTGCTGATACAGTACTGGTACCACCTCCGTACTGAAACCGCAAATATGCCAGTTGATTAAAGGCTATGGCGAATAAGAATTACATTACATAAAGCCCTGAAAAATTAATTAAGTCAAGAAAATACAGAGCCCTTTTCCATATTTCAATTAGTTCTAATAAAAAAAAGATTATAAAGTTTCTGAAAAAAATCCTCTTTAATCTTAAAATACACATTCCATTATAATACCTCTAAGAACGGTAAGCAGGAAATCTGCAAGAGACAAGGATTAAATTAAAAGGGCATTGAATTAAGCAATGCAGAGTTTTGTTTTCAGTGTTTGCTCCTTGATTCTAAAATGCAAGCAGCTGGAGATGACTCAGAAGAACAAGTTGGGTGAAGAGTGAAACAGGGTTCAAGTGTCAGACATTTAACTCTCAATGCCCAGAGATGATGCTACACACAGGCCTTTGCCAGGAATGGGCCAATGACCCACATCCCAAGGCCCAGAAAAGGACAGACTAAAGTGAGGGCAAAATCCTAATCTGGAGTTAAAGGTAAAGGTTTCCCCATGACTGAATGATCTAGTCGTGACCGACAGTAGGGGGCGGTGCTAATCTCCGTTTCAAAGCCTGTAGAGCCAGCGTTTTGTCCGAGGACAAGCTTCCGTGGTCATGTGGCCAGCATGACTATAAGCCGTAGTGCACAGAATGCCATTACCTTCCCACCGAAGTGATCCCTATTTATCTACTTGCATTGAGGTGCTTTCGAACTGCTAGGTTGGCAGGAGCTGGGACAAAAGACAGGAGCTCACTCCGTCATGCAGTCTTGAACTCCCAACCTTCCGGTCGGAAAGCCCAGCACCAGCGGTTTAACCTGCTGCGCCACTACATCCCACTACCTGGAGTTAGATTAGCACAATTACGCCAGCAAAATATGGCTGGCACAAGGGCCACCGTACAGGGCATTTGGACCACTCACGGTGTCATGGATGATGGCGCCCATCTGGGTGCTGGCCTCCCTGACTCCAAGAGTGGTCCAAACATATTTTATGGTGTCCCTTGTGATGGCCAAACATTGCTGGCCTAACTGTGCTGGCCAAACTTTAGGTTAGGTTTGCTCTGTGAGCTGCTGTGCTCACAAGACTAGCCTAGTTAAGAAAATATAGAGTCACATGGTGATTTAATATTTTCCAACTAAACATACACTAGTTCAGTGCCACTGTAATGCATCAGCTAGTGGACCTGCTCCCAGCACCTGCTGCCATGATTGCAAGTCTGATTGGCCAGTGGGGAGAGAAAAAAGGAAATATAAAACATGCATGAGAAATTCTTCCTCCTCTAGCCAATCAGGCTTGGCCCAAGATGGCAACCCCTGTGGTTGCTACAGAGGGTCTGATGGAGTAAACTGAGGAGACTGCAACTATGCACCAAAGATGGATGGGAGAATGAATGGCCGTAGCTCAGTGTTTCCCAACCTTTGTCCCCTGACATACCACTTCCAATGGTCCACCTACTGGAAGTATCCCCAGCGGCAACTGGCAATGACATCATTGTAGGTTGCTTCCTGTGTCTGTCACAGTGACAGACACAGGAAGGATGCTCAGGGTGGGTGGAATGGCTTTTTCAAGTGTGCAAAAGCCATGTGCCAGGGTCTGCCTGATGAGCTGAGCCTCTTATTAGTGTCTTTCGTCCCAGCAGGCAGCAGGTGTCTTCGGTGCCACATGAATCACCAGATACTACCTCCCATACCACCAATGGTATGTATAGGTTAGCACAATTACGCCAGCAAAATTATGCCAGCAAAAATATGGCTGGCACAAGGGCCACCGTACAGGGCATTTGGACCACTCCCGGTGTCATGGATGATGTCAATGGTATGTATACCATTGGTTGGGCAACGCTGCCCTAGGTAGTTTACCAGCTACCACCTGCCCCATATTCTGTGACAGATGAGTTCAGATCCTTCTTTTGCGCCAATGCAAAGCACAAAACTTGTTCTTGCCCATATTTCTGTGTTGATTTCATTCTAATATGACAATTTCTATACAACACGTATTTCAGTTGTAGTGACTGTGGACCCCTGCACTCCGCTGGTTTCACACCTACCTTCCTCAGGAAATGAGGTGTTGTACTCCTTTCCCTGAGAAGCTCTGAGACACGATTGGCCTTTCTGGTAGAGCCCGCAAGAGTTCATCACTGTTGTTAGATCGTGTGACCAGGCAAAAGATATTCAATTCAAAGCTAGGAATTATATTTTGCTGCCCATCTCTGCAAAGATAATGGAGGCATCATTGCAGCAGGTACTGAAAATCTCATCTGAAAATCTCATTCCTTGTCACTGTCAGTTGTAGCCTTCAAGGGTGACAGAAAGAAGTTTCCCCATGATCAACGCGTGCGTGTGCGCACACACACACACACACACACACACACACACACACACACACACACACAGAGAGAGAGAGAGAGAGAGAGAGAGAGAGAGAGAGAGAGAGAGAGAGAGAGAGAGAGAGAGAGAGAACCATTTCCTCTGTGATATGGATGAGAATGCAAGAGATGTTGTGTCAGATACTGTCACTTTTTAAAACAGTAGCTTTCACCCAAATCAGGACCTCTTATTTTTTACCTGCACTCAAATGTGAAAAGAGAGCTTGGCCTGAAAATCCAGGACAGCGGATCTATGACTGGCAGAAATGTTCTCCTACATTTAGGTTCTGACTGACTGCATTTCGCCAGATATGTTGCATCATCTCCCTATCTATTTCAGAATGCCTTACTATACGACAAGGGGAACATAGAATGCCACTCAAATGAGACTAATCCCAATGAACATGTGGTGCTGAGAGGCCAGCACACAGACGTGCCCCATCCTCCTTGACTCTGAGAGTGGTCCAGACACGCTTTATGGTGGCCCTTGTGCCGGCCAAACTTTGCTGTCTTTTCTTATGCCGGCTTAACTCCAGTTTAGGATTGTTCTCTTAATCTATGGGGAGATGTGATGAAAAAGTAATGCATTGTAAAAAAATTTTTTATTTTTTTCACATTTTTATACCATCCTTCCCCCAAGGAATTCAGGGTGGTATACATGGTTCCTCCCCTCTGTTAATCTTTACAACAACCCTGTGAAGTAGGTGAGGTTGAGAGAAAGTGGCTGCCCAAGGTGACCCAGGAAGCTTCAAGACTGAGTGGGAATTGGAATCTGGATCTTCCAAGCAGGGCCGGCTCTAGCAGTGGCAGGGCCCAATGTGGGGCATTCCTGTGGAGCCCCAACCCTCCCTGTGCCCCCCCCACTCACCAAGAAGAGCGCTGTTTGTGCCACGTGCAAAGCATGGCATGTGGAAGTAGTTGGTGGTGATATCATAGCATCCCTGCCAACTGCTTCCAGGTGGCCCATTTTGGGCTGTTCAGAGGCAGAGGCAGGTGGGAGAGACCAAGGTGAAGCTGCTCTGCTCGCCCCACTGACTTACAGCCCATCGAGATAGTAGCTGCAGCCACAGGCAATATGCTCACCCTGCTAGTGCAGGGCCCCCTGAAGCGCGGGGCCCGATGTGATGACACTGGTCACATTGGCTTAAAGCCGGCCCTGCTTTCAAGTCCGGGTCCAACTCCAAACCACTGATAACTGGAAACTGTGACATACCAGGGGCATAGCTAAAGAAATGCAGAGGGATGTAATTGTACTGGCCAACAAGCTTTAGAGGGGCAACAAGCTGAACTTGACCCTAGTGGCCAAAATTGTGAAAATCGTGGTATGTATGAATACTATTATTATTATTTATTTGATTTTTACCCCGCCTTTTTGCCCAGAGGCACTCAAGGCGGCATTACAATATAAAAAAGATACAATATAAAATTAACATTAAAAAGCAATTAAAAACAATGTTAAAAACAATACAATAACAAAATTAAAACAGATACAATTTAAAAAACAACACGCCCAGTGGATCATAAAATCAACTATAAAAATACACAAACCAACCAGCCAGCCAGCCAGCCTGTCAACAGTTAAAAGCTTTTTGGAATAAAAAGGTCTTCAGCCCCCGCCGAAATATAACTGCCATCATGTTATATATCATTGGAAAAGAAATGTAATGCAGAATTCAATGAAACAAATCAGGGAGTAATATCTTTACTCTATCAAACGTCATGGCCAAAAACCCAGAGAAAATGAAAATACAACTGTGACCTCACTTCCTGTTTTGTCGTCACTTTCGAGCCAACATTTTGCCCTCTGCACTGGGATACATTTTCATTAGGTACGCCCCTAATACCACATATGCACCAGCTTCAGAATTAATTTTAGAAATTCTAGAAGTTAAGCAAGAAGGAAAATAGAATAGAGGAACAGAATGGAATTAAAAGGGAGAAATTTGTTCATTCCTCGTGCCGATATCACTTTTTAAAAAACATAATGGCGCTATAATGTGCCATTTCAGATGTCGGAATGCAATCTGTACATGGGAAATGGAATGCCAACTTTTACAATAAAATGGGAGTTTTCTGGTTCACATTCTGAAGGCCGACATTTCAAGCCTCTTAGATTCTGACAGTACCTATTGAAACACACCTAGATTCGTCTGCTCATAAACAGACCTGGAAATTAAAGAGCAAACTTGTCCACAGTAGGTTAAGCAGTAAAATGATGCAGACATTATCCTGCTTATGACTGCCATTCCTCTATTTGCCAGTGCGGCAAAGGAGACACAATCTTTGCAGCAAAGCTGTGATCTCGCGCCAGCTGGCCGGCTGCCCTGATTCAGGGAAAGAATAAGGAATGAGGCCCAGGCAAATGGCCACCATCTGGGTAAAGCTCAAATGAGCTTGTTTGGACAAGGCTCCAGGGTCAGCTAAATGCAATGGGCTTTAACATTAAGATGCATCAATGAATGGCTAATCCCTTCCTATGGTGTCATTCTGCTTTATGCAGTGCAGGTGCAAAAAAGCAGACACTGTTTTCAACTGGTTATTTCTTTTCCCCCTTTTATCATTGCGCATTGCATGTATAAATAACCACCCAATACTTGTCTTTCAGAAGGGAATCAGCAAACAAAAAGCGAGCCTCCTGAACGTTGCATGAGTAAAACGGAAACATCATGAAAGAATTCTTGAACAGGGGTCTTCCTCTGATGATGATCAGACTTACTGATTTTCCCTGCTATGGTTTTTCTCCCAGGGGAGAAATGATGCATGCATGTACATTAATGATGCATGCATGCACATTAAGGAAAAAAAGTGCAGTGTGTGTGGATTGTGTTTTTTCCTACTTGGAGTGTAAGCAAAATTGTAAGAAGGAAGTCTCAAAGGGAACAGACTTCAACCGCAGAATACAGGTTTTATGTGTTCAAAAGTGGGCTAGCAACGTGGCATTCAAACTTTTTAGACCAGGACCAACTTTTTAGAATGGTTCTCATATCGGGACCCACCAGAAGTGATGTCCTTAACTTGGGAGTGATGTTGTGGCAGGAAGTGACATCATCAAGCAGGAAGGGCTGTCATTGTAACATCATAAAATGACGCTCCTGAAATGCAAATTGGTATACCTGGACTGCAGCAATTGTACAACTATGAAACATCCCTGATAGAAAGCAAGATGAGGACAAAATATGATGTAAAAGCACTGAACTAAAAATATATATTTTTAAAAACCCTCACTTGAAAATTTAAACTGTTAACACTCACAAAAGGAATATAGCAAGAGTAAGGTCTCCACTTTCCAAGATGGCTGCTCCCAGCTTTCCGTGGCCCCCCTGACATCAAGTTGCAACCCACCAAGTGGGTCCCGAGCCCACAGTTTGAATAACACTGGACTAGCAGAAGGGCCCAATCCTAGCTAACTTTCCAACGACAATGCATCATGCTAATGGGGCATGCTTTGCATGCTGTGTTGGGGGGGGGTAGTCACAGAGGCCTCCTCAAAGAAAGAGTTGTTCCTTTACCTTGGGGTTGCACTGTGGCTACATCAGTGCTGGAAACAAAGATACGATTTGGCCTGAAAGGGGGAGACAGTAGCAGACAGGACAGAACCCTAGATTCCTGTTGACCAAGAAAGTACATCAGATGCAATCACCTTACCCACCACGTTCTAGCCACCAAATTCCGAACTCCCAAATCTTGAGCCTCCTCCCAGGCTTTCCGCACTGACCAGGTCTATCAATGGCTGTGCTCTCCCTCCAAGTTCAGAGACAATATGCTCCTCAAGACCTCTGTGCTGGACCACTGTGTGAAAAAGGATGCTGGGCTAGATGGGCTTTTGGCTTGATCCAGCAGGGCTTTTCTTATGCTCCTAATGTACCATCTGAGCGCTTTGCTAAGCTTCTCAGTTTGAAGTTACCACTTGCAATTGGCAGGAGTGATTTAATTTCATTCCTTTGGGGGCAACTGGGGTGAAGGATTTGTTTGGGAATCAAGCCGCTGCCCCCTCTACACGGTAGGCTTCCTTTTAAATTCCAGTTGCTATAACAACTGTACAGCTCTCCTGTATTCAAACGCGACACATTTTATTATTAGTCGAAGGTTTGCACTCCGGGAGGAAAGTTGATTTATTTTCCCTGAGGATACTCACCATGTGACGTGGGAAATGTCAAAGGGAGAAGAAAGAATACAAACTGGAGCTATAAAAATTGCATTTCAAATAAACGATCACATTGGGAAATGGGTAGATTTCTGTGTCAGGCACTTTTTCAAAAGGCATCTTTTAGGTCCATCTGATGGAGAACATTAACTGAGGGCATTACCCCTGCTAACTGGGCAAGAGGCACTTTTCACGTGGTACTCCTCTTATATTTACCAGGGGGAGAGTAATTGTCCCTCATCACCCCTGCGCAGTGCAGTGTCTTTTCTAGTGGCTGTTGCTGGTGGTGTTTTGCATATTTTTATATTGTGAACCCTTTGGGACAGGGAGCCATTTAACTTTATTATTATTATTAGCCTGTAAACCGCTTTGTGAACTTTATGTTGAAAAGCAGTATATAAATACTATTTGAATAAATGGCTGAATGAATGGCTGAATGAATGGCTGAATGAATGAATGAATGAATGGCCCATTGTGGACACTTTTATTGGTTACCCAAAGGTAAAGGAACGCTGACTCATTGAGAGGCATTAGCAGGGGTGGTGAGTTGGTGGTGATGGTGTTGATGGCACTTCTGGGTTTGCACTGACAGCAATAGGTTAAAAAAAATCAGGACTTACCCCTCTGCAGTGGCAGCGAGAATCCACGTTTTGTGGGGTCTCCAACCACCACCACCGACAAGTAAGTTCCCAAGCCCCTTTGCTTGCTAAGAGCCGGCCCATATCACTGGAAGCACGTCTGTATCGCTGGCAAAAAGGTCGCAAACGGGCCATAAAGCGTGTCCACGGAACGTTTGTGCTCGCGTTGGAGTGGCCCTTGTTCAGCGCCAGGCCCCAACCTGAGTGGGTAAGACTATTTGGGGTGGGGGGTGGGGAGGGGGAGGAATGGAAGGGGGAGGGGATGAGCCAGCCTCAAGGGATAGGACCCGACAGTGCCTTCCCTCACTGGATCTTATCCCCGGCGGAGGCTAGGTCAACCGAGGAATTCCACTGTTATGTGAGCAACAGGGCTTTCCCCAGGGGAAGGGGAGGAACAAGAGAGAGAGAGAGAGAGAGAGAGAGAGAGAGAGAGAGAGAGAGATTTCTACAGACATTGACTGTGAACCAGGGACCCTGCCAAGAAGTATTTCCAATTGGGCTTCACCGCTACTAAGCCCATCCCTGCAGTGGTGGTCACTCATGCGCTACAACCGCATCATCCTGCCCCTTCTTTTTTTTCCCAGGTCAATTGGAAGCTAAGGAGGGCAGAACGTGGCATGAAAACATTCTGGACAGGAGGCTTTTGGGGTGGGGCAGGAGGAACACCCTGGGCAGGCGGGAGGGGTGGAGCGGGGGTGGGACTGGTGGTGACCTTCACTGCTGGATCCTATCCTCCGTGTCAGGCCACAGGGCCCAACATGGAGTCCCTCACGTCTGTGCAAATACAAAACAAGAACAAAATGGCAGTGGCAGCTTGCCGTGGTTCATGGGAGGTTTGGTCCTGTCTCACGACCAGGTCTGAACCCCACTGCCTCTGCTCCAGCCGACCTCTCCTCTATAATCCCCTGCTGCTCACCTCTTCCTCTGCAAATCGAAGGCGCTTTGGTCAGAGAAGCCCAGGGATCAGACTGCTCCCTTATTCCCAATGCACATCAGCTTCAGAAAACTGTGCCCTGTGGTCTAGATCAGAGAATTGTGCAGTTCTCTGAAGCCTTAAAAATATTCTTTGGGGACTTTTGCGCAGCTGACAGCATGTGAATAATAAAAAAAAATAGGTAGCATGTCAAAGTAGCAGTTGGAAACATGGGGGGAGTTTTTAGTGAAGAGCCCACATGAGACTGCCATTGACCAGTGGTTTTGAGTTAGCTCTGCTTTAAAGTGATTGATTCTGGATAGATGCTCTCCATATACACATTGATAGCTGAGGGTCTTCTGGAGCCTGCTGGATTTTCTTTTAATCTGCTGTCTGCTTGATGCTTTGATATTTTCATCTGCTGTTTTTAGCCCACTTGTGGGCTAAAACTATTGGGTTTTTTATCTGTTTTATTAGGTATGTTTTAATATCTTGTTGTAAACTGCCGTGGATGCCTGGCTTGTTGCCTGGGGAAAGGCAGTATAAAAATCTCTGAAACAAATAAATGCATATATTTGGAATAACCTATGCCTTGTCAGAATTAATTAATACCATGGCACATTCTCTTTTGAAAGTGCAATATTTCACAATTCAGTGGGAACTATTTTTAATGCCTCGTTGAACAGATTTCTTGGGAATCAATTAAAAACAAATCTTCCAGTGCAATCCTAAGCATCTCTGCTCAAAAGGAAGAGCCATTCAGTTTGAGTGTCCTCATTCCCTGTGTGTGAAAGAGTAGTTCCCAAACTATGAGCCATGAAAAAAAAAGCCATCACCCTATACAATGGATAAGATTGTAGCCTTAATTGAGAACTATGGTCAGTGGCCCAGTAGATCAAGGGAACCATCAGCCAAAAAAGTTTAGGAACCACTCATGTAAAGATTTGCAGTTGTATTCATGGCTACCTTCTTGTCACAAATTTATTTCATTAACCTTTTGCATAGTTCCTGTGGTCAGCAGTGTTAAATTTAGCCTCAGCAATGGAGCTGTAGCTCCGTGGTTGATCTGCTCTGAGTGCAAAAGGTCTGTGCTTCAACATCTAGCATCTCCAGATAGAGAAAAATTCCTGCCGGCAGCCCCAGAGAGCTGCTACCAGACCTTGTTAAGAACATTCAACTAGATGAACCAATGGTCTAATTCAGTACAAGGCAGTTTCCTAAAACCCAGGACAACAGCAGCACCCAAAAGGTTCTTGGATATTGTGTAAAATAGAGGAGTTCTAGAAACTAACCTGCTGTGATATTTATTCTTTAATGTGCCCTTCCATGGCAAAGCTGTGTCCTTGGACTAAGGTTGTGAAATGATGCCATTAAAGCACCCAAGGTAAACCTACTCCAAGAAAGTCATTTATTTTCAGTGACCTGGCTGGTCAAGTGAATTGAAGTTCATCGCTACAGAATCAAGCAAAGCTGTTATGTCTGTAATTGGTGTATAAAGGAGACTAAAAGAATGATTAGGAACTGGGAAGATCGGCATTGCTATACATTACAAGAGACCCAGGAGTCAAATGCTAAGTCTATTGGCATTGTTATTGTATAGGTCTCATGCATTAATAAAGGCACTTGGAGGTCTCATTAATTTCAGTGGAAGAGAACAAAGCACATACTTTGCTGGTTTGTTGAAAAGGACAGTTTAAAAGAACTTTATTTTGACTCGATCATGAACTGATTTAGCACAGGTCACTTTTTATGACCAATGTCCATCCATATATAAAGATATTCTGCATTTTTGAAAGAGGTCCAACTCTCCATGCCTGTAGTAGAAAAAGCATGAGAATATTTGTACACCAATGTACAATATTGCTATTCTCATAGAACTTTCAGACAGGGTGATAATCAATCAATCAATCAATCAATCAATCAATCAATCAATCAATCAATCAATCAATCAATCAATCGGTACTTATATACCGCTTTTCAACACAAAGTTCACAAAGCGGTTTACAGGCAAATAGTAATAATAAAGTTAAATGGCTCCCTGTCCCAAAAGGGCTCACAATCTAAAAAAAAGGCAGACCGCCAGCAACAGCCACTAGAAAGACTGCGCAGGGGTGAAGAGGGACAGTTACTCTCCCCCTGCTAAATATAAGAGGAACACCACTGGAAAAAGTGCCTCTTGTCCAGTTAGCAGGGGTCTAATGAATTTGGTTCTTGGATGTGGGAAATAGTCTCTCTCTCTCTCTCTCTCTCTCTCTCTCTCTCTCTCTCTCCTTGCAAAAGGCTAAAGATTACTACGTAGTTATACACTTTGGGGTAGGGGATGTTGATTTAAATGCACACATATTGTTGCAAACACAGAGAGGTTTCCTTAGGTATTGCTTTTATCCCAGTGCAAGCTTTTAAGAATTCCATGCATTTCTTGTTTAAAAAAAAATGCTTCTGCAATATGCAGACTGCCATAAATGGAACTACTTACGGTGCTTCACAATGTAAATTTGAAGTCGGCTGCAATGTATCAATGCCATTATTTAAATACTGCTTTAAAATGGTCCAACTGCTTTGCAGATATAGTAATTTGGACTGTCAAGCCTGGGAGTCAAAGTGAATTTTGGCTAATAAACCCAATGAAAGCCATAGGGATTTACATCAAGCAAGATTATGGTCTTTGAACACAAAAACCTCTGTTTTTTTATATTAGTTTTCCCCCCTCATGGCCCTAATCAAGGGGTGAACAATGGCATCATCAAATTACAATCTACATTGTGCTGGGAAATGTAATTCTAATGCAAAAGCTGTGCAAAGCTCAATGAAAATCAAAGGTGAGAGAAATGGGGGAAAAATATGCCTATAAAATGTAAACTGCTATTTAATTCAAATTGCAGTAAAATCAGTATTAAAGGAAAAAGGGGAAAATGTTCAATAGAGGGAAAGCCAGAAATTTCTTAATAGCATCCCAGCAGACTGTACATCTGCCGATTAGGTATTTGGGGGATGACTCATAGAAAATCAGTAGCTGCAATTTCACTAGGGCGCAATCCTAACCTGGAGTTAGGCTGGCACAGTTAGGCCAGCAAGTTTTGACCGGCACAAGGGACAGCATAAAGTATGTTTGGATCACTCAGAGTCAGAGAGGCCAGCACACAGACGTGTGCCATCCTCCCTGAATCCGGGAGTGGTCCAAATATGCTTTACAGTGTCCCTTGTGCCGGCCACACTTTGTTGGCCTAACTGTGCTGGCCTAACTCTAGGTTCAGATTGAGCCCTCAGTCCCATCACAAAGCCTGGAAGAAAAAGGATGGCTTTAGGGTTTCATTTAAACCATCGGGCACCTCCCTACAAGAGGGAGTTGCAAACCTGATTCCATCACGCAGCCTCCAGGTACATTAGCATGCCCCAGGGTCCCTGTGGCGTCGCAATTGCTGCGGTGCTGTCGGGGCACCCATTCCTGGGCCATTCTAAATGGCCCTTTTCCCCTTTCGATGGTGGGTTGAGACCATAGAGATAGAATTCACTAGAGACGGCATGACGTCATTATCTTGAAGCCACCTCGAGTAGACAAAAATGGCTGACTCAGATCATTGCCGTGAGGGAGGATTGCCGCGAATTCACAAATAAAAATCTCCCTGCAAGTGTAAACGTTAATATCAACCTTTTTAATCATGCCTGCGTGTTCTGCATACGGGTAATAAGGTTACAAATAATGTTTCTATTCCCTGCCCCTCCCCCCTCTGTGAGGAACGCATGTGCGCGTTCACATTTTGAAGTCCGTGCGTCTGGCGCGCGCCACCTTCTATTTAACTTATTTTCGTAAGTTTTTATTTTTATTCAGTCCTAAACAGTACGAGCAAAGCAATCTGAAATGCTTGGAATCAGGATTGTTTTGAGTATCCTCCCTCACGGCGATGATCTGAGTCAGCCATTTTTGTCTACTCGGGGTGGCTTCACTGGGCTCCTATTAAATCAACAGGCATGCCGTCTCTAGTGAATTCTATCTCTATGGTTGAGACCCACCACTTTGAATCCCACTGCTCTAGCCTAATGGCAAAACGAAGCTGACTGCACTGCATCAAAGGGGAGGGCAGCACAGGGGACTGGGACCAGTGATGTCATCTACAAACAAGGAGAGGGAACGCTGGGCGGGACTTACGCTCTGATTGGCTGCCCGTCGGTTGTGTTCCACCGCCTGCCCGCACTGCCCTGGCCTCGGAGGGGGCACCGGCTTGCCGGGGGGTGGGGGCGCGCCGCGTGCCTGGGTGAGCAGTGGTGGGGCGCACCAACCGCAGGCACCCCACGCAGCGGGCGGGCAGGCGGCGGGACGCAGTGGACGAGCTGCCAATCAAGGCATAAGTCCCGCCCAGCGTTCCCTCTCCTTGTTTGTAGATGACACCACTGACTGGGACCCTCCAGAAGGCTTCACAAAGCCCCCAGGAACATTAGCATGCATCTGGATCACCATGGCAGAGCACCAGCCCCAGTCCCCTCCCCTGCAAACACTTACAGTGGCTTCCATGTCCAAGTAGGACTTTGAAGGCCAATGGACAAGAGCATCTTGAGAGGGAGAACAGCAGGGACAGAGCGAGGAACAGGAGATGCCACACTCCAGCCTACAACACTGTACCTTCATTCCAGATGCAATGACTTTTGCAAGTCTAATACTGTCTAATTACTGGAAATGACTTGGCACTTAAGCGTTTCCCATTAACACTAATAGGGTTAACATTCCGTTGACTTCTTTCTTCATTAGAAAAGTTTCAAGGTTATCATTAGCAAATTAGCAAGTGGCACCAGGCTTTGTTTTATCACTAAATAAACTTCAAATTGAATTTTCAAACCTACTGCTCAGCCCCCAATCGAATGGTCTCAACCGTTTGGCTCAACCATACATCCTTTAATCAAAGAGATCCAAGAGGCCTGAAAGGGGTAATATAAATATCTTCTGTTCAATTAGATCCACAGTCATTGCGTTGAGGCAGGTAGCGCGGAAGGAGGCCGGTGTATAAATAAAGCATAACAAGTCCTGCCTATAACATTATTGCAGGCATCGACCAGAACTGAGAAGAAGAAAAAATGAAAGTGACTGAGAGATAGCTGGAAGCAGCATTCAAGCAAATTTGAAGGTTCTTTGTCTGGGGTAACATCTAAGAAATGTTGAGAGATGTCAGCAGCATTTCAGGAGACAACTGAAGTGTCTCAAGGGGGTTCCACAATGGGCTAGACAGCTATTTCTGAAGACCTCCCTGCTGAGATCTTTCTTATCCCTTCAGACATTCAGATATTAAAAACAGAGGGATGCTTTTTATATGTAAACATGTTGCAACAAAACTGGCACAAGATGTGAAATACACATCCTTAAATTCTTTGCTGACCCTTATACAAACAAGCTTACAAGAAATAAACCTAATTACTATATAATTAACTCCATACAGCATAAATCGCAAATGCATGATTAGGTAATTATTATGTTTTTGGGAAGTCCTTTTGCCAATAGTAGAAATCAAAGTGAAAAGGAAGTCAAAGCTCAGAGTTGACAACACTTTTGCATCATCATCATCATCATCATCATCATCATCATCATCATCATCATCATCATC
>JAJKFI010000011.1:8934620-8987014 GCA_029204185.1 Lerista edwardsae | reverse complement strand
GTGGACGTGGACGTGGACGTGGACGTGGACGTGGACGTGGACGTGGACTGACCGGCCGGCCGAATGCTGGATAGACTGACTGAAGGACTGTTAAAGGACTGGATAAGGCAAGGTTATTGTGGGGAATAACTGTGGAGAATTGTTGTATGGCTTCCATGCCCCTGGAGCCACTGAGTGGAAGAGGCAGTTGTGGCTTAGGTAAGCTGACTGCCTATTGTTTGGTGGTGGGGTTTTGTGGTGCCAGGTTAGACGTAGGGTATTTTGAGCTAAGCCAGTGATGAGGGCAGTCTGGAGGAGGCTGGCCAGCCAATGATTCCAAGCAAAGCTGCTGGAAGAGAGGAGGCCCAGTGGGTGACGGAACCCCCTCCCTCTTGCCTATCTCTGAGGCTGCTCTGGAAGGGAAACTAGTTAGCCTAGTGTGGGGCATCAGGGCCCTCGGGGAGGCCCAGCAGGGAGAATTTGGCAGAACAGGTGCAACTTGGCGTAAGGGGATTTTATTCCACTTGCCCCATGCTGTGCACCAGCCAGCCCATGCGGCTATTCAGATTTGTGTCCGTGACTTCACAGGCACAAATCCGAGTCACCCATGTAATGTTGGCTGGACTAAATATGGGGTTAGGAACCAGCCTATGTCACTCACAGAGCAATCCAAAATTTTGCTGGATTGGCAAAGTCACCTAAGAGCCCCCTGGGGCAAGGGCATGTTTGTCCCCTTGTCCCAGGGGAGTCTTCAGCCACCTCATGGGGTTCCTTGGATCTGCGCCTGCTATTTAGCAGGTGCAGAACTGAGGGAGCCATGCTGCACCCCAACTGGGCCTTAGATGCTTGGAGAGTGGTCCAAACATACTCTTCTGTCACCGTAATCCTCCCTCTCGTGTACATCACTAGCACCAACTGTATTGCAGAATGCGGAAGATTACCCCGAGGAGGCAGTGGATGGTGCCAACAGTGGCCCTTTATGCAGGAAAGCGCAGGGTTAACACCAGGGAAGTAGCAGAGGCTGGGCTGCACAGCTGCAGCCACTTAGGAGATTGTAGCAGGGATATAAGGAGCACCTGGAGGAAGGAGAAGTTGTGGGTTGTAGTTGTGGAGAGAGTATTGGAAGGAGTGGAGGTTTGCTGGCGTATTGGACTGAACTACTGGCCAGCCTCGCCAATCCATCCCCCTTTAGGATTATGCTCTGTGTCCCTTGTGCCAGCCAAACGTTACTGGCCCAACTATGCCGGCCTAACTCCAGGTTAGGATTGCGCTCTCAGTCTCTTCCACTTCACCCCCCTTATCATAAGTAAATTATGCTTGAGTGTGGAAACAGAACTAAACATCTTAGACAGAAAGAAGACAAGTTGCTCAACATGTGCTTATTGGGGGGGGGGACAAAACTTATTTTTCCCTTATTGGGATGCCATTGAAAGAGTTTTTGTTTTTAAGCTGTTGTGCGATTCCCAATCTTTAGTGCTGTTCGTGTCTCTTGGGACTCCCTTTTAGTCACTCTGATAGTTTTTCCATTTACTTAGGAAAATGTGCATTAAAGAAAATGGCTGTCAGGGGCATTCAGTGGCTCAGTGGAGTTAATGGGTTTTCCTCCTTTAGGTTTTTGAGTCTCGAATGGCAGGTCAGGACCCCAGAGGGAGGCACAAAAGCCGAGGTGGCGGGTTAGCAAATTCTTGACAGTTAGTGACAGTGCGGCACAAAGGGCAAAGCAGGGGGGATGTTTTCAAAGCTGGGAAGCGAGATGGCGTATTTGGGGTTCCGGCTGATGGTCGGGTAAGACGTCTCCCTAGCAAACCATTTAGACGCCTCGGTTTTACGTCACTGGTCTGAGAGCAGACCTGGATAATAGCAACCACACATCTACATGACAGCCCATCTACTTTTCGCACTGTAGGTACAATACTCTTGCTTTTCTTTCTGATGCATTGGAAAACCAAATAGTTCTGCAGGGAATTTTTACCGGTTCTAGTGGCAGCTTCACCTTGTGGAGGGTGGGCACCCAGAGGCGTCATTCAGGCGGAACGGCCCGGTACTCCGTTCCGCTAGTTCCGCGGAGCTCCCGGGCCGTGCCGCTGCTTCGGAGGATGGGCGAGCTGCTGCTGGGCCCGCCCGCCCTCCCTTGCGTCCGGAATCGCTCTAAAATGGAGCGATTCCGGCGCAGTGAGGCTTGGGGAGGGCGTGGCAGCCCTCCGCCATAGGGGCGGAGGGCTGTCAATCATCCGAGCGTTCCGGTAGTTGGCGCGCTCGGATGACATCACTGTGGGCACCCCCATGGCACACTCCTCCATTCTTTGGAAGGTTCAGGTACATGCCAGGTATTGGCCATGGCATTCTCCCCAAATGCATACTGGATGGATGGTAGTTCTTCCCTGCTAAGGAGGGCTTGTCCCCAGTGGTGTCATCTACTCTTTCCGAGACGGAACGCTGGGCAGGATTTACGTTTGATTGGCAGCCCGGTCCGTGCGGTTCTGCCGCCTTCCCCCCACCATGCGGGCTGCCCTCGGTCGCCACACCCCACTGCTGCTTGCCCAGCTCCGTGATGAATGGGTGGGAGGCGCGCTGGGTGCCTGGGCGAGCAGGAAGGCGGCGGAAGCGAACGGGCAGGCAGCCAATCAAACGTAAGTCCCACCCAGTGTTCCGTCTCTGCGAGAGTAGATGACACCACTGCTTGTCCCTATTGCTACTGGCTGATCCTCATTGCCTCCTTGTACACCTCTCCCTTGGGAACTGGCTGGCTTATCAGGCAGTGGTGATAAGCAGCTGTAGCTTCAGGCGGTGTCCCCACAGGCACTGTTACTAGGGAGTGGTGGAACATGGTGCCAGGAGCAGACTCTTGCTGCCCAAGGGGTTGGGTTGGCCAGGCATCAGTTTGGCCTCTCCATTGAGACAACCACCAACTTTTGCAGTGACCCTGATGCCCACAGCTTGTTTAGGACATTTCTTCATAGAAAGCTGCCTTGTACTGAGTCAGGACATGTTTCCTCTAGCTCAGTATTAACTACAGTTACTGGCAGAAGTTCTCTAGGGTAATGGGGGACAAATTTGCCTGCTGCGTCTGGAGATGCTACAGATTTATAACCTAGAGTTACAAACCTGCAATGAGGTTGCAGATTTATAACCTGCAATCATATCATGGAGTTAGGCCGGCACAGTTTGGCCCACACAAGAAACACCATAAAGAATGTTTGGACCACTCTTGGCGCCAGAGAGGCCAGCATACAGATGTGCACCATCCTCCCTGGCTCCAAGTGTGGTCCAAACACACTTCACGGTGGCCCTTGTTCCAGCCAAACTTTGCTGGCCTAATTGTGCCGGCCTAACTCCAGGTTAGGATTGTGCCCTAAGAAGATTTGTGATTGGGATGACACCTCTAGTAGTGATTGGTTGAATTTCTGTGATGTCACAAAATTGATAGGGAAATGGGGCAAAGAAAGCAAAGAGTTGAGGAAAGAACTAAGGAGGAGCTGTAGCTCAGGGGTGGAGCAAGCTGCTTGGCATACAGAACCTACCAAATTAAGAGCGCAGTCCTAACCTGGAGTTAAGATGTCCAGGTTAGGATTGCGCTCTTAGCGAATTAAAGTACAGGATCAATTCATGCATGCATGGAAACTGTGTGGACAAAGCTAAATGTGAACCAAGCCTGCTCTTGGACTACAGCAATGTCCATTAACCCAGCAGTGGCAGAACATGGTTGTGTAGTGTTTCTCCATGGCTATCACAATCCATATTGAACTTTTCTGCAGTTTATTTGTCCCTATTATCAGGTATTTGAGAGGCCTTTCCCCTCAGTCACCACCCATCCATGAGCCTCAGGACTGTGAGAGGGTGACGTAGGGAATCTCTCAAAAGATGTTCCATTCTCAGATTATTCTGGGTTCCAAAATCCTGAGAGGCTGCCCTACGGGAATCCTTCTTCCACTTTAAGAGTGCCTCTGGTTGCTCACCAATCACTGTTTTATCATGACCTGCCTATAACTACACCCCCTTCTATTCTGATCTCTAGTAATTAAAGACACCCTCTGCAGAAGAAGTTCAAGAACGTTGTTGAAGAACTTCAAGTGAAGTCCAAAGGGAGTTTTGCTAAGGCTAGTGACATCTCCTTGAATGTTATAATAAGAAGATCTGAAGCAATATATGTGGCAGGAATCTGTGAATTTTATTTGGTTCCTAGCTGTAAAGAGAAGGTCGATATCAAGATTCAATCAAGAACTGCAATTTCAGCCATAAGACATGTAAAATCAAGAAGCAGTTCAATGGAGCAGTTCAGATTAACCTAATCCTGCCTAATTAATTTAATCTGAAGCTATTAAAACTTGCAACAGACCCTGATGCTTGAAAAAAAAAAGTAGCCAACCCCCTTCCTTTTAATAGAAAAAACAACTCTGCCTTTACTTAAAGAGAAAACAAATGGGGAGAGAAAGTTTGGTAACAAGCTTCAGCAAATATAATAAGCCCTTACTGAAGCGAATCAGATGAATTACTACTGATGGCAATCGTAAATAGGTTTAGAGATTCATAAATTATCTAATGAGGCGTATCCAAATGCAGTTATTACGGAGTAGCTGTTCAACCCTGGGTGCCTTCTTTCACCTTAATAGGAGTCTATTTTTTTTTCTTAAAGAAGAAAATAAATATAAATATATTGGGCCACCAATAATACAGGCAGGTTGTCTCACAGCCCAGTCCTAAGCAGCACCGACATAGTAAGGCCGACATAGCAGGGCTGCATCCTAAGGCCATTAGGAGGCGGCGGCAGCATAGCGCAGGGCAAGGGGTTGTTTTCCCCTTGCACCTGGGTAAGCCCCAACCAGCCCTATGGGGCTGCTCACATCTGCACCTGCTGTTTTGCAGGCGCAGGTGAATGTGCACAGCAGCGGCCCAAATCGGGGCCGCCAAGGCTGGGGATGGCGTTTAGGATTTGGCATTATGGCTGTCTGCGTCACCTCCCCTGTTGCTGCCTTATTACGCCCCCGGCACACCTCTGGCACACCCTCAGCGAGGTCCTGGGCTGACCAAGAGCCGACGTTCGACCGGCACATGGCTGGTGCTGCTGACAGGCGCAGCGGTGCCCGTGCACCAAAGCTGCTGCTTGCACCAGCTGCTGCTAGCTGGTGCAGATGTGCTTTACGGCACTTTTGCAACAGCGCTGGACTGGCGCAAGAGCGTGGTGCAGGCGCAACACAGGTATAGGACTGTGCTCTCACACACGTAGACACAGGGGACCTGTAATGCAGTCACCAGGAATCCTTTCCCTGTAATTGAACCCACTTTCCAAAATGACATAAGGTTTCATAAGTTTTAATAATGGAAATGAATCGGGCCCTTCCTCCACCCCAATAGAGAATGTTTAGGCTGAATGATGACTGCTTGTAAACGCACGTACACACACACACACACTCCACTATAATTAGTTCGAAGAAAAATAGTTTTGAAATTGCATTTATTCATCTGCTCAATTTTAAATGCAAAGGGCAATGATTTAAATGTAGCAATAAAAATCTCATTAAGTGAGAGTATTCTAGGCCACTTCTTCTTAAGATAGCTAGTTTTTTTTAAGCCCTATATATACTTTATACATGCATGCACATGCGCATACATGCCCCGAAGATGTAAAATTTAGTACAACTTAATGAACAGTAGTACAGGTCACTCACAGAATATTGATGTTCAGGGCAGATATTCTGAGGAACAGAGGAGGCTGGTTTAGTTTGTGGGAAGTAGGGCTGTGCAAACATACCAGAGTTGGATGTCAAGCTTTTGAGCATTTTCAAAGAGGATGTTCACAGTTTTCCATGAAGACTCAGATATGCCTACAGAAACAAAAACAGGCGAGAGCATCACCTGTTCATCGTCATGAAGATTAACAAAAAATCTTTGTGAGTAGATGGTTATGTAAGCATTTGCAAGCATTTTCCAGCTTCCCCTGATTCTCTTCGCCAACATTCGAGCATCAGCATTCAATTATTTGCACTCCCCTAGTAGAATACTGGCTACATGTCTAGTGGGAAGCAGGGCAGATAGACAGCGGCAAGGTGCAGTTGGAGAGCTTAAGGTAATCCTCTAAAACCTAACTTGTAGGCTGAAAGCCCATGATCTGGCTAGCTTGCATACATGGAACCAGAGCCAAAACAAGGGCAGAGCCTAAGAGGCAACTGCCCTACATGCTACGCCAACTGGAGGCACATGACTGCCCCTCAGGCTCCGCCCTAGTTATGGAGGAAATGCTGGCAGCTTCACCAATCTGTTCCTCCTACTGTGGAGTCTCTCCTTGGAGCAGAAGGAACAGGAAGCACACAAATGCTACAGTGTGTGCTGTTCCTTGAGGAAGGACCCAGAAGTGGTCTCATGTCACATGACATGATGTCACATGACATCATGATGTCACTGCCCCAGGCACTGAAGCAGTGCATTATGCCTCTGCATTGGAATGGAATGGTTTTCAATGCATTGGAAATATTTGGGTAAAATTACAGGAAACACTAGTAACATTAAGATAAAGATAGCCTGCACAATTACTTACAAGAATGGGAGTTCTGCAACCGTTCCCTTGCCCTCATTGGTTTGCACACACATAATTTGCTGTATCCCACTTTCAGGGCACAAGCCTAGCCTGGAGTTAGGCTGGCACAATTAGGCCAGCGAAGTTTGGCTGGCACAAGGGACCCAGTAAAGAATGTTTGAACCACTCTGAGTCAGAGAGGCCAACACGCAAACACGCGCCACCACCCCGACTCTGATAGTGGTCCAAATGCGCTTTAGGGTGTCCCTTGTGCCAGCCAAACTTTGCTGGCCTAACTTGTGCCAGCCTAACTCCGGGTTAGGATTGCACCCTCAGTCCAATTCAATGGACTGCCTGCGGGGTAACTTCCCACTTTCAATGTTAAATGCATTGCAGGTAAAAAGTGGTGTAAAACACAACTCTATTTTTCATTACTTGGGAAATGAGATGAAATCACTGATAGATGATCAAACCATCAGGTGCACCTGTGCTAGCTTGAAAAATTATATGCCAACTCTTGATAGTGTGAGCAGACAATTAGACCAACATCTCTGGCTAAAGAAGCTGGCTCTTCTAATCAGTTCCTAATTTCAATGTTCTACTTTTCTCTAGTGCGCCTGCCTGTGACACATCATCTGCACCCAATTAGAGTTCATCAAAGATCAAATGCAGATAATTAATGGATCCCATGTCAATGGGCTTGCTCTATAAAGTGCATATTTTATCGCCTATTCATTACATATTTAGTCGTTGCATTTCCTTAAAGATGAATTTTATTTTTGAGTGCAAAACAACTTGCTGGTTAAATTCCCCCCTTATTATCGTTTTCTCATCATCTGTGGTTCTGTCAGCTGGTGTATGTGATGCATTCTTTTTTAAATGATTTTAGCTTTGCCGCAGTTGATGGAATGCCAGGACAAATTTGGCGTGTATGGAGAAAACAAAACAGCACATGCCCTTAAATGGAAACCCACATTAACTAAAGTGCTAAACCAAGCGTGGTAAAAGTGTATGATCAGTTCAAACAGTCCCTCTATGACCAATCTTATTTATTTTTCACATTTTTTATACTGCCCTTTGTATTGGAAAAGGCGGGAGATACCCCGAGGAGATAGGGAATGGTATCAGCAGTGGCCCCTTGTCCAAATAAACCAGGGATTACAGGGTTAACCCTTAGGTCTTTGCCTGCAGCAGGAACACAGCTGCAGGCTGATCAGGGCCCTGGCTAGGAAGGGTGATTAGCAGAGGTTCAGATGGGTGTGGCTGATGAATTAAAGCCTGCCCAACAACAGACACCGATTGGCCAGTATAAAGTTGGAGGCAGGATCTGCAGTAAGTTAGCACCAGGTAGGTGCAGCACTGGGTAGGTGTAGCACTAGGCAGGTGTAGCAAGGAAGGAAAGTGGAAGTGGACTGACTGACTGACAGATTGCTGGATGGACTGACTGACTGATAAAGGATTGGATAAGGTAAGGTTATTGTGGGGAGTAACTGTTGTAAGACTGCCACGCCCCTGGAGCCACCAAGTAGAGGAGGTAGCTGTGGCTTAGGCAAGCTGACGGCCTATTGTTTGGTGGTGCGGCTTTGTGGTGCCAATTTCGGGTATCTTGAGCTAAGCCGGTGATGAGGGCAGTCTGGAGGAGGCTGGCCAGCCAGTGATCCCAAGCAAAGCTGCTGGAATTGAGGAGGCCCAGTGGGTGACTGAACCCCCTCCCTCTTGCCTATCTCTGAGGCTGCTCTGGAGGGGAAACTAGTTAGCCTAGTGTGGGCATCAGGGCCCTTGGGGAGGCCCAGCAGGGAATTTGGCTTCAAGGAACTCAGGGGGCTATATATTATTATTTCTCTCCTTTTGTCCTCACCTGTGAGGCTGACTGGCCCAAAGTCACCCAGGAAACTTAAAGGTCCCCAGGAAGTTTCAAGGATTTGACCCTTGTTCTTCCAGCCTAACAGCCCAATTTCCAAACAACTGCACCATCCTGACTCTCATTCCCTCAGTATATGTATTTAGCATCATACTCACAATATCCCTCTTCTCATGATCCTCTAAACTAATCCACCAATTAATATGGTTAAGCACATTTGTGACACTCCTGGGCCAGTAGAAGGGACTTACGCTAGCCGAGCACACAGTTAGGATTGCACTCTTGAGTATGACATGGTCAGAACAGTCTCATTTGGCTGTCTTGGTCAAAGACATTGCCTATGTCATGAGTAAAATATTGTTTCAGTGGTATTTTGCTTGACCCACGAACTGGCTGAAAGGTTAAGTGCAAGGAAGGGGATGTTTGACTTGTGGCAATATTGGAACATGAACTCCAGCAATGGCAGTAAGAATGTGTATCTCACCATTCATTTCCTAGTAAGGAAGCAAGCAAGCAAGGAAGGAAGGAAGCTGTAATAAAAATGTATTTGAAATAATGTCATTTTGTAGCCTTTACTTTAAGCACTGCTCTTTACAGAAAGCATCTATGTCTGCTGAAAACTCTCCATTTCCATACTCTCCAGGAAACAAACCTGATAGGAAATGCAAATTAGCACACATGCAAGCTACCAGGGCAAAAGTGGAACAATAAATTTTAATGTGTAAAACCCAGAGATCCACCAGATTTCAAGATAGTATTAGTTCTACAAACACACACACACACACACACACACACACACACACACACACACACACACTCAGGGCGCAATCCTACCCAACGCTGGGTGCGGGGAGCGCTGGAGCCTCTCGCGGCAAGGGAGCGTGTGCAGGCATAGATCCTAGGAGACCATGCGGACCGAATCAGGGCTGCGCACCTCCTGAATGGGCTTAGGATGTGGCAATATGGCCACTTCCCAAGCCCGCCCATGCCCCTCCTTCCCCCGCCCACATTCTCCCTCCCTTGCCCTATCCCCTTGCCACCCCGACATGGTGCCTCCCTTGCACCAGCTGGCTTTGGCCAACGCTAGGGAGGCACTGCGTAGGCACAACAGGACTCTATTGTGCCGACGCTGCGCACTCCTAGGATTGCATTCTCTCTCTCTCTCTCTCTCTCTCTCTCTCTCGCTCTCGCTCTCTCTCTCTCTTTCTCTTTCTCTAATTTTGGGGGACAACAGGGCTTTTGTTAAAGAAGGGCAAATCAACTTTCCTGCTATTGCAAAGCTCTCTCTCTCTCTCTCTCTCTCTCTCTCTCTCACACACACACACACACACACACACACACACACACACACCAGGAATAAATATTGGATTGTTTCAAAGATTTGCTACACCAAAGTGGTCAATTGATGCACAATATAATTCATTAAGTGGGTTCTGTGATGACAGGTAAATATGCTTTAAGGCGCAATCCTAATCGGGAGTTAGGCAGGCACAGTTAGGCCAGGAAAGTTTGGCCCACACAAGGAACACCGTAAAGCACATTTGGACCACTCTCAGAGTCAGGGAGGATGGTGCACATCTGTGTTCTGGCCTCTCTGCCTCGGAGAGTGGTCCAAACATACTTTATGGTGCCACTTGTTCCAGCCAAACTTTTCTGGCCTAACTGTGCCAGCCTAACTCCAGGGTAGGATTGCACCCTTAAAGTCTTTTCTCCAAATTTCACTTCCAATATTGTATTCCTGAATATTCATGCATTTTCTGTAACAGACAGAGCATGTGATTGACACCTTGTAGCTATATGAAAGAATTAATCTACTAATTACAGGGCTAAATTACAGATGAGATGGGTGATTTTCACAACATATTTTGACAGGATCTGCTGATTTAAAAAGTGATTCAAGGGTGTTTTTTGGTGTGTGTGTGTGTGTGTGTGTACGCGTGCGGGCTTTCTTTTCAATGACATGAGAAAACTTTTTTTTCCTAACTTAAATTTAAGTGTGTCACTGGGTCCTTTATCTTGACATATGTCGACAACCATGACATCCGCTCTCATCTCTTGCTTGAGTGGAACACCTTTTAGCAACTCGAATGATGGCGTGAAATTTGCTGATGATGGGAAAGTTAATCCAGTTCATTTTTTGATTAATTAATGTCTTGTAAATTGAGATGCTACACATAACCATGGCCAAAGATATTGAAATAAGTATCTGGTGGTAGCTAAACGTGACATTTTCGGACCCAGAGGAAGTGGGATGATCTTCTTAGTCAATGGTTCTTACATATTCATTTTATTAATTTATTTTTATTTTGTGTTCCCTGCAGAATCTGAAGCAGTTTTGGTGCACTTCATGATGAATATCTAATTTCTCCTCTTGAAAGGATACAAAGGCTAACCCCACAAATATGAAGCATGCTGTAGCATCATTCCAGTGGCACTGTGGAGGATAAAAATTGTGATTGCAGGCCACTGGTGGACACAAGAAAGCCAGATGCAAGCGAGTGGCATCTTGTTGTCTCATGTGCCCTCGAAGGGATCTGGTGGGCCACTGTGAGATACAGGAAGCTGGACTAGATGGGCCTTTGGCCTGATCCAGTGGGGCTCTTCTTATGAGAGTGGTCCAAACATAATTTACAGTGGCCCTTGTGTGGGCCAAACTTTGCTGGCTTAGTTTATGCCGGCCTAACTCAGTTTAGGATTGCACCCTCAGACTCATTCTACCCATGGCTCTGTGTACCCTTGCACCAATACTGTCTGTTTCTTTGGTTAGTTGCTATTTCCTTTTATTTCTCTTCCTGGGCCTTCTAAAAAAAACACAAGACAGATGTATTTTTCTTCTCCTGCAGATACTGCAATTTCATTTCTTCAACAATCTCTACAAATATCCCACAAGAATCAAAGAAGAGGAGGGGAGGGGGGCAAGAGGGATATTGCCATTATAAATTTCACCATGTCTTCACAGCTCCATGTTCCCAGTGATAAATTGACAGACACATTAAAATTCTCTCATTACTATACCAAGGAAAATTTGGAAATGAAAACAAGCGAAATCCCAATTATGTTTTCTCACTTACTTAATAAGTGTTAGAGGAAAAATGGTTGAGAGTGTGAGCCAGTCAATAATTCATTCCAGCATGTGCTGAGATAAGAAATGGGAAAACAAAAACATTTGCATGAAGCAAAGCTTTGGGATGGGTGGCTGCAATCTAAGAAAGTTTCAGGACTACCAGTGTGGCGGAACACCTTGCCAGGTATTTTTGATCTATCCATTTGTCCGTCAACCAAAGTTGATTGCTGCATGTGAGTGATCAAAGGAGAGATCAGGAGCCAACAGCAACTGAAGAAGCCTTTCTCTTGCTGCAGGGACACATTTGGAGCCAGGGGTGCAGCTAATGAAAGTGTAGCCCAGTGCAGAGGGCAAAATGTTGCCCTGGAAGTGACATCACAACAGGAAGTGATGTCACAGTTGTATTTTTGTTTTCTCTGGCTCTTTGGCCATAACTTTTGATTGAATGAAGATATTGCAGTATGGTTTGTTTCACTGAATTTGGCATGAAATTTCCCATTGAATGATACATAACATGACAGTATTATTCCTACAAATTGCAATGTTAACAAACTGCAATTTTTATATGAGAGTTATATTTCCATGTTCAGTTTTTTTGGCCGTAAGTTTTAATAGAGTAATGATATTATACACTGGTTTGTTTCTTTGCATTCTGCATTACATTATCTTTCGTATATAACATGATGGTATTATTTATACATAGCAAGGTTTTCACGATGTTGGCCCCTAGTGTCAAGCTCAGTTTGTGCCCCCCTAAACCTTTTTGCCTGGTGCAATTGCACCCCCTTGCACTCCTTTAGCTATGCCCCTGTGTGGAGCAAGCTACTCACATCCGTTCACAGCAGCTGCCTCAGCTGTGGTCATAACTGCATAGCTGAGTCATACACAGGACTGCTTGGGGATAAAGGTGTTAACCCTGATGCAAGTTTCCAGTTCACTTTCTTTGATGGATGAATCCTAATGCACCCCTTGTCATCATGTCAACGCAAGGGATGGAGAGACGGCGCACGAGTGCCGAGCAGCACCCCCGCGTCGGCACTGAAGCTCTGAAGCCGACGCTGGTCGCTTCAGAGCGCCAACGGAGAGCCTCCCTTGCACCAACCAAAGATGGTCGGCGCAAGGGATTCTCTGTCCCATTTCAGGATGGGGATTGGTGGGAGGGGGAAGGCAGGATGTGGGCGGGCTTGGGCGGTGGCTGTACGACCACATCCTAAGCCCGTCAGCGAGGCCGTGTGGCCCCGTTTCAGTCCGCGTGTTCTCCTCGGATCTGTGCCCACTCTTTAGCAGGCACAGATCCAAGGAGCACATAGGGGAGGCTGGAGCCTTCCCTATGGTAAGGGAGCGCACGGTCCCTTGCCACAGGGAGGCTCCAGCCCATCCTAAGCAGCGCGGAATTTGGTGCTGGCTGGCCGGCCTCACTAATCCAGCGCTTCTTAAGATTGTGCCCTGAGAGAACCCAATTCTTCTTGGATTCCTTTGTTGTCATTTTGTTGTTGATTCAAACCTAGTGAGATCTTTCGACTGCCTCAAGCTAAATGTCTTTGCCTCCCAGTAATGAGGTCCTTGGAAGGAGGCACACAGCCCATGCAAAGCACAAATAATCATTATTTACTGTTTGTAGCATGAGGAAAGTCCAGATGGAGCTGGCTGCTTCTTCTGAGCTCCCTTTTTGGCAAAGTCAGTAAAACTAGTTGGCTGAGCAGCTCCGTTTCAAAACCCTGAGAATCATATCCAAAGGCGAGAGCGCAATGCTAGAGCACGGACAGCTTTCCATGATCCTTATTTACAAAGCACAACATGGGGGGGGGAGAGAGGGAGAGAGGGGGAGAGAGAGAGAGAGATGCTCAAATCCATGGTGAAGGAGGGCCCATTGAACACTTTGAGTTGGAACGATGTACTTCATCAAAACAATGAGGAACTCCTTAGGCACCATGTTTGTACAATTGGCACTAAAAAATTTGGATAAAACCACACAGTACTGCAATTTGCCATTTTAATCAAGAAATTTTGGGGAAAATATCACCCAACAAACCCATCCCTAACCATAGGCCTTGAGTATTAGTCATGGTGGGCCATGAATATTTGCTAGACAAGTCTCGTGTGGGGCTTGAAAGAAGAAGAGAAGGAAACAAAGGTGGTCAGCTGTGCCTTAACATGCCAGCTCGTAAATTGCATCATGACTGATTAATGAAGCAATTTAATTCTTGTACAGTCATGACCAATAGTTTGCTGTCAGTCAAATATGTGATGACTATCTGGACCTCTTGTACTCAATAGCTACTTGATTCATTCAGAAGCTATTTAGTGTAATTAAGATAAGTACTGGTTGAAAGTAATTGTATTTAGGAGTCAGGTATGCATCTCATATAAATCAAATCCTTCTGTTGGTTTCAGTGGATACATTCCAGTTTATACCAGCTGGGATGATGATCTTTTTTTTTTTTTTTGAAAGCTCTGTGAAATTAATATTCGAAGACTCCACATCAGTTAGACTATGTGATTGATTCTTTCTGGAAATAGCAATGCACTTTCTCAACTTACTGGAAATTTTAATTCTATTACGTATGACACAGCGAAGCAAATTGGATGCCTTCCATATTTATTCAGTCATGATTAATCTGGTGCTGAATAATAATTGCTTTGCATTTCCATGCCTTGAATATATTTATTAATTTACCTCCTGCCAATACCCTGCCCTGGGATGCCACAGTTTGGGATGTCTGGGCTTCCTAAGTAGAATTTGCATAATGGAATTAAGAGATCTGTTTGTGAGCATTTTGTTGTGGTATTTTGGACAGAGGAGGTAGGTTGTAATTAGTGGCATCTGGCCTTCAGGCTCATTAACATGCAAATAGAACAACTACAGATTAAAAATGTTTTGTGGTTGCTGCAGATGTCTCTTCAATCCGCATTAGATCTTTCTGTTGTATTGGTGGTGTTTATCTGTGGTTAGGGGACAAGTCAGTCATAGCCAGAAGTAAGAGGACATTCATTATTATTATAAACACAACGTGAATATAAACAATCAGGGATCCTAGAGAGCTGCTCATACATTCCCCATCCATGAGTGTGCAGTGAAGTGTTGCCACTTCTGGAATCATACTTGGGTGGCCCGCCTGGAACCAAGTCAACCTAGAAACACATCCAATACTGTGGACACTATTTTCCATGTAAAAATTTTCCCTTGGCATGTGGGAAAGATTCTAAGCTGAAAGATTCTAAGAAATGCTTACATCAGTGCCCCTAAAGATTACACGAGATTATTCTAATACTTTAAACCACCCAGTTTGACTTCCTTAAAATTTAATCAAGTGATATTCAGTGGATCAGGGAATAGTCATTGATGTCGTCACATCAGGCCCTGCATTAGCAGGGTGAGCATATTGTCTATGGCTGCAGCTGGGATCTCTATGGGTTGTAAGTCAGTGGGGTGAGCAGAGCAGCTTTACCTTGGTCTCTCCCACCTGCCTCCACCTCTGAACAGCCCAAAATGGGCCATCTGGAAGCAGTTGGCGGTGAGGTTATGATATCACCACCAACTATTTCCACATGCCATGCTTTGCACGTGGCATGAATGGAGCTCTTCTTGGTGAGTGGGGGACCCCGCATTGAGGGTTGGGGGCCCCACAGGAATGCCTCACATTGGGCCCCGCCACTGCTAGAGCTGGCTCTGATAAGGGCTGCTGTAAAGTTACAGTTGACCGTTTGTGCAAAATCAATATGGTTTAGATTCATTCACTCCAAGAAAGTGGTCAATTACACTCTGAGTGGTTTTTTTTTTATTTCCTTAAAAAAAACATATTAAAAACAAAAACACAGATCTGATATTCTACTGCCATTACCACAATTCAACAGCCTTTATTTCTCAATAGGATCATTCAATATTCATTTTTTTAATTTCTGCATTTACACATAATATCTCTCGAGAGACACTTAACAGATTCTGGTGTTGCAGCTCTAATGAGAACTATCAAAGGTTACTATGAGATGATGATCTATACTTAATTCATAGAAATCCCCAGATACATCATGTTGTTCGGAGACCGCTTAGATTCATTGAGGGTTGTTCTTTTATTGACTTCAAACATTCATCCTATCTGAACGATAGCGTTAAATAATACTGCTTAACTATTTTCTCCTTATAGTTCCCTGCCCAGGAATTTGAGGCAATATTTCCATCAATAAAAATACAAATCTGAAATAAACTAAGAGACTAGAATACTTCTCTGACCGAACACTGACCGAACCTTCAGCCTTCAAAGCAAGTTCTTTGAGCTACAACTCCTTTGTTTTTTATGTCTTGCTATCAATTGATCGATATGCAGCTAATTGTTTAGCATGATCTATAAAGGCAAACTTTAAGCATAAACAGTGCTTGAGGAGCACTTAATATGGCAAAAGCAGAGTAGGGAGGTTATAGGCTTCATCGCTTGCCCCAGATGAGATTTAGATCCCAATTGTTGTGTGATTCCCCACCCCGTGTTTTTATTAGTGAGAAACAAAATCCAATTGAAAGCCAATGGATTATATCCTGCATTAAAAATAGCATGTGGTTTGGACACAATCTGAGTCAAAACTTTGTGGAGAGTCAGTTACGAAAGACCCCTCGATCCCTTGATGGAAATCCAGTGAGGTGTGGTGAGGGTGTGGCCAAGAGGCAGTACTATGTAGTTCTTTGAGAAGTGCCTCTGCTGCTGCTGCAGTGGCTGTGATCCTGCAAACACTTACAACCCATGGACTTTGATCAACTGAAGCCAGCTCTGGAGTGGTGCAGATGTGCCTCACAACACACTTGTGACACTCCCAGGCAGGCACAAGTGACATGTGACAGCTTAAAATCACTCCTGGGTGTACCCTCATACTTCAAATTTTGGTATACACCAAAATCTCCAGCTTTGACATGTTATGAAAATTATATGTTCTACTTTCTGCATTCTTGTCTGTCTGTGCGTGTGCGAATATCAAGTATTTCTGCTTGAATTCTTTCAAACGTACCCACGTTTTGAATGTCTGGAACTGAATTAACTTCCTGCAATGGTTCTTTTCATTGGGACCATTTTCCACAGTCAATGCAAGTCAACTTTTGTGGTCACACTGAAGACTTTGCAAGAGATCCAACCAAAGGCTCACACCAGATTAAGCTTTTGCAGACATGTGCTTGGGACACACGGGATACCTGGACCATTTCTGGTTGAATGCTTTAGCATTCCAAATGGAAATTACACAATCTTTTTGCCAGTGTGATCTCTCCCAGGCTGGTGTTTCCCCCTATACTGTTTGACAACACCAGCGGGATTAATGCTACCCTCCTCATTCATTGTTCCAACAAATTCCAAATTGTTCATATTGAAGACTTGCTAATGAGAACATCATCCTGATAAGCTATTCTTGGCAGGGTTAATTTGATCCAGGACTCATTAGGACTTGGTTATTTTCAATAGTGGGGCTCACCCTTGGAATATGTCAAGTAATAATGGAGCTTCCCAAACTGAATAGGCACAGTAATTATCTAAACCCCATCCAAAATCAAATTGTAGTGACAAATAACAGTGTGGCATTTCCCCCATGGGCTTTAGGCTGCAATCCTAATTTCTAGGAAGTACATATGAAATTCTGATACTGAGTGAGATCATTTTTTTCCTATTGAGTTCTGTATCATTGTCTCTGACTTGCCATGGTTCTCCAAGATTTCAGACTGGACCTTTTCTCTACCCTATCTGAAGATGGGGGGGATTGAATTTAGCAAACGTTACTTGCAAAACACATCTTCTTCCACAGAGCTAGAGAACATCCCATGCCAGCCATGCAAAGGATACTTAGCATGCCAGCCAGCATCATTTTGATTTATGGATTTCTCCCACTGTCAGTTTTTTAATAGCAAATTTGCAGGGTAATTGCCTTAACACACTGGCTCTTAAATATACTGATCCATCATGCAGGAAGTGAAGTGAAAGGGACTAGGAAAGTGAAGCACAAGGGAGAAAAACCTTCCTGAAAAAGAGAGAGCATTCCTCTTCTGGATATGTCTGTATAATGTTGGCAAAAGTATTGGGATAGCAAAGGCTAAGAAACTGAGCCATGGCTTAGGGGGATGTACTTCCTTACTCACTTCCCGTTTCCAAAAAAAACAGCATTGTTGAATTCTCTGCATCATCCTACCAGAACCAGGGAAATCCACTAAAATGTACTGGTAGGAGAGTTAGAACAGACAAAAGGAAAGATGCCATTATTCAGTGTATTATTAATCTACGGAACTCCTTGCCACAGGGTATGATGGCACCTGGCCTAGATTCCTTTAAGGGGGCATTGGAAAGATTTATGGAGAAGCCAATCACAGGTTACAAACCATGATAATATACTGGGTTTTAAAGGAAGCCAGATTCTGAATGCCAGATTCAAGGGAGTGGCATCAATATAAATCTTGTGTGCTCCTAGAAGCATCTAGTGGGCCACTGTGAGATAAGGATACTGGACTAGATTGGCCTGATTCAGCAGGGCTCTTCTTATGCTCTTATCAGTATTTTAAGAGAGTATTGCATGTCTACTTAGAAGTAGGCCTATTGAAATAAATGATACTTACTCCTAGGAAAGTGCATATAGGATTTCATCTGTAATGTCTAGATGGTTTTCACAAGATCAACCCCTCTGTTAGCTGCAGAAACTGCTTGAGAAATTGCCATGCAATCATAATATGTGCAATAGGAATTCTCTAGAGAATCCAAATTGGATGAAATCCATGTGGATTCCTGTGCTGGAAAGCAGGAGTTTCACTACATCAATTACACAAGCCTTGCAGGTGATCAGAAATGTCACAGGAAAAGAGATCACTTGGCAAATAAAATCTACATTAGGTCATAATTGTCCATTGGATTGATTCTGCTGTTTTATTCTTGTTTATCATTGTTGAGTCTTTCCATTTTTATTTTTAGACTTCATTCTTGCAAGGCTCCCTAGAAATGGATTGCACTGAAAGGTGGGCTGTAATTTTCTGAATTAAACAAATGAGCTGCATTCAGAACAGAACCACAGCCCTGTATTTTCACACATTACTCTGTCTTTAACTAAACATGTTTCACTGTTCTTTCTACTTCCTGCATTGTCATTACAAAAAAAAACAAAACACCTAATCAAGTTTTCCTTGGAAACTGTATCTTTGTGAGCAAAGCCTAAATGTTTAACTGGCACAAAAGAAGATGCTGACACAGAATAATTCTGAACTACAATAACTGCAAAAAAAAACAAAAACTTTTTTGCAGGTATGTTTATGTATGATAATGATCTCTGTTGGTGGATAATTGAGAGGAGTGGTTTACATTCAGTTTCTAATTTAAAGAGCTAGAAAGTGGACAACGTTGGCTTCAGTATAATTAAAAGCCAAGTGAGTTTTTAGTATATACATGAATATCCTAGTTCAGTGTTATTCAAACTGTGGGTCGGGCACCACTTGGTGGGTCATGACATGATATCAGGTGGGCCATGGAAAGCTGGGAGCAGCCATCTTGGAAGCGGCAGACCTTACTCTTGTGAGTATACATCTGTAAGTATTAACAGTTTGAATTTTCAAGTGTGGTTTGTTTTTAGTACAGTGCTTTTACATCATATTTTGTCCTAATCTTGCTTCCTGTCAGGGATGTTTCATGGATATGCAATTGCTGCAGCCCAAGAATGCCAGTTTGTATTCCAGGAGTGTCATTTGATGACATCACACTGACGGCACTTCCTGCTTGATGATATCACTTCCAGGTTAATGGCATCACTTCTAGTGGGTCCCAACACAAGTGCCATTCTAAAAAGTGGGTCCTAGTCTAAAAAGTTTGAGAACCACTGCCCTAGTTATTCTTCTAGTCTCACCTGCCATTTTCCAACAAAGAAGGGGGGAAACTTTTCAAACAAACCCATTCCCAGGTTTAAGTGGGATCTTAGTTGCCATCAGTGGCCATGTAGTGTAATTGAAATTCATCCAATTAAGCCAGTGATTGCTTTGCATCAGTCTAATTGACTTTGCAAACTGCATGGGAGAAATTGTAGTCAAGAGAAAGGGAAAGCACCCACGATGCAACTTAACGGCGCCGATGCATATTGCCTTTGATCTGTTGTGAATAAGCCAATAACGTGGAGATTGAGGGCAATCAACTGGCTGTGAAAGTCTTTTAAACTCACACAATGAGCGCTGGAGCTGAGCAAGCATGGTCACCCACACAAAACAAGCACACAGGCAAGGGAGGGATTCAGTGGGTTATAGCAAGGTTGACACGCTCATGTTGAACACAACACAAGGACTGCTGATGGCTCAGAGCATTTCATCACCACCAAGACAGGCATTTTCTTGCATTCACCGCATATGCGAACCAAGCAAATTATATTCACAGCTGCATCAAGCATTTGAAAGAAGCCCATGAAGCTGCCTTCTTTTGAGGAAGACCATTGATCTATCAAGGTTAGTCTTATCCAGAGGCGTAGCTGAAGACGTGCAGGGGGGTGCAATTGCACCAGGCAATACGCTTTAGGGGGGCAACAAGGTGAGCTGGGCATTAATGGCCAAAACGGTGAAAATGTTGATATGTATGACTAATATCATGTTATATTTCATTGAAAAGGTAATTTAATGCAAAAATGCAATGAAAAACCAGAGTGTAATGACTCTATCAATGTTATTGCCCAAAAACCAGAGAAGTGAAAATACGATGACGTCACTTCCGGTTGTGACATCACTTCTGGGGCAATATTTTGGGGCAACATCACTTCTGGGGCAACATTTTGCCTTTTGTACTGGGCTGCACTTTCATTAGCTATGCCCCTGGTCTTACCTAGCTCGATTGAAGCAGGTCTCCATGGTGTAATGGTTCAGGAACTGCTCTCCGACTTGGAAGATCCAGGTTCAAATCCCTTCTCAGCCATCCTGGGTGACCTTCCTGGGCGACCTCATGCCAGTCACTCTCTGTCAACCCAACCTACCAGTCAGGGTTACTGCGAGTCCAACAGAACGGAAGGAACCATGCACGCCGCTCAGAACTCTTTGGAGCAAAGGTGGTAGAAAACTGTGAAAAATACATCCATTTTTCAGAGAATACAACATGTCTTTGATATCCAACATAGAGGTTGTCCAAACATGAAATATTAGGAGATAAGATAAAAAATATGGAAAGCTTGAGGATGGGAAAGAGGAAGGTGGTATATTATCGGGTTCTGGGGATAATAGGAAGTCAAGCCTGATTGCTCCCTGGAAGGACAAATCCTGAAGCTGAAGCTCAAGTACTTTGGCCACCTCATGAGAAGAGAGGGCTCCTTAGAAAAGACCCTCATGCTGGGAAAGATTGAAGGCAAAAGGAGAAGGGGGCAGCAGAGGATGAGATGGTCAGATAGTGTCACCGAAGCAATGAACATGAAATTGGGTGAACTCAGGAAGCTAGTGGAGGACAGGGAGGCCTGGCGTGCTGTGGTCCATGGGGTCGTGAAGAGTCGGACACAGTCCCAGGAGATAGATGGCCCTGCTTTCTCTCTCCCACCCTGTTACACAAGTATATCCATGTCTACTTAGAGATAAGTCTCATTGATTTCAACAGGACATACTCCCAGAGTGTGGTACAACATTGCAGACTTTGAACCCATTCTTATCTGAGCCTTACACTGTCAATCTCACAATCAGTCAATCCCCTGCTAACTGGACAAGAGGCACTTTTTCTAGTGTAGTGGTGTTCCTCTTATTTTTAGCAGGGGAGAGTAATTGTCCCTCTTCACCCCTGCACAGTCTTTCTAGTGGCTATTGCTGGTGGTCTGCCTTTTTCTTAGATTGTGAGCCCTTTGGGACAGGGAGCCATTTAACTTTATTATTATTACTATTTACCTGTAAACCGCTTTGTGAACTTCGTGTTGAAAAGTGGCATATAAGTACCTGTTGATTGATTGATTGATTGTGCCTTATCCCTTCAATGGCATCTTAGAGCATGTCACTATGAAGCCTGTGCTGTTGTTTTTTTCACAGCTTGGTAAAATGAGGAGGTGCTCATTTAATATTTGCTCCAGGTAATCTTGAAAAAGCTTTTGTGCCTTTGCCTGTGCACATTTCCCGAAATATAAATTGTGAGCAGATGTACTCTGAGCCCATTATTTATAGGAATAATGCCATGCCATGCAGGTCACTGCAAGGCACTTAAAAAAATTAAGTACGTTCTTAGGGGATGTGATCAAAATTAAAGTGGAAGAACCAAATGGATTATAGAGCAAGAGAATACGGGGAGGAGGGGACTATGTGGATGTTACTACTCTTAATGCAATAGTTTTGACATTGTTAAAGGTACTAAGTTAATTAACTGGAAGTGTGAATGACTTTAAGGGAGTGTGTTTGTCAATTTCTCCATGCTGATGTAATATGCAATATTGCTATAGTGAGTCTATGTGCATTCCTCAAAAAGGTATTCAACCCAGGGGCAAGCGGAAGGTCACACCACATTTACCGGTAGCTTCAACAGTGATTTAATGCAAGCCTGAATACACAGGAGGGTCCACTGAAACAGGTAGGTGGGCTCATGTGGAAAGAGAGGGTCCATCAAGTCTCCCCCACCCAATTCATTGAAGAATGCAATGCTTTACATTCTTAAATTTAAGAATTTAAATTTAATGCTGGATGCTTTAAACCAGCATACAGAATTGAGCCTGGAAGTGGCCTGGTAACTAATTAATTGCACAAGCCAATCCCCAGGCTGGAATAGGCAGGCTGACACCCCTGCCCCGTGGTGTCATTCAAATGATTTAGGAACAGGAACTCTCTTTTGATTGGCACTTGTCGGGGTCCGCGGCTGGAGGGAGGCCCAGGCACGCAGTCTACTTACCTGTTGCTTCTTCCCTCGCCGCTGGTAAGGTAAAATTCTGCTGCTGCCGCCGCTTTCTTCACTTTCTCGTGCCGCTGCCTGCTGCCTGCCTGCCTGGCTCACACAAAGTGCAGGCAACCGCTGCCGCATGCAGTGCGCATGCACGGCCGATGCGAGCCAAATTCAAATGTTGAAAAACAACAACAACCCCAGAACCAGCCACGGAGCCTGTTAGGATCCGGAACGCCCATTCTGGTCCATTCCCCCTGAATGACATCACTGCCCCTGCCCCATATCCAGCCTGGGTTTTGGATGTGCTGCTGTACATATTGTCCTTCCCCTGAGTAGTGCACAATGGCCCCAACTGAGCCACTTGGAGCTGTGCCACCAAAATAGGTGGTGCAACTCCAAGCGGCTGAATCGGGGCCACCTGGGCCAGGCATGGAGGTTAGGATCTGGCCCAAAGGCTAGATGCTGCCTCTACCTCCCTCGCCCGGCTGGACCGCACTTCAGCCTGCCTGTGCTCCGCCCTCCCTCTGCCCTGTTCAGTCCTTTGTTCTGCCATCAGCCCAGCCAGCCTTGCAAGGCCAAACTCACCTTTGGGTCTCTGAGCTGAGGCACTGGCTGCAAGGCCAGCACTGGCCAATCTCTTCTGCAAATGGCACCGATGCACTTTGGCAACGTTCGAAAGCTGGTACAAGGAACCTGTGCCGGCTTTTGCACAAGGTTGGATTGTGCTGTAAGTCATTGTACCTGGAACATGATATTATCTCAATAGCCAGGCATTGATATTGATTGGGGCAGAAGATTTAGCCGAGAGGGTTAATGCCTCCGTTTGCCCGAAGATAACACCTGAAGATCTCAAGGTTGTGAGCTCGACTGCTGGAAGTCTCTGCGAGCAGCAGACCTTGGAAACTGCGGCTGATTACAAGCTGAGTTTCAGCTGCCTCGTGGGAGGAGCAGTGTGCTGAAATAAGCTGCATCTCTGGTGGCAGCAGGGAAGCCTCATCAGCCAGCAGACGACAGACGGGTGGCTAAAGAAAGAAGGCTAAATCCAGAAAGAAAGATCTGTAGGAGTGTTGTTCTTGGAAGATAGAACATTCTGTAAATTGTAAAAACCTTCGGGTTTGTGAGAAAGTCTGCCTATGTAAACCGCCTTGAGTTCAATCATTAGAGAAATCTAGTGATCTTAAGAAAGGCGGTATATAAATAAATGTATTATTATTTTTATTATTATTGCAGCAGGCTGTACAAATGTTGGCTGACTATCCTACTCACACTTATATGGGAATAAATGTCTCTGAACACTGTGGAAAACATAGTAGCCCCACGCATCTGCAGTGGAAACTCTCCAAGACCTTATGTACCTTGCAGGGTTGCTGTGAGATTGTAGTGGAAAACGTGGAAGATCACCCCGAGGAGGCAGTGGATGGTGCCGACAGTGACCCTTGGTTCAAGTGATGCAGGATTAACCCCAGGGAGGTAGCAGCTGCTGGGCTGCACAGCTACAGCCACTTAGGAGCTTGTAGCAGGGATGTAAGGAGCACCTGGAGGAAGGAGAAGCTGTGGGTTGTAGTGAGTGGTGGAAGGAGTGGAGGTTTTGCTGACATATTGGAATGAACTACTGGCTTGACTAATGGACTGGCGTGGTGAACGGATATATGGACTGACTTACTGGCTTGACTGGTTGACAAAAGGACTATTGGACTAAGGACTGGCGATTATTGAAGGACACCTGCTCTGAAGCTCCAGGAGGAGACCTGTAGCCCATTGGCAAGCCATTGGGTGGGGCAAGCTCTCTGTTGGTGCTGGGGTCCGGTAGCTTGTAGATATTGCCAGGACTGTCTGTATCTGGGTGACTAAGTAGCTTAAGCAGGCACAGCATTTGGGAGGAAAGTTTGGAGCAGGGGCTTTGGCAAGACACTACTGTACATTGGATGCCCCAAACTACGGATAGTTGCAAGGCCTATATACAGTATGGCAGCGGTCTTCAAACTCTCCGAGAGTTCAAAGACTGCTGGGAAGTGTTTGTGGGGGCAAGCACAGGGAGGGGTATATGCCCTGACAGCACCACAGCTACTACAGCACTGCAGGGTCCCGGGGGCATGGAAAGGAGCCACACAGCCCTCTCCGTGACGTTGTGCACTGAAGAAATGAGCTCCGATTCACAATCAAAACTCAGAGCTCATTTTGGCAGTGCAGAGGGTCGTGGAGGGAGCTGCAAGCCTCTCACACCCTCCAAAAGGCTTCCCTATCGTCTAAGGTTGACTTTCCTTGCCCCGAGTCCCTGCATTGCCATGACTGCCGCAGCACTGTCAGGGCACCCATTCCTGGGCCCTTAAGGGGGAATGGCCCTTTCTTGCTCTCAACGGTAGGTTGTGACACACCACTTGAAAAGCACTGCAGTATGGTATTTACAGAGGGTGGGCTTTAAGACCCAGTGGTGTCCTGCCTGGTTGGCTGTGTTTACTGCCGCCAAAGCACTTCTGGACCAGAGGAAGCCAGCAGGCGAGGCACTGCAAGAAGAATTTTCTGCAATTTCTTTCTAAACATTTTCAAGCGTTGGGTTTGTGTTTGTTACAAACACAAGCCACAAAAATAACAGAAAGCAAAGACACAGGCGCTGCTCTCAGACCAAGACAAATTGGAGTTGCTAAATCTGGGGGGTGGGGGTTTAGAAGCATCCTTAATCAGAGGCAAGAAATGTTAATCATCCACAGTGAGCTTTTTATCATCCCTGTCAGTAAAATGTAATAGATTTTGTAGCATTCCTTTCTCTCTCTTCCAAAACAAAAATGCTAAACTAAAACTGCCATGGGAATAATTACAAAGTGACACCATTATTGACACGCACAGTTTCTCCTTGACTGGATAAAAGAGAATTTCCGATGCCAAAAATGGTTTTCAGATGTGCTTTACAGCTTTATGTATCCACCTCACATAGCTGGTGCAGACGAAGAACTACCTGCAATTTGCAGTTACGTGAACCATGACATTTGCCCAGACAGTTGAATTCTTAATCATTGAATATTTGGGAGAGTACATCTATCTGGCTTTGTTGATTGTTGAGGTCAAAATAATTTAATCTAGGGTTATGTCCTTGTTTCCAGACTTCCTCATTCTTTGTCTCCCTTGGCATCTTGCCTGAATATAAGTACTGTCACGTTTGAAAAGGACAATATGAGCCATCTATCAGTCTTGTCCTTCCTACTAACTGGGCAAGAGGCACTTTTTTCAAGTGGTGCTCCTTTTATATTTAGCAGTGGGAGAACAATTGTCCCTCTTCACCCCTGCACAGTGTCTTTTCTAGTGGCTGTTGCTGGTGGTCTTCTGCATTTTTTTTTTATTGTGAGCCCTTTGGGGACAGGGAACCATTTAACTTTATTATTACTATTTGCCCATAAACCGCTTTGTTAACTTTGTGTTGAAAAGCAGTATATAAATACTATTGATGGATTGATATTGATTCAAGCTTCAGCTTCTGAAACTCAGGAACAATTCAGAAACTTGCTTGTGCAAGGTATGAACCCCTCTGAAACTTCCACAGTAACTTATGGATCTGTTAGGCCAGAAACACCTGCTGGGTCTCCCGCTCTAGGCTGGCTAGTTTCCCCTTCAAACAGTTCTGTTGCAGCATTGGAGCAAACACAACTAGGCCTCACCTTCTCAGTAAGCCAGGTCCAGTTATCCACAAGCCAGTCCAAGGTCAGCAAGTCAGTCCAGGTCCACATTACGCCAAAGCAGAGTCAGTTGTCAGTTTGTCAAGTCAGTCCAGTCTCTTCTACTTCCACCAAAGTTTCTCCTACTACACACCCACAGCTTCTTCTCCTTCCTCCAGGTACTCCTTATATCCTGGCTTCGAGCCTCTGAGTGGCTGCAGCTGTGCAGCCCCACCCCAGCTACCTCCCTGGTGTTGATCCTGTCTATACTTAGCCCAAGGGTCACTGTTGGCACCATCTCCTGCCTCCTCGAGGGGGGCTTCTGTATTTTTACTACAGGATCAAGGAACTATTTTGGCGGCATCATTAGTTTGGGTCCTTCCCTGGCAAACTTTGTCTGAACTGGGCAAGGACAATATTGTTGAGGGAGGGAATGCATTGGAACAAATATCAATAGAGTGATAATGAAAGAAACCATGGAAAGTGGCTCCAAGTAACTATAGTAATACAGGTGTGCCCTGGTATCCACTGGTTTCAGTTATCCATGGATGCCATGGATCCTGGGATACCTATTTTTAAAAAAGGCATCCCAAAAATGCCTATTTTTTTTAAAGGCATCCCCAGTATCCGTGTTTTCAGGTATCCATGGTGGGGTCTGGAACAGAACCTTAGCAGATACTGGGACATGCTAGTATATAAATTGGAATTCATGGTGCAGATTAAGATTACTTATGGCCCAATCCTCTCCACTTATTGGTGCCACCCTACTGAAAAGGGGCATGATGTATCCAGCAGGGGAGGGTTCAATCAGGAGGCTTTGAAAGGGAAAGGGGATTTAAATCCTCTTAGCGTTAATTCTCAAACCGTGAGCTATGGCTCTCCACGAAGCCATAGAAACCAGCCAGGGGGGCCACGGAATCCTCATAAAAACCCTCCATTGTATACAATGTATAGGATAGTAGTCCTAATGGGGAGCTGTGGCCAATGGCCAGCAGCGGCATTCAGCCGGTACGCTGGGCGGGACTTACCTTTGAGTGGCAGTCCACCCGTTGCATCACGGTGCGTTCCGCCGCTTTCCTGCCCACCCCGGTGGGTAGGAAAGCGGCGGAAAGCGGCGTGACGCAACGGGTGGACTGCCGCTCAAAGGTAAGTCCCGCCCAGCGTACCGGCTGAATGCCGCCGCTGCCAATGGCCCACTAGGTCAAGGGGCCACCAGTCCCAAACATTTAGGAACCGCTGCCCTTAGCCCTCTGTAAGCCTCTCACTCTGCCGAGCATGTGCCCTTGCCCCATGGAAGCTCCAGTCCGCCCCCAACCTGTGCTGGCACCTCTTTGCCACAGGAGGTGGTGATGGCATCTGGTCTAGATGCCTTTAAGGGCCAGTTGGAGGGCCTTTGATTTCTGGAAGAAAAGTCCATCGTGGGCTATAGGCCATGATGGATTGTGCAACCTCCTTACATTAGTAGTAGGCTATTTCAGAGTACCGGGTACAAGGGAGTGGCAACAGGATGCAAGCATCTTGTTGTCTCATGCCTCCCTGGGGCATCTGGTGGGCCGCTGTGAGATACAGGAAGCTGGACTAGATGGGCCTTTGGCCTGATCCAGCGGGGCTCTTCTTATGTTCTTATGCCTTGTTCCGGTGCAGGTTAGGATTGCGCCCTAAAGGTTTGGGGGAGCCAAACCTTGAACTCCACTTCTAGGGATTGTCTAGAAAATATTTACACACACACACACACACACACACACACACACACAGAGTGCAATCCTAGCGTGCCCCTTGCGTCGACGCCACATCATTTGGGAAGCAGATTTGGAAGATCAGATTTGACTTTGCAATGTTTAGCATTGGCATCCGATGACATAATCTTTAACCCACCGATGCTTAAGGCTCCTCTTCAAATGTTTAACTCCTTGCTTTGCTTTACCTTCAGCACTAAACCAGCGCCAGCTATTTCCCCTATTACGCAGGGGCGCAGTGCATCCCCCAACTCAGACATTATTTATTAGGCCAGTACAGAGTGTACCATCTATTATGTCCAAATGAAAGAGAGAGGCCCAGCCAGCATGCCTCCTCTCCTCTTTAATCTCTCTGTACAAAGCTCCCGTGTTTCCCTTTAGATACCTAATGAGAATGATTGAAATGTTTCTCTCCAACTGGCGAAATGTTCTCGCTCACATTGATTGCACGGGAGCGTTATCCCTCACATGTCGCGGCTGTACATCATGCTGCACATTAATCGCACAATATTTTGCTCTGATAGAACGATGACAGTCAAGCTATCAAAGCTCAGCGCCAGCCAACAGCTGCAAATGGAATCAGCCATACTTTGCCGAATGATGACAAGACAGGAACTGAAACGGAGGAGACAGGCCATCTCGTCCCATTAAGAGACATCCGTTTAGCAGCAAAATACTTTTCAAATAGAGCTCAAGCCAAAGATTGCTTTAAAGCGGGTAGGAAGGTTCACGAGTAACGACTATTCCAAACCTTCCAATGGAATTAGAGCTGAAAAAATCTCCCCTCTCAATTTGCCATCCCATCGGAGAGCATTTTGTCTATTGGGGGCAGCAAAATTTCTCAAATTTTTCAAAGAGGCTTACAATGGATGGTGAAATGGTATTCATTATTTCTTTTCTTTTCTTTTTATTGCATCGTCCATAGGGACAGGAAAATCTTGGTAGTTGCTAGAAGAGGTAATTAGACCTAGCACCACTGACTTGGCATAATGGCTGTTCTTCCTACCGTGTTGATCTTCCAGGCAGCCACAAACACTGGAATCTGAACAGGGGACATCTGCTAGCCACTCAAAGTAATATACTGGTAATAATAGTTGAATAAATGTGTTAGTTTTGAAGTGCTTCAAATTGAAATGGTTGTAGTCTTACCAGTTGTAAGGTATAGACTGCAGTGATGATATTAAGGGCACAGTCCTAACTTGGAGTCAGACCAGTACAGTTAGGCCAGCAAAGTTTGGCTGGCACAAGGGACACTATAAAGCGGATTTGGATCATTCACCGAGTCAGGAAGGATGCAATCCTAACCTGGAGTTAGGCCGGCACAGTTAGGCCAGCAAAGTTTAACTGGCACAAAGGCTACCTTAAAGCTTGTTTAGATGACTCTTGGAATCAGAGAGACCAGCACACAAATGTGTGCCATCCTCCCTGACTCCAAGAGTGGTCCAAACATGCTTTACAGTGGCCCTTGTGCTGGCCAAACTTTGCTGGCCTAACTATTCCGGTCTGACTGCAGGTTAGAATTGCACTCACAATGAGCTTCATACTCTTTATTACTTTGGAAAAAATTTTGTGGGTGTTTTTGTCCCCTTCCTCCCCCACTCACTTCTTTTTTTACCTACATTTTCAACACATTTAGGGACACTCTAATCAATCTGGAAGTTTCGACAAAGTTTTGATTACAGGTACATTGTTTTAATTTATGACCACATACTGTATACATTACTTGAGATCCAAAACAGCAACTTTATACCCTCTCCTAAATTATTGTGACGTGTGTGTGTGTGTGTGTGTGTGTGTGTGTGTGCGCGCGCGCGCGCAGATATTCATTCATATTCCTTCTAGGTGCCATCTAAACAATTCAGCCTGAAGCATACCCAGATTGTGTTCAAAAAGATCTCCTGGTGGAAATGGGCATCTGCAGTATTCATGACAAAATTTCTACATTATTCAAGCATATCTCTTCCTTTATGTTGATTTCCCTAGCTGCTAAGAATGCTGCTCTAATTAGGTCCCACAAGCGCAAGGTAACCAAATCACGTATTCCCTAGAATACTTCAGCATCCCCCACGCACTCCACCCCGGCTCTAACAAATCATTATCTACATGGCTTAAGTAATGTAAAACTTACCATCTAAATTATACAGAGAATTGGAACATGTGTCTTACCGACTCAGGAATTTACAGATTAGATAAGTGTAAAAGAGTCGTCGCATTGTGCCTGTACCTAAAGTTGATTTTGGGTAAAAGGAGACATGTACATAAGAGTCCCGCTGGATCAAGCCAAAGGCCCATCTAGTCCAGCTTCCTATATCTCACAGCGGCCCACCAGGTGCCTCAGGGAGGCATAAGACAACAAGATGCTTGCATCCTGTTGCCACTCCCTTGCACCCGGCACTCTGAAGTAGCCTACTACTAATGTAAGGAGGTTGCACAATCCATCACTGCCTATAGCCCACGATGTACTTTTCTTCCAGAAATCCGTCCAATCCCCTCTTAAAGGCATCCAGACCAGATGCTATCACCACCTCCTGTGGCAAAGAGTTCCACAGATTAACTACCCACTGGGTAAAAAAGTACTTCCTTTTATCTGTTTTAACTCTCCCAACCCTCAGTTTCAGCGGATGCCCCCTGGTTCTGATGTTTTGAGAGAGGGAAAAGAACACCCCTTTATCAACTCTATCCCTTCCGTGCATAATTTTGTATGTCTCAATCATGTCCTCCCTCAGGCGCCTTTTTTCCAGACTGAAGAGCCCCAAACGCTGCAGTCTTTCTTCATAAGGGAGGTGCCCCAGCCCCGTAATCATTTTCGTTGCTCTCTTCTGCACCTTTTCCATCTCCACTATGTCCTTTTCGCAGTGCAGTGACCAGAACTGTACACAGTATTCCAGGTGTGGCCTTACTTACCATCGATTTGTACAATGGCATGATAATATTGGCTGTAGAACACTTGGTTTATCTTTTCAGTAGCTTAGCCCTGTTGGTGGCAAATTAGTCCTTGTCCCAGTTTCAGAAAGCACTGCCAAGGTCTGGCAAAATCAACTACATTTGTATTCCACTTTTCTTCTCTAGAACCAAAAGCAGCATACCTGAGAGCTCCCCTAGCAGTTTTCTATGCAGAGACCTGCTTAGCAAGCATCACATCACTTCCTCAAAGGCAGAGGATCGACACAGCTTGGGGTGGCACATGCTATGGGAGCCATTGGAAGGGCAGGTGCTCCAGTGAAGGGAAAAGTCGGAGCACTGATCCGCCCATACGCCCTGTCTTTGTTTTACTCCAAAGTAGAGCATTTCTGGACACTGGGAGTGTGGTGAGGTGGTGCAGGGGGCATGATGGTGGGGCAGGGGTGTGTGGTGATGATGCATCACATTTTCACCCCACTCCAGGTACCATCAGAGCCTGTGATATGGGTCTTTTCCGGCTTGTAACTGGAGATGGCAGGGATTGAAGCCTTTGTGCAAAACAGGTGCTCTAGCATTGAGCTATAGCCCCTAACACCAAAATAAATAAATAAATAAATAAATAAATAAATAAATAAATAAAATGTGGAGGGTAGAGTTTGTTCATGTACCTTCACGTACCAAACATGTAGAGTTTGTTCATGTACCATGCAATTCTTGCTTCCAAAGCCTAAACGCATAAAAAAAATTCAGTACTGCAAGCAATCCTGTTTGCTGTATACAAAGTAAGCCCTATCCTAGACTGTAGGATTTACTTCTCAGTGAACATACATAGGATTGGACTCAGCGGTGTCATCCTGGCGGAACGGGCCAGTACGCCGTTCCGCTAGTTCTGCGGACGGGCCCGGGCCGCGCTGCCTCTCCCGAGGACGGGCGTGCTGTTTCTGGGCCCGCCCGCCCTCCCTCGCGTCCGAATCGCTCTGAAATGGAGCGATTCCAGGCGCAGGGAGGCATGGCTGGCCTCCGCCATAGGGGCGGAGGGCTGCCAATCATCCGGGCGTTCCGGTTCCTGGCGCGCCCGGATGACATCACTGATTGGACTACAGTATTTGCATAGACCAGGGGTTCCCAAAGGGTGTGTCATGACCCTCGCAGGGCCATTGCAGGAAGTCCCCAGTGACCCTTCCTCCCTGGGTGCCTCCTGGGATTTCCTGGGTGGATCCTCATCTTGGATCTCACAAAATCTCATGAGATTTGTACACCTGCATCTTGGGAACTGCTGGCATAGACCCTTGGTGGCTAGGAGAGGAAGACCAAACTGTGTCTCTAATAGCATTTGCTACTTTCAAATATGTCCTGCTGGTTTCCTGTTCGTTCGTTTGTTTTACAGGTTTTTTTTCTGATGTTGGATTATGTTGTTTCACTGGTGTTTTTGTCTTGGAAATCACCTCCAAAGGCATGAGAAATAGGATATAAATATTTTTTTTAATGAATTAATCACATCAAATCCATTTGGCTGCCCTCATTATTAACGTTATTAAGCAGCAAGAAATACATGTTTGCCATCATGTTAGTTGTATTTTGACAGCTGCTTGTTTAGTTGCCTTCCATTAAAAGGAAAACAACAACAAACTTTATTTTTTAATTAACTGTAAAAATGCATTAAACAAAACCCGCATTTTCAAAGCAAGATTGGAATGTTTATGGTTGTTTTTGTTTTCTTTGCTTGCCAGAGGGAAAATACATTAGCTTCCTTTCAGAAGAATAGTTACTAAATGTTTAATAATCAACTAAATATTTTCTTTTTCTCCTTAATCTTGGAAATATGAGCACTCATCTGGTCAAGATAACAAATGGAATTGCTTCATTCAATTTATTATTGTAAATATTTTATGTTAAAAGGGCAATTTGTGCTTATTTTGTTATACGAGTCTCCACTTAAGGAATATGTACTGCTGATGAAAACAATAATGCAGCACCGCAAAAAGGACATTATTGTAATGAAATGCTAAAAACAAAGCCAATCAGTGGATTAACAACTGTTAAGTACTATGTTGCCATAGGACTCTTGGTTAGCTATGCTATATGAATAGAACTGTGGATTGAGACCCACTTGGTGGGTCACAACCTGATGTCAGGTGGGTCACGGAAAGCTTGGAGCAGCCATCTTGGAAACTGCAGACCTTACATAAGAACATAAGAACATAAGAAGAGCCCTGCTGGATCAGGCCAAAGGCCCATCTAGTCCAGCTTCCTGTATCTCACAGCGGCCCACTATGTGCCCCAGGAAGGCATGAGACTACAAAATGCTTGCATCCTGTTGCCACTCCCTTGCACCCGGTACCAGTAGCCCACCACCTTTGTAAGGAGGTTGCACAATCCATCATTGCCTATAGCCCACGATGGACCTTTCCTCCAGAAATCTGTCCAATCCCCTCTTGAAGGCATCAAGACCAGATGCCATCACCACCTCCTGTGGCAAGGAGTTCCACAGATTAACTACCCGCTGGGTAAAAAAGTACTTCCTTTTATCTGTTTTAACTCTCCCAACCCTCAGTTTTAGCGGATGCCCCCTGGTTCTGGTGTTTTGAGAGAGGGAAAAGAACATCCCTCTACTGACTCTATCCCTTCCATGCATAATTTTGTATGTCTCAATCATGCCCCCCCTCAGGCGCCTTTTTTCTAGACTGAAGAGCCCCAAACGCTGCAGTCTTTCTTCATAAGGGAGGTGCCCCAGCCCCGTAATCATTTTCGTCGCTCTCTTCTGCACCTTTTCCAACTCCACTATGTCCTTGCTCTTGTTATATTCCTTTCATGAGTGTTAACTATTTGAATTGTCAAGTGCCCAGCAGTGCCCCTCCCAGATGGTCTTTGCCATCCATTCACCTGAATCAAAGGAAAATACTGGAATTAGGCAATATGGCATGATAGATTCAATATTCTGGTTGCAGTTATGTAAGCCTCCCCTTAATAGCAAAGCAATGAAATTCTGGGCCCAATCCTATGCCACCTTTCGATGCTGATGCAATGATGTCAATAGGGCTTGCACTGCATCCTTCGGTGGGGAGCAAAGTAAGGCCACGGAGGCGGTGGTGTCATCCTACCGGTACACTGGGCGGGACATCTGGGTGATCGGCAGCCCGCCCGTCGCGTACCGCAGCTGTGGTACGCGACAGGCGGGCTGCCAATCACCCGGATGTCCCGCCCAGTGTCCCGGTAGGATGACACCACTGCATGGAGGCCTCTTCAAAGTAAGGGAATGTTCCCTTATCGTGAAGCTGCATTCAGCTGCATCAGCACTGGAGAGCTGGATAGGATTGGGCCCTCAGAGCACAATCCTAACCTGGAGTTAGGCCGGCACAAGGGCCACTGTAAAGCACATTTGGACCACTCTCAGAATCAGGGAGGATGGTGCATGTCCAGTGGTGTCATTCAGATGATTTAGGAACAGGAACTCACTTTTGAGTTCAAATTCAAATGTTGGGGAAAAAAACAAAAAACAAAACAAAACCCGGAAGTAGCCACGGAGCCTGTTAGGATCCGGAATGCCCGTTCTGGTCCGTTCCCCCTGAATGACATCACTGTGCATGTCTGTGTGCTGGCCTCTCTGACTTGTGGTCCAAACATACATTATGGTGTCCCTTGTGCTGGCCAAACTTTGCTGGCCAAACTTTGCTCCAGCCTAAATCCAGGTTAGGATTGTGCATCAGTCAGTTTTCTTTTAAATCCCCCCCCCCAAAAAAAAAATCCCAGAGGTGTTTTCAGAGAGAGAAAAGAAGAGCTGTCTGACCTTTCATCTGACACTTCTGCTTCTAGCAAGTTGCCCTGACACGTTCTATCATTTTCACATGAAAAATTCCAAACCACGATTCACTGCAAACAAATTAGAGGAATTCAGTTAAAATGCAACCCGAGACAGGGAGAAGTTTTCTGAAGCTATTACAGAGACTGGTTATTTTTCAGGATGCAGCACAGACTGTATAATAGCCCTTCCTCTTTGATGAGGAGGACCGTAAACACAGTCATGTGATGTTCAGCTTGCTGCCAAAAATGTTCTTATGTAAAATATCCATCCCCAATATTGCAATAAAGATTGCAAAGAGAGGGAGGGGGAGAGAAAAGTGCCTACAAATTGGTTTAGTTTTAATATATACTTTTAATATCTGGAAGTGAAAAAAAAAAAGAGACCGAGAACACAATGCATTTTCAAACAGTGCCGTAATTCTTCAGCATATGTATGTCAAGCTACTAATCTTGCGACACATTCTTGACAAAAAGAAAAAGAAAAGGCATATAACAAATTATTGTTTTCAATTATGGTAATGAAAAAGGTTCTAGAGGAAACACACACACACACACACACACACACACACACACAGAGAGAGAGAGAGAGAGAGAGAGAGAGAGAGAGAGAGAGAGAGCTCTTCTTTCAATAATGTCCTCCCAAACTTCTGTTCAGCAATTCGCTGATGAAAATTAGTATAGGAGAAGACAGAATCCCAATGTGCTGCAAGAACAAGAGGACAGATGGAAAGAGCCAACAAGTGCCATCAGGTGAAAGGCCGCCATTGGAGAAGTCTGATGACATGATTAAGAGTTTAGTCTAGTGCAGAAGACTAGGCAAAAGGAGAAGGGGCGGCAGAGGATGAGATGGTTAGATAGTGTCACTGAAGCGATGAACATGAAATTGGGCGAACTGCGGAAGCTAGTGGAGGACAGGGAGGCCTGGCGTGCTGTGGTCCATGGGGTCGTGAAGGATCAGACACAACTTAGCGACAACTAGCACGGAGGTTCCCAAACTGGTGACCCACCAGGGGAACAGAAGAGGGCTATTCCCTTAGGGAGGAGTGGCTCTGAAATAAGTGTCCTGATGGTGTGGCAGCGGTCACGCCACTTGTAAACTACCTGGGTGGGGGGTCACACTGACCTCTGGGGAGGACCCGGGGAGGCTTGCATTCCCCTCTGCAGGCCACCCTGCTGCAGCAAACAGCTCTTATCAGAGCCCACTAAAACTGGAACCCTCCCAGAGGCCAGCATGAGCCCTTTGCTCCTGGTGGTCCAGCAATCTCTGGCCCTAGCACCACATCCTCTCTACTCCCACCAATACTTACTGTGGTTCCAATGTCCAAGAAGAACTCTGGGAACTGCTGGTCTAGTGCTTAAACATGAAAGCTAGGTGGCAAGGGAACAACTACTGTACTGCAGATACCCATCTATAAGACAAGGAATTTTAGACTGATTGCAGAAAACATGGCATATACTGAATTCAAGCACCTATGTACATTTATGTGGAGGTAAAATACAAGGTTTTAGCATTTGTCGTGGTTGGGAAACCTTTTGCATAGTATACAGTCTGTTATTATGGAATGGATATTGTTGTTGTTGTTCAGTCGCTAAGTCGTGTCCGACTCTTCGCAACCCCATGGACCACAGCACGCCAGGCCTTCCTGTCCTCCACTAGCTTCCGGAGTTGGCCCAATTTCACGTTCATTGCTTCGGTGACACTGTCTAGCCATCTCATCCTCTGCCGCCCCCTTCTCCTTTTGCCTTCAATCTTTCCCAGCATGAGGGTCTTTTCTAAGGAGTCTTCTCTTCTCATGAGGTGGCCAAAATATTTGAGCTTCAGCTTCAGGATTTGTCCTTCCAGGGAGCAATCAGGCTTGACTTCCTGGAGGATTGCCCAATTGGATCTCCTTGCAGTTCAGGGGACTCGCAAGAGTCTTCTCCAACACCATAATTCAAAAGCATCTATTCTTTGGCGCTCTGCCTTTCTTATGGTCCAGCTCTCACATCCATACATTGCTACTGGGAAAACCATCGCTTTGACTATGCGAAACTTTGTTGGCAGGGTGATGTCTCAGCTTTTGATTAAGTTGTCTAGGTTCTCCATAGCTTTCCTCCCAAGAAGAATGGATATTACATAGTACATATTCCTTAAGCTTAGGAACTCTTTTTTTTCCTCCTGATTAACTGGAGCCATTTTTTCCCCTCGGTGGCACAAATGGAAGGGCTTGGCTGTGCATAGTCAACCTAAATCTGATATGCAAGGCGTCATGCACACCCTCTCGCTTGACTAGTGCAGACCTCATCCATGCCTCCGTGTTGCGGATTGTTTTGTTGCACCTGTTAATCAAAGATGGGCTTTCTGGCAAATTTGTCACAATAACAAGACCATTCCTTCCTGTACCCAGGGAGGCAGCCTGATCTCTAATCCACTTCAGCTGGAGTGTGAAGATTTAAGGGATTTGCCCTGCTGGCATCAACTCACGGCATTGTCGCATTAACGAGTTTGTCGGCTCCATTGTAATACTTACTGCATTATCTGGTAGATTTAAGTCATTGCTGCCAAATAAGACCCAGCTGCCTCCATCGTTGCATCTTGCCCCACACTGTGTTCCAAATAATAAGCATTAATCATTGTTCATCAGAACTGAGTATCTATTTGGTGGTGGGTCATGTCTGTCAATACCCAGGGGCACGTTAAAGCTTTGCATATAAATTTCCTTATGAGAAAGGCAGCAATGTTTGGAGCTTTTTAGCTTGGAAAACGTGATGATGAAGAGGCCTGCGATTGAGAGCGCAATCCCAGCACAAGGGACACTGTAACGTATGTTTGGACCGCTCAGATGTGCACCATCGTCCCTGACTCCAACAATGGTCCAAATGGTCTTTACCGCCTTTGTGACAGCCAAACTGCTGGCCCAACTCAGGGTACAATCCTAACCCGGCCTAACTCCAGGTTAGGATTGTACCCTGAGACTTATAAAACTATACTTGGCGTGATGTGAACAGGAAAGAAACAAAACAATAGATGGTCTTCATCCTACATGAACCAGAACTTTGTTCATGGTTTCAGTTCAACATTGTAGGACAGAATGCATGTGGAGACCAGGATTTATTTATATAAATGAGTGGAAATATCCACAAGTGAAACAAGATCCTATTCAGAAACGTCTTGTAAAAAGGAACTGATAAAGTGGAAATATTATGAATGATTCCATTGTGAATGTTGGTGAGACCATCATTTCTAATTAAGAGCGCAATCCTAACCTGGAGTTAGGCAAGGGAGGATGGTGCATGTCTGTGTGCTGGCCTCTTTGACTCCGAGGGTGGTCCAAACATACTTTACAGTGTCACTTGTGTCAGCTAAACTTTGCTGTCCTAACTGTGCCAGCCTAACTCCAGGCTAGGATTCCTCTCTAAGTGTCTTTTTGAGGAAGACTGAATGATACAACCTCATTGCAACCAAATTCTATTTTTTCCTACTTCTTAATTTTGTAGTAATTACTTTATCTCCTTACACAGCTTGTAATCAAATTTACCCCATTCTCCTTTAGATGTATAAAAAACACATTAAGAGCACAATCCTAAACTGGAGTTAGGCCAGCATAAGCTCAGCTAGCAAAGTTAGGCTGGCACCAGGGCCACCGTAAAGCGTGTTTGAATCACTCTCGGAGTCAGGGAGGATGGCTCACGTCTGTGTGCTGGCCTCTCTGACTCCGAGAGTGGTCCAAACATACTTTACAGTGGCCCTTGTACTGTCCAAACTTTGCTGGCTTAGCTTATGCCGGCCTAACTCAGTTTAGGATTGTGCCCTCAATGTGGTTTGTTTTGCCCCCTGTTATAGGACTGCTCCCAATGAAATAATTTGGTACTTAGAGAAGATTTTTTTTTAATCCAAAGCATAATAACGCCCCAAGGAAGCTATAAAACATTCCATTTGATTATCTTTACAAATCTTTTTTTGATTGCTTTAATAATGGAGTCCCACAATGCCATGATTTCAGAACTTTACTGCCAGATATAAAGCAATTACAATGTATGTAACAGCATCACACAAGTGCACGTGTGTGCTCTTTTTCATCTTGCGAGGCAAAATACATCTTTTGATTCATGATTGTGTCCTAGATGGAACTATTATGTATGGCTGCAATTAGAACCCCCATGCTGGGAGTATGCAACCATCAAGAACTGATGGTTGATAGGTGCCTCTTTATATGCCCCAGTGAAGAGATGGATGCAATCAGTTATCCCTGCTAACTGGACAAGAGGCACTTTTTCCAGTGGTGTTCCTCTTATATTTAGCAGGGGGAGAGTAACTGTCCCTCTTCACCCCTGCACAGTCTTTCTAGGGGCTGTTGCTGGCGGTCTGCCTTTTTTAAGATTGTGAGCCCTTTTGGGACATGGAGCCATTTAACTTTATTATTACTATTTGCCTGTAAACCGCTTTGTGAACTTCGTGTTGAAAAGCGGTATATAAGTACCTGTTGATTGATGGATGGATGGATGGATGGATGGATGGATGGATGGATTGAATCTGATCCTACGGTTGGTTTCATTGCCAGGATAGAATATAACAGTGGGGGCCCAAACTTGCTTAACATATGAGCCACATATGATAAACTTCAGATGTTTGGGAGTCGCAGGAGGAATGTTTGAGAGCCACAATATTTCAGAAGCATTTAAATTCCTAAATATATTTAGCGCGTAATCCTAACCTGGAGTTAGGCCAGCAAAGTTTGGCTGGCACAAGGGACATTGTAAAGGGACTCCTCTTGGAGTCAGAGAGGCCAGCACACAGATGTGTGCCATCCTCCCTGACTCAGAGAGTAGTCCAAATGCACTTTACGGTGTCTCCTGTGCCAGCCAAACTTTGCTGGCCTAAGTGTGCAGTGGGGTTGATGGGAGGGAAGGGGGTTGGGGTGGGGCATGGGCGGGTCCAATCCTATACCCACTCAGGAGGCCGCATGGCCCCAATTCAGGCCACACAGTCTCCTCGGATCTGCACCTGTTGTTTAGCAGGCGCAGATCTGAGGAGCGCATAGGGGAAGCTGGAGCCTCCCTAAGGGAGCAAAAGTTCCCTTGCTGCAGGGAAGCTCCAGCCTCTCCTAAGCAGCATTGGATTTGGTCCTGGCCGGCCAGCCTTGCCAATCCAGCGCTGCTTAGGATTGCGCTCTTAGCTAGTGCCTGATCTGTGATCTGTGACTGTGACTGGCAGCCCTGACAGTGTGAAAAAGTTCTCAGGAAGTCAGAACCTTGGAGACATCTTCATTAACCAAGGCTTGGCTAGCTCAACATTTCAGAGCTAATAACTCAATATGTGAGGAATCCCAAAGGGCCCGTTGGAAAGAGAAGGTGATTTATTCCTCATGTATTCGGGCTAATCCAAATACATGAGCCCAAAGGTCTCCTAATAAACTCAATTGATGAATCTATGCCTGCCAAGGTTGACCCAGGCCAGACAGAAAGGGGGAAAAATCTTTCAGGACAACCAAGCAAGAAAGGGGGAAAGACATTACATTACATTATAAGCCCCACCTCTTGCTCCTTGTCGATATATCATTTCTTATATTGCCTGCAATGTGGTGCTGATTTCCTTAATGATAATTACTTTATGAAATGATTTAAAAAGTAGTAGATAGCACACCAACTCAGTAGATCCTTTAATATCACACACAACTACAGTTGAGCATGAACAGGCTTGGAGTTGTCATTTCATCAGGAAGTCAAATATTCTTGGGATATTTTTTTTCCCCGCTGTCTTCTGCGACCTGATCACTACATCTCATCCTATAAGCTACAAGCTGCTACTGCCTGCAAAATGCATCCCCCCAGGATTCATTGGTTGATCAGTTGTGATGTCATGGAATGCTCATAAACGTTCCAAATTGCAAGGGAGAATGTGTCAACAACAGTACATTTGCATACACAGACACACCAGCGGATTATTGAGACAGTTTTGCATTCAGCATTTCTCATGCCAACTCTTTAAGTTTGGGAGACATAGAAAGTTGTTGTTGTTGTTGTTGTTGTTGTTGGTGGTGGTGGTGGTGGTGGTGGTGGTGTGTGTGTGTGTGTGTGTGTGTGTGTGTGTGTGTGTGTGTGTGTGTGTGTGTGCGCACGCGTGTGCAATCCTAGTCTGGAGTTAGGCTGGCACAGTTAGGCTAGCAAAGTTTGGCTGGCACAAGGGACACCATAAAGTATGTTTGGACCACTCTTAGAGTCAGAGACATCAGCACACAGATGTACACCATCCACCCTGACTCTGGGAGTGGTCCAAACACGCTTTATGGTGGCCCTTGTGCCAGCCAAACTGTACTGGCCTAACTCCAGGTTAGGATTGTGCTCTATGTGTGTGTTGAACAGAGGGGAGCTGTTGAACACAACAATTATGACAAAAAAAAAAAACCAAGAGTTCACCTAGATGTGTATTTAGGCTATCAAAAATTCCATTATGGACAAGGCTAATCCATGCTAACTGGGCATCGTTTTAAAAAATGATGAATCTCTTATTTAACCTGGTGAAAGCAATGTTCTCGATACATCCCAGCACAGAATCTCTCTCACTGAGTAATTGCTAATGTTGCCTAGATAGACAGATAGACAGACAGATAGAATATGAGCCCCTTTGAAATAGAGAATCATCTTACCTATTCCTTTGCTATGCAAACTACGTGGAAAATATGTTGGAAAGTGGTTTATAAGTAATTTGGTATTTACTGAGGCTCTCCAGCCTAGAAACTGCCTTCCTTCTGCAGTTATAGGTTCTCTTTCATTGGAGGTTTTCTAGCAGAGGCTGAACGGTCACCTGTCCAAGATGATAGAGCAGTTGCTTGCACTGATTAAGGGGATGGACTAGATTATCTCCAAGGGGATTCCCATTCTAATACTTTATTCTAATACAATTCTAATGTCCAGATTAATAGACAGGAATGTTTCACCCTCAGTGAGTGATCCAGAAAGGCCCTTGGGTTTCAAGTTGATTATGTGGAAGTAGTATATGCAAGATTAAACCTACAACCAATTTATTTAATATAACAAATAATTGGGATTTAACCAAGCAGTAATTTGATTTGCATTCCTCAGACTCACTAGGCTTTTTGAGCATTCAAAGTAGCTGCAGGAATTGGAGTGGGCTCTTTCTCCAATCTAAAAGTGTGGAGCAAAAAGTTTGTGAAAATGAAGACAGCTGTATGCAAGGGAGATTCTCTCCGCGTAGCTAGAACCCTGTCAATTTCATGCAGTGGCTCTGCACACATATTCTAACGAATACACAGCTTCCCTGTTAAGTACTGAGTCAATCCTTGGGTCTATCTAGCTCATTGGTGTAGGAAACAAGGTTTCAGATAAGGATCTTTTTCCAGTTCTATCAGGAGCTGCCAGGTGACCCTGCCCCTGAATACTATTTGTAGGGGAGTAGAATGGAAGAGTCTGCCATCCTAATGCCTAACTTGGAACACAATCCTATGCATTCTGTAGATCAGCACAAGTCCCTTGTGCCGGCCCACGAGCATTGCAAACATGCCATAAGGGCGGAGGTGTAACATACACTGATTTAGGAGGAGGCTGGGCCAGCACATAGACATGGGCAGACCGGGCCTGGAAGGGGGTGGGACCAGACATGTCAGGTAGCAGGTACGCGCGTACCCGTTCCTAGGATTAGGGCTGGCCCCGCCTATTCACCTGCCCACTCGTCGACTCCTTCGGCGCTTCGCTCCGCCCCCTGCAATGTTTGAATTGCCTGCACGTTTGAGTTTGAGAGCCAGGCAGGCAGGCAGGCAGGCAGCGGAGCAAGGGAGACCGACGGCGGCAGCAGTGTAAGCAGGTAGGTTGCCTGGGGCTCCCTCCCGAGGAGGCGCGGCGGTTCCTGGTGGCAGTTCCTGGGTTCCGGCTATGACCTCACTTCCGGTGGGCGGGCCCCGACACAAGTGCCAATCAAAAGTGAGTACCTGTTGCTAAATCATTTAGATGCCATTACTGGGTGGGACTGGCCTCTGCCGTTTAGGCCAAATCCAAACCCCCGTCCTTGGCTGGTCAGCCTTACCCAAGGCCCTTGGATCTGCACTAGCAATTGTGCTGGTGCAGATCCAAGTAGCCCTATTAGGGAGGCCGCCCTTACTCCAAGTTGTGCTGCAGCCAGCCCCATGCTGGATATGGGGCAGGCTGGCTGACCTCTCTGTTCCAGCATGGGTTAGGATTGGGCTGCCCTGGGCTTTCCAGAGGTGCCTTATGGACATTGTGGGAAATGGGATGCGAGACCAGATGCTCTTATGATTGAACCTGAAATTGTCTACATACAAAGTACATGTTCTGCCACTGAGCTACTGCCCTCCCTTTGAAAAGCCTTCCCAGATCTATCAGCCATGGCACCAAGAACGCTTTCGAGCCAAAAGATGCACATATTCTTTCTCTCTGCTATGAAGGGGCTGCTGAGAAAGACACATTTGCTAAGTAGTCTTAAGTGGTACCGCTTTGCAAAATAACACATGAAACATAATGAGGTTATTAGTATTCATTCTTAGCACACCCATCACACATTCCATCTGTGGCGCTCGGTGTGCTCTTATCAACCTCGGTGGAATGTTTCACTGTTATGGATTTGTTTTATCGAGATGTGAAAACAAAGTCAGGGAGCACGAGACTCTCATAGGGTTGTCCATGGTATGTTGTGTGGGGGAAACTGGTGTGGTTCAGAGGCATGCATGGATATTCTTCATCCTCATCATCAACATCAACATCAACATCAACATCAACATCAACATTATTATTATTATTATTATTATTATTATTATTATTATCAATTAATTAATTAATTAATTAATTAATATACACAGTCAAAAAATAAAAATCACAAATATCACAGACTGTCTTTTGTTGGCAATTCAATCTCTAACCAAGAGCCTAAGAGTTGTCCAAGTATCTGCTTAAGATGTATGATGTTCCCAACAACGTAGTTTTTTGTAGGTCAGACGTTCTTATATCATTTATCTTCAAAGTTTCTAGATGTTTTTGTAGATTTTTTGAAATAGATCCAAGTGCCCCGATGACAATTGGCACTACTTTGGATCGTTTTTGCCATAATCTTCCAATTTCAATTGTCAAGTCCCTATATTTTATGATTTTTTTTTCAAGTTCTTTGTCTTCTATTATTATTATTATATTATTATATTATTATTATTATTATATTATTATTATATTATTATTATTATTATTATTATTATTATTATTATTATTAACTTATGAAATATCATCAACAACAAACAGAAAAAAATATTTTCTTGTCTGGCATTGCATAATTGATACTAGTTGATACTGAGGGTGCAATCCTAACCTGGAGTTAAACCAGCAAAGTTTGGCTGGCACAAGAGCCACCATAAAGCACATTTGGACCACTCTCGGAGTCAGGGAGGATGGCGCACGTCTATGCACTAGCCTCTCTGACTCTGCGAATGGTCCAAACATACCTTACAGTGTCCCTTGTGCCGGCCAAACTTAGCTGGCCTAAACGTGCCAGCCTGACTCCAGGTTAGGATTGCATTCTGTGTATTAACACAATATGTATGCCATCCCTAAGTGCTGGTTTGTTGCATTTCTGATGGTGTAATTTTGGATCGTTGTAGTTGGTTATAATGATCCATAACATTCTTCCCAGTGCCCCAACAACAGCGACTATCATTATTGTTATGATATTTCATCACAGTCTATGCTGGACTGGTTATAGTCTACAATTCAGGATCTAGCCAAGATCCTGGTAATTGCAGGGATATCTTCATAGAATTCTTGCTATTCCAGACAATCTTCATTTCTGGAGCTGAGCTGGTGCATTGTCCTCAAGTCCAAGAATGTCCAGATGTTTTGTCAGACTTCTCAGGCAATGGCAATTGGCACAATATTGACCTCCTTATCCCAGAGATTCCTAAGCTCCATTTGCAAGTCTTGGTATTGAAAATTAATAATAAGAAAACCTAAACTCAGTGAATCTATGCTTTCTTCCCTTTGTTTATTTTTAAAAAAAAATTGCATCCCACCTGTCTCACTTAAAGGCACTTAAGGCAGCTTACAACATAAAATTCAATTAAAACAATATTAAAAACATTAAGCATAAAAACATTAAAACAGGGACAAAAAACAAGGACCACACAAATAATTCATCTCATTAAAAGTCTCTATCTCTTTTAATAACCCAGAGATGCAAGACTTGCCTCTTTTCATTTTCCCTTGTACTGTTTACTCTCTTGCTGTAATAGGGATGTTTTGCTGTGATACCAATAAAGGTTTTGGATTAATAATAATTAAAAACACCAGCTGCGCAGGGGTCACATAAGTAGTGTATTCTAGTTTTATGCAACTTGGATTCTAAACCATATACCCAGATTTAAAAATATCGAGCCATCTGACAACAGAGGATCAATTCAATGGCTGGCATTGTCCCTGCTTCCAGAAGAATATCTAGGGTGTGGCAAGTAGGGACATCTGCCCTAAGCTCTACTTAAAGGGGGCACTGGGCACAAACATAAACACATTTTACCAGTGGTGCATTTTCACACCACAGCTAATGGTGTGTTTTTGCACCAGTTTTCGGGGACTTCCAAAAAGCATTACAATGCTTTTGGACAGCAGTGGAGTGATATGCCAGGCTTCATAAGGTTCAGTGGGTCAGGGTACAGGCAGTATGGAGGGGGAACCTGCGGACCTGGCCCCTGGGCAGCTAGGACTAGGGAACCGACTGCAGATTTCTCTTAAGCATATAATTGTTTTGATGAACCCTACCCCTCCAGTCTGTGTGATCAGACTTAACTGATCACACAGCCCAACCCTACTCACATCTACTCAGATGTAAGTTGTGTTGTGTTCATAGGATTGCAGTCACAATGCAGTCATAATATTATTATGCCTTATGAATAAATGTAACAGAGGCCACAGAAAGGACTGAAGCTGCCCTTCAAAGCAGGAGCCACATCACACAACCTGCCATTACACACAGTAGCAGCCACAACCAGCTAAACATGCTTTCTGGAGGAACAGATTCCCTTTGCTCAGCCTCGATCGTTTGCACCCGTGAAATGTTAAGCTAGCCTATTTCAAAGTCAGCCTTCAATCCTGATAATGAATTACTGGTTTTAAATGAATGGCATTATTATTTATCCCATAATTCCTGCCACCGAGCATGCTGTTAGTCCATTAATCCTGTCAATATAGCTTTGACAAGGGGAAGCAGATACTAAGAGGCAAAAGTTGTATAAAGCCATCTGAAATGACAGTTATATTTTGTACATTTTATGTTGCTTTGTTTACAGGAGCCAGGAGAAAGCTGCAAGGAAAATATTTCTGCCGCTCATTAGTTTTCGGGCCAATGGAAGAAAAATTACTTTCTTCTCTAAATCTGCTCAAATGGCAGAAGGAGAAGCTGCCGACAGCATTTAATCAAAACTTCCAGTTCTTTGGAGGGGAGTGCAGAGGTGGAGCTTGTAGAGGGCATTACCCAGCGGTGTCATGCTGCCGGAATGCTGGGCGGGACGAACGGGTGAGCAGCAGCCCTCCCGTTGCGTCACGCTCTGTTTCGCCATCTTCCCCTGCCGCTCACCCGTTTGTCCCGCCCAGCATTCTGGCAGCATGACACCGCTGGCATTACCCACCCTCAGCAGGTCCTCCACTGCAAAACTGTGACATGTATAATAGGTAGGCACCTGACCACGGTTGCTTAGCATAAGAATGTAAGATGAGTCCTGCTGAATCTTACCAAATGGGCCGGATGCCCATCTCGTCTAGCATTCTGTTCCCACAGTGGCCCATTCATCTACTTCTGGGAAGCCAAATTCACAAGCAGGAGATACAAACAGGGACAGAGGACCTGTTACTTTTAACCTTAATACTGAAGAAGGAATTTCGGCAGGGGCAGCTCAACATGGAAGGGTTTAAAAACCTGCCCCTGCCCAAATTCTCTCTTCTATAGTATATACTGGTTAAGGGTATAAGCAGTCTGCCCCTGTTTGTATCTGGCTTTAAAAAGGTAAAGGTTTCCCCAGGATGAATGGTCCAGTCATGACCGACTGTAGGGGGCTGTGCTCATCTCCGTTTCTAAGCCTGTAGAGCTGGCGTTTTTCCGAGGACAAGCTTCTATGGTCATGTGGCCGGCATGACTATACGCCATAGCTCACGGAACGCTGTTACCTTCCCACCGAAGTGGTACCTATTTATCTATTTGCATTTTTAGGTGCTTTTGAACTGTTAGGTTGGCAGGAGCTGGGACAAGCAACGGGAGCTCACGCTATCGCACAGTCTTGAACTCCCAACCTTCCAGTCAGAAAGCCCAGCAGCAGTGGTTTAACCCACTGCGCCACCACGTCCCCTTTCCCCACTTTGCTCCCCTGTAATTATTGTTCAGAGGAATACTGCGCCTGAACACAAAGGAAAGGTAGCGCAAAGGGATCAAAGGAATGATTCTTCTTACACACACACACACACACACACACACACACACACACACACACACACAGTTGGGAGGGGGTGGCACAGCACAATGAACAGGCCAGGAAAGAGGGCAGATTAACGCTGGGAAAAGGGCAGATTTGGCAGCAGCAATCCTGCCAATATCCTCCCCGCTTTCCCATCCTCAATCAGCCTTCCCAGGTTCATTTGGACTCGCACAATTGCTGTCCCAATTGAGTAGACACAGTGAAGACTTACCCCCAGGCAAGGGAACCATGTTACCTTTCCTGGAGGAGACCTCTGGGAGACTGCCCCCCCACCAGAATGCAGGATGCAGTCTGGTGGTATGGCTGAATGGTGGGAGTTTGAGAGGATTGGGCTATTACTCATGGTGTATGCAACAGATTTCCACCTCTGTACTTGCCTTTTGTAGCTACTAAGCTCTCACGGTATATTTTAAACATAGGTGAAAAGGCAAGCCTATCAAATTCCCAATGGCCAGAGATTTTAAGCACTCAGCATCAATCCACAGGAGCCAGAATGGCAAGACAAAGATGTAGGGAAATATTCTATCTGTACACAGAACAGGTCTATTAAAGAATTTCCATGGGTGATGTATTATTCTTTCCCTTCTCAACTGCCTGAGCCACTGAAGTCTCCTTTCTCAACGATATTCCGTGCAAAAGCAGTCACCTTGTCTTCTTGGGGGTTATACAAACAAGTTAATTTCTTCAGCTTCCAAGAAGGAGGTCTGCTTTCCTTCCCTATTACAGACATTATTGATGCAGGTTGGGTGCAGATAATGTCTGCAATAGGCATTCCGAGTCTATTGCTGCCATAGAGATGTAAGCTTTGCTACTGCAGCACCTGCTGTGCCTTGCAGGGGGCCATCCCCCCCCCCTCTGTTTTTCTCTTTCTCTCTAGGATGTGCTGGAACATGACGATATTATAACCCTGCTCTGATATATAATCAGTATTAACATTTGTTTGTCAATGATTAATTATTGTTTCCCTCGAGGGACAGGAGGCCAAGTGTTTTTCTATGCTAATGTATTCTTCAGTTCATTTGAGCACTGCTTCCTAACTCTGCGGCATACCTGAAAAATAAGGCCTCTTACTACATTAATTTTCTCTTTTGTCACTGTCCCGGGAACTGAATAAACTGCGGACTTCTTGGTTGACCAGGCTAGGTGGTGGATGTTTTTGTTAGGTTGGGGGGGAGGTAGAGGCATTTGGACTTTGTCCACCTGCCCCAATAAAACCTGAGAAAGGATTTGGGATTAAAAGGGGCCACAAGTTTATTGAGCATCCAACCTCAAGTGCAGTGTGTCTGAACTATCTGAGCATTCCTCCTCGATGTTAGTGTGGGTTCTGACCACAGGAGAAATGGCTCTTCCCCCACTATCAGAAGATTTAGCCGAGAGGGTTAATGCCTCCGTTTGCCCGAAGATAACACCTGAAGATCTCAAGGTCGTGAGCTCGGGACTGCCGGAAGTCTCTGCGAGCAGCAGACCTTGGAAACTGCGGCTGATTAATAAGCTGAGTTTCAGCTGCCTCGTGGGAGGAGGAGTGTGCTGAAATCAGCTGCATCTCTGGTGGCAGCAGGGAAGCCTCATCAGCCAGCAGATGACAGACGGGTGGCTAAAGAAAGAAGGCTAAATCCAGAAAGAAAGATCTGTATGAGTGTTGTTCTTGGAAGATAGAACATTCTGTAAATTGTAAAAACCTTCGGGTTTGTGAGAAAGTCTGCCTATGTAAACCGCCTTGAGTTCAATCATTAGAGAAATGATTGTATATAAATAAATGTATTATTATTATTATTATCTATATCTTTCTGCCCTTGTCTGGGGATGTACCCCTGGCACCAAGCAGTGGATCATCCCCTAATGATCCCAGTTTATCACAGCCAAACCCTAATGGAGTTTAGGGTTCACTGCTCACATGAAATCGCTCAGCCTTTGGCAGTACTGCCATGCCCATTGTTCAAGGGGATCCCATCCAACATCCTTGATCAGAATAGCCTCTAGAGACTAGTCATGCGATCCCATTGGCCAGTGGTTCCCAAACTGTGTGTCGTGTTCTGTGAGGGGGGCATGGCAAACTCACAAGGGAACCCTGGGATGTCCCCATCAGCATCTTCTTACTGGCTCTCCCGCGTGTCAAGTGTGTTTGTCTTGAATCAAACACAATCTCGTATAATATCATGAGCAGGAAGTGTGGACTGATGATTGAGCTGCAGGTACTGCCTGAAGCTAAGTAGGAGAATCTGTGGTCTTGTTTTTGGATGGGAGACAGGATGCCAGGATGTGACAAGCTGCAGTACTTGTGGCAGAATGGAGCTGCTGTGGAGTTGATTAGTCAGTGTGGGAATGCTGGCAAAAGAATGGAGTACGCCTTTGAGGACCTGTCCAGGTTTGACTAAGTATGGCCTGCTGCAGCTCGATAGCATGTAGCCGGAGGAGAGACCCACACTGTGAAGGCTTCATTGGGACTGAGGATTCTATGATTACTTAACACTGTGTATTGGGGGGAAAAAATTACAAAATTATGGCTTAGGCTGGCCTGCCCATGTAAGCCACCTTGGGCATTGCTTTGGCATGGGAAAGATTGGATAAAAATTCTTCAAATAAATAAATACATATGATTCAAATTGGCTGTGCCCGGGAGAGCTGGATGACGGCACCACAGTGACAGGACTCCGTGACCACAGGATGCAGTGACCCCGGTAAGTTTGTGAACCAATGCCAATGTGAACTAATGGCCAATCTACTTGCTTTCAAGTGCTCACCAATTCCCTGTTCTAATCTGCCAGATGGGAGTATAGCCTAGCCTAGCTTCCCCACAGCTCACTTTCCAACAATGAGGTCATGCGTGTCCCCAGAGGCAGATCTAAGGGAGGGCAAAGCGCTAAGTTTTGCAAGAAGCCTTACCTTGCAGTGGAAATCACTCCTCTCCTGCACCGTTTTAGCCAATCCTCACAGGGAACAGCAACATCTTGGCGTTGCTTACTGGCTACAGCAGCAGGGGAGAGGGGGGATTTACATGACAGGGTAAGGCTTCTTGCAACACTTAGAGCTTTGCCCTCCCTGTAGATCCGCCTCTGCGTGTCCCACTGCAGAAAAGCCTAAACCACCTAAGAAAGGAAGGGTACTGATGTTGTAAGATAAATAATAAGTAAAAGTCTCCTTGAAAGGTCCACCTTGCAACCAACCTTTGGATGTCTGGCATTGCTCTCACATGACGAATTAGCCATGAGGAGGCTGCAGTCTGAACATTAGCATTCATGTGTTTAAGAGGGCAATCCTAACCTGGAGTTAGGCCAGCACAGTAAGGCCAGCAAGGTTTGGCTGGCACAAGAGACATCATTGAGTATGTTTGGACCACTCTTGGAGTCAGAGAGGCCAACACACAGACGTGCCCCATCCTCCCTGACTCTGAATGTGGTCCAAATGTGCTTGACGGTGGCCCTTGTGCTGGCCAAACTTTGCTGGCCTAACTATGCCAGGCTAACTCTAGGGTTAGGATTGCACTTTAAGCCATATATACAGACCTACATTAAGGTGGGTTGATTTTATCTTTAGAGGGCTTGAATAAAATACACTGCCCGACCATATGGGATGGCCTGGGTTGAAGTCCAGCAAGGTGAAATAATTTGGATTTGAGCTGCCCATAGTGACATTTCGTTCTCCTTGGGTTAAATTTGCTCATGTCAGTGCTGAGTCATTTCAATACTGCTGATTTGCTGCCACTTCCAGTTTTGTCATTTCAGCATCTGGAAGCTGGAGCTGTTAAATAATCAATACTTATTATTAAATAAGGAGCAGAGTTTACTAAACTGTCCTTAAAGGATTTCCCAAGTCTCTTTGTTAATGAAATCTAACTGTGTTCCCTTTCAAGTTCCTTGATCATATTTGCACAAGGTGACAGCAAGGAAAAGGGAGAGCATCTGTAGTCCCTTAACACGCAGGTTAACTGATTGGGGAAAATTCCCTTCAGGTGTCATGAATGGCATTTTAGAGTTATTAACCTTTGATAATATGGTACTCTTCCCCAAGGCAGAATGAATGAATGAATGAATGAATGAATGAAGGAAGGAAGGAAGGAAGGAAACAGACAGACAGACAGACAGACAGACAGACATACCTTTTAGGGGTAGAGTTCTTCTGTTCCTAGAGATGGTTTAAGATTTCAACCCAGTTAGGGCAGTACATATCTTTAATTAGCAAATTATTTAACTTTCATTGAATCAACTGATGAACTGCATGTGAAGAAATAAATGCCTTGTTCTTTGCTTAAGAGAGCTTGAGTGAGCGTGGGACTACAAATCCTTGCCAACAGCTTTTATTTCAATGAATAAATACAATCAGCAATTCAATTTTATGTAAGGATTTCTACAAAAATGTATTCCTTTCCATTCATTTTGGAATGGATATGGGCCTGAACAGAGTTCTAAGCCAGCAGCATAAAACAGGCTGTAAGATTTACAGGGAAAGCCTAGGCATGTCTACTTATAAGTAAATCCAGTGGGCTTCCAGTGGAGCTTACTCCAAAGTAGGTATGTACAGGATTACAGCCTCAGGCAAATATGAGACCGGATTACTTGGTGTGCTGAATGACTGTGCTTTAGAGCAGCTACTCATGGAGCCCACCAGAGGACATGCGACTCTGGATTTAATGTTGTGTGGTACTCAGGACCTGGTTAGGGATGTCAATGTTATTGAGCCTTTAGGGCACAGTGACCATGCTGTGATCTGTTTCGCCATGCAGCTTGGGGGGAAAGTGCCAAGCACATCTGACACAAAAACCCTTCACTTCCAAAGGGCAGATTTACCTCAACTGATCACCTGAGATATTGCACAATTCAAGATGGTGCCACACAGGGGAGCTGGATACCTCCATCTTGAATTATGTGAGATCTCATAATTCAAGATCATGCATGATTCAAGATGGTGGCATAGTCAGATGATGGCACCACCATGCCAGTACACTGAGACCACAGGGCACCGTGACTCCTGTAAGTTTTTGGCACCATTAATTCTTCTTCGTATCTGAGAGTGTAGTCCTAACCTGGAATTCGGCCAGCATGGTTAGTCCCATAATGTTTGGCTGGCACAAGGGACACTGTAAAGTATGTTTGGACCACTCTCAGAGTCAGAGAGGCCAGCACACAGACATGCACCATCCTCCCTGAATCCAAGTGTGGTCCAAATGCACTTTATGGTGGCCCTTGTGCTGGCCAAACTCCAGGTTAGGATTGTGCCCACAAGCTCTCTTAATTCTTGAAAACAGCTTCTTCTTTGTATCTGAGACTTAGCTAGCCACTTGGAAAAAAAAAAAAAGGCAGACTCTGTTCACTCCCCTGGCAAAATCTGAAAGGAGGGTCTGTACAACACCAAAGGGAGCAGGGGGGAGATGCGATTGGTGACACTGGAGTAAGAGCTGAACTCAGACAAATGAAATCTGTCAGCCCGATCCTCAAAGGACGCCGACCTTCTCATCACTGCTTGGTTGAGTTGGCATGATGCACAGACTTACAATGTTATTCAGCAGGTTTCATTCCCCTTTGTGTGACAGCCCTACCCTGGAGACCAGCCATCTCTTTACTGGATTGCAAAATGACTATTGTTGTTGTTCAGTCGCTAAGTCGTGTCTGACTCTTCGCGACCCCA
>JAJKFI010000011.1:8899733-8912491 GCA_029204185.1 Lerista edwardsae | reverse complement strand
CTTTCTTTCTTTCTTTCTTTCTTTCTTTCTTTCTTTCTTTCTTTCTTGAGTTGGAAGAAAGGAAACATGTTTTTCATTTATATTGCTCTGTGAAGCTTTTTTACAGTTAACAATAACAGCAGCAGCAGCAATAACATCATCAACAATAACAATAAAGATACCATTGCTCCTCCTCCTCCTCCTCCTCCTCCTCCTCCTCCTCCTCAAAGAAAGACCCTTGACCTCCAGAATGAATGGGGAGCAAAAAAATGGTTACCGTTCATAATGAAACATTTGCAATGTGTGTTGTGTTTGCAATGAATCAGCACCACAGTGAGCCACATTTCAAACAATGAAAAAGGACTGCTACCAATAAAACAAACATTCTTGTTTGCCCATGCCTTGGGCAAGTCACTTTCTGCCAGTCTGAATTTCTCACCTGTATAAGCCATACTAATTAAATGTTTGATAAAATGGACCCCCCCCCCCCACACACACACACGAAGAGGCAGAGCTCCCATTAAGAATCTATTTTATGGTCAAGTGTTTTGGGCAGTTTTTAAAAGAAACTTTTAGAAAGTGCTGATGTTGTAGGATACATGTTGTGAGTACTACATTCACCTACTTGTTAAGGGGGGGGTCCATGTTCCAGATTTGAAATATGTTTCCATCTGTCTGAAATTGGGACACAGCTGGGATTATGTGAAGCCCTCTAAGAAACTTTGTTCCAAAATTAGTTTTATTTTGTGTTCCTTGGGTGTTTTCTTTGGAGGCTCTAAATTCCCTTTAAATTTCCATGTTAACAATACCCAGAAAGGATTGTGGTTTTTTTTCCAGTTGTAAAGAATCTCCATGACAAGTTTATTTATTGCTATCAAGCATTTTGACCTCCCCCCCCCCCAATGCCTAAGAGAACAATCCTAACCTGGAGTTAGGCCGGCACAGTTAGGCCAGTAAAGTTTGGCCAGCACAAGGGACACCGCAAAGTATGTTTGGGCCACTCTCCGAATCAGAGAGGCCAGCACACAGATGTGTGCCATCCTCCTTGACTCTGAGTGTGGTCCAAATGTGCTTTACAGTGGCTCTTGTGCCAGCCAAACATTGCTGGCTTAACTGAGACGGCCTATGTTGTCTTGAGAAAGAACTCCAAAAATATTTTAACTAACACTTTGATGGCAATTTCAACAGATTCAGAGAACATACACCGCTGTTTGGAAAGTCTAGAATGTCCCACCTTTCACTAAGTAAAAATAATATAACTTGTTCTCTTTCCCGCCCTCCTCTGGCCTCCCTCTGAGTTTTAGTTGTTGTACCGATTTTCTTTCCTTTATTTGCTTTTACTCATTACACTGAACACATTACTTAGCTAAGTGGATTTCTATTTTCCTTCAATGCTACCTAGGAGGAAAAATCTTGTTTCACATTTTCTTTTTTTATTGTAAATGCACCATTGTCCCTTGACTTCTCTAGGCTTTTTAAGTTTCCGTTTAACCAGTGTCTTAATGCAGCAGCTAGAAATAGACTGACCTTGCCAATCTCCTTTCTTGTCTTGGATAATGTATGACACCATTTAACCTTCACTCACTGTGCATCTTTGAAAATCACAGTCGAAGACTCATCTGGGACTTTTGGCTTCCACCCTTCAGATTTTTTGCCATTTAGTATCAAACCTGTTTTATGAATGAAGGTAAGTGAGCACTTCGTATATATTCTGTGAATCATATGGGGAAATGTGCTCTCTCTCTCTCTCTCTCTCTCTCTCTCTCTCTCTCTCTCTCTCTCTCATCTCACTTATTTTCCAGACAGTCTACAGATGCATATTCAATTGCTATTGGTAGTAAGATTCCAAAACTGCATTCTAATGAACCACTTCTATCACAGTTTCCGTAGGGGGACTCAGCTAGAATAGCATGAAACAGCTTTGGTATTAATGCATTTTGTATTGACAGATACATTCTTTCGATACTAGGATTACATGCTTTGTCCGTTTCTCTTTCTGGGTTAGATTTTGCAGTAGGAATGCCAGTATGTCTCAAACTGCGGGTCAGACCCTACTAGATGGGCCATGAGCTTATTTCAGATTGGTCCCCATTCATTCCAATGTGTATTTTATTTTTAATACATTAGACCAGCATTTCCCAATCATGGGCCATGACCCACCATTAGGATGATTTCGTGGGCCATTCCCCCTCAAGAAATGGGTGCCTGAAAGTGCCACAGCGATTGCAATACTCTGGGCAACCAAGGGGGTTCCTACCTCTGTGCAAAATCAGGAAGTGCTTTCCAGTGGAAAATGGGGCTTTTAACTTCATCAGGGAGACTTCCAGAGGGGGCTGTGGTCCTCCCAGATCCTGCCAGAGACAGGCATAACACCCAGTGGTGTCATTCAAATGATTTAGGAACAGGAACTCACTTTTGATTGGCACTTGTTGGGAACCCGGAAGCAGCCACAGAGTCCGTTAGGATCCGGAACGCCCGTTCTGGTCCGTTCCCCCTGAATGGCATCACTGACAACACCCTTATGGAGGTAGGTGCCCACAGCACCGCAATCTCAGTGGTGCTGTTGGGAACCCTTCCACCTTACTCCCAACTCCTGCCACCACTTACAGCAGTCCCAACATCTTAGGACCCTACCATAAGTTTATTTTGCAGCCACAGAAAATAGTTGAAAAATTGAGATAAATATTGCAAAAAAACCTGGGTTAGGGGATCAGATCAACCCAAATAAGTAGTTCACAGTTAGTCCTGTTTAGATCTTGTTAAATAATCCCACCCTGCCCAGGAATAGCCAGGCTACATAAGGAATAAGGGGATATTTTTCCCTTTAAAAAGGTAAAGGTTTCCCCACCCAACCAAATGGTCTAGTCATGACCGACTGTAGGGGGCGGTGCTCATCTCCGTTTCTAAGCCGAAGAGCCAGTGTTTGTCTGAGGACAAGCTTCTGTGGCCGGCATGACTATACGCCAAGGCGCATGGAACGCCGTTACCTTCCCACCAAAGTGGTCCCTATTTATCTACTCGCATTTTTAGATGTTTTGGAACTGCTAGGTTGGCAGGAGCTGGGGCAAACAACGGGAACTCACTCTGTCGCTCAGTCTCGAACTGCCAACCTTCCGGTCAGCAAACTCGCAGCTTAGCCATTTAACCCGCTGTGCCACCACGTCCCTTTATTTTTCCCCTTACCCTGTTTCAATCCCCAGGCTTCCCTTTGGGGCTACTTGGATCTGCACCAGCTATTTAGCTAGTACAAATCCAAGCACCTCATGTAAGGTAGCCCAGGCTGAGGACGGGGGTTAGGATATGATGTGCATTGCCACAACTGATCCCTCCTTTCGGGCTCACTCTGCCCCCCCATTCTGTCAGCGTGACACCAAGTTTGGATCAGGCTGTCCATTAATCAATGATTTGCCATCTTTTATTCAGCCAAGAGTCTTGTGTCCTTGTCTTCTTTCATATTCATGTAGAAGTTTGTTATTATTAATGTTAATGTTAATAATATAATAATAATAATGACTATGCAAGTTCAATCAAGGGGAAGGGGGGAACACTAAAGCTAATTATTGCTCCTTAATTTAGAGAGGAGGATACAGATAAATGCCTCAGAGTCACTAAAAATGCAAGCTGTATATGCAAGAAGTAATTGTCAGGAGTGAACAAAACCTGAACTCATGAATTGTTGTATCTGCATTTTATGGTCCAGAAGGAGCATGAGATAAGATTCCAGAAGACACAAAGGGCTTAATAGTTTATGTAGGAAAACTGTTGGGGCAAGTTTGACTTTGACCTTACTTATGAGTTACTGAAAACTTGAGTATGAAGTGCAGAGAGATGTTACACCTGGATGTGTCTGTCCATTGACGTCTCTCAACATAGAGGTGCTAGCTGAGGTAACCTGTTTTTGAAAATGAATTGTATACGTAGTGCGAGACAACAGAAAGCTAACATATATAAATACCTGTTGGTTGATTGATTGATTGATTTCACTGGGTGCATGAGGGCGCAATCCTAACCTGGAGTTAGACTGGCACAGTTAGGCCTGCAAAGTTTGGCTGGCACAAGGGACACCGTAAAGTATGTTTGGACCACTTTTGGAGTCAGAGAGACCAGCACACAGATACGCGCCATCCTCCTTGACTCTGAGTGTGGTCCAAATGCTCTTTATGTTGCCCCTTGTGCCAGCCAAACTTTGCTGGCCTAACTGAGACAGCCTAACTCCAGGTTAGGATTTCACCCTGACATAACAATATGGGTCATTGGCCATGAAAAACTGCAAGTTATTCATTGTCATTGTGATAATGATGATGGTGGCAACAGCAAGAGGAAGGGCCTTCTCTGAACATCAATTGTGGTATCCCCGCCCTGTTGAAGTAAGAATTGACCCATTCCTATTGGGCATATGGCAGGTTCTGCCAAACCTCCTCATGTTGTATGTGTTGCTGTTGAAAATGAGTACATAGGAATTGCCACATCCAGTTCAACATGTGCATGACCTGATTTATGATTACTGGAACTGGAAGGAGCTGTTGGGAGCTCCTTTCTTCCATTCAATTATCATGACTGTTAAAAGGAGGTAGAAATGAAGCTCGTGAACACCGTACCAACAGATGAAAACGTCATTCTCAATGGAATAAGACCTGTAAAATTATTATTGTGGCACACTGGTTGAAGTTACACTATTGAGCTAAACCACCCTAAGCAATGTTGATGACTCAAATAAGATCATTTTCCATTCCTTTATGTCTTCTTCTTTTCCCCCTCAGGCTGAAGCCAACCAATCTTCAGAAGACATTTCCTCAGTTTCTAACTAGCTCAAGGCTTCTAAAGTAACTGATTCTTCCCTTTGGCAGGAGAAAAAGGCAATCTTCAAGCACAGCTTCCCTTCTGATTACCTAGGGATGTACAACCTCCAACCTACCCCTGAGGAATTTTGCCTGTTTGATTGACAGATTTCTAGAATGCCTAATTAGAAATGGTTTAAGCGGTGAACATGGCACTCTAGTCAGACAAAGAGGCTTGAATACCTATGAGGATTAAGGATAATTCTATCAGGTTATAGGGTGTAGCCATGAAAAAAGCGATATTTTGTTCCAAAGCTGATAGCTAGATCATTTGTTTTCCATTTGTAAGTGAACTATTTACAGAGTACAAGTAGCAAAAGCTCCTTTCTGATCTTCAGGAATCCCTTTTCAATTGCTTAGATCTCCTCCCCCTCCCTTCTGGACTTGCCTCCCTAGACTTGCACTCAGGTAGTCTGTCTAGAGACCTCTTATCACTGACCCTGAGAGCGCAATCCTAACCTGGAGTTAGGTTGGCACAGCTATGCCAGCAAAGCTTGGTCAGCACAAGGGACACCGCAAATTAGGTTTGGACCACTCTCGGAGCCAGAGAGGCTAGCACACAGACATGTGCCACCCTCCCTGAATCCTAGAGTGGCCCAAACGCGCTTTACGGTGGCCCCTGTGCCAGCTAAACTTTGCTGGCATAACTGTGCCAATCTAACTCCAGGTTAGGATTGTGCTCTAGGTCAGCACTGAGGTGGGCAAATAAGGGGTAAGAAATTGCAGATGGGAAACCAAATGTTCCTTAGAATGGGAACCTTGTCCATCATTGAGAAAGCCTGAGCTTGAGTTTAACATACAATAGAACTATAAATTTTGTCAACCTCTGGGCGTCACCACAGGATAACCCATAATAACATTGAAAGAAACCACTATGCCAATAGGACATTAAGCCTGAAGAAAGGCTGAGCATTAAATGCTGAGTTAATTGTCTCCCCTACCTTGCACCGTGGGGGCAGGATACTTGATGTCATTCCAAAAGTTGCATTCCCTCCCATAAATAGCAGCACAAATCTAAAAGAGTAAGTCATGAAAGGACTAAATGCAGGGCAATACCACTAATATCTTCTAAAAGCCAAATGAAACTGCCTGAAATGATGGCCTTTGAAAATAAATTGAGCTCCAATCATCTAGTTGCAGAGGCTTTTAGTATAAAAACATTGCCAAACTGATATGGGGGGGGTGAGAGTACTTCCATTGGCTGGGGCTGGCAAACCTCCTATTAAGTCCCCAGCTGAAGCTACGCAGCAATTCATCTTATGAAAAGCTATTCTATGGATTCATGGAAGTATAATAGAGACTAACCGGAATGTTTTGTGTCAGGAAGAAAAGACCATTCCACGCCCATGCTACCTACAATAGCAAACAGAGGTCGAATGGGTCTTGCAGCCACACGGCATGAGATTCCCATAGCTGATCTGCAATCAAGACTAAATCATGTTACACTGGGTCGTACCGATGGCAGAAAATCATTGGTGATGCCCTGTGTGGAATTGCAAAGCCCATTTCACATCGCGGTGTTTTCCACCGATACGGCAGTAGGTTAGATCAACAAATTCTGCATTGCTCCACTGTGAATCTTCCTGAATAGCTAAAAAGCACCCAACTACAAGTCACAGATAATACCTCAGTATGAGCTGTTCTGAAGCCAAAGCAGAACACTCCTTTCAAGTTGATTGTAACAACCGGAACGACGTTCTGGGGCGTTCCGGCTGCATGACATCACTGCTTTCAACCCCATCTGAAGGTCACAACACATGCACCACACATCCAGTGAAAGTATGCATTCGTATGCAGTGGCGTTTCTACAGGGAGGGCAAAGCTCTAAGTTTTGCAAGAAGCCTTACCTTGCAGTGGAAATTACTCCTCTCCTCACCGTTTTAGCCAATCCTCACAAGGAACAGCAACATCTTGGCGTTGCTTACTGGCTACAGCAGCAAGGGAGAGGAGGGATTTACATGACAGCGTAAGGCTTCTTGCAAAACTTAGAGCTTTGCCCTACCTGTAGAAACGCCTCTGTTCATATGGCGATTGTCCCAGTAACAAACTCTCATGACATGTCCCTTTCCACCTTGTTCTCTACTTCCCTCTGCAGCAGGAACAGTCTACAGTAGTGCTTCCCGAAGTTTTAAAGTGGGTCTTGCTTGTGTTCTTAATGCATTCTGAGGCTTAGGGAGCCCCAGAGAGAGCTCTTCCTGGAGGCCAGTATAAACAAATTTTGCTTATACAGAAAAGGAGAGTGGCTAGAAAGCCAGCCAGCCACAATTAGCCAATCGCTCAGCAAACACCAGCGCATTGATATTCATGCCAAAAAACTGAGTTTTTAAAAAGCTTTGATTTAATGATGCCATTGACACCTGTAGATTTGCACAGGCCCTAGACATCAATAGTAGTTTGTACCTTCCTAATTGGCTCTTGTATAGCAATATGCGTGAATAACGTTGCCACCGGTAGATTTTTTTTATTTTTTATTTTTTCCTGGGAGACTGGTTCTATCTTCATGATATATACCAATGAAGCCTCATTTATCTCCTTTTCTAATGAGTTGAATTGTTAAGATTGGCCAAATTTGAGTTCCTTGGGACCTCATTAAACTCAGGTGAGAGTGCAAACAAGAGCCATCAAGGTGTTCTTAATCAAAACAAAATGAAAAGGGCTAATTAGAGAGACTGATGGCCATAATTAAGTTTCTTCATTGTAGTAAACTAGTTATCTTCATGCTTCTTGATGGTCAGGTTAAGAAGCTTTCATGAATGGTTATATGTGTTGACATTCATTCCATTCATGTACCCAGTGTAGCCACCAACTCCCTGCCCAACACCAACCGCAGTCCCAATTTCATTTGTCTTTCAAACACGATACTTACATTCTGAAGTCATCATTCTCATTCTGAGAATATCATTTAGTGATAAAGCCTGCACTATTCTAATAATCAGAAAGCCTTTGAGAAAATAATTACAATATAATGGTTTCTCCAGAAGACAATTTAAATTTCGATCAGAGGTTAAAAAAGGCCAAATATGATATATTTTCCATCAATTTCTTTCTGGCGTGTCCAATCAATGGGGATTTCTTTCTCCATTCTTTAATTTATGATAACATTTTCATTTTATATTTCGGGGCAATTAGAAAGAGCAACCCCCCCAACTGTGTGACAGACAAATTCATTTGGGATGAATGTAAGAACAAAAGGGGGGAAAAAAACCATGACTTTCAGCCTGTTGTTTCCCATACACGTTGAAGAAGATTGGGATGTAGCATGGCATGATGTAATTCTCCCTTTACAAGTGTGTGTGTGTGTGTGTGTGTGTGTGTGTGTGCGTGCGTGCGTGCGCAATCCCAACCAACTTTCCAGCCTGGACATAGCTGGGCCAATAAGGCAGGTGCTGCATTCTGCAGTGGAGGCCTCCTCAAGGTAAGGTAAAGGTAAAGGTTTCCCCACAACCGAATGGCCTAGTCGTGACCGACTGTAGGGGGCGGTGCTCATCTCCGTTTCTAAGCCTGTAGAGCCGGTGTTTTGTCCAAGGACAAGCTTCCGTGATCATGTGGCCAGCATGCCTCTACGCCGTAGCGCATGGAATGCCGTTACCTTCCCACCAAAGTGGTCCCTATTTATCTACTTGCATTTTAGGTGCTTTCGAACTGCTAGGTTGGCAGGAGCTGGGACAAGCAACGGGAGCTCACTCCGTCACGCAGTCTCGAACTCCCAACCTTGCGGTCGAAAGCCCAGCGACAGCGGATTAACTCGCTGCGCCACCACGTCCCTCCTCAAGGTAAGGGAGTATTTATTCTTTCACTTTGGAGCCTCATTGCCTTTGCTCCAGTGCTGGAGAGTTGGTTAGGATTGCACCCTGTGTCTGATCCCTTTAACTAATCCCTTTTACTAAACCAACGGGCGTATCACCAGTGTAGGAAATATGGAAGCCAGCAACAAAAGATTGTGACCCTCTCATCAGTTGACTAGACCAGGGGAGGACAGGAAATCACTCTGCAACTAAATTTTTAGTATGTGACACCATTTAAGTGATTAAGAGCACAATCCTAACCTGGAGTTAGGCCGGCACAAGTTAGGCCAGCAATGTTTGGCCAGCATAAGGTGGTGGTTTTACAAAGCTCTGGCTTACAAAGGTGGTGGGCTACTTCAGAGTACCAGGTGCAAGGGAGTGGCAACAGGATGCAAGCATCTTGTTGTCTCATGCCTCCCTGGGGCACCTGGTGGGCCGCTGTGAGATACAGGAAGCTGGACTAGATGGGCCTTTGGCCTGATCCAGCAGGGCTCTTCTTATGTTCTTATAAGGGCCACTGTAAAGTATGTTTGGACCACTCTCGGAGTCAGAAAGGCCAGCAGACAGATGTGTGCCATCTTCCTTGACTCAGAGTGGTCCAAACAAGCTTTAAAGTGACCCTTGTGCTGGCCAAACTTTGCTGGCTTAATTTATGCCAGCTTAACTCCAGGTTAGGATTGCACTCTAAATATATACAGTCTGATTATGACCAACCTGTATGGAAGTCTATGGGCCAATCCTATAATCTTTTCAGCACCAATGCAGTTGCAATACAGCCCCATGTTAAATGAACAAAGATTCCCTTGACTGGCTGCCTCCCCAACTGCAAGATGTAGCACATGCCCCATTGATATGGCTGCATCAGCACTGGAAAGGTGGCTAGGATTGGGCCCTATGTCTCAGAATGGGAGCTGTTTCTGGCTATAGTCCGCTATTGAGCATAAACTTAGTGGCAATTACACCACATTGTAACACATGAAATCCTCTTTTTCATGCCAATAGGAATCTCTATTTGGATGCAAGGTTTTCATGCCAAAGATTCACAGTAAATCTAGAGCACATCTTACAACCATGCTAAAACTTCTTAAACGAAATCATATAATGCAAAGTCCATTTCCTTGGGCATTTGTTTAAAGCAGAAGTTGGGATATTATAATAATATAGGCATGCCCATATATATCCACTGGGGTTCTGTTCCAGACGCCACCATGGATACCTAAAATCATGGATACTGGGGGCACCTTCTTAAAGATAGGGGAACATCAGTGGTTTTGCTGCAACAAGGTAAAAAAAGAGATTTGTTTAATGTTGCCCTATCTTTTTAATAGGCATCCCAGTATCCAGGCCACCTGGTGAGATTCAAACTAGGGAAGTTCAATATCAGAGCCATGACAACAGCCCTCGTGAATAATACTAAGAAGAAAAAGGAGAGAAGTAAAAGTAGGAGAGACCCTGAAGAGCAAAACACAAATCTAGACGAAACCCTCTGGCTTAGGAAATACCATCTGCAGACCATCTCCCCTCTCCAGATCAACCCAGTCATTCCAGGTTCATGCTTGCTCCAATCAGCTCCAATATCAATGCAAAATGCCAGAAGAAAATGTTCACAGCTGAAAAAGACATAATAATTGCTCTCTGTTTCCCATTCATATGCATGCAATTCTCCTGCGCTTTTGCATTCTATCTGGAATCTCACTCCTCTGTTGCTTAATCTGGCTGGTGTCAGGTTGTTCTGAATAACAATGATCTGTTGTGCAGCCCTTTCCCTGCATATTGTGTTTATTGGGGCTAACCCAGATCTCTTTCCTTCTTGGTCCATGAAGCCCGCCCATTTGTATCTATGATCTTTTAAGACTTATGGAACCTGTTCCTTCCCATCTTCAAATAATATTAGTTTTTCACTAAAAGACTTTTGTTTAGTTAATGGGGAAATCCTAAATTGTGTTGGAACAGGCAGCCAGTGAGCCTGCACTGTATCCAGAGCAGCTTGGGAGCAGGCTGGAGCCTCCATGGGGCATGGGCACGTTTGTCCCCCTGCCCAGGGGTAGGCGCCAGCTGCCCCTATGGGCTACTCAGGTCTGTACCTGCTATATAGAGGGCACAGGTCTGAATCTCCAGACAGCCCAGGGATGGGGGTTTGGATACAGCCTAATACCCACATCCAAAGTCCACCCCCCCTTCCCCAGGCTGGCCTGTCTCCTAGAATGCCCACCCCCATCCCAAAATGGCAGGGTGTGGGGGTGGAGCAGAGCAATGCACAGTGGTGGGGAAACAGCACAGGGGGCAGACCATCTCCTCCTCTGTCCCTGGGTGGCCCATTGTCTGGGTCTGCAACTGGGTGTAACCAGTGGTGTCATTCAAATGATTTAGGAACAGGAACTCACTTTTGATTGGCACTTGTCGGGAACCCGGAACCAGCCACGGAGCCCGTTAGGATCTGGAATGCCCATTCTGGTCCGTTCCCCCTGAATGACATCACTGGGTGTAACAGCAAAGTTTCTGGGAGGGGACCTAGTGTGATCTCTTAGGGCACAATCCTAAACTGAGTTAGGCTGGCATAAACTAAGCCAGCAACGTTTGGCCAGCACAAGGGACACCGTAAAGTATGTTTGAACCATTCTCGGAATCAGAGAGGCCAGCACACAGATGTGCACCATCCACCCTGACTCCAAGAGTAGTCCAAACATGCTTTATGGTGGCCCTTGTGCTGGCCAAACTTTGCTGGCTTAATTTATGCCAGCCTAATTCCAGTTTAGGATTACGCTCTTATTCTTTAGTTGGCTCTACTTATACCTATCCCCCCAACATATTTCCTGAGCCAAAAAAACCCTGAATGTTCAGCTCTGGACAAAAAATGACAACCTTGATTGGGGCTGAGATGAGTTTCCAGAGCATGACAAGAGTCAGGGCTAGCGTGTAGGAGTCAGAGAACCAAGGAGGAGCAGTACCCTTCAGTAGGGGCTCCCTTATTGAGTTAAGACACTCCCATGCAATAGTCCAGGTTTGGTACAAAATGCGCCTATTCAGGCTTGGATGCAAAGTAATCAAGTGGACCGTGCATGCATAATTGAAGTCTGCCAGTGTAAGTCCCGGACCAATGGTGGGAAAGATCCACTGCTTGGTGGGATGCAGCACCAGGGCAAGTGGCTAGAAGTCAATGTGGATGACAGTGCTCCACTGAGCTGCCTCTGTCCCCTGTCACTGCCAAAATGTCAGTGGCAGGGGTGGATTGAGGGAGGATCGTGGGTGGATCAGGCTGGAGACTGATTCCTATATACTGTACCCTTCCACCCTCTCACAGCAGCTTGTCAGCTTTCCTCTCTGACAAAGCTTATCAATAGCTTCTGGTCTCCCATCCAAAGGCAAGATCTGAGCTGATCCCATGTAGCTTCTTCAGACATGACGTAGACCACACCTACTGCCCTTGGTGGCCACTGTACACACCAAGATCTTGGTGGCAGCTGCAAACACCACGTTTCTCACTTTTGCAGAGTTGTACCAAATATCTTCATTTATACAGTTCCTCAAGGCATTGTTTTCATAGTCAGCTGACATCTATTTTGCCCTTGCAGTCACCTTCAGCCATCTAGATTTCAAAACTAGTTTACTTTCTTATTATTAAAATGCAAATAAGTATTCCTGAACAAAAAAAGTAATAATCTGCAAGTCCTCAAAATCACAATAACAAGATGGATATCGTTATAAGACAATCATATGCTAAGACCAAAGTCATATTTTTTTGTGGAAACTTATATAGTTATTAATATTATCTTCGCCAAAATGGCTTCGCAAATATGTTGTTCTGGATAAATTAATAACTGCTTAAAATAGCTGATCCTAATACATGTTGTCGTTGTTAGTAAGAATAATGAAATAAAAGCCAGGAATCTATGTATGTGGCGCAAAGGATATTAGCATCTATTAATTATTTGATGGAGCTTTTAATAAAGACAAGACAGCTAAACCAAAATGATAGCATAGTAATGGTTTTCTTTCTTTCTCTCTTTATTTCCCATAAAGATTTAAATAATCACAATTTGAGAGGAGGAAAGTAATATTTATGCTATACAATATAGGCTTGCTGAAATTATTGTGGACTTGTTGGGAAAACACACACACACACACACACACACACACACACACACACACACACACA
>JAJKFI010000011.1:8870543-8883342 GCA_029204185.1 Lerista edwardsae | reverse complement strand
GCCTTTATGCCCGAAGGCACTCAAGGCGGCATTACAGTAAAAATCAATAAAAACAAACTTAAACATTAAAAAACAGTTAAAAAACAGTATTAAAATACAATTAAAAAAAATTGCTTAGGGCAACCATTTTCAACCAGGGTGCCTTAACACGCTGGAGTGCTGCAGATGGTTCACAGGTATGCTGTAGGTGTTTGGGGGAAGGTCATTTATAAATAGGGCCATTGGGGGATGTGAGCCCCACCTCATTCTGCTGGCAGCGTAGTGGGTCTTATCAATGGTCAAAAAACTGATGGTGTGCCTTGAAAATTTGGCCAGCACAAGGGACACTGTAATGTATGTTTGGATCACGCTCAGAGACAGAGGACAGCACACTAACATGTGCATCCTCCCTGACTCCGAGGGTGGTCCAAACACACTTTATGATGGCCCTTGTGCCAGCCAAACTTTGCTGGGCTAACTGTGCTGGCCTAACTCTTGAGCTCTGAATCATGATGTAGCTACAAAGATCTGCAATGCCAAGGCTTGGAGACCTCCAATGCTTTCCCAAGACCTCAAGAAATCATGCTTATGTTTTTCTTTTTCCTTTTTTAAGAAAAGGAAGACTGCTTTAAAAAAATAAAAAAGAGCCAGTGTTGTGGCCACATCATCATTTAATAAAGGGCTGAATGTATAGAACTTCAAAGACCATCTTAGTACACAATGCACGTCTGGTATGTATAACATAGGAAACATTTGCAATATATTTCCCTACCTATACTGGACGTTGTTGAATCCTACATCATGGAGTAGAATTTGCCTTCTTCAAGGCATCACCACGTGGCTGACTTGTAGTTACTTTATAAAGTTTTGCATATATTTTTACCTCTGCCTCAGGTCATTTCCTGGTTAATGACATCACGTCCTGCTTAATTGTGTCACATCTCAGCAAGTGACATGAATGCTATTCAGCACACTGTGTGAAATGAGTTTGACACCTGTGATCTAGGTGAACCAATACATACTCTGGCTATCAGCAGCTCTCCAGTGGGTTCAGACCAGGGTCATTCCAAGCCCTACCTGAGATGCCAAGGATTGAAGAATCTGAGATATTCTATGTACAAAGCATATGTTCTACAATTGAATATCACCCCTTCTTCCCCATGATTGCCTTTGTTCACACATGCATTTGCCCCAGCATCACGATCTGAGAAAACTAGCTACACACATGCATGTCTGAATCATTCCTTAGCATTTGCAATCGTGGAGCCCTTCCAACGTGCTCTCTTATGATCATGTTGCAGGCTAACGGGCATTATTCTTGAGGCGCAAAATGAAGAAACAGCATCTCCGGCAACCATTTCCATTATTTTTGCTGCTGAAATGAGCTTATTACTAGTTTATTCTTCACTACCTCTCAGGCAGATGTTGCTCGGTCTCCCAGGGATTTTTAGCTTTTCCCAGTCACTCTGCCTTGGTGAGCCGCCAGATGATCCATCGCTCAGCCGCATTTCTCATCAGAGGCAGAGGGATAAAAGCACTGGTGGAAATAAAAGGGGCACACACAAACTTTCCCACCTTCTTTTGCAGCGAGCTAAGACACATTGCTTCAAATTGGAAAATGTGAAGAGACTTTGGGGGCAAAGGCTCACAGACACATGTGTTCTATTTTGAGGATTGATGCTTGACAGCTCCAGTTCCTTAGAGATCACAAAATACCAAACCTTGCTCTTTGCACGTTAACATTCAGGTCAGCTGAAGCAGAGCGCAGTCCTATGGGCTCGTATCAGCACTGGCACTAGGTGTCGTAAACGTGCCCTAAATCACATATTCAGCACCTGGTGAAGAAGGAGCGCCAACGTTGACCGTGCCAGTGGGTGCTGCGTCCCAGCGCAGGTGGTACAACTGGTTGGTGCTCCAGATTTCCCCAGATTCCATCAGATTCTGATTCCTGTTCCAGCAGTGCCAACAAGTGGTAAGGTCTGGGGCGGAGGGAGGGGAAGCGGACGGAATTGGGCGGTGGAGAGGTGGAACAGGGACGGCTCGACACGTAGGCTCTCAAAATAGCTGATGCAGACTTGAGGTGACCCAATGATGGGCCAGTGCCCTTACCTTGGGGTACATCCCCTTCTCCCAAGGTGTTTCCAAGGGCGGTGCCTGAAGGATGCAGCGGTAGCCTATTTGCACCGCTGCTCCTACAGGGGCCCAGCACCATATGGTGAGGCTGTCAATAACCAAAAAAGGTAGGTTGAAGACAGCTAGAGAAGGTCTTGTTATTGTTTCATAAGAGGGCCGGCTCATCCATGAGGCCAACTGAAGTGGCTGCCTCAGGAAGCAGATTGGCAGGGAACATTTCGGCTCTCTCTTGACTTCAGTGCCACTCCTTCTCCTTCCACTCCCAGGCCTGGAAAAGGAAGAGGGTAGACCAAGAGGAAAATGTGGAGGTAGGTAGAATGCTGAACCAAGAGGAGCACCTCTTGGGGAGAGGCATGCTGCCTCAGGGGTTGTAGCCGGGTTGTAGTACAGTATGTCTGGCTACCTTGCAGCATGCCTTGCATTATTCTGGCCAGAGCTGGCATTGCACAAAGTATGCAAGGCATTCATGAGATGACAGGTCAGAAGTGAGGTGCCACATGGCTGCCACCAAATCTTGTGGTGCCATTGATATCATATGTGACTCCTGACCAGAAGCGTAACTAGACAAAAAAGCTCCTGGGGCAAGGAAGTATATGTGGCGTCCCTGGGCAAAGGGAGGGGTCTCCATTCAACCTGGAAGAGGCAGCAGTGATCTCAGGAAACTGCCTGGACAGCACCCCACATTCAGCTATTTTGCTGTGCAGCAGTAGGGGAAGCTTTTTTTCTGGGGCTTTTTTCTTTACTTTTTAACATTTTTAATGTGGGTCTGCAGGAAAATTGTGCCCCCCCTTGCTGTAGCACCCTGGGCCAGTTGCCCCTCAGGCTCTACCCTTGTTATGTCTCTACTCCTGACTCATGATTCTTACCTGTTCAGGCTCCTGGAACTCATTCATTCTTCACTTTCCTTCAACCTAGCAGTGACCATGGGGCTGCCATTTTAGCCAGCAGTCTGATTTCAGGGTTAAATGCCTGCTTTGACTTGAAGCAAACCATTCTTCTCTTTGGCCAGGTTGTGCCTCAGAAATATTTCTAGGCTTAGTCTTTCCATGAGCACCAACACAAATCTAACATTTCAGGATGTACGTTTCCTTCTTTCTAAGAATGCTTTGAACCTCCAGGGAACCAGTCCCTTGTCAATCATGTGTCCTAATTATTTATTTAGTAGGACAAGGGCAATGAACACCTGGCAACATTTACTCTGCCAATTAGGAGTTCTTCTGTCTACCAGAAGCTTCCATGTAGTGTTTGGATAAGATTTGCAATAAGTCAGCATCATCAGAGAAGAAGAAATTAAAGCGAAGAGAGCCGTTAAGAAAAGTTGAGGAAATGACTTTTTTTTTTCCCCAGCTGGGTAACAATCGCTTAAATTTAACAACAATTAAATTCCCAGGACGTTTCAGGACCACCTTATGCCTTATCGGCCTGCCCATGAGGGCATATCCAAGACCTCCTGACACCTGAGGGGGCCTGCCAAATGCCAGCTGCTCTTACCCAATGAAGTGCTAGCCTCCCACTCTCCAAAGTTCCAATTCTGTACCTTCTGCATTTCCTCTCTGTTCCGCTCTTCCTTTTCACACCTTGCATTTCTTCCTAGTCCAGACAGTGGACAGAGGAGCAGTGAAGGAAGTTAGGTGGACAGAGATGGGTGCCCCCCCCATCTGCTGCCTGAGGCAAATTGCTGAGTTGGCCTCATGGATGGGCCTGCCCTGCAGTAGGGGTCCTGAAAGAAGTGCCACCAGGGGTACATCCAGCTACCTGCCACCCACTATCTGGAAATAATTCCAGTGACACATCACCACTATTACTTCCTGCCACCTAACCCTGGCCAACATCTGTGAGGGGAGTGCTGCAAGGGGAGGGGATGGCTGCATGCTGCCCACCCCCGCAGCACCCTGGGGAATTTGCACCTCTTCACTCCCCCCAGGTACAGCATATATAAGATGAAAACGACTGCATATATAAGAAGAGCCCCGCTGGATTAGGCCAAAGGCCCATCTAGTCCAGCTTCCTGTGTCTCACAGCGGCCCACCAGATGCCTCAGGGAGCACACAAGGCAACAAGATGCCTGCACCTCGTTGCCGCTCCCTTGTATCTGGCATTCTGAGGTAAATTTCTGAGGAAAAAAAATATATATATCAGCCACGTTGATGGTCATCACTTACGTGGAATAGAAAAGTGGTCAGCAAAGATCTTAAAGAAACCAGTACGCTCTCACAGCTGGGGCGGGGGTGAGTCTGAGGACAAGATGTTCAGAAGCATCCTTCGTAAACAGCTGCCTGCATGTCAGCAGCTCTCTCAGCATCAGCCCATTTGTAAGGTTGCCTTCAAATAAAATGTGCATAAGTTGCAAATGATCAAACCGCAAGGTCAGCCACACAATGTCAGAGGCAGCAGGTGAATCACGTTGGAATCCAACTGCCGGTGCATCGTCATTAGCCGTCTCTCTGCTGCCTGCATTCCTTCAAGAACTGCGGCTTCCAACGTCTGCTACATCCTGGGGGCAAAATTATCTTCTCCGTTGCACATTGCAGATCTCAATTGCATATTCTACATTTATTTAACTTGCCTGACTCCCATTGGCATTGCTGAAAGTTGTGGGTAGAATGACAGAAGGCACAAACTGGATTCACTGTGTGCAACAGAGTGGGAAATATTGGCTTAAATACATATTAAAAGGGGGGAAATCAAATGTACTGAATGATGAAAACGACGGCAGTTTACTTGGCAGAGTCTGTCAGGGGAAAGTGGTAGCCAAGTGAAAACAGGGGGCCACAGCCCTGAAACTAGCTGGCATCAGTTCCTGAATATAGTGAACCAAGCAACCTGATGCAATGTTATTTCAACAAATATAATGAAACATACCTTTTCTCCCCACTCTGATTAGGTAGATCAATTCCTCTCTTTCACTCTGGAGTCTTGCATCTGATTCCATAGAGGACTCTTGCGGAAATGAACAGAGGATTTGCAAGCGAATAAGTGATGCTGCTAGCTAGTTTTGCAAGAGATTTCACATATTGTGTCAAAGCACAAGCCATTCCTTCATACATATTAGCCTCATAAACAAGCTTCCAACATCTTCCTCCTTTACTTCCTTTGAACCTCCTTGGCACCATGGAACGTCTGCATCTAGATGCCTGATTAGTTATAACAAGTTTCAGCTTCCTCAGTATTATTTTGTCTTGATGGCAATGAGGTCTACTTCAATCCTGCAAAGGCCATTGGCCAGCCAACTTAAGAGTCATGCATTTACTGTATTTACACATGCAGATATTTTGAGAGATGGATTCTTAGCAAGTTAAGGCCTTGTGGATGCATTGAATTCAGGGGCAGTAAATTCACACTGCACTATCCCTGTAACATTTATTTTTAGGAGGTAGGGCTGTGTCAATAGATCAGAGATGCTGTGGAGACAGGAACGGGCTCCCTCTCTCACACCACTAGAAGCAGGGGTTGTCCAATACTAGCAGGATATTTAAGACAGGCAAAAGGGAGTACTTCTTCACAGAGCACATAATGCATCTAGGGCAGTGTTATTCAAACTGTGGGTCAGGACCCACTTGGTGGGTCATGACCTCACGGAAACCTGGGAATAGCTGTCTTGGAAACTGCAAACCTTACTCTTGCTATAGCATATTCCTTTTGTGAGTATTAACAGTTTTACTTTTCAAGTGAGTTTGTTTTAATTTTGTTTTTAGTTCAGTGCCTTTACATCATATTTTGTTCTAATTTTGCTTTCGGTCAGAGAAGTTTCATGGCTGTGCAATTGCTTCAGTCCCAAAATGCCAGTTTGCATTCTATGAGTGCCATTTGATTAAGTCACACGGATGTCACTTCCTGCTTGATGATGTAACTTCCTTCCTGCCATGACATCACTTCCACGTTAACGACTTCTGGTGTGTCCCACCACAATTGCCATTCTAAAAAGTGGATCCCGGTCTAAAATGTTTGTGCACCACTGATCTAGGGAATGGTTTTAAAGAGGTTAGACAAATTTCTGGGACTGAGTGGGAACATTCAGCAGAACTGCCAGTTTTAACTGCCCTACACTCTATCTCTAAACTTCACAACTCTGGTTATTTTATATATAGGTAGATGATCCCTTATCTGGACATCTGAAATCCAGACGCTACCAAAATCCAGACATTTTTGTCCAATACTTTTTTTTAAATTTTCTGTAGAAAGAAGACCTTGTGCTCATTCCCATATACAGGTTGTAAGTTCTATGCTCTGCTCTGTCCTGCTCTGCATGCCCATACAATCATTGTTGAAAAATGTCAAAGAAGCCAGCAGACACCCAGAGTGCAATCCTATACTGGAGTTAGGCCGGCATAAGCTAAGCCAGCAAAGTTTGGCAGGCACAAGGGCCACCGTAAAGCATGTTTAGACCACTCTTGGAGTCAGGGAGGATGGCGCATGTCTGTTTGCTGGCCTCTCTTACTCTGAGAGTGGTCCAAACATACTTTACCCTTGTGCTGGCCAAACCCTTGTGCTGGCCAAACTTTGCTGGCTTAGCTTATGCTGGCCTGACTCAGTTTAGGATTGCGCCCCCAAATGGGTTAGTGAAAAGAGCAGAAGGAAGCATCTCTCATTATATTCGTGCAATTATTTCAAAATCCAGAAAAAATAGGAAATCCCTACCCCTAACCATCTTAAACCATTCTGGATAAGGGACCATCTACCTATATTTACTTTCATTTCTTTCTTTCCTTTTAATACTGTCAACTGTTTTTCCCCTCACTCTCTTTCAAAATTCAGCAGTTCATTAAAGTTCATATTGTTTCATTGTCATAATGTTGAAATGGAAAGTCCATTCCCCTGCCCCACCCCCATAAAGCCTTCCGAGTAAGAAGAGGGCCTCCCAAAGGATAGTGGAGCCTCTCTAGGAATCTTGACTCTCACCCTTTAACCCTTAAGAATCCCCAGGAAGAAAAATGCTTGCGGGCTCATTTGTTGCCTTTTGATTTGAGGGATTTGGTTTTTCACTTGTTGAAGCTCTAACCCTTTGCAATCCAGTGGCTACATTGGAATATCCATTGCATCAATCCTGTTGACATGGAACTGGGCATTTCAGGCCATAAAGCATACCTAGGAAAATCAGCAGACATCATATAAATGACACACAAAACGTTGACTACAGATGGGTAAGCAACATCATCAGAAAAAGCTTCCAACTTTTAAGTGCTCAGTCTTGTTGGCGGGAGGAAGGTGGGATCCTGGTTAGTCACAAGGGTTTAAGAATAAAAGTTATTTTGTCACCTGAATCGGAGTACATAAGCTATATTTTCCTGCATTTAAGTGAAAAGACAGAGAGAGGGAGAAGAGATGGCAAGCTGGATACAAAGGTCAGTGTAGCTTTGTACCAAGTTTCTGAGAAATTTTAGAAAGTGAAAAGGATGTGGGGAAGAATGAAATTGTCAGAAAGTACCAAAGGACTGAAAGAGAGAAAAGTGTTTTCTAATTATAGTGCTATCATAGGAAGCTATCAATAGAAACCAGGTTATTAAACTCACTCTCTGCTGTCTGCTTTTCCAGTGTTTTCTTGTTTGTCTCAAGTAGACCTCCTCCACAGCCCATCAACTTGAACCATCTCTACTTGTAGCATACTAGATTGTTCCGCCTTCTCACTGTCTGATCCCATAAGACAGAAAATTCCCTGCAACTTCTGGTGTCATTATTCTGGATGATGACACAGGACGGAGTCTGTGATTGGGACTTTGTCGAGACATAAGCAACTGCATTTTCAGAAAATAAAAGAATGAGTGCAAAGTTGTAAGCTCAGAGAGCTACAGTACAAAGTGATGCAAAAGACATTTCAGAATCATCTATTTGTAACATCCACTCTAAAATCTATGCAGAAGTCCCATTGTTTTCAATGGAGCTTACTTCCAGGAAGGTTGTATAGGATTGCTCCAGTGGCACCAAAATAGTGATTGCTGGATCCTGTGGCCGCTGAGGCTAACACTGGGGTCTCCTTGGGGTAAAGGAGCATTTGCTCTCATACACCAAGTAATGCTGCTGCAGTGCCAATAAGGGCACAATCCTAACTAGGAGTTAGGCCAGCAAAATTTGGCCGGCACAAGGAACACTGTAAAGTATGTTTGGGCCACTCTCGGAGTCGGGGAGGCCAGCACACAGACATGTGCCATCCTCCGAGAGTGGTCCAAATGCGTTTTATGGTGTCGCTTGTGCCGGCCAAATTTTGCTGCCCTAACTGTGCCAGCCTAACTCCAGGTGCGGATGGCACTCTGGGTCAGCCCTGCGCCCATGTTTGAGCCATCGCAGAGCCCAGGAGACCTGTGTTCGGCTGCCTGGGAGGAGGGGGTTAGATTCAGTGGCAGAGGCTGCCACTGCCATCAGTGGTGGATCTAGGGGGTGGCAGGGGGGGCAAGAGCCCTGGGCGCCGTCTTGGGGCCATCTAGGGGGGCGCCAGTGACCCCCACAACATTGTGCGGGAAGACCTGGGCTCTTGAAGGGAGCCCAGGTCTACTCGCGGCTGATCCCAATGGGTAGACCTGGGCTCCCTCAAGGGGAGCCCAGGTCTACCCGGGGCTGCATCTGGTGGGTAGACCTGGGCTCCCATGGGGGCGCACTTCTATTGGGTGCACTGGGCACTGTTTTGACTAGGTCCACTCCTGACTGCCATCACCCCCTTGTGGGACCAATCCTGCCCTCCATGCACACCCTTCCACTCACTCCCCAGGCCCCTGGCCCCAAGAGTACTTACTGCCGGCTGGTGGTATGGGAGTGCCAGCTGATGTGGCAACCCAGTGCCAACTGGTACTGGCCCAGCCCCAGCGCTCCTTGCTCTCTGCATGCTTTATGGCATGATTGTGATACTCAGACTGTTTCTGAGTGTACCGCTGGTGCCAGCAGGCTCAGGATTGAACTCATAGTTGTTTGATTCACACACATCAGGGCATTACTTGGGATGGGTGAGAACTGTCTGAGACACATTGTGAACTATTTTGTATAAGCCTGAAATTCCTCAGTTGTTTTGTATGAGGAACAATGTCCAAGTTCACCACAATTGGCCTTCATTAGTAGCAACCAAAAGGATACACCAACTTAAGCCAGGCTTAAGTTAAGGCTTTAGGCTTAACTTTAGTTAAGGCTTAAGTTTAAGGCTTAAACTTAAGGCTTCAGGTTCTAAAGTAATTCAGCAGAACTTCTACAGCACACCAAATGAACTATCTGCAAATCTACTATTGTGCTATGTCATTTTTTTTTTGCTTGATCTAACCTCCCTTCCGAGGAAGAATTCTGTATAATGTTGAAACCTGTACATAACATTATGATTCTTGAAATACCCTTGGCTTCCCTGGAAAATTCTCTTGAAACACCTCCCTTGAAATAGCTCCATTCCCTTTAAATTTTACGTTAGATAAAATCTGGTGACAACTTAGGGCTATGTCGACCACTTGTTTTCTCTAATCTTTTAGGAGCCCACTTCAAAGTGGCCAGCAGCCATCCTAAGTGCCAATCACTTGGAACACGAAAGAGAGACCACTTCCATTCTGTATCGCTGGACCTCTGCCAAAGCAATCAATAACCTTTCATCTCTCATGAGGGCCAGCACATTTACATAATCATCCCTCCTTGCATCTCCCGTACTGAGGTCTCCTGCTTCTCCTGAAGGTGGAGAGACAGGGCAGATGTCCACAGGTTGACTACGGTTATTAGAGTGCTTTGACCATCTCATTTCTCAGGGACTGTATTGTGCTCATCTGTTCAGGAAGACTAGCTTTTCCAGGGCTCATTTGCTGGTTAATTGCATTCTCAGATCTTTTAAGATGTGTGTAGCACCTGCTCTCCACTTCACAGACTCTTTTGATCTCCCTAGAAATATCCAACTTTGATTATGTGAAAATCTTTCCTAGCTGTACTACGTGCCTGGAAAGCAAGTTTGAAAATTGCTGGTGGAACTGTTGTGATCAGGGGCTTGGAAGGACACAGAGAGGGAGCTAGTGTGTGTGTGTGTGTGTGTGTGTGTGTGTGTGTGTGAGCGCAATCCTAAACTCCACGCAGCGTCAGCGCAACGGGACTGTGCTAACGCTGCGTCCTTAGCATCGACACGGGAGCGCCGATTGGCACCCCCGTGTTGGCGCTAAGGCAACAGGACAGGTGCTGCAGGTTGCGCCAGCCCTGCTGTGCCCGGGCTGAGCCTCTCCCGTGCCAACCGAAGCCGGTAGGTGCGAGGGAGGCTCCGTGCCGAGGCAGCACGGGGATTGAAAGGAGGGAGGGAGGGAGGCAGAGGTGGGACTTGGGCGTGACGTGGGCACGCTTGGGAGGTGGCCATTTGGCCACTTCCTAAGCCTGTCAGGGAGGCTGTGCGGCCCTGATTCGGGCCGTGCGGTCTCCTTGGATCTGCAGATCCGCAGATCTGAGGAGCACATAGGGGAGGCTGGAGCCTCCCCTACGGTAAGGGAGCGCATGCTCCCTTGCCACAGGCAGGCTCCAGCCTCCACCTACTCAGCGCTGGCTGGCTGGCGCTCCTACCCCAGCACTGGATAGGATTGCGCCCTCTGTGTGTGTGTGTGTGTGTGTGTGTGTGTGTGTGTGTGAGAGAGAGAGAGAGAGAGAGAGAGAGAGAGAGAGAGACTGTGTCAGGACTGAAAAACACAATTATATAGCATGGAAACAGACACTTATGCATTTAAATTTCCAGTTTTGTTCGCTTGAGAGATTCCTTCCTAGATCTTATTTAGTCTAACCTGTTCTTGACCCTTCTAACATTCCCTAAATCCAAGTGCAGCTGCTTCTCTGAAACGTTAAATGGAAGTCGGGTAAAGTGGTTTAAAACACATATTTATGCAAGAATCCATTTGGGACATCTCTCATTGCAATGTCTCTGGAAACAAATATGAGTCATACATTTGCACACATATGCAATTCCCATTTCTTACAAAGTTTTGTTGTATGTGTGTGTTCCTGGTGGATTGTGTCTTTTGTCAGTTGAAACCATTTGTTTTGATATTGCAAAGGATTATTGGGCAGCAATATGACAATGAAAAAAAAAGATGCTGTACTGTAATGCAAATGTCCATAATCATCACCAGGTATTTGTATGCATGCACGAAGTAATTTCATGTCTAATTTTCTGAGCATCACTCATAAGTGTTCTGGGAGATAGACAACTAGTTTTGTCATTAACAAGTGTCTGTTAGGCTATTATGACAATACGACACAACTTCCTTAACACCTGCTTCTCGATATATTACACGGGAGCAGGTAATGCTCAAATCATGGAGACTTACTTGCAGCGTCGTTTCACTATTAGAATGTAAGATCTAACAGGCCCCCAGACTCATTGACTCACACATGTGCTCCACTCTGATTTCTCGGCATCTGAGCATTGCGCACTAGGGGCTGGTTTGCGCATGCATATTCATTACTTGATGATTGTAAACATTCTTCCCATGTATACTGGCATACAGTAAATTAATGAGACATTACAGGCAGAATGTTCTTCTCTCTTCTAGGGTGGCATCAGGTGTTGGCCAGCTCAGACAGAAGTTGTGGGCCCAGAACAATCAGGGGTTGACCCTGAGGTCATGGTGAAGAAAGATGGAAGCCGTTCCAAACTACTCCAAGCTAGGGTGGCTGCCTTTGAAGTAGGTTTCCCCCGCATCCTTTTTATGGATTAACCTTAGCAATGTGGTGCATCAGAGCACACTTCAGTGGTACTCAACCGGTGCATACACTCAGAGCCGGCTTCAGTAGCAGTGGCGCCCAATGTGGGGCATTCCCATGGGGCCCCCCATCCTCCCTGCGTGGCCCCTGCTCACAAGGAGATGCACTTGTGGTGCCATGCACAGCACTTGGAAATGGTTGGTGGCGACCTAATGACATCACCACCAACTGCGTCCAGGAGGCCCAATTTGGGCAGAGGAAGAGGCAGGTGATCTGAGAGGCCCAGCGCTGTGGGCATTGACGCCTCTGGGGCAAGGTGACAACGGGATGTGTCACCATGCCCCTGGGCAGCCTTGCCATGCCCCCCTGCCTCCAGAATTGTTCCATTTTGGAGTGCAATTGACACAGGAGTAGGCAGGCGGGCTCAGCTTGGCAGAATTTTGAATTCTGTAAAACAGACAAATAAGGCCTGGTTCCCCCCAAAATTCTGTCGAAATAATCTATGCTGAGCTCAACCTGCTCCCTCCTTTCTGTCAGGAATGAAAGTCAAACAGAAGCTCTGTCACAAATGATGAAATGGCCACTCCAGGTGACTTTGAATCTTTATACTTGCTAAGGTGCATCGTCTGTGCAAAAGTATTTGCAATTGCTCCAGCAAGGGGAGCGCAAAATAAAAAAGGGGGGGAAGAGGGTAGGGGGAGAGAAATAACCCTTAGATATGCTTGATAAGTTTCTACAAAATTCAAATCAAACTACTAATGGACCTATGCTTTGAATGCTTAGGATGCATGAGGCAAAAAGCCATTTATATAAAGAGTTCTTGGAATCTCTCTCCCCTTTTCAAAGATGACAACTAATTTTGAAACCGACTGATAATTCAAGGTCTGGTGAACAAGCCCTTCAAGCTTGCTTGCAAAAACCTTGCAAATATATAGCAGCTCACGTTGCCAAGGTGTTTTTTTTTTCCTTTCCTCATTCAGTTACCAGATGGGACTGAGCAGAGAGAGAGAGAGAGAGAGAGAGAGAGAGAGAGAGAGAGAGAGAGAGAGAGAGAGAG
>JAJKFI010000011.1:8850824-8866589 GCA_029204185.1 Lerista edwardsae | reverse complement strand
ACATGGCTACTGGGAAAACCATCGCTTTGACTATGCGAACCTTTGTGAATGGAACTAGACCTGCGCATAGCATCAAGAATGTGATTACACCCTTCCACCTCTAGGTGGCTCTGCAACCTATTTTGGTTACTTGGTTAGCTTCCAGGATTTTTTTTTCTTAAGAACATAAGAAAAGCCTTGCTGGATCAGGCCAAGAGCCCATCTTGCCCAGCTTCCTGTATCTCACAATGGCCCACCAGATGCCTCAGGGAGCACACAGGACAACCAGATACTTGTATCTTGCTGCTATTCCCCTGTATCTGGCAATCTAAGGTAGGTTATTACCTTTGCACCCACCCAGACTGAGGTTGGGGTTTAACTTTATTAAACACAAGTGTAAATTATGAAATCTACTGACCACCTGTCCCTCCTTCCTAGTTCTTATCTAAACTACCTTCCTTTCTTGTTCTTCCCAGGAGGACCTACACTAAATGCATGCTGCTGGTGGAATTAGATCTTATCAGTTGGATCAAAGGCAATTCCCGAACGTGGTGGGCGGGTGGCTACAACGCTCCAGTTCCTGGGATTGTTGTATTCATAGGATGTGAGCCTGTTCAGTACAACATGAGCATCTGCTTGCTGTATCATGCACAGGCTTTAGGGGGGCGGGGAATGCAGAGGACGAAACGGCAGATCTAGCAATATAGCTGAAGCTGGCTATGTGTTAGGAGCCTAGGATGAAATATGCCCCACTGTGCACAAAAATGTGTTCATTCTTGATACTTTCATCCCTCCTTAGCTGTCTAAGTATGAAAAGTTGCAAGGTTCCAGTGAGCTGGAGGCTTTCTGTAGTCAAAGAGATGGCTACCCAGCTCTTCTCCCAGGGCTGGAAAAAACTAAGAGGGTTGGTAGCTTCCACAATGGCAAAAGAGTGACTTAGGCTCGCTACACAGCAAGTGCCAACGTAGTTTGTCATAATTGTCAAAGTTAATTCATTACGAACTGCAGCACAGAAGATGGAGCTGCACCATTCTTCTGGTTAGAAGTTTTGGGCACCAAGCTTGACCCTCATTATCTCCCAGGAGCCAAGTGAGGGTGCCCTGGTCTATGTGCTGGTGACCTTCGTGATGAGTGCAGTGATGTCATGCAGGGGGAACGTGGGGGAACTCAGTTCCACTAGTTAAAATTAGGGCTGACTCCTCCCACTTCACTCTCCCTCCCCCCCTCCCAATTCCTCTTCAAAGAGCTTTTCTTCTTGGTTAGCCGGCACTCAGAGGGTTAAAGGGAGCGACTCTGGATTCCTAGGGGGGCGAAGGCAGTGATGCCATTCAGGGGGAACGGACCAGAACGGGCGTTCTGGATCCTAACGGGCTCCGTGGCTGGTTCCAGGTTCCTGACAAGTGCCAATCAAAAGTGAGTTCCTGTTCCTAAATCATTTGAATGACACCACTGGATGAGTGGTATACGTGGGTGGCATGGGTGAATAATAAAAAAAGTGGAACATAAAAATTAAGGATTTTGTTCTCAATTGTACTGTCCTCGATTCAGCCTATGGCATTAAAATAAGAGTCACACTATAAAAGCCACCATTAAAATATATTGCATGTTAAATGTCCCCCACATTTCAAGTGATTTGCATTTTAAACATTGATGCAGAATTGCTTCATAAACTTACCACCATCGACATCAGATTGTGGTTGCTTTGCCCTGTAAATGGAAAATCAAAGATACTCTGTGTCCTGTAAAATCACAGTGGCTTATTTATGGCATAGAATCAGTTGATAGGGATGGTTAAAAAGCAAACTCATTTTAAATAAAGACATGATTTTACATGAGACCAGCTTTTCAAGCTATAGCTTGCAGCAACTTTCTGAGCAGTATATGTTTTTTTTTTCCCCATGGACCTTTATAGCACCCAAAGATAGTTCTCCCCCCCCATTGAAAACAGAACACCATAAAAATCAGTGCAGGATTATTTAAAAGACCAATGACTAATCTTCATAAGCATCTGCAGTTAGTTGATGGCCCCAGTTGTAATAAATGATTTATGTCTGCACCATCTTAATTGTACTGAGCTGAATCTTAGCAAGCTGGCTTAAGTTGTTTGTGGACTGAGCAGCTTCTGTCACCAAACCATGTAGTGCGTATAGAGGGAACATGCTTTATATTGACCACTATGGACTGTGAGCTATTTTCACCACTGGAGGGCAATGGCACATTGAGTTTCATTCAAAGAAAATCCTTATTCATGATAGAATCCTTAAATTTGTCCCTATGTTCCTCCCTTGCTTTTAGAAAGGTAGTTAACAAACATATATACAAAACAAAGATTCATCTATGTTCAATGATCTTGCATAAGTGGCAAATTTATACACAACAAAACACTTATTTAAGAAATTAGTTTAGCTTGCAGTCGAAGTGGAAATGTATGATAGTCTTTGAAATTCAATCATAATGGATTTTTTTTTTGCATTTCCACTCATTAAAAACTATGTCAAGATGATGGATTAATTTGTGGGCATTTTCTGTCCTTGGTCTAATCTTTGTCAAAGGAATGAAATATTAGAATTATAATGCCTTTTGTGTTGTGTAAATTATGTAAGTGTATTTGGCGAACTTTGGCTTCTTTGGGGGAGGCAGGAAACTGATGTTTTAGCATCTTCTTTTGGACCCTTGGAATGTGACAGCCACATAAAGTTGAAAAAAAGTTTAAGAGTTAGAAAAGAGGTTGCAGTCATGCCTTGTGTACCTAGACTGAAATATTAACCATTTCTAGTCTGCGCTGAGAAAGCCCCCATCTGAAATTCTGGATAGTTGATATTGCTAGTCAGTGTCATTAGATCAGGGGTTAGCGACATTTTTGGGACAAACGGCTGGAAGTTCAGCAATGCCATCAAATCACTGCTGAATGTCCAGGTTGCCGAGCTTTGCCTATGAAGCCAAGCTCCACATGGACTAGATGACTTGGGTGGTGGCCTAAATCTCTGCCCTCCCTGATGATGGTTGAGATGGAACTTGGAACTTTCACCATGCAAAGCAGATGTTCTTCCACTGAGCAATGGCCCTTCATTGTTCCCTACTTGTGATCTGGATCTGTACAGCCCATGGGCTGTAGGCAGCGATGGGATTCACAGAGTGACAAGGGAAATGCTGGGCGGGACTAACGTGGGGCTTCCGCGTGATTGGCTGCCCGTCCGCAGTGTTCCTCAGCTGTCCTAGCCTCGGGGGGACTGCCCCCGGTTAGCGCATGCCCCACTGCTGCTTGCCCAGGCACCCGGCGTGACCCTCACCTGTCCCCCATGGCGAGTGGGAGCCCCCCCCCCCCGAGGCCAGGACAGCTGCGGAACACTGCGGACGGGCTGCCACTCAAGCGGAAGTCCTGCCTAAGTCCCGCCCAGCGTTCCCCTTGTCAATTTGTGAATCCCATCGCTGGCTGTCGGTTGCCGACCCTTACACTAGATGGTCCAATGCTTTGATTCAGTAGAAGGCACAGAGGCATATTTAGGGTGATGCGGGGAGGGTGGATGCTATGGGTGCTAGTTGTGGCAGGGTGTAGCAGGGGGAAAGAACAAAATTTTTCAGCCCTCCCTCCCTCCTTTGTACTCCTGTGGCTCTGAAATGGGGCACGGTGGTGACCTTTCAGTGGCCTTTCAGCATGGGGCAGAAGTGGGCCTTTCAGTGCTAAAAATGCTTGTCAGGCTTGGAAATGGCTTGGAAAAGTTAGCAACCCCACCTTTAAGACTTCCTGTTTTTAAAGGCATTTAAGTTTGGATCCGGCGATGTGCTGGCATCTGCATTGAGTCAAATCCATGAAAGCCAGGTCTGTGGGTAGTAGGGTCAAACTGTAATGATGTTGGATGTTCAGTGAACCCATAACACATGGGTCCTGATCACAAATGGTGAAGAATAAAACTGTTGGTAAGACCTGTTGGAGTCTTACCAACAGGTTAACAGGTTTAAAGAATAAAACTGTTGGAGGAGAACTTTCTTCATTGATTAACGATGAAGAAAAGGAAGACAAAGAGAACACGTGATGAAATGTGCATTGAAAAAACACTGCAACAAAGCAATCTTGGTGTGACTGCACCTGTGGTTGCATCAAGATTCTTTTGGTGAAGTATGCATGCATACGTTGCTTCAGTAAAACAGTGCTAAAGAAGAACCATGGGTACAATCATATCAAGACTCAAGAACAGAACCTTGATAGTTACTATAAAAATGTCTCCAGGTCTCAAGTGTACAGTATTTATATTTGATCTGCCAAATATACGAAAATATAATAAATGGAAGGATATCAGATACACTTTGTAGGTTTCATAAAATGCAGAAAGTTTGGGGGAAAGGTGAACCTGCTAGGTGAAACATCAAAGTAACTTAGTAAAGATTTCATATACAAATCTCAAAGGAAAGGTAATAAGATCCCGAATAGGAACACACTTCCTTGAGCTGAACAGATGCTTGTTGGGAAGACAATGGCCAATGCGTAGATCAGCCACTTTGCAGTGGCACATTGGTTCTGTCACAAATGGTCCTCAGGTGTGCCACAGGGATTTTAGAGAGGGTCATTTATTAATAAGGCCATTTGGGGATGTGACCCCTCCAATGGCAGCACAGCGTGCCTTGTCAAAAAACCCGTGGTATACCTTGACTATTTTAATGCCTTTCCAGTGTGCCATGAAATGGAAAATAGCTGGCTTAGATAGTACAATACTTGTATATTTGCTTTAATTGATTTCAAACAGTAGAAACATATGTTTCATAACAGCTGGAGCTGTACTCTTACAGGGGGTCATCAAGACTGGCTTAGTAAACTATCAACTTTTTTGTCTGGTGAGAGAAAATGTGGCAAATTACACGGGCGTATGTTCTGTTTGCCGACAGCCTTGCACCGGATGGGTGACAGTACAGTTTATATGCTTTTCCCCACTCTGTTTGCGTACAATATACTGCCTAATGCAACTTCTGTGCTTGGAATTTTGTTCTGAATACGTAAATGCACTCTTTTGAAATACAATCTGGTTGAATGGTTGATGTGCAGGAGGCATGTCTTGTGCGCATCAGATCGTTAAGTACAACAATGAAGCTACCAAAAGGCTAGCACTGAGTTGGTCATCACAGTGACCCACAGGATTCTCTCACAATGGGTATGATGGAGTCAAAATTCAGGACTTCTCAAAGTGGTAACGTTTCTGAAATTGTTTGTCCAAATTTCTTCGGAATCTTGAAATTCCAAATTGAATGGGTTTGTTTCTCAAGAGAGTGGCAGACTTCAAGTTTCAAGGAGCTCCTTGTTTTGCCAGAGTCTTGGGAGCTACCGGCACAAAATGGTGGCTTGGGGAGGAGGTGCAAAATAGGGAATTGGCAGGAGGTCAGGGGAACTCTGGAAGCTAGTGGATGTCAGGGAGGCCTGGCATGCTGTGGTCCATGGGGTCGCGAAGAGTCAGACATGACTTAGCGACAAACAACAACAAGGAGGTTAGGGTATCTGGAAAGTTGAGCTGGTGCCCTGCCAAAACTGGCAGTAACCATTTTCACTTCTAATGTTCATTCTGAGGCCTGCAGCTCCCTCTGCGAGGCTCAGAAGAGCTTCTAGACCCAACCAGAGCCCAGCACCAGTCAGGTTTGGAACGACGGGCATTTGCAGTTTACCTTATCTGTGGGTGTTCCTGGAATGGAACATCCATGGATAACATGGGCCTGCCTGTATATAGTTTTAATTTGAATATATCTGATATATAATCACAGCATCCCCCATTCCCCTGTAAAACATTGAATTGAAAATATTAGTTACACCCTTCCAATTGCTTTGATTCCCAGCTATAATATTCCAACAATGTAAGTCAGAGTGCAATCTTGACCTGGAGTTAGGCTGGCACAGTTTGGCCAGCACAAGGGCCACCGTTGGGTATGTTTAGATCACTCTTGGAGTCAGAGAGGCCAGCGCACAGACGTGCCCCATCTTCCCTGACTCTGAGAATGATCCAAACGCACTTGACTGGGGCCCTTGTGTCAGCCAAACTTTGCTGGCCTAACTGTGCCAGCCTAACTCCAGGTTAGGATTGTGCCCTCAATATACTGTGGCTTTATTTTCCTGCTGAAAATGCTTTTTAATGTGGTCCTCCCCCCACTTGTGTGTTTGAACAGTAAACTAGGAGCTGACATTTTGAAAACAAGAGGAAATATTTGCTCCATTCACACTTAGCGGTATAGTGGCCGAGAACGTAAAACCAGCTCTACCATGCAGAAGTAATCCCTTAAAGATGCCAGCATGCGTAATATTTGTGCCTTCACGAGACAATGCTTGTGCATTTGCACCCTGGAGTCGGCTGATGAAGCCATACACTGCTTAGATTTATTTAACCAGATTTCATTCAAAAGCGGTCTAAGGGAATCCCCATTCATAAAATGGCTTTGAAGCCCTTCCACAGTATGAAACCATGCAGGAGCCTCTCATTTTCATGATTTTCCTTTGCAGCATTAGAGATCTAGATTCCAGCCAATTTATTCTCATGTTGCGGGGGTGGGGGGAAGAGATGAACCTCCCTGTGGCTGGAGAAAATCTGTGCAATGCTCCCTCAGCCTGTGTACGTAGTTCATCTTTTCTCTCCCAATATGCGATGAACATTGCTTGCTCTTTAATGGCGAGTTGACCATCTCTTATAGGGAGGCAGTTATGTAATATTGTGTTTTATTGTGACCATTCATGCTTCATGTGCAGAGATCACAGGACTTTGCTCTCAGTCGAAGGCCAGTATATGCATTTTCTGATTCTGGGGGAAAAAAGACTCTTCAAGTTTTATTTGGCATTGCATACAAAAAGCTCACCCATAAGCTACAAAGATATGGAGAAAACGGCAAAGGACTTGACTTAAAGTACTCTATTAATTAGCATTAATAATTCAAAACCTTATAAACGCACTTGGACCTCCCTGCTGAGTTACTTGACGTGCCAAACAAGCAATTAATAGAGAATCAAGTTAAGCGTCACGTAGGAAGGAAAGCGGTGTTTTTGACCCAGCCGTGTCTTGCCCAGGTTACAGATGAACGACATGGACAGGAGACACCGTCAGAGTATCGCGGTGGGGTAGACTTGCTAGGTTTTCAAAATCAATCAATCAATCAATCACTAGTATTTATATACGGCTTTTCAACACAAAGTTCACAAAGCGGTTTACAGGCAAATAATAACATTAAAGTTAAATGGCTCCCTGTCCCAAAAGGGATCACAATCTAGAAGAATGGAGAACACCACCAGCAACAGCCACGAGAAAGACACTGTGCTGGGGTGAAGAGGGACAATTGCTCTCCCCCTGCTAAATATAAGAGGACACCACTTGAAAAAGTGCCTCTTGCCCAGTTAGCAGGGGTTAACTGACAATAAGGGACACCCAGGCATTGGGATACTGCTTTCTGTCAAACCAATCCATGGTTACCAGAAATAGCATAAAAAATTATGCAGTTAGCCGTGGTGAGGCAGCAGCAAGCAGCAGCAGAATTTTAGAATGGGATTTTTTATGTCCCGTTCACCATTTATACGGCACACTATTTTTAAATCTTAAATACAGGAAGTCCCTTATAATAAGGGACATCTGGCAAGTTACGGTGGGGGTGTTCCCTGCACCTCCTAGCCCAGAAAGGATCACCCCCTCGTAGTACCCCTGATCCACCTAGGACAGTGATGGCAAACCTTTTGAGCTCGGTGTGTCAAAATGTTGGAAAATGCTTAACTTGACTCTGCTGGTGTGTCAATCCCTCTCTGAAACAAAAGAGAAACAGTTTTTAATATTCATTCATTTAAGCAAAAAATACAGTTCAATCATGTGTGGTGCTATGTATTCTATTAAAAAAAATCAAATAATGGTAAAACATTATTTTTTGAGTAAAATTGAGTAAAATACACTCAAATTTTGTCAGATGTTGGTGAACACTGGTGTGTCACCCCAAACATTGTGGTGTGTCACCTTTGACATGCGTGTTATAGGTTCGCCATCATTGACCTAGGAAGATCCACTGACCTCATTCAGGGAGCAATCCTAACCTGGAGTTAGGCCGGCACAGTTAGGCCAGGAAAGTCTGGCTGGCACAAGGGACACAGTAAAGTGTGTTTGGACCACTCTTGGAGTTAGAGAGGCCAGCACACAGATGTGAGCCATCCTCCCTGACTCTGAGTGTGGTCCAAACCAGTGGTGCCTGAGTCTTGCCAAACCAGGCAAGACTCAGGCACCCGGCGCCCCCCACCCATCCCCGCTGGTGAGCAGGCACCCCCTCCGAGGCCAGGAGGCCAGGATCCTTCACAGAGCGGCGACGAATGGCGATGAGTGGGTGGAGCTAGCCCACGAAGCGTTCCTCTTGTTCGGCCATTAGATGACACCACTGGTCCAAACGCTCTTTATGGTGGCCCAAGAGTGTCCAAACATACTTTATGCTGTCCCTTGTGCTGGCCAACATTGCTGGCTTAGTTTATGCCGGCCCAACTCAGTTTAGGATTGTGCCTTCATAGTGGTGAAGTCCACAGAAATGCTTAGTTAGCCTGGTGGAGGCAGCACTACTTCTGGAGAATTTGAACAACATTGAGCCCTGCTTTGCTGTTCTTAATGTTGCTCAGGTCCCAATCCTATTGAGCCCAGCGCCGGTGCTACGCTTATACCACCAGTGCTGAATGTTGCAACAGTGCCATAAAGCACTCCCGCACAGGTGGCTTGAGTGTACCTCCAGTGCTGAGGCCAGTACCAGTCAGTGCTGGGAAGACGTGTCACTAAAGTGGCCAGTGGTACCACCGGCTGGAGATCAGGCTTCTTAGGGCAGGGGGGAGGGCAGCTCAATGGGGAGCGTTAGGCCCAGGAGGGGGTGGGGACAATGGCAGACACTGCCATTTAATCCTATGCTCCCACCCACTCCTGAAAGACTGACATGTGCCTTCTTGCTTCTGCACCCACTATTTAGCATTCACAGATCCAAGGAGACCAGTGATGTCATGTAGGGGGAATGCGGGGGAACTCAGTTCCACTAGTTAAAATTAGGGCTGACTCCGCCCACTTCACTCTCCCTCCTCCCCCCTCCCGATTCCTCTGCAAAGAGCTTTTCTTCTTGGTTGGCCGGCACTCAGAGGGTTAAAGGGAGCGACTCCGGATTCCTAGAGGGGCGAAGGGAAAAGGGCTGCAGTGGGGAAGTCCCATCCTGCACAGCCCCCTTCCTCGCTCCCTCCAGCCACACACGTGGAGTCAGTAGCCGCTCTGGTGAGTCTGCAGCCCCCAGGTCTACCAATAGGAACCAGCCGCAGATAGACCTGGGCTCCGCCAGCCTCTGGCTTATGATGTCACTTCTGGTGGGCAGGTCCTGACAAGTGCCAATCAAAAGTGAGTTCCTGTTCTTAAATCATTTAGATGCCACCACTGAAGGAGACCCATTGCTGACCATAAAGCTCGACGTTGGATAAGGGAATGTTTGTTCCCTAAGAAGACTCTAGTGGCTGTCCCAGTCTCACAGGATACAGCCATGGCCATTTTGGCAACACTGTACCTTTGAGCGCCCCTGGGGCATAGGATTGGGTGTTCTTTCTAGGATTTCCAAACTTTTCCCATTCTGAAATTTGCTGGTATAATTCATGATTACTCCCAACCGTACTGACGCATGATAGACTTGGACCCTCCTGTATACACCATTCATTCCTACCTTAAATGAGTTTGAATTATGTTGGACATGGCTTCATTGCATTTATCTGTTTTGGCTGCTTCTCATACCTTCACTAAAGGTATTACTCCATCTGTAACGGAAGCCCTTCCTAACATGTATTAAATTAACACAAGATACATACAATCTTTCCACTTGGAAGTTAAGCCTCTTTCAGGAAACCTGCATCGCTGTCACTTATGGTTATTAAACATGTCAACCTGCATTACACAAGCGTTCTTTGAAGTACTTTGGTTTATGTATGTCAAATTGTGTTGGATCATCCATTGCAAATGCGATACACAAGCTTCATACATCACAGGAACGAAAGATGGCATTTAATCTGAACAGTGGTTCCAAAGTACAGTGATGAAACGGAACTGCTTAACATGGATTTGATTTAACAAAAAAGATTTGGGTGGGCAATCTTATGCATGCTTGGGGGAGGTTCAGGCCATCGTATGCTTGCCTCTGAGAGCATGTAGGGCTTGCTGGCAGGATGACCTGGTAACACTAAGGGAGCAATTCTAACCTGGTGTTAGGCTGGCTCAGTTAGGCTAGCAAAATTTGGCCAGCCCAAGGGACACTGTAAAGTATGATTGGACCACTCTCGGAGTCAAAGCGGCCAACACAGATGTGTGCCATCCTCCCTGACTCATAGTGGTCCAAATGCCCTTTATTGTGGCCCTCATGCTGGCCAAATTGTGCTGGCCTAACCCCAGGTTAGGACTGTGCTCTGAGGTATGGTGTGGCAACTGCATGTGAGGTACATGCACTTGGCTGCCAAGATTTGCACAACTGTTCAGAACAGCAGTTGCAGGGGAGCAGTCCTACCTTGGTTCTGGATTCCTTCTGAGGAGAGCACACGTATATGCAAGTTGAGTCCTGGTTGATGTAGACGGCAGAACACTCTTTTTCAAGCAAAGCCAGTTTATAGGTTGAGCCTCAAAGCCCCACAGAGGTGTTTAATGGGCACTTCCAGTTACTGTGAAAACTGAACACCTCCGGGTGGCTTTCTGAGGCCTATAGGGGCTGAAAATGGCCTCTGCAGGCCTCAGAAAGCTGCCTGCACATGGCCAGAGAACACCTCTTGTTGCATCCGGGAGCTCAGGCCCTGCCTTCCACCACAGTTTCAGAACCGGCAGTGCGTTAAATCTGCTGGATTAGGAAGCCACACCTGTACATAAATCCTCAACCTAATAGTTTTGCAACATTAGCTCTTAGCTTTCTCTCTGTAGCTGCTCCATCATTGTCTGTCTCACACTGAGATGAAATCTACTCTTTGTCTCACAGAAGACAATGGAAGCGCCTGCCTTTGCCCTTCCTTACTCTGCTCACAGAATCATGGGGGATTGTAAAAATAAATCTAGAAGTCTTGACATTACTCCAGGCAATAGTGCGGGCAGGGGAGCTGCAGGGTAAGTACTTCAGGCACTGCAAGACACTTTCTGTCACAGTGGCCCACCAGATGCCTCATGGAGCACATGAGACAAGATGCCTGTACCCTGTTACCACTCCCTTGCACGTGGCATTCTGAAGTAGCCTACTACTAACATAAGGACAGAGACGGATCTACAGGGAGGGCAAAGCTCTAAGTGCTGCAAGAAGCCTTACCCTGTCATGTAAATCCCTCCTCTCCCTTGCTGCTGTAGCCAGTAAGCAATGCCAAGATGTTGCTGTTCCCTGTGAGGATTGGCTAAAACGGTGCAGGAGAGGAGTGATTTCCACTGCAAGGTAAGGCTTCTTGCAAAACTTAGAGCTTTGCCCTCCCTTAGATCTGCCTCTGCATAAGGAGATTGAACCACCCACCATGGTCTATAACCCATGATGGATTTTTCCTCCAGAAATCTGTCCAGTCCCCTTTTAAAGGTACCTAGTCCAGATGCCATCACCACATCCTGTGGCAAGGCGTTCCACAGATTAATTCCCTGCTGGGTAAAAAAAATTATTTCCTTTTATCCGTTCTTATTCTCCCAACACTCAATTTAGTGGATGTCCCTTGGTTCTGGTGTTGTGAGAGGGAAAAGAATATCCCTCTATCCATCTCATCCATGGTCCAAGAGTTTTACTTCTGTTTTGTACTTTTAACATGTTGTAGGGTGCATTGGGGACCTTTTTGAAAGTAGAGAGTTGGGATATAAATGCAGTAAAAGTTGGTGATAGCCAGCACATGCTCAGGAGCAGGTCCAGAGCTACCCTAATGAAAGTGAACATTGCTCAAGTGACACTGACAGATTCCAAGTGAAACTGACAGCAGTGAAAAGCTCCAGCATGAAACCCCGGGGCACTCTGAGTGAAACTGACTGCTATAGCAATGCTATAGTCCTAATACCTAGAAAATTAGGATATCCAGCTACCCTTTGTTCCCAGAAATAGCAACGTTAATGTACTTGGGCAAGGCAATTAAGTTTGTAAGCATGCTAGGAGACATGTGGGTGAGCATCTCTCAGGAGCGCCCCTTGTGTGTGTGTGTGTGTGTGTGTGTGTGTGTGTGTGAATATAGATTTTTTTTATTTGAAATTTTTTCTTACTACTTCTTTGTTTTACATCCCTGAGCGCGAAAAACCATCACATTTCAGATTTTCTTTACTCATCTGACTAATACAAAATCTCTTGCCTCTCTATCCTACCACTAATATATATATTTTTTAACACCCTACTACTATATTGTTGTTCAAGTCCAAGATATCATTCACGTGATTGGTGGAGTGGTTCCTTGGTCCCAGGGCCAAAATTTGGACCATCTCATTTCAGATAACTTTTCTTTTTCGAATCTGCTGAAAGCTCTCACTTTGAACAAAATGAGTTCTACTGCATGGTTAGTTCCACTTTCTTTCCCTGTTTTTACCTCTCTGCTCCTTTGGAAAGTTAAAACTAACAGCACAAACCAATTTACTAAACGTACTGTTGACCAAGGAACCAACCAGTAATCACTGGCAGGTGTCTTCTCTTCTTTAAGTTTCCTCTTTGTAGTCTTCCTCTTCTTTGGCCCTTTAAAAAGTTCTACATCGCCCTTCCCGGAAACTATGGAAACTCCCGGTGCTGCTCTGCCAATGCTGGCCAGTCCATTTTCCTCGCTAATTTCTTCCATATAGCTTTTGCCGGGAGACAGTCCTTAACGAAATGTTCTAATGTCTCTCTTGAGGATGGGATCATTTCTCAGCAGGTGGATCACATGCATTGAACGCAGAAGATCTCAAGTGCAATTTCTGCCATCTCTAGGGTTCCATGTGAAACATGTTGACCATACTCATTCAAAAGAAGACTCCTTCTGCATCTCAGGAATAAAACTCGAACAACTGTGCACTGTCCAAATATGGATTATCTAATCATCTTGGGATACGAAAGAAGGGGGGTGTTAAACACTCTCCAAAGGATGTCATGGAGTATACGAAATTGTGCCCCCCCCCATTCTCAAAAGATATTTCTTTATTAGTCATGCTCCGAAACATAGTTAGATTTCACATAAAATACCCCGTGCTATTTACCCAAAGAGTTCTCGTTGACCTTTCTTTGTTCGTTCTTCTCTATTTTACTGTGTGTGGTTACACAAAGCTCCCAGTGGGTTGAAATTACAAAGAACAACCACATCCCCAAAATGCTTTGGTATTTCTTAACTGCCTCCACAGAAGGGAGAGATGTTATTGTTAAACACAATCAAACTCTACTATGGTTAGAGGGTTTCCCCCCCCTTCCCCCTTGTCTTTAAGCAGACTTCTACTTCTTACTAAATACAAAGTTTGGGGGGGGTGTATTAAGCAATTAAGTAGTGTGGAGGGGGAGAAAGGCTTTTGCTTCTAGAATCAGGAGTTTAACAAAATGCTAGCATGAAACAAACCTTTTTAATCACAAAAAAGACCCTTTCTTCCAGTGGCAGCCAACCTCTAATTTCTCCTGCTGAGCAAGTGAATGTTTGTCAGCAAGCCTTACCTGCCTTTGACGATGTTTTGCCACTGTTTTCTTGGTTCATAATTGGAAGGTCTATGCATAGCGCTCCTATAGTACTTTGGGCGCTGTAATCTGATGGCTGTTTTGCAAGCTGCAGGTCCTATTGAAGCTACAATTGTTAAGTAAAGTTAGAAATTGAACAAAGGTAAAGAAATGAAGGAATTCTACGGACTGTAGCAGGCCAGTTTCCTCCCAGATTGGCTGTGTTAAAAAGTGTCATGAACACATTCTTTGGCCCTGTGCATATGGCTTGTGGCAGCAGCTACTGCCATGTAGCCAAGCTAGTGCCCACAGGATATGGGCAGCAGGTATAGGTGAGATGGGAAAACGTAAGATCCCAGGAAATGTCTAAGCCTCTTCCTTTGGCTCCTGGGCCCCCTTTTTGGCCATGGCCCAGGTACAAATAACCCCCTGCACCCCCCCCCCATCATGGGCCCATAGGTGGAACTGTGGAAGGGAGAACCAAAATGAACAGGAATATAAACGGGAGGATATGTGTGGAAGGAATCAGGGTAGAATCCTAACCTGGAGTTAGGCTGGCACAGTTAGACCAGGAAAGTTTGATTGGCACAAGGGACACTCTAAAGCATGGTTAGACTACTCTTGGATTCGGGGAGGATGGCACATGTCTGTGTGCTGGCCTCTCTGCCTCCCAGAGTGGTCCAAACATACTTTACGGTGTCCCTTGCTCTGGCCAAACTTTGCTGGCCTAATCCTGCCGGCCTAACTCCAGGTTAAGATTGGGCCCTCAGTGTTGTTTCCATTTCATTGATATTTCCCTTGGCTGCTTTATAAGCTGCCCAGCCTACACGGTACGGAACACAATGGCAAATCTCCCACCAATCTTAATGGATCTGGACTGGAGTCACGAGCTGGTAATATGCGCTGCCAGAAATGGATATTGGCTTGCTGGCAGTGAAGGTGCTTTTTGGAAAAATCATAATGAGCCCATTAAAGAAATCCCTGAGCAAACAAAAACGGTGCTGAACATAGCTACCATGGTGCATAAGGGCCAGCAGGGGCAGAAGGAATGATAGTATTCGGGGATAAATTGAAATGATCCCAAAAGGGGGGCAGGGCTAAAAAACAGGATTTTATGGAACATGAGAGAGCAGAAAGAAAAAGCTGCCCTAGATTATTCATAACACAAAGTCATTACATTCTTGAGCATCTTTATATGCATTTCTCTGGTGTTAAATGTTAATTTCACTGAATGTGGATAACTGTGCCAGGTCCAGAGAGCCAGCAGGGAGCCCAACACAGGAAGCAGTGACTAAATCTCATCAAATGTGATGAAAGGGGAATCACAGTTCACCCAGTTCCAACTAAAGGACGGAGATGGAGTTTCGAGCCTGCATTGAACATCACTTGACCCTTTGCAATCTGCGGTGCCCTCCTGAGAAATCTCACTGCTGTGTCAAGACACATCTTGCTTCTCTCCAAATCTCTTGAAAGTTTCACTTTAGCTGGATGCTGCAAATATGCTATACGCAGGGCCAGCTCGAGGAGCAGCAGGGGCCAATGCCGGGAATTCTGGCGAGGCCCTCCCTCACCAATAAAAGTGCTTGGGATGCTGCATGCAGCACTTGGGAATTCTGGGTGGTTCCAGAATGATTCTGGGTGATTTTGGGCCAGGGTTTCTGGGTGATTCCGGCAATCCAGCCCTGGAATGTCTTTTAGTCTGGAAACCTGAAGGGCCTAAGATTTAGTTGAGAGGGTTAATTCCTGCATTTGCCTGAAGATAAGAGCTGAAGATCTGAAGGTCGCCAGTTCGGGACAGCCAGAAGTCTCTGTGAGCGGCAGACCTCATTAATTGCGACTGATTAACAGCTGAGCTTCGGCTGCCTTGTGTGAGGGGGAGTTGTGCCGAAGTTCAGCCGCTTCTCTGGTGGGAGCAGGGAAGCCATTTATCAGCCAGCAAGAAGACAAACGGGTGGCCAGAAAGAAGGACTAAATCCAGAAAGATCCATCTGTATGTGTGTAGTTCTTGAAAGACAGAACATTTCTGTATAAATTGTAAAAACCTTTGGGTTTCTGAATAAAGTCTGCCCATGTAAACCGCCTTGAGTTATAGTCATTAGAGAAATCTGGTGACCTAAGAAAGGCGATATATAAATCCAAGTATTATTATTATTATTATTATTATTATTATTATTATTATTATTATTA
>JAJKFI010000011.1:8820933-8850814 GCA_029204185.1 Lerista edwardsae | reverse complement strand
TATTATTATTATTATTATTATTATTATTATTATTATTATTATTATTAAAGAGTGATAATTGAATGCCCATGTGTGAGCGGTATACATGCAAGGAATCACAAGAAGCCAGCTATGACTCAGCACTGTGCTGATTGGCTAGAAGGTCTGATATAAGGCAGTGAGCAAAAGCCTTCAGTGTGCGTTTGTGAGAGGAAGGGCGAAGCGCTGCTGGATTGTCTACCATCTTTGAACATCTGTAATGTATCCTGACTGACTTGCTGTATCTCTGACCTCGGACTGTAATTTGGACTGCTCTAATTGGTATATCTCTAACAAAGTAAATGCTGGTGAAGGAAGTCTCCTTTGTCTGTGTCTTCTATCTCGCCTGGACGCCCTTGGCTGCAAGGCAAATTCCTGCTGCAACGTGCTCTGCTTGGTGGCCTAACATCCATCAAACCGTGACAAATAGTTGGTGGTGACATGATGACAACACCACCAAAGGCTTCCAGGAGATGGGCAGGTGGGAGGGCCCAAGGGAGAGCTGCTCTGCTGGGCCCACTGACTTACAGCCAATAGGGATGCCGCCTGCAGCTGCAGGTGATATGCTTGTTGTGCTGGTGCGCCCCCCCCCAAGTACAGGGCCCTATGTGATGACATTGGTCACATTGGCTTCAAGCCAGCCCTGGCTGTGAGCAGTAGCACAGCTATAGGTGTGGCAGCATGGTCATTACTGCAGGCGCCACCACATGCTACATAAGTGGCCCCGCCGACTCGCCATCAGAGCCATTCCAAATGGTGATTGCAGTGCACAGGGGACACTTACGGATTGCCATTGTTGCTCAGAATGGCTCTGATGGTGAGTGCGAGGGGCCACTTATATGACACTGTGCTGCCCTCTGTAGCTCTGCTACAGGCAATGAGATTTGAGGCCATGTTTAATGGCAGCCTGAAAGATCTCGCTGTTCCTTCCTTATCTCTCAGGCAAAACTAAGGCTGCCCTGGTTTCCCAAGGAAGTTCAGAGACAACATCATCATCATCATCATCATCATCATAATTAATAATTAATAATTAATAATTAATACTTGTATTTATATACCACCTTTTTTAGGTCACCAGATTTCTCTAATGACTATAACTCAAGGCAGCTTACATAGGCAGACTTTATTCATAAACCCAAAGGTTTTTACAATTTTACAGAAATGTTCTATCTTCCAAGAACTACAGACATACAGATGGATCTTTCTGGATTTAGTCCTTCTTTCTGGCCACCCATTTGTCTTCTGCTGGCTGATAAGCGGCTTCCCTGCTCCCACCAGAGAAGCAGCTGTCTCAGCACAACTTCCCCTCTCACAAGGCAGCTGAAGACAGCTCAGCTGTTAATCAGTCGCAATTTACAAGGTCTGCCGCTCACAGAGACTTCTGGCGGGCGACTGAACGGACGACCTTCAGATCTTCAGCTCTTATCTTCAGGCAAACGGAGGCATTAACTCTCTCGACTAAACCCTCTGTCCATTATCTGCACAAGTTATCATCTTCGTATGGGCCATACCCACTTGATGGTCTTTCTTGATCACAGATGTTAGGAAAAAAAATGCACGTTTCTGCTCCCTTGCCATTTTTTGGCTGTGCAAAATGGCAGTGTTCTCAAGTAACATCTGCGATAGAGCCCAGAAAAAACGTGGATCGTGGACAGTTTGCTGACTGTCTCTCCTTTCCAGATTGGTTGCTCCTGGACCCACAAATGACTATGTAATAACTGCATTGCATCCATTTGGGTCAGCACGATGGAAACGGAGCACGTCACTTGTCTCGTAAGACAACGGGGATGGAAGTGCATCCAAATAGCTTCTGTGCAGATTAGGTGGTGCGAAAGACAATGCTGTCCTAATAAAAAAAACACTCCAATAATATGTCCAGTGAGATATTTTGAAAAAAAAAATGGTGTCAGGATGTTTTAGGCAGACATGAAATGTTTCTCCATCTTGAGCCCACCTTATGAAAGTTTAGCATCTCCTGTCATGCTTCATTAATGTTTTCTGCCCGTCTTTGCATGTTATTGGCTCTGATGGTCTCTGTAGAGCTAATACGTCTTGCCTGTGTTAATTCAAAAGGATAGGTTGCTTTCAGCATTGCTTAACCTCCAACTGTATCGCCCCAAGCTATGTACTTTTTCTTTTTTGGGGGTCAGATTTCAAGTTAGTATGGTTGGTCGACCGCACCTATGGATGGAGAAACCTTTATGGGAAAAGTCAGAAAGTTCAGGACGTTCTCAGTAATTATTATTTTTTTTAAAGAGGACTGGCTATGTTAGTTTGTTGCAGCCAGCGGTGTTATTCTGCCGGAATGCTGGGCAGGACATCCGGGTGATCGACAGCCCGCCCATTGCGTTCCGCAGCGTTACGCTGTTTGCGTAACATACACAAGCGGCGTAATTGGTTACGCAAACAGCGGAACGCTGCGGAACGCGACAGGTGGGCTGTCGATCACCCGGATGTCCCGCCCAGCATTCCAGCAGAATAACACCGCTGGCTGCAGCCATGGCTGGTGTGAGGCCAATGTGGCCAAAATTGAGCCAAACTTGAAGGGGCCCCTGTGCTTAGCCAGTGGATTGTGGCACTTTCTGAACCTGAGGAATCACTTCCAGCCAGTGCTGCACATGGAAGACCTCCCCCCAAAGAAATTGGTGGGTGATGTCACCATATCCCTGCCTCCTACTTCCAGGTGTTGGGTTTCCGTGGGGCACCATCGGAGCCATGCTTGGAAGAGATGCTGCCTGGAAGAGGCACTGCCCGGACAAAGTGAACACTTACAAAGCACATCTGGCTGGCCACAGAGCCAAGCCTGGTGATTTGACCAATTTGGCTGAATTGGGCTCCAGGTACAGACCTGGACCCCACACTAGGGCATTAAGAGCTCCAGCGGCCAGCACCTTGCTTTGTAGCTGACCTTCTGGCATGGAATCCTCCATGCCGATGCGTCACAAGGAGAGTGCACCAAGTGTAGCGTTGCTGATGGATGGCACTTCCAGGGTCTGATTGGCTTGAAACAGACCCCCCCCCCCAAGCAATTGATGGTGAAGTCATCCTACTCCTGGGTGATGTGCTTTGCACAGGGCACAATCGGGCCTGCGCTCGGCACTGCTGCTCATTCTGGGGGGACCGCTACCAAAATATTTTGCATTAGACTTTGCATCTCCTAAGGTTGGCCTTGGTTGTAGCAATCAAGCTATCAATCCAAGAGTCTTGTAGCACCTTTAAGTCCAGCAAACCTACTTCCGGTTTAGTGTTTCTGGTGGATTAGAGTCTATTTCATTAGAGTTACGAAGCATTAACCTCAGTAAGGAGGTTCTGGAGCCAGCCCATCACTGAGACCAAATGAGACGGTCTCTTTAGACAGTAGGTTGGCAGGGTGAACCAACCTCAGACCATTCAAATCCACTGCTCCTCATATTCCACACATCTCTTCTATGGCTTCCTCTAGTGTGTGGTGAGTATTCTACAATGAAGTGTGCATGAACTAGAGTTCTTTAAAATAGGTGTACCTTTTGAGATACTCTCTAGATGTGTACATGCACACAAGCATACATATGGACACATGCACAAAGATAATACATACACACACACTGGGGGGAAGAAAAATAACAGTGAGATTTGTGCAATCTTGTTTTCAAGCTGCTTATTATATTTGCATGCTCTATGTCTACAGAACTCTAGCAGACATCATACAACAAGGGTGTTTTGGTGCCGGTGCCAGAAGTTTTAGATATCTTATCTGCTCAGTCTCCCTCCCTTGCTGGCTTTAAACAGCAGCTGGGAATGTTCTTTTTTCATCAGAATGTCAGGGCGGAATCCTAACCTAGAGTTAGGCCGGCACAGTTAGGCCAGCAAAGTTTGGCCAGCACAAACTACACTGTAAACAGTGATGTCATTCAGGGGGAACGGACCAGAACGGGTGTTCCGGATCCTAACGGGCTCCGTGGCTGGTTCCGGGTTCCCAACAAGTGCCAATCAAAAGTGAGTTCCTGTTCCGAAATCATTTGAATGACACCACTGACTGTAAAGTATGTTTGGACCACTCTCAGAGCCAGAGAGGCCAGCACACAGACATGTGCTATCCTCCCTGAGTCCGAGAGTGGTCCAAAAGCGCTGTACGGTGGCCCTTGTGCTGGCCAAACTTTGCTGGCCTAATTGTGTCGGCCTAACTCCAGGTTAGGATTGCGCTCTCAGTTAGATCCACCAAACCATGATTTATTTTATGTACCTGCTGATTTTGTGCCAGTTTCACTGTATTGGGCTACTGTATTTATTCTGGTTCTCTGCCTGTTTTCTGTACTTTGGATTGTTTTGGATTTGCTGTTTCCTCACAAGCTTTCTGCCTGTTGTATTGTGGCAATGCAGGGTGGTGGTGGTGGTTAGGAATTATTAAAACAAATAGAGCCAACTAAACACTCATCGAATGGAATAAAGGAAATGTCATGCATCCTCAGAAGTTAATAATGATTTTCTTAAGGGAGGAGCTGAACCTCCCTGAACTGCATCCAAAGCAACACAATATATACATTTTCCCTGCAAATGATTTCCTATTGCAGTCTGGAGAATAATATAAAGGGCAATGATGTAGAAAGAGCTGGCTGCCCATACAAGCAAGTGTCCAGCACAGCAAATCCTTTAATAAACTATGAAGATTAGTCTATTTCCCCTGTCCCCTCTCCGACTCCACTGGTTTCCACTCTGTTGACTGAGTCCCATTTAAGAATTTGCAAAACATGGCTTTAATTATATGACTACAGACGTTGCTGCATGAGCAGTTTACTCTCAACAAATGAAAGATTTTGAAAGGCAATGCTCTAAGCAGCTTAGAGAGCTCACACATCCAGATTTAGCTATTAATTTAATTTCTCATTGATTTTGCATAGAGAAAGCAATTGAAATGTTTCTTCGGGAGCTAATTCGGTAATGCGCAGAAGCTGCAGCCCCCCTTCCCACCAGCTGCCCTTCTCAATATCAGTATTTTTTTTTCCCATACAAAAAAGAAGCATTCCATTAACAGATGGTTTTTAAGAGGAGATCTCATAGTTGTAAGTATTTTGTCTCTGGCCCAATGGTATTGTGGTTTGCACATTCACATAGATATTTGTGAGAATGCTGTCACCCACCCTTACAGCAGGGTAAAAAAAGGTAAAGGGTTCCCCACAACCGAATGGTCTAGTCGTGACCGACTGTAGGGGGCGGTGCTCATCTCCGTTTCTAAGCCTGTAGAGCCGGCGTTTTGTCCAAGGACAAGCTTCCATGGTCATGTGGCTGGCATGACTATACGCCATAGCGCACGGAACGCCGTAACCTTCCTACCGAAGTGGTCCCTATTTATCTACTTGCATTGAGGTGCTTTTGAACTGCTAGGTTGGCAGCAGCTGGGACAAGCCACGGGAGCTCACTCAGTCACGCAGTCTTGAACTCCCAACCTTCCGGTCGGAAAGCCCAGCAGCTGCGGTTTAACCCGCTGCGCCACCATGTCCCTATACAGCAAAGTAGCCTTTTCCAATCCCAGCCTGCATAAACCATGGGATCAGGGTGGGTACCTGAATGGTACTTGAACAAGCCAAGGCTGGGGCTGGAGTTGAGTGGCTTGCACGTGGTCTCCAGCCCTCAGCATCCTGACCACTGCGTTCATGACCCAGCCTTCCCTCTTTATCATGATCGTCTGGGATTAGCTCAATGGTTCCCACTGCCGACTCCCTTGACCTACTGGTCCATTGGCAGCAGCTCCCCATCAGGGCTACATGGTATAAAGTGGTGGGTTTTTCACTCAAATTCGGCGGCACCCCTGGCTGGTTTCCAGGAGCCACAGCTCACAGTTTGGTAGCCAGTAGATTAGCCGATCACCATTAGAGGTTGGGAACGAACGTTTTGCTTGAAACCTGTTTGTGGTTGACGGAGAAACTTCACACCCACTGTCAGACTGTCTTCAAGATGTGATGCTAAGCCAGGGTTGGCCACAACTAGTAGATATACTGCAAGGCATGGATTAGGCAAAGGGATTTGGTGTCTACTCTTTCATAAGCAAGAATCAAAGCACAATCCAAGCCTGGAGTTAGGCTGGCAAAATTAGGCCAGGGAAGTCTGGCTGGCACAAGGGCCACTTTAAAGCACATTTGGACCACTCTCGGAGTTGCGGAGGATGGTCTAAAAATACTTTACGGTGCTCCTTTTGCTGACCAAACTCTGCTGGCCTAACTGCGCCAGCCTAACTCCAGGTTAGGATTACACCCTCCGAGAAAGAACCAGAACTGGGCTTGAATTGTGAAGTCTACCTCAAAGACTCTCTGGCTTATGGTAGGCATTGAAATTTGGCTTCCTAAACTTCCTTCTAGGATAGTGTCACCCAAGGGGATCTGGGCAGGTTAGCTATCTCCTCCAGGGTAGGTACCTGCATTTAAAAGGGAAGAAACCAGTGCGTATAGAACCTGCTACTATTGCAAATGGATTGTTATACATGAATACCTGTGACCGACCTTCAGTGATCCTGTCGGTGGGACATCCAGGAATCCATCTTTTATTCACTGTGACCACAAATGGAATTTGCAAGTGAATTCTGGACATTCTAACCTTTACCTTCTGGACATTCGGGACTGATCTGGGAATGTTTTGTTTCTTTTTCTAAGATTTGCCCATGCTTCCTTGTTGTTAAGCAAGGCCCAGGTCCAGGGGCAGAAAGAAATAAAGCAATTCTTCTACAGCAGAAATTCCCCCTCCCCGCTGGTAGAATTGCCCCTTACCTTTCTTTCTTAACTGACCCTAGGGAAATATTTGAGCTACCATGTGCCAATTTAATGTCACACCCTCTCAAGTGACCCAGGGAAGGTATAATAAAATCGCCTTCTCTGACCATTGTTGCCCATGCAGCACGGGTGCTGTAGAGTCCCTCCCAGTGGTGGGATTCAGGGGGTTCGCCCAGGTTCTGTGGAACCGGTTGTTAAATGGCCAGGCCCCGCCCACTCACTTACCTCGGCTGGCTTCGGGGTTTTTTTGGCTCCGGCTATGACGTCATAGAACCGGTTGTTAATTCATTTGAATCCCACCACTGGTCGTCCCCCCCTCATATTTTCTTTGACTGCAGTTTCCATGAGCAAGCCCAGGCTTTAGATTCCCAAACACATGTTTCAGAATTAGATAAACTCACTTGTCCTCAGAATGGTGGCCCTCCTGAGGTCACTGAGAGAGTGGCAAAATTCCTCCTCCAAGCTGAGCAGAAGTTTCGGGCTCAAACCAGACCGATGTAAAACGTTGGTCTCTATGAGGTTTCTGTGAACTCACTGTGTATTTATGTATATATAATGATGATCCCCAAAAGGGAGCAAGGGCTGTGTGTAATCTGTCTTCCAATACAGGTCTTGTAATCGTACAGCAGAAATTGGCAACCAGTTGGTTGGCCAATTCTGTTGCCCATCCACATTTGCTTTGCATGGACAGCATTCCCTTTTTCTTGGCCTCCATTTAGAGTTTAATCAGGTCAGGGTGGCATTAATAGCTCTTTAGATGTGCTGCATGGTTTCTGTAATTAATGTGTCTGAATAGCACATTATTACCCAATGAATGCAGTTAAAGACCCAGTGAACCTTGGAGTAAAATGGGAATCTTTAGGAGATGAAGGCAAACAGTGAAGCTTCACTGACATTAATAGGGCTGCAGGTCTTCAGCCTGACCCCCACGTCTCTGTGATCATTTATGCTAGTCTAACCTTTCCACATAGATCCGTTGCACATATTCTCATAATAAAGAATTCCAGTTTTATCTAAGTTACTCTAAGCCTGTTTATGGATAGGCTGTTTAATTTCAAGTAGCTTTTCTTTGTAATTATGGCTTTGAAGCTTATTTATGGCCCAATCCTAGCATGTCTACTCAGTAGTAATTTCCCAAGACCGTCCAGAAAGTCATAGCGACCCCTAAGTACGTTTAAACAACTCTGCTCAGCAGCAGCATGAAAACATGCTGCATTCCACCAAACCATGGAAGGACTTACAGTACACCTCAACTCCCTTATAGGAGTTTGGGATTCACTGTTTGAGAGAATAATCCTATGCATATCCATGCAGAAGTAATTCCCACTGTTCGATGGCACTTACTCACAGGTAAGTATGTAGGTAAAGGTAAAGGTTTCCCCACAACTGAATGGTCTAGTCGTGACCGATTGTACGGGATGGTGCTCATCTCCGTTTCTGAGCCTGTAGAGCCAGCGTTTGTCCGAGGACAAGCTTCCATGGTCATGTGACCAGCATGACTATATGCCATAGCACATGGAACGCCGTTACCTTCCCACTGAAGTGGTCCCTATTTATCTACTCACATTTTTACATGCTTTCAAACTGCTAGGTTGGCAGGAGCTGGGACAAGCAACGGGAGCTCACTCCGTCGTGTGGTCTTGAACTCCCAACCTTCCGGTCAGAAAGCCCAACAGCAGCAGTTTAACCCGCAGTGCCACCACGTCCCAAAGTATGTAGAGAATTGCTGAATTCATGTTGCCCCGATGCAGCTATGCAGACAGGTAACACCAGAGCTGTTCCCGGCTCTGAGTGCGCCCAGGGGCGGGGTGACGTCACCCCGCCTCCACTGTGGCTGCCCTGCCCCCTGTGTTGCCTGGCCACACCTCCCTATGCCCGGAATTGCTCCATTAAGAAGAGACACAAGTGTAAGGGAGGGCAGGGGGGCAAAAAAGCACAGATTGTTTTGCACAGTGGCGCCTTGCTGCTGCTGGCGCCCCTCGCGCCTGTCACCCTCTGCAGCACCCTCCCTCTGCCTCTGGTTAACACAGTTCTGGAAAGGTTTCTATTTAAGCCAGAATGACAGAACAGGGTAACACTCTCACAGAATTCATAACGAAGTCTTGGAATGCAGGAAATTGTCTCTGTAAAACAAAGTGCGTAGCATAAACAGGAACGCCGCACTACCTCACACCTGCCATCAGCTCCTCTGCTAGCTCCCACCTGCGTTCCTTCGGTTGTCTAAACTTCTCATTGAGTGTTAGGGCAATTCCAGGTAGCGAGCATCCGCTGTTTGTGGTACTTGACATCATCCAAACAACGCATTAAAGCACTCTTTTTTTATATACAAAGAGACAGGCAACAGAGACAGATAGAGAGGTGCTTGCAGATATAAACTGACATCCTGCATTTTATGAAGTGACAAAAAGAAGCTGGCTGAGCCAAAATAAATAAATAACCCAGCAACAGCAGCAATTTCGGAAGATCGCCTGTATCGCAGCAAATACGATTATTTGGGTTTCTGTTGGCAAAGGGAATACCGGTTTGTCATTGTTCTGTGCTGGTAAATTACCCTTGAAAAATGAAAGATGATGAGGAGCATGTTCCTAGCAAATCGCTAATGCTGTTACGGATTCCCCCCCCCCTTACCCCAAAGGAATACATTGCAGCACGGTTAAGTCAGCTCAAACATAGCCTTTAAAAAACACTATCTCTGAGATATATGTGTTTATGGAATCCAATTGCTTATGTCTTTAGAAGTGGCTCTGATTGCCTTCATGGAGGGAACAACTCACCAGAGAAATCTGGAAATGTAGTCATAAGAACATAAGAAGAGCCCTACTGGATCAGGCCAAAGGTCCATCTAGTCCAGCTTCCTGTATCTCACAGCGACCCCACCAGGTGCCCCAGGGAGGCAGGAGACAACATGCTTGGATCCTGTTGCTACTCCCTTGTACCCAGTACTCTGACGTAGCCCACCACCAATGTAAGGAGGTTGCACAATCCATCATTGCCTATAGCCCACAATGGACTTTTCTTCCAGAAATCCATCCAATCCCCTCTTAAAGGCATCTAGGCCAGATGTCTTGGGCAGAAGATTTAGTTGAGAGGGTTAATGCCTCTGTTTGCCTGAAGATAAGAGCTGAAGATCCGAAGGTCGCCAGCTTGGGACTGCCGGAAGTCTCTGTGAGCGGCAGACCTTGCAAACTGCGGCTGATTAAAAGCCGAGTAGAGTTCCAGCTGCCTCGTGGGAGGAGGAGTGTGCTGGTCAGCTGCGTCTCTGGTGGGAGCAGGGAAGCCTCTTATCAGCCAGCAGAAGACAGATGGGCGGCTAAATAAAGAAGACTAAATCCAGAAAGATCCATCTGTATGAGTGTTGTTCTTGAAAGATAGAACGTTTCGGTATAATTGTAAAAACCTTTGGGTTTGTGAATAAAGTCTGCCTATGTAAACCGCCTTGAGTTACAGTCATTAGAGTAATCTAGTGATCTTAAGAAAGGCAGTATATAAAAATACGAGTAGTAAAAATACGAGTATGTCATCACCACCTCCTGTGGCAAAGAGTTCCACAGATTAACTACCCGCTGGGTAAAAAAGTACTTCCTTTTATCTGTTTTAACTCTCCCAACCGTCAGTTTTAGCGGATGCCCCCTGGTTCTGGGGTTTGGGGAGAGGGAAATGAACATCCCTCTATTGACTTTATCCCTTCCGTGCATAATTTTGTATGTCTCAATCATGTCCCCCCTCAGGTGCCTTTTTTCTAGGCTGAAGAGCCCCAAACGCTGCAGTCTTTCTTCATAAGGGAGGTGCCCCAGCCCCGTAATCATTTTTGTCGCTCTCTTCTGCACCTTTTCCAGCTCCACTATGTCCTTTTTGAGGTGTGGGTCTGTAGGACTCTGGAGTACACAATATCAATCAATCAATCAATCAATCAATCAATCACTAGTATTTATATACCGCTTTTCAACATAAAGTTCACAAAGCGGTTTACAGGCAAACAATAACATTAAAGTTAAATGGCTCCCTGTCCCAAAGGGGCTCACAATCTAAAGTCTGTGTATCACAATTAAATCACAATATCTGTGTAGTGGTTGCTCAGTGTAATCAGAGTGTGGCCTGCAGTCTCCATCTGCCGTTTTATGAAGGGGAATGAGGTAAGACCTTAGGTCTGAGCTGTGGGGCCCAATGTGAAACATTTTTGGGGGGTCTCCACCCTACCGACATACTCCCCAAGGTGAGCAGCAGTGGTGGGCCTGGGGCTTATAGCATCTGGCGGGATACACGGCACCCAGAAGTAGGTGCGGTGACATGATGACATCACCACCAACTGCTTCTGGGACGGGGGCTGTGCCTGGCCAATTGGAGCCAGGGTCAGGAAGGAGGGCCATGCCAGCCTCATGCACCTTGGCACAGAGGACTCCATGTTGGAGTGTCAGCTAAAAAGGGAGGTGCCAGCTGCAGCTGTGGGCAATCCACTCACCACCCCAATGTAGGGCCCGCTCAGGCATGGGGACTGATTGGGCAAAATTGGCCCAATGGGCTTAAGACCAGCCTTGAAGACAGGGAAATGAGGTATTCAATGATACCTTCTAAATGCCTATAGGCATGCAGGCCTCAGCCCACCACTTCAATTCTGGGATGCTTCACATCCTAGCCCATCTACTCTTAGAATTAGCCTGAGGCTTTCTGGCTTTCAAGGAGAGCCCGGAAAAGCCTGCCTTTGCCCCGCAAGCACAGAGGCAGTTCCTTCTGACATCTCCCTAGTGGAGAGGGGTGCGCACAAAGTGCAGCACCGCCTATTTTGAGAAGAGCCTGGACTTGACTATCTTCCACTGCTTGTGATGCATAGACAGTCACCTCAGGAACTAGGGCAGAGCCTGGGCAATCCACCCCTTTTTAGGAGAGCGCCCAGGGCAGACGCCCCCCCAGCCTCCACCCCAGTTGTGACTTTGACTTCCGTAAAGTTCATGATGTGACTTTCCTGGGTGGATGGGATGGGAGAAGTGGTTTTGATGAGAGGACAACTGAGTTTCCAGCTGAAGTCATTTCCCTGTTGCCCTTGAAGTGCCCTCATGATCAGTTTTCATTGCAGGGGTCTAGAATGACTAAGAGCCTCCAAAAGTTTGCATGCTGAAGATCCTAGCTTCAGTCTCTCAATTTCCAGTGAAAAGGTGGTGGGAGCAGCACCTCTATGAGACCTTGGAGGACTGCAGCCACTCAAAATGAAAATAAAATAAAATACTTGCCTAAAGTTAACAGTACTGAGTGCACTTCCTCTGAAACTAGAGGTCGCATGTAGCCATCTTGATTGGTTGGCAATGGTAGACATGTGCTCCACAAATTTGCCTAATCGCTTAATTTTTCCTGCTCTTCCTTCTGAAGTCCTTCCTTTGAAAGTCATCTAAGCAAGGGGCCATCACCCATCTTTATTAGTAGTTGAATTGCATACATTAAATACGTGATGTATAAAGAAGTACGTTGTTGTGGTCCGTTCCTAATATCCCATCCATTTCATTGAATAACCCTTGGTTGTAGTGTTGTAAGTTACCTCTGGTTTGTTTCGCACATCGATCTCTCATCTAATCGGTTCCACAGATGGACTGATCGTTTTCCAACAGTGCCAAAAACGAAGGTGTCGGTGGGCAAATTACTCAATACCCACCCACCCCTGCAGAAAGTGTTTTACTATCTCGTGTCCTGCTTCACTTTTGTCTTAGACATTATGAATTGCTTGGTTGTTGAGAGACCTCGGCCAAAGTTGTTCACTGCACTCTCTTCCAATCTGGCCTTCAGAATGAATCTTTTCTCTCATCTCAAGTGCCAAGCCAAGATTCGCAGAAAATCAATTTGAACCAATAATTTGCTGTGACACAGTAGAATTTAATTTGTCTACCCGATAAGAGGAGAGGAGAGAACACCTTTTCTCCCTCCCTCCCACCTTTCTGTCTTCTGGATCAATGTCTGAACCCCTGGATGGCTGGTTGGTCTTGTTCATAAACATTTCCACAGTCCTTTTTTCCTGATGTGGCTTTCATCTAATTACATGGAAAACAGTTTGGTGGGCCATAAGGTGATGACCTTCCCAGCAAGCAGCATCTGTCGCATAGATTTAATACTGTGACAGTAAGAAATGGATGGCCATTGTTAATAACAACTAACAGCAACACACACACACAAAAAGCCTCTGGCGCTGGAGACGGAGATCAGAAAGAACAAACACTGTATGAACCCAGCTCTGTTTACAGCTGGTTTCTGTCAAAAAGTCTTTACTGTTTGTCTTTTGCGCCTGCAAGAACTCAGGAGCTCGGCCTTAGTTATTGCCCCAAAGCATTGTGGGTACTTTTCCCAACAGGTGAAAGATCTGCATGAGCCCTGTGCAGATTTTAGTTTTGCATGGTCGCTGCCAATGTGATGGAGTGAGAGCTGTAGAAGGTTTCATTTCCCCCACACCCAACAAAAAAGGGGGGATAACTTGAATTGAAATGGGCTATAATCAGTAGCGTGGCTACCTATGAGGCAGGGTGCCCCAGAGTATGTGTGCCACCCCTAGGAACCAAAATTGTTAAAATTGTGGTTATAAGGAATAATGCCATCATGTTGTATACCATTCAATGCAGAATTTCATGAGGAATCCAATGGGGGGGGGGAAACAGAGTCTAATATCTTTTTGGCTTGGGTTATTCAAGCTGCAGATGCTGTCTTGTCAGAGCAGGAGAGAGAGAGAGAATGCTTCTGTTGCCATCCCTAGTTCTATGCATCCCATGGGCTTGGATCAAATATTGGATATTAGTGTGGCTGGATGGCAGATTTCCTGCCAAGCAATGTGTCAGACTGCAGCACAAATAGATAGTTGAGAATCGGCAATGCAAAGCAAATGCTGCTCTGCTAGGGAAAAAAAAAATTGAGTGAGACGAAAATTGATCAGTGATATGATCTGAAACAGCCAATGATCACCACGTGAAACCCAGAACAAAATAAATGGAATCTTCCGGAGAAGAAGCAAAATCAGTTCATCCAAGTCTGCGATGTGACACAGGCAGAATGGATAATGTGTAGTGTTAAATGATGGACTAATCCAGGGAATTAAAGGCAATGTGCTTGTGTGCAGATATTGCTGAGAGGACAGATGTTCTACTGCCCATGCATATCTGTGTGCATTTCATGAATTTGAATTATTATTAACTGACCAAAATCTCCCAATCAGAATGGACAGCGGCTGTGTTAAAAATGCATATATTTGCGCTTGCAATTTTGGAATTCAAAATGGGAAACGGAATAGATCATCAGTCCTAGATAATGGGTATCCACATGCTTAAGGAAGATATACGATGGCAATTCACTGACTTGATGCTTTTTGAAAAAAAGAAATATTCATGACCAACCTTTCATATTTGATTAAGTCTTTTCCTCGGGCCATGCAAAAACCTCACCAAATGTCTACCTGGTACCTTTCGGGCGCAATCCAGTGCAAGCTGTTGGGTCAGCTCTGCCGTGTCATGAAAGTGCCGTAAAGCAGTTGTGTCGGTCCTGCAGCCCTGGAGGATGCCACAGGTAGGCTGCTCCTGTACCAACCGCGTTCAGCTCGCCCAGGAGCTAATATGAGTGAGGGGAAGGCGGGAGGGAAGGTGGAAAGGGGTGGAGGAAGGGCGTTCCAGGGTGGGCAGCCTGGGAAAAGAGGTGGGAGATGGATGCCCGTGCCAAGGCCGCACAGCCCCAATTCAGGCCGCGCGGTTTGCTCAGAATTGTGCCCTCTATGTAGCAGGCTCAGATCCAAGTAGCCCGTAAGCGTGGCTAGCGCCTACCCCTGGGCAAGAGCGCCCTTGCCCCTGGATGCTCCAGCACAGGCAGAAGCTGCGCTTGATACAGAGCAGGCCCACCAGCCTGAGCTGTTCGAGCACAGCTTAGGATTGTGCTCTCAGCTAGCTTGTGGAGCTCTGTTCTCACTCCTGTGTCAACCAGCAAGGACATATGAAAGGGAACACCTGCATGTCCTCTTTGCTCAAGATCACAGTTTGCAGCAGTGTGGTATAGTGGATAGACCGCTGAACTGACACTGAAGTTCAAATCCCCACTTAACTTGTATCTTGTTGTCTTGTGTGCTCCTTGAGGCATCTGGTGGGCTACTGTGGTACACAGGAAGCTGATCCTGCTGGGCTTTTCTTGTGTTCTTCTATTTCTGTACCATATTGCAACTGCACACATGGAGAGAGCAGATAAGCAGGTAACAATAGCAAAGAGAAATCACAGAGGACCTGCTCTTTTGGGGAGGTGGCAGTAAAAGGTAAAGGTTTCCCCACGACCGAATGGTCTAGTCGTGACCAACTGTAGGGGGCGGTGCTCATCTCCGTTTCAAAGCCTGTAGAGCCGGCGTTTTGCCTGAGGTCAAGCTTCCATGGTCATGTGGCCAGCATGACTATATGCCATAGCTCACGGAACGCCGTTCCCTTCCCACCGAAGTGGTCCCTAGTTATCTACTCACATTTAGGTGCTTTCGAACTGCTAGGTTGGCAGGAGCTGGGGCAAGCAACGGGAGCTCACTCCGTCGCGCAGTCTTGAACTCCCAACCTTTCAGTCGGAAAGCCCAGCAGCAGCGGTTTAACCCACTGCGCCACCACATCCGCAGTAGCAAGCACCAAAAATGCTGTATCCCTGACTCCAGAATGTTCCATGTTGTGGCTTCTACTATAAAGCCATTATAAGGGTGAGAAAATATTTGTATGTACTGAAAATGAAAATAACTCACTTTTTTTTTTTACGTACAGTGATCTTGCCCTGATGTCCAATGTCCTGATGAAACTATATTGCAGGGTTGTGACTGACCTAACAGGGCTGCAACACATTAGTCATGGATTTATTAGAATCTGATGCAAATGATTGGAATGACTCGTACAATCGTGGTTAAAATCTTTGCTTTTTTTTATCTATTGCACATGAAAATTACTTTATCAGTTTACAACAAACATAAAGTGGGAAGAAATCCAATAAAAGTAATAGCAGCCGAAGCAGCAGACGATAAAAACAGCTGTTACAACAAATCCAGAGGAAACACCTTCCCATAAATGTCCTATTGGGACAATAAAAGCAATATACTAAGAAGAATATTCCTCACTACCAATATAACGTGGATATACTAGCAACACTTTTAATTCTGCAAAGTTAAAATGACACAGATGCCATCTGCAGTAACACACTGTCACAGAGCTGATAGTGGCTCTAAATGCTATATTGTTGTTGTTGTTGTTCAGTCGCTAAGTCGTGTCCGACTCTTCGCGACCCCCTGGACCACAGCACGCCAGGCCTCCCTGTCCTCCACTAGCTTCCGGAGTTCGCCCAATTTCATGCTCATTGCTTCGGTGACACTGTCTAACCATCTCATCCTCTGCCACCCCCTTCTCCTTTTGCCTTCCATCTTGCCCAGCATGAGGGTCTTTTCTAAAGAGTCCTCTCTTCTCATGAGGTGGCCAAAGTACTGGAGCTTCAGCTTCAGGATTTGTCCTTCCAGGGAGCAATCAGGCTTGACTTCCTGTAGGATGGACCGATTGGACCTCCTTGCAGTCTAGGGGACTTTCAAGAGTCTTCTCCAGCACCATAATTCGAAAGCATCTATTCTTCGGCGCTCTGCCTTTCTTATGGTCCAGCTCTCACAGCCATACATAGCTACTGGGAAAACCATAGCTTTGATTATGCGAACCTTTGTTGGCAGGGTGATGTCTCGGCTTTTTATTAAGTTGTCTAAGTTCGCCATAGCTTTCCTCCCAAGAAGTAAACGCCTTTTAATTTCATGGCTGCAGTCACCATCTGCGCTGATCTTGGAGCCCAGGAAAATAAAGTCTGTCACTGCTTCCATTTCTTCCCCTTCTATTGCCAGGAAGTGATGGGAGTGGTGGCCATGATCTTAGTTTTTTTAATGTTAGGCTTCAAGCCAATTTTTGCACTTTCCTCTTTCACCCTCATCAGCAGGTTCTTTAAGTCTTCCTCACTTTCTGCCATTAGAGTGGTGTCGTCTGCATATCTGAGGTTGTTGATATTTCTCCCAGCAATCTTGATTCCAGCTTGTGAATCATCCAGCCCAGCCTTCCTCATGATGTACTCTGCATATAAGTTAATATATATAGTTATATATAGTTAATAACTATATATAGTTAATAATAGATATAGTTAATAAATGCTATATAGGAGTGATAAAGATATGGCCAGCGCCATCCGAACGTGCTCTCAGGCCAACGCAAGGGGCTTGCATCCGCCCAACCCTGTTGCACGTGTGCCATAAATGCTGTGCCCAGTGGTATAGCCAGAGGTGTGCAAAATTATAAGTTCGTTATGGCTCGCCACCAAGCCACGTAAGGGGCCCTTCACCCTCACTGCCAGAGCCAATCGGGGCAATGAAAATAATGTGGAGGAGAAGCCTCTGTCCCCCTAAGCTACACACTGACTTTAATTGGGTTGCTGAGTCCACTACAGCCTCAAGATCCCTGGCATACCGCGAGATAGGAATGTCCACAGGCATTGCAGTATTGTTCCCCATCCCATTGTACATAATAATAATAATAATAATAATAATAATAATAATAATAATAATACATTTATTTATATACCGCCTTTCTTAATATCACTAGATTTCTCTAATGATTGAACTCAAGGTGGTTTACATAGGCAGACTTTCTCACAAACCCGAAGGTTTTTTACAATTTACAGAATGTTCTATCTTCCAAGAACAACACTCCTACAGATCTTTCTTTCTGGATTTAGCCTTCTTTCTTTAGCCACGCGTCTGACGTCTGCTGGCTGATGAGGCTTCCCTGCTGCCACCAGAGATGCGGCTGACTTCAGCACACTCCTCCTCCCACGAGGCAGCTGAAACTCAGCTTGTAATTAGCCGCAGTTTGCAGGGTCTGCCGCTCACAGAGACTTCCGGCAGTCCCGAGCTCACGACCTTGAGATCTTCAGGTGTTATCTTCGGGCAAACGGAGGCATTAACCCTCTCGGCTAAATCTTCTGCCCATGACATGACACAGAGCACAAGCCTAACCTGGAGTTAGGCTGGCACTGTTAGGCCAGCAAAGTTTGGCCCGTACAAGGGACACCGTAAAGCATGTTTGGACCGAGTCAGGGAGGACGGTACAGGTCTGTGTGCTGGAAATGGATGTGTGCAGTGGTGGGATTCAAATAAATTAACAACCGGTTCTATGACGACATAGCCGGAGCCAAAAAAACACTGAAGCCAGCCGAGGTAAGCCAGTGGGCGGGGCCTGGCCATTTAACAACCGGTTCTGTAGAACCTGGGCGAACCCCCTGAATCCCACCACTCGATGTGTGCTCCTAGATTTTAACATCCAATTTGATATCTAGTAATATTGTATTGGAGTCTTTCTTAAGGTGTTTGTATATTTGTTTGGTTATGCTGGTCTTTGACCGTAATAAATTTGATTTGATTTGACTCCAGGAGTGGTTCAAATATGCTTTATGGTGTCCCTTCTGCCAGCCAAACTTTGCTAGCCTAACTCCAGGTTAGGACTGTGCTCACAGTGAAATGGCACAGTCCAAGATGGAGTTTAAGGGTTTTCCTGAGTTCCATGTGTCTGTGGTTCCTATTACTGTCAATTGATGTTATATCAAGTTCACAAAAAATGGTCCAAAAATCAGAACCTTTGAGAGGAATTTTATCAGGGTATGCAAAGTTTCATTGGGCCCCTTCTCAAAGAGAGAGGGGAGAGTCAAAACCTAAGCTGGCAATGGGGTGGGCACGATAGGGGCAAGGAGCAGAGAAACAGGGTATGGGAAGGTGGTGTAATAGTTTTTGGAGCACAGGTCTACCGGGGTTCCTGATGCGATACCCAGGTTTACTTGCTCATGTAGCACTGGCAGCTAGATACGGTAATGCAGAAAACCAAACACATGCCTAATCCTTTAAAAAATAGATATAGAATATCATTACATAAAATTAGCATCATCATATTTAGAGCACAATCCTAACCTGGAGTTAGGCCGGCGCAGTTAGGCCAGCAAAGTTTGGCCAGCACAAGGGCCACCGTAAAGTGCGTTTGGACCACTCTCGGAGTCAGGGAGGATGGCGCATGTCTGTGTGCTGGCCTCTCTGACTTCTAGAGTGGTCCAAACATACTTGACAGTGTCCCTTGCGCTGGCCAAACTCCAGGTTAGGATTGCGTTCTCAGGGTCACACTAGAATGGAAAGTGTCATGTGTGTAAAGGTAAAGGTTTCCCCACGACTGAATGGTCTAGTCGTGACCAACTGTAGGGGGCAGTGCTCATCTCCGTTTCAAAGCTTGTAGAGCCGGCGTTTTGTCCGAGGACAAGCTTCCGTGGTCATGTGGCCAGCATGACTCTATGCCGTAGTGCACGGAACGCCGTTCCCTTCCCACCGAAGTGGTCCCTATTTATCTACATGCATTTAGGTGCTTTCGAACTGCTAGGTTGGCAGGAGCTGGGACAAGCATCAGGAGTTCACTCCGTTGCACAGTCTTGAACTCCCAACCTTCCGGTCGGAAAGCCCAGCAGCAGCAGTTTAATCCGCTGCACCACCATGTCCCTTACATGTGTGTACCTAAATACAGTATATATCTGCAGCAGCTGTAGCCCCTCAGCTGTGTCCCTGACCTCCTACACACTCCTTCATGGTAAGCAAACTCAGAAGCCAAACTTTATACTGTGTTAAGGGGGCTGATTCATGCATTCCTTTGCCTGGCGCATATGACTTGTGGCAATCGCCCCCACCACATGCCTGCAGTAGCACTTCCAGTGTCCTTTATGGGTAGCAATTCCAAGTGAGATAGGATAGTATGATCCCAGGAAATTTCTCATCCTCCTGGGGCCCCCTTTTAGACCCTGGGCCTGGGTCCATATTACCCCCCTTCCCCACCTCTCACGGGCTGTGCCAAAAATGCATTGCTGGTAACGCACCTGCACTTTATCCTGTAGCTATTTGTCAATCATCCTCCAGTGCAAGGCTCCTATTTCCTTTCCCACCGCATGCAAAATTACTAGCAGGAGAAAAAAGAAGAAGATCTGAGCAGAGGGAGATGCTTTCGACATCGATTTCCAAGTGAAATGAAGTTTCTCCAGTTCTCAGTCATTTGATTTTCTTATCTTAATCTTATTTCCTTTCATATCCCCCTTCACCAGCAATACCGACACGTTGTAGTCTTTTGATGGAAGAAGCCACCTACACAAGTTACCATCTAAAGGTCACAGCTGGGGTGCCACATATATTTAAAGCAGCATTAATACGTTTAAAAAAACTCATTTTCTGCATTTCTGTTGCAAGGGAACTCTTTTGTGGATATTGAAAATGAAGTTACAATGAAGCCGAGATATCCAATTTAGGCAGCAAAACCTGATTGCCTGCTTTTTCTCACGCTTCCCCCAAATGCCCAGAGATTCTTCCTATGTTATTCTTGTCTTGAATACCTATGTTATTCTTCCTATGTTATTCTTGTCTTGAATACTAGATTGCTTTAGCATGGGGTTTCCTTAGGTGCAGGGCCAGATTGAAAGCAATGGGTCAAATTCGCTTAAACCCTGCCCTGTATTTCTGTAGAAAGTATGGAGTTCATGAAATAGCTAAACAGGCAGGTGTTCAGGGAGTGGGCCTTGTGGGTGTCTTATGGGATAGGGCTCACCTATCACGCTCCTTTCACACTCCCATAATTTAGCATATCACTTAGGGTGCAATCCTAACCTGGATCTAGGCTGGCACAGTTAGGCCAGCAAAGTTTGGCCGGCTCAAGGGCCACTGTGAAGTATGTGTAGACAGTGATGTCATGCACCCACTACGCACCACTACGTGAGTACCGGTTCCTAGAAGTTGAGCTGGCCCCGCCCATTCGAAGCTGGTTAGCTGGTTGGCCGGTGGGCAGACCCCGACAAGTGCCAATCAAAAGTGAGTACCTGTTCCTAAATCATTTGGATGACACCACTGTGTGTAGACCAATCTCAGAGTCAGAGAGGCCAACACAGACATGCACCATCCTCCCTGACTCTGAGAGTTGAACAAACATGCTTTATGGTTGCCCTTGTGTCGGGCAAACTTTGCTGGCTGAACTGTGCCAGCCTTACTCCAGGTTAGGATTGTGCCCTTAAAGATCAAAGGCCAGCCCCACCTATCAACACTTAATTGGTTGGTCCTGCCCATAGTAACTTGTCTAGTTTTGCCAAATACACACACCAACATATTGCAAGGAACACCTATTACTGCATTGTAGGTTTTATAGAGAACATTTAAATTACTACTATTTAAATTTTCCCTTAAAGAATTCAGTTTGGAAGTGTTTGTTTATATTTTGAAACTGCTTGTAAACCTGCCCCCCCCCAAAAAAAAGCTTCCATTTGGGCCTTTACATTGATCATGCTGTCCCAAGTTCTCAAGGCACAATTCTAACCTCTTTCCAGCACTGACATAGCTGTGCCAATGGGGCATGTGCTGCATCCTGCAGTGGAGTTGTTGTGGCAAAATAATGCTAATTGGCTGCTATGTATAGGCATATTTTGGAGGTGATTTTGTTTTGTCTTGATGCTATTGTCATGCATATAGGATGATATTCTTGGGCAGAAGATTTAGTTGAGAGGGTTAATGCCTCCGTTTGCCTGAAGATAAGAGCTGAAGATCTGAAGGTCGCCAGTTCGGGACTACCGGAAGTCTCTATGAGCGGCAGACCTCGTTAATTGCGACTGATTAACAGCTGAGCTGTCTTTGGCTACCTTGTGAGAGGGGGAGTTGTGCTGAGTCAGCCGCTTCTCTGGTGGGAGCAGGGAAGCCGCTTATCAGCCAGCAGAAGACAAACGGGTGGCCAGAAAGAAGGACTAAATCCAGAAAGATCCATCTGTATGTGTCTAGTTCTTGGAAGATAGAATGTTTCTGCAAAAATTGTAAAAACCTTCGGGTTTCTGAATAAAGTCTGCCTATGTAAACTGCCTTTAGTTATAGTCATTAGAAAAATCTGGTGACCTAGATTGGCAGATGGAATGCATGTTAGTGCTAAATAGTGCTTTTAGTTTAAAGCTAATCTATTGCTTATTAACCATGTTTGTTTAGAAATATGTGTACACCCTATAGAAAGAGAATATGAACTGCAACTGAGATAAGACCAATGTTGGTGTCGGAATATGAAATTAAGAATATATAAACAGGATAGTTAGAATGGTCTGGGTGAGGGGGGATGTCTTAATTACAGATATATAAAGTTGATTTGTAACAAGCGATATGGGACTGCCCTTAGCTCAGGCTAGCTGTTGATGATAGATAGAAGAAATTCAGAATGACTTTGTGCTGTGGGGGATGTCTTTATATCAGATATAAAGTTAAGAGTTGTAAAAAGCGATATTTAAAGACTACCTTAGTTTAAGCCAATCTGGATGTTTAGATTAAAATGAATTTATAAGATATTAGAATTTAAGGAGAAGGTTATTTGTATATAAGGTTGCAGTTTAGAATTGTACAGGGATGTTACACTGAATATTTAAGCAAAAGATAGTAGTAGTTCCTCCCTGGCTTATATTTCTTATTATCTTAATAGCAAAAGTAGTCTTTTTTTTATTTGCTTCTGTTTTATTATTGAGAGAGAAGATATTATGAGAAGACGTAGTTAAAATAAGAGAGAAGAAAGGGACCAATGAGGATCAGAAATAGCTAAGATATGATTTGATTATTTTTTACTGAAAGTCTTTGGCCCTAAATAAAGATTGGACTACATTGATAACGAAAGATTAAGAATACTAATATAGATTATAGATTATATACTTGTTTTGAATACTAGATGAGGCTTGGCTTGTAATAGCTTATTATTAATAATGTTTCAAGAAATTCATTGCAGTTAAAATAGATTTTACTTTGGCAATGTAATCTCTCCACAACCTTCTGTGTATACCTTGTGTCATCCCCCTTTTCCTTTTCGTAAAAATGTTTCCCCTCACCCATTACTGTATAGAAGAAAAATAAAATTATTATTGGAAAAAAAAAGAAAAATCTGGTGACCTAAGAAAGGCGGTATATAAATACAATTATTATTATTATTATTATTATTATTATTATTATTATTATTATATTCAAAATTGATGGGGTGTTCAGTCTCTGTAGCAGGAATGACTGTCTTCACTTCATCCTTGCTGCTTCCAAACAGGTGGCAGTAGAAAGAATTGCCATGCTTGTGTTATGATGTGCTGAATGGTTGGTACCTTAAGGTCCTTCCTTAGCCACTGAGCCTCAGCAAGAACCCCAACCTCAGTGACGTCCAGCACCGCTCATGCAGCTGGATGTACATTTGCATGGACTGCTAACATAAGGAAAATGTCTCCATTTTTCAGCCGACACAGATTCATTTAAAAATGGCATCAATACAGTTTAAAAAGCAGTCTTTATTTAAAAAAAAAGAAAAAAAAAGAGGAAGTCTAATTAACCAACAAGCAATTAGCACCTAGCAGCAGAGAGAAAAAATATCATAACTTCCCTCTGGATTTATCTATAATACTAGCCTTTTGTTACCCGGCGTTGCCCGGGGGACAAAGTATCCCCAGCTTCTATTAGGAGAAGGAATGAATACAGGGACAGAATCAAGCAAAGGAGCGTAATGAAATTGTCACACTCACTGAACCATGTCTGCAGGTCCTGTGGTAGGGCAGTCAGCCCTCTGGAAACAGGTAGCTCTCAGATCCGACTGGGTGTTGGAACTCTCTGGATCCTGCTCTTTCCAGCCTGGGCAACGCAGGCAGTGTAAAGCAGTTTCACTTTTGTTTTGGATTAGTCCCTGTGTATCACATAACCCGCAGAATCGCTTGTGACCACAGGGTGGCAGCAGACCTCTAGTCCAATGCAATCCCCTTGGTCTGGATGTTCTAGCACCCCTCCCCAAAAAACCAGGGGCTGTAGGGGGGTCTGACCTCTGCAGTGTTTCCTTCCAGGCTGCAAAGTACGTGTGTGCCAAGTTTCGTGGCACTTGGTCAAGGCGTGGGGAAGCCTATGCATAACATACATACATACACACAGACACACAGACACACACACACACACACACACACACACACACACACACACACATACCCACGTCCATTTTTATATATCTAGATACCACAAAGTCATGTTGGATCATGGCATTTTACTGTCTCAAGCAGAGCACTGAATGATGCCCTCTACATTCCTTGAAAATAAAATCTCTCCTCCTTGTCATTGCTGTTACGAAGAGAAGAGGGAAAGCAGTGCAGTGCCATTGCATTTTCATAACAACATCCAGCCCTGCTGGATCAGGCCAAGGGCCTATCTGGTCCAGCTTCCTGTATCTTTCAGTAGCCTACCAGATGCCTATGACTGCACACAAGACAGCATCTGCAACCTGTTGTCATTCCCTTGCATCTGGCATGCCAGACAGAACCTACTTCTTGAAGCAGGAGGTTGCGTATACCCATCATGGCTTGTAACCTGTGATGAAAGCTTCCTATGTAAATCAATCCAATTTTCCTTCCTCTGCAGGCCTTCCTGAATTTGGGTATTGGGTGGTGTTGGGTGGATATCCTTAAGAATTGCAGCTTGTAATAGCCCCCTTCACCCTGTTTCTTAGTAGGACCAGTTCCATATGGTTATACATTTGCAGACTTCATGATCTGCCGCATTAGCAGTCAACAGTGTCCCACTATGAGAAGCTTCAGCCCCTGAATTCGCCAAATCGAGCTGCTGTCAAAAGAGGCAGCCAAGATAGTATTTTTTTTCCTTCACTGGCCTATATGGAAACAGTTACAGTTACGACTAGGGACCTACTCCTGCCATTTTTTTTGCCAGGAGCCCCAGCAGTTTGGATACCCAAAATCAAGACACTGTTAAAAGTTAGTGGGTTGGCATAATTCACAGAGAGGTAGCAGTGATTGTCAATTAGACAGGAGCCGAGAGTAATTGTGTGTAATTGAACTTTGGAAAGTAAAAGTCTTGACAGAAAGAAAGGGAAGTGGTATAGTTATATACCTGAATAGCTGGTGGAAGGAGCACTTTATCTGTCATAATGGACTTCCTTGCAATCTTGCCATGCATGAAATGAAGGAAAGGGAAGTTCACCCTTTGGGGTCACAGGGCAATAAGCTCATGCAGGCTGAGGCTCTCTTTGCAGCCTTCAAAAGTGGCTCAAATTCACAGGACTCGCCATAACTGAGTGGTATTATTATTATTATTATTATTATTATTATTATTATTATTATTATTATTATTATTAATTGAATTTATATCCTGCCTTTTTGCCCAAAGGCACTCAAGGCGGCATTACAATAAAAAAAGCAATAGAAACAAAGTTTACATTAAAAAACAATTAAAAACAATGTTAAAATACAATTAAAAATTTAAAAACAGCAAGCAACAAACCCCGTGGATCATAAGATTAATAAAGTTAAAGAGATATAGAGATATAGCCTGTCAACAGTTAAAAGCTTTTTGAAATAAAAAGGTCTTCAGCCCCCGCCGAAATGTTAACAAAGAGGGGGCAGTTCTCAGTTCGAAGGGGAGGGTATTCCAAAGTTGGGGGGCCACCACCGAGAAGGCCCTCTTCCTGGCCGCCACCCCTCTCACCTCTCCTGGTGGCGGCACAGTCAAAAGGGCCCCCCCAGATGATCTGAGAGTAAGGGTAGGATTATATGGAAGAAGGCGGTCCCTCAAATACCCCGGACCTGAGCCGTATGGACCTGAGCCATACATGGTAGAGCGCATGCTTCATGCTTTGATGATCTAAGCTTCTGGGCGCAATCCTCTACTATGCCGGCCTAGTAAGGCCAACATAGCAGGGCTGTATCCTAAAGCCCATTAGGAGGCAGCAGCAGCAACGTCCAGGACAAGGGGAGGTTTCCCCTTGCACCTGCCTAAGCCCCGGTTGCCCCTATGGGCCTGCTTGGATCTGCACCTGCTCTTTTACAGGCGCAGAGGAATGTGCACAGAAGCGGCCCGAATCAGGGATGCCTTGGTCGGGGACGGGTGTTAGGATACAGCTCTACGGCCGTCCTATGTCACAACCCCCGTCTCCGCCCACTGTGCCGCCCAGTTATGCCCCGCCTCTGGAACACCCTCGTGGTGGCCCTGTGCCGACCGAGCGACGCCGACGCTTGACTGGTGCATGGCTGGCGCTGCCGGCGGTTGCGGCGGCACCCGAGTGCTGGCACTGCTGCTCACGCCGGTCCAGCGCCACAGTGCCGACGCAAACACACTTGATAGCACGTTAGCGACAGCGTTTGCCTGGCGCAAGAGCTTAGCGCCGGCACAAGGGGGGGTATAGGATTGTACTGTCGATCTCTGCATAGCTAGCAAATAGACATAACCAGGTAGCAGGTAATGGGAGAGGCCTTGATGATCTTTCCAGTTAAGAGTACACATTTCTTTTGGATACATCATATCCTATGGGGCAGCACTATTTCAAGACCCACCAATTCTGTGCATAGTCCCTGCAACCTCAGTTGGGATTCTACAAAGCAGGGATGTCAAGCATAAAGCCCATGGGCTGGATGCAAAGGAAAGGCTGGGTAAAACCTTATCTTGCCCAATCTCTGCATGGCAGCTATTCACGCGATGTAGGTTTCCTGGAGTATGGAGATGCAGTGACGGAAAATGCTGCATCTGTTGAACTTTTGCTAGGGATGTTCAGCATCCCTGCAGGAAATGTTATGAGTCTTATTAGAAAGATTCAAATATCACTCGGAAATTCTGTAACCTCCAACTCTGTACTGAGGAAAATCGGAGCAAACCTGTTAACACCCCAGTTCTGTGATTCTGCCTACGTTTATGTTCCAATAGAGAGAGTAGCTCGGGGCTCCTGTACAAACATGTGTGACGTTTGTGATAAATCTATACCTTTGGTCCGATGCTAGTGTTTCAGAAGTCTTTGGTTAATCACAGGCTACTCCACTGGACCACAAGGACATAACAAGGAAAACGGAGGACACAATCCTAACCTGGAGTTAGGCCGGCACAGTTAGGCCAGCAAAGTTTGGCCGGCACATGGGACACTGAAAAGCGTGCTTGGACCACTCTTGCTGTCAGAGAGGCCAGAGCACCCTAAACCTTGACTCCGAGAGTGGTCCAAATGTGCTTTATGGTGGCCCTTGTGCTAGCTAAACTTTGCTGGCCTAACTGTGCCAGCCAGTGGCGGGCCGGGCCAGGAGCGCGCCCCATGGCAGGCGCTGACCACGCGCCCCCCATGTTGCCCCGCCCCTGCGCGGAAACCCCAGAAACGCTCTATTTCAGAGCGTAAGGGAGGCGTGGGTGGGGCAGAAACCGCACGGTCTCTCCCAGACCGCCCGCAGTGGCGCCCCGCCACTGCCCTGCGCCCCATGGCTCGTGCCATGGGGTGCTACAGGTAAGATACGCGCCTGGTGCCAGCCCAACTCCAGAAAAGGATTGCACCCTGAAGCAGAAATGATGGCAATGTTTATGTCGCTGCGGCAGGGAGGAGGAGCTGGCATGAAGTTGCTCTAGGCCTTGGGACGGAGCCCTGCAAGAAGCTTTCTACAGCACATTCCTTCAGACCAGACTTCCAATAGCAAACTGTCACAGAAATGTAGCAGGTGAAGCTTTGCCTCCTCCGCTTGTCTCTGTACCATGAAAACCTCCATCTGCTATGTTTCCGCATGTCAGCCTGTTGTTAAAGGCACAAGAGGAAGGCCAGATTTTTTTTTTTTTTTTGGATAAGAAATATAAAAAACTTTTTCTTGGATCTTTGATCGTTGTGAAAAACAGACCAGCAATTGCCTTCTGTCTCATGGAAGGGTAATGTCGGAAACAAGAGGCCATGGAAATCAAAGAACAGCTTGCCACAACTTTAAAAAGAGATAACGAGGGAGCAGTTGCTGCAGTTTTAGCAAACTAGGGATGACAGCATGCGTAAGAAGCTCTAAATCGAGCCACATGCTTAAGGCAGAGGTTTTCAAACTGGAGTGTTGTGATGCCCCAGCCTGAAAGCCTCTGCCCTTTGACCTTTAAGGGGCAGGGCAAAGGCTGCGCCGTGATCCCCAGGATCTCGTTGCTGCTGGCAAGAGAATGGGGCTAGCAAGACTTACCACTGCATCCATGGGAATCGGGGAGCCCCACAGACTCCCCCGGAGAGCTCCCCATGCATCCAGAAACTGAAAAAAAAATTGCAACTCACTTCCAGTTTTGTGATTGCAACCAGTGAGTGCTGCCAGGTCCTGCCCCTGCAAGCACTTACAGTGCTTTTCAAACCCTGGGGGGGGGGGTTGAAAACCACTGGCTTAAGAGTAGAGCAGCTTCCTTTTCTCTTGGTCAACACAGGGCTATACAGAGGCACAGGCCTGAGGAGAGGGGGGGTGCAGCCAGTACATTGTTCTGGGGCCCATGGAGCTCAAAGGGGGCCCATGAAGGGGGAAATTATAAAAAAATTACAAAACCAAATTTTGTTAAATTTTTTGAAATATATTTGCAAGTATTGTTGTTGTTGTTCAGTTACTAAGTTGTGTCCAACTCTTTGCGACCCCATGGACCACAGCACGCCAGGCTTCCCTGTCCTCCATTAGCTTCCTGAGTTCGCCCAATTTCATGTTCATTGCTTTGGTGACACTGTCTAACCATTGCATCCTCTGCCGCCCCCTTCTCCTTTTGCCTTCCATCTTTCCCAGCATGAGGGTCTTTTCTAAAGAGTCCTCTCTTCTCAGGAGGTGGCCAAAGTACTTGAGCTTCAGCTTCAGGATTTGTCCTTCCAGGGAGCAATCAGGCTTGACTTCCTGGAGGACCGACCGATTGGATCTCCTTGTAGTCCAGGGGGCTCTCAAGAGTCTTCTCCAACACCATAATTCAAAAGCATCTATTCTTCGGCGCTCTGCCTTCCTTATGGCCCAGCTCTCACAGCCATACATTGCTAATTTGCAAGTATGTTTGAATGTAATTAATAAATGTGCAATTATGACATTATTGATTTATGTGTCCATGTGTAGGTGAGGGGGACCATATTAGTCTTGTTCCAGCAATTAATAATCCTCTCGGTGGCCTTGCAGAGGCATGCCCCTGTATCCGCTGGATTTCTGTTCCGGATGCCCCCGTGGATACCATAAACCGTGGATAGTGGGGACACCTTTTTAGAGAGATAGGGAAACATCAGTGGTTTTTCTGCAAGATAAAAAAAAGATTTGTTTAGTGTTTCCCTATGTTTTTAATAGGCATCCTAGTATCCATAGTATCCACGGATAACTGAAACCACCAAATTAGTGGATAGTGGGACATGCCTGTACATCGTTTGCTCTTCGTTGTACATTCTGACACAAATTCATTCACAAACTAATGAAAGATCAGAGCTAGGAAGTGCAACATGTAAGCAGGGCTGGCCCATTAATGAGGCCAATTGAGGCAGTTGCCTCAGGCAAAAGATTAGCATGCAGGGGGAGCCTATCTCTTTCCACCTACTTGCCTTCACTGCTTCCCCTTCCTTTCCCTGGGTTGAAAAGGGAGACAGAGAGGAGGAGGAAATGTGGACGGGAGGAAAGTGCTGAGCTAGAACGTTGTAGAGTGGGAGGGGCAGAGGCTGGCCTATCGTCGGGTAAAGCATTTGGCATGTCTCATTAGGCATCAGGAGTTATTTGACTCACCCTGACTTTAGGACTAAAGTAGTCCCCTGTGCAAAGCACCAAGTTATTACTGACTCACGGGGCAATGCCACATCGTGATATTTGTTAGGCAGACTTTGTTATATAGACTGGTTTGCTATTATCTTTTCAAGTCCAGTTACCCCCAGCAAGCTGGGTACTCCTTTTACTAACCGCAGAAGGATGCAAGGCTGAGTCAACGTTAAGCTGACTACCTGAGAACTCTTCCACCAAGATTGAACTCAGGTCACCGAGAAGCTTCTGCCTGCAGTACTGTAGCCTACTGTACCACCCTGTGCCAACACGAGGCTCATCTGACATTAGCATTATCTGGGAGCAATCTACTACTGTAGTAAACAAATGCATCCTACATCCGAGGAGTACAAGGCACGACTGGAGTACTGAGGTAGGGTTGTGTATGCTTGCCCATGGCTAATATTTCCCTTGCTTGATTTGTAGCTAACCTCTCCAGTGAAAACTGCCTAGCTCTGTATCCACCATAAATAGCCATGGAACTGCTATGTCAATTCCTAATAATAATAATAATAATAATAATAATAATAATAATAATAATAATA
>JAJKFI010000011.1:8788344-8800363 GCA_029204185.1 Lerista edwardsae | reverse complement strand
ATTATTATTATTATTATTATTATTATTATTATTATTATTATTATTATTATTATTATTATTATTATTATATACATTCCAAGAAAAGATAAGTACAATGGGGCAGCACCTGACACTCCAGAGATCACAGTGGCCTCCCTATTCCTCAGGACACCTCCCGATGCAACCAGGATGTGCTGGCACGAACTGGAAGTCCAGTCATTCCCAGGAGGTCCTCTGAGGCCCTCTAGCTGCGGGCTTGGCATCCACAGGTACTCAAATCCATAGATGCCAAGGCTGTGGCATCTACGAGGGGCCACTGTAATGAAACAGGCTTGCTAGTAAAATGTCTCCACCCTTAACGGCAGGTCTGGCATAAGAGGATGCAGGGGCATAGCTAAAGAAGTGCAGTGGGTGCAATTGCACCAGGCCACAAGCTTTAGGGGGGCAAAAGCTGACGTTAGTGGCCAAAATGGTGAAATGGTATATATGAATAATACCATCACATTATATATCACCTGAAAGGTAATTTACTGCAGAGTGCGAGGAAACAAACCAGAGTGTACTATCTTTACTCTGTCAAAAGTTATGGCTAAAACCCTGAAAAAATACAACTGTGATGTCCCTTCCTGTTGTGATGTCACTTCCGGGACAACACTTCGGCAGACTGCACTAAGCTCCACTCTCATTAGCTATGCCCCTGACTGGATGCAACAAGCGTCACAAAAGCAACACCTATCATACAAATCTGGCAGGAGCTTTGAGGTCATTTTTTTTCCCCTCCTGCAAACTGATCAATAAGCGGTTCTCATCACGTAATCCACATTGCATGTATTCCCGTAATATATCTTAACTTCAAGTGCAGCTGTGGTTAATTGTTAATCCATATTCATTGAAAAGAACAAATGAGGGCAACAAGGGAGGGTGTTTGCTGCCCTCATTTGATGTTCCATGTACCGTCTCATCTCATGTGTGAACTTCTGGGCTCCCTTTTTCTCCCTTTCAACTCCAAGATTTGCATGGCTTCTTCTCTGGTGATGGATGAAACCTTTTTTCAGAACAGTTGCAGCATTTGCTAAAGTAACATTGGAAGACAAAGTGTTCGAGGAAGGCGCTGAATCATGCTAGAGAACAGAGGTACTAACTCAATATGTTGCTTAATTATTATAATTGTCAAGCTGTTTTCCATTCCCCCCCCTTAAATGTTCTAATGGCAATTTAGGAATTCTGCCTTGTGCTTTTACCAGAACCGGATGTTCTGCCGCACTGCAGTTCAAATGAGGGCATTCAGGTGCAAAGCATGATGGGGCAGGAAGGGGCAGAGACTAGAATGTGGATGGGGTTGGATCAAGGCCAGGAAGGGGGAAGTATTGGCAGCAATTGGGCTGCCAGTATTCTATCCCCTTCCCTGGCCACAATCCACCATTCCATGTCCACTTGGACAGTTCCAGCAAAATCCCTGCAGAAGGTCTGAGTTGACCCAGCAGGGTGGCAAGGGATTACTCCTGGGCAAGGAAAGAAATCTTCCTTTGCCCAGGGGTACACAGTACATGCTCCAGTGGCAAGGCTGCATCAGTGGTGGATAATTTAGTTGTGATTGGGCTGTGTGGGAGGGGAAGTCCCATAGGTCTCTTCTGGGTAAGGGAAAATTATATAGGCTATAAACCTATACACAACTAGCAGTAAGTCTAATTGAACCCAATTGGGCTTACTTCTGCATAGGCATGCATGGGTGTGTGCTGTAAGAGCACAACCAATCAGCACTTGAGACATGAATCAGCGCTTCCCCAATTTGGTTCTCATCTTGGCCATGAACTCATGGGCAGCCCAATCGTCTGGTGCCTGGGGCCCCTAGGAGCAGCAGTAGCCAAACAACTATCACTGCATCCTATGGGCACCATGACAGCTCATAGGAAACTCCTCAGAGGAAATTATTAGACACACTCCTCAGAGCTTCTTAGAGCACAATCCTAAACTGGAATTAGGCCAGCTAAACCAGCAAAGTTTGGCCAGCACAGGTGCCACCATAAAGTGTGTTTGGACCACTCTCGGAGTCAAGGAGGATGGGGCACATCTGCGTGCTGGCCTCTCTGACTCCAAGAGTGGTCCATACATACTTTACGGTGGCCCTTGTGCTGGCCAAACTCTGCTGGTTTAGCTTATACTGGCCTAACTCGGTTTAGGATTGCGCCCTTAATGTCCATGCTGAACATGACCAAAATATCCCATTGCTGAATATATCCCATTTCTTTCTTGGAAATCCTGATTGGAAACATGTAACATATAATGCTGGCTTTAAAAAAAAAAAAAAAAAAAACATTGAAGGGCAAAATGGGTGTAACTGGGGGGGGGGGGGTAAGGGTTTTTGGAACTTTTTCCTTGAAGGAATTCTCTCAAAACACCTCAGTCTTTCCCGGCCTTCTTGAATTCCTTGCACAAGGGACAGCCCAGGATCCTTCAGCTCTGCTCCACCCCATGGATCTTGCTTTATCCTAATGTAAAGCCTTGAGGGCACCCTTGAGCCAGCATCACCTGTATGCCATTCAGTGGCATTTCTACAGGGATGGCAAAGCTCTAAGTTTTGCAAGAAGCCTTACCTTGCAGTGGAAATCACTCCTCTCCTGCACCGTTTTAGCCCATCTTGGCGTTGCTTACTGGCTACAGCAGCAAGGGAGAGGAGGGATTTACATGACAGGGTAAGGCTTCTTGCAAAACATAGAGCTTTGCCATCCCTGTAGAAATGCCTCTGATGCCATTTCAAAGTTGTAGGATGGCCTTTTAATAGTAAAGGCTCTTTAAAGGGAAGGGAGATAGCAAACCTTGCAAAGTAGTGTGTGTGCACATGGGCATGCTCGCATGCGCACGTGCACACACACACACACACACACACACACACACACACACAGAGAGAGAGAGAGAGAGAGAGAGAGAGAGAGAGAGAGAGAGAGAGAGAGAGAGAGAGAGAGAGAGAGGTCCAGACTCTTCCTGGAGTAGCAGTTGAGCTCTTCGGATCACAATCCTCATTGGCATGCCTGTGTACTGTGTCTTTAGAGCTGTCCAAGGTCCTGACCATCTATGAGTTGAGCTTCTGCCTCGAAAGGTCACTGCTACCTGCTAGCCTGCTACCACACCTGGAGCAGGTTACAAGATTCATCTTCATCTTTCTGGCAGATAGTCAAGAATCTCCTATTTCAGAAAGCCTCTGGTATTATGGGAATACATGTATTTTTATTCCCTTTCATCCGTTATGACACTCAAAGCAGTACACACAGAGATCCAAGTTGGTCATGCATTTAGGCACGTACCAGGCCTGGACCTGCTTAATGTGAGCAAAAATATCTGTATCATATGACCTCGAACAAGGCAGCAAAACCCATCAAACTGAATTGCTTCTCTTATTTCTGTTTTTTTATTATTTTCTGTGCTGTGCCAGCATGTCTGCATTTTTATGTTAGTATGCTTCTGTAGCATGTTGATGCCATTTTGCATTTATGACTGCTAACGTTCTGTCTTTTTTAGTGAATTAGGTGCTGGCTACCTGGGGTATCCCATATCAGAAGTCAGGATGAAAATACTTTCTGTAAATAAATAACCTGTGGGAAGAAGACATAGCACAGATGTTACAGGAGAAAACACAGCAAGGGAAAACCTCTGATTTGTTTAGAAAAGGAAATATGCCTGGGGGAGATGCTATTTCTTAATATGCTAGTCTGACCTTGATGGGAATTCTTACGATGGCACACTTTAATTTTTTCTTTATTGATCACTATGTGTTGGTTACATAGTCTGATTACCCTGTGTTGTCAACCCCAAGGAAATTGCCATGTCCACATCCGAATTTAGTGTGTCATTTTGTATGCCATCTAATTCCATAAATTCACTCACCACGTGTCTGCCCCAATCCTTTTTAGGAACAACGTGTCATACCGTGGCTGAGTTTAAAGCAAGATTAGAAACAAAAATTAAGCAGATGACATTTCCCAATGCTTTCAGACTACTGTACCAGGAAGGGTAATGACATAATCCATCTTCCGAGGCTGCAACAAGGTGCACACAAAGCGCCAAAGGCAAATGGGCTCTGATGTAGCACAGCTCTTTGGAGCGAGAACACACATGGCCAGCTTCCATGGAAGATCGCTATCTCATAGGAAGCCATGCTATCTATTAGGAAACCCCCCAGGGGAAATGGGATAATACCTGATACATCAACGGAACAGGTTTTAATATAATTGCTTGGAAAAAAAGTGCTGGATCACCAAACTGGGGTTTGTCAAATGGTTTCCACAATTTGCTTAAGCCGACTGCCACAAAGCAAGCCACTGCCACCTTATTCACCCTTCCTTCTGCTACACACTCATGGGGTTTTGATGAGAGTATCAGGGATCATGTTGTTAACTGGGGCGCCAATGCTAGAGGACTGCATTCCAGCAGCACAAGGTCTTTTACAGTGGCAAGAAAATTGGGCTGCTGCCACTCACTTCCAGGCCACTGCCACACCTGGGCAGCAGCGTGGCATACAGAGCAGCAGTTCCAGGAATGCAGCGAGGGGGAGTTTAGGGAGGATTGGAGGAGGGCAAGCAATGGGGAAAGGGAGGAATGGGATGGATCTTGGAGCAATCAGGGTTTCCTCAGATCTTCTCATTTTGAAATGGCTCCTTCCCTTTTCTTTCCTTGGACTTAACACCAGCGAAGTGGCTGGTACAAGGAGACCCACAGGCAATCAGGCTGCAAAATATTTTCACGTACTTCCTACAGCGCATCAAATTGCATGTCCACCCCTATAAATAGCATGCAGCTTGGCCTCCACTGTTGCAGCTGCATGCTGTAACATGGTAGGGAGATAGGATTGGGTTTCCCCAATGTCAAGTTTCAAAGTAACGCTGACCCCCAAATCAGACCACAATCCTAACCTGGAGGTAGGTCAGCACAGTTTGGCTTGCACAAGGGATACCACAAAGTAAGTTTGGACCACTCTCAGAGTACAATCCTAAACTGGAGTAAGGCCAGAATAAGATAAACCAACAACGTTTGGCCAGCACAAGGGCCACCATAGAGTGTTTTTGGACTACCCTCGGAGTCAGGGAGGATGGCTCACGTCTGTGTACTGGCCTCTCTGGCTCCGAGTGGTCCGAACATACTTTATGCTGGCCAAACTTTGCTGACTGAGCTTATGCCGGCCTAACTCAATTGAGGATTGCGCCCTTAGAGTCAGAGAGGCCAACACACAGGCATATGCATCCGCCCTGATTCCGAGAGTGGTCCAAAAACACTTTAGGGGGGCCCTTGTGCTGGCCAAACTTTGCTGGCCTAACTGTGCCGGTCTAACTCCAGGTTAGGATTGCACTCTCAGAGTCAGGGAAGATGGCGCACGTCTGTGTACCAGCCTCTCTGACTCCTAGAGTGGTCCGAACATACTTTATGTGTCCCTTATGCCAGCCAAACCTTGCTGGCCTAACTATGCCAGCCCAACTCCAAGCTAGATTTGTGCCCTCACTCAGATGCAAACTGAACATGTGTGAAGACCTCAGGAATTTGGCATCACTTTTTCCTGTTCTCTATCCTCTGCTTTCTCTCCATGCTTGTCTTTCATCAATCCAAGCATCTGACTGCAATGTATCAGCCACACTGGTGCAAGCTGGCAGTAAAACAAGGAGTCTTGAGGTGTTTTAGACACTACCACATTTGTTTCAGTCGAAGTTTTCATGGTCTGTTGTCCAATTCATCAGACGCAATCATCTCTCAGGTGCAATTCTCTCCGTTTAACTCAGTCGGGACACTGCTTCGGTGACTACACTGGCTGCCAATTTGTTTCCGGGCTGAATTTGAAGTGCTAGTCTTGACTTTTAAAGCCCTTTACGACTCAGTCCAGGATATTTGTGGGCCTGACTTCTTCCATATAATCTTACCCATCCTCTTGGATCATCGGAGGGGGTGTTTCTGACTGTGCTGCCACCAGGAGAGGTGAGGGAGGTGGCGGCTAGGAATAGGGCCTTCTCAGTGGTGGCTTCCCATTTATAGAATGCCTTTCCCCTTGAACTGGGAATGGGTCCCTCTCTTGAGACCTTGCAGTGGGGCCTCAAGCCCTTGCTTTTTTAGGAAAGTGTTTGAATGAGTGGCTGAGTGAATGAGTCATTTTTTAATGAAATGATTTTTTTTAATGTTGGTGATCCAGTTGTTTCAATCCGTGTTTATGCTGATTTTTTAAAAATGTTTTTATTCTGTTTTAATATTGTCTATTTATTGTAAGCTGCCTTGAGGCATTATGGGAACAGGTGGGGTAGAAATCTTTCAATCTTCCTTACCTTGAGGAGGCCTCTACAGGGGCATAGCCAAAGAAGTGCAGGGGGGGGTGCAATTGAACAGGGCAACAAGCTGAGCTTGACACTAGTGGCCAACGTGGCAAAAACCTCGGTAATTGCAAATAATACCATCATGTTATATATCATTGGAAAGGTAATTTAATGCTGAATGTAAGGAAACAAACTGCATTGGAATATCTGTATTCTATCAAGCATTATGGCAAACAACAAAAAAGAAAATGAAAATAAAACTGTGATGTCACTTCCTGTTGCAATGTTATTTCCAGGGCATCATTTTGCCCTCTGCACCTGACTACACTTTCATTAGCTACACCAGTGCTCCACTGCAGTGTGTAACATATTCCCCTTCGGTACAGCTATGTCAGTCTAGGAAATCCGGTTAGATTGCACCCCTAATCATTTACAAACCAAATGCAAGCAATGGAATATGCTTTCTATAATGCCTTGACAGCAATCAGTGACTCATCTACTGGTACAATTATCGCTAATAAATTGTACAAGTCAATCTCCCAGAACTCAACAGACTCCATAAATTGATTTGTGGAATTCAAAATTAGTTAGATGCAAGTTTCCATATGAGAAATGCTGAAGAAATACGGTAAAAATAAAATAAGCTGGCTTAACGTCAACTGGGAGTTCTTCAAAGTTGCCCTATGATATTAAAGAGTATGCAGAAATTGGCAGATGTATTTATAAAACTTTAATGGATGGGGAATGCAGATCAAATCAACCATTTAAATATAATTTGCACTATAATCATTTAAAAATATACGTATATACATTGGAGCCTGTATAGCTCATTCAGTAGAGTGTGGGTGGAATGCACTTGAACTCTAAAATAATTGAAAATAGGGAATGGAAAGTTAACACAAATCTTATAAACAATCCACATATGAATGGTGAACAGCCAAGTGGTCTTTGCATCTTGACTCTTTTCAATTGTAGACCAATCATGCCCCATGTGGGTCCTAGAAACAGGAGTTTAGCTGGAGTGTCAAACTTGTTAGGTGAAAATATATATAGGACTGGAGTAGGGCTGATGTAGGATCTTGTCCCCAGAGCCTGCTTGTCTTACATTTGTGGGGTTATTTTGTTTATTTTAATGTGCAAGAGTGCTGCTTCGATGCAATGCCAGGTTAAGATGGCATCATTAGTTAAGCAGAACAGCCATCTGATGCCAGCTTCCTATGTCATCTCTTGCCTGGTTGATTTTGCAATCGTTTGCTCTCCCGTCCCTCTCTGTGAATACTTTTCATGTGCCCATATTACTGACTTGCTTTGACTTGGCCCCAAAAAATTTAAAAAAATGAATTCAAATAAAATTTCAGAGTTTCTCTCAAAGAGAAACTTCTCAGGAGTTTCTGCTCAGCCCTGGGGTTAACCTTGAAACTTTAAAAAAGTGACATTGCAGAAAGGTTGGCACCAACATGAAATAAAAATAATAAAATAATAAAATTCCAAGCCGGTTTAAGGGTTTCTCCAAAGTAAAAAGATTTCAGATCTTTCAAGGGAAGGCAAACAACTGTCAGATAAATGACACTTGGGGGAGGAGGGGTTCCGTGCATCCAAAAACTTACCCTCTCCCAAACCACCAAAGATACTTTAAAACACTCATCAGCAATGTTCCCAAATTTCCATATCTCCCATTTTAACTCAGGCTTGTGATGAACTGATGTTGTATCTGGAATGGTTCTTTAATAATCCGGTAGTGTTGACATGTTCGCCAAGGATGCTCCACATGCAGAGTGGATACACAGAGCATAATGTGTCCAACTTCTATGATGTTGCTATACACAATGCTCTATTTCTCACAAAGCTGCAGAGTGGAGACTTTCCCCTATCAGTCGCCCTTATTGAATCAATGTTTGAAAATTCAAGGTTTATTCGGTTCACTCTTGTAATGTGACAATTGTAACCTGATGCTAATTCCATCAATGACAAGCCTCTGGGTCTATCAGATCATAGCTGCACTTTTGTGGTATAGTAAAAAAAAAAAAAAAAAAAAAAAGGAGAGGGAATGTTATGGAAAATATTAAAGGTTTCACTTAGTGACCGCAGAGTGGTTTATTTCCTGTTGTTAGAACCATGATCTCATGTGTGATTCTTACAAACTACTTACCATTTTTATGTAGAAGATATTTCATAGGTCTTACAATCCAGTCCTAAGCATTTCTAATCAGAAATCAATACCATTGAGATCAATGATAGCGACTCCCAGGGAAGTATGTACTGTACAGGATTGCAACCTTAATTCTATTGCCCCACGTACACGCCAAGACATGCATGGATTTTTTTTTTACATTTGTGAATGCACACATGTATACATGCACATGTGTGCACGCATGCACGCATGCGCGCGCGCGCACACACACACACACACACACACACACACACAAACTCTCCCTAAGACACTGTAATGGGCACATGGAAGATCAAACAAGGAGGTAGCTTGTGGTGTCAGCAGTGGTCTCCCTCCTTGCTCAATCTGAAGCACACGGGGTTAATCCCAGAGCACCTGCTAGCCTTAGGAACACACCTGCAGCCTAGGCAGGCTAATGAGGGCCCTGGCTTTAAAGGAAGGAACCAGGTGGTGTGTAGCTGGAGTAAAATTTGGTTTGAGAGGAGCTGGAGAGAACTGACTGACCTGACTGTGTATGACAAACCTGGATGGACTATTACCTACAAGCTTGGATTCTGATGTGGCTTTGGTGTGAGATGGACCCTGACTGACCTGGCTGACCAATTACTGGCCTGGCCTGCTGACTACTGAACTTGAATCACAGACTGACTGGCTTGCGGACTTTGACCTGGCTTGCTGACTATTGGACTGGCTTGTGGATTACTGGACTTGGCTTGCGGACCGACTACGGCCTTGGACTCAGATTCTGGCTTGGACTTTTGGCTTTGGCCTGATGTTGATTGGTGTGGCTGCTGTGACTGAACAGGCAACTGCGATGGTGAGGCCCAGTTGTGTCCTCTCCATTGCTGCTCCAGAGCTGTTTAGAGGGGAAACTGGTCAGCCTATTGCGGGCATTAGGGCCTCTGGAGAGACCCTGCAGGGGGCTTCTGGGACAGACACCTGCCTTCAACAAGTCTCTGATTGCATTCAGTTTCTGTGTTTGCTTATTGGAGGATAGCTAGTTAAAACTTTTAGTGTTGCTACAATTCTCATTCTTCAACTAGTAGCTTCTTCTCTCCGTGTCTCTAGAGGTTACACCTCTGAGGCTGTAATCCTGTTGAGCATAGTGTATGTATAGGAGTGCCCTCAGAGGGTGCAATATTGTGTGCACCTTCCCGGGAGTAAGCTCCACTGACTACATAAGCTCCCTTTAATACAATGGGGATCCAATCTCTTCCAACCATCTTGGGAAATGCAACCCAGAGGTAAAGCAACAAATATTTTCTTACCTGGAGGAGGCTTCCTTTTCTGCCCCACTGTGGGATCAATTAAATGCATGCCCCATTGGCTCGGCTGCATCGGCAGTGGGAAGTTGCATAGGGCTGGGCATAAAATCACATATACCTTTACAAATGTTCTGAGGCCCCAATCCTACTAAGCCTTATGCAGCCAGAACTAGTGCAGCACTACATGCTTTACAGCAGTGTAAAACCTGAGCTGCTTTCACACACTCCCAGGCTGCAGCTGCAGCAAACAGCCAGCAGATGGCAGCAGCTCTAAGAGGCTCTGCTGGTATATTGTTTGAGGGGTTGGGGCATGGGTGGGGAGGAGTGGGGCATGCCAGAGGAGGAATTTGATTTGTCCCCCAGTCCGGCTTGGAAGCTTTTATTGAAACGTTTACTTCCACACAGAGGCGGAGCGTGGGTGTAGCCAGGGGTGGCGCAAGCCATGGGCACTGGCACCGGCGGGGCGCCATTGCGTGGAGTAAGCCGCGTGCTAACCCGTGCTGTTTGGCCCGCTCGCCCTCCCTGGTGTCTGTTTCGCTCCAAAATGGAGCTATTCGGGCGCAGGGAGGCATGGCGTGGTGACGCATGGGGGCGGGTTGACGTGCAGAGGGCGCGGTTTCGTCGCCCTGCCATGGGTGCACTCGGCGCTCGGTTCGTCTCTGCTTCCACATGCGCCCATGTTTGGGATCAAATGGTTCACTATCTATTTTTTCAGAAGCCTCCTAGTCCGTATTTGATAAATTACTTGGGCTACATTTCCACATCCTCCTGGTTTTACCCCTCAGAGTCCTTCTTTCCGCCTTCACCCCTAGGGTCTGTTTGTCATGCTGAAATAAATACTTCTCTCTCACTCTGGACTCTCCCCGTCACCACCATTCATCCTGTTTCTCACCAATCAGCATATTTCCCTTGGTCTCGCTTTCCTTTCCTTTCAGGGCATCGATTAAGAAAAGCCAACAAAATTGTCTTTGTATTGATCTGTATGTTACTCCAGTAGAGTCTCCCTTCCATGCAGAGACTCAGTTTGCTTATTGGTTTTAATAACCAAGCAGGTCCATTAATCCACTCAAAACAACTCGGCTGTACCATCGCATGCCAAGATGGATCAGATTCCCCAAAGGGAAAAGACATGAGCCACTCTCCTAAGTGGGCTTGTGTTCCATTGCTATTGAACCTACATAATAACACAGCCCACCTGTTCCTGTGCAGCATAGGATTGCACCCTAAATTGCCATGTTGACATGAGCAAAACCACCCCCATATAAAAGCAGTCAATCAACCAATAACATTACAATGTTTCCAACAGTTTCAATGCTTGCTGGTCTACATCCCAGCTCTTGCACAAGAATGCAACTTTTGCTCACCTGTATCTACCTGGTGACGTAGTGGCGCTGTGGGTTAAACTGCTGTCACTGAACTTGTGGACTGGAAGGTTGGCAGTTGAAGACTGCACGACGGAGCGAGCTCCCGTCGCTTGTCCCAGCTCCTGCCAACCTAGCAGTTTGAAAGCACCTAAAAATGCCAGTAGATAAATAGGGACCACTTTGATGGGAAGGTAACAGCGTTCTGTGCGCCTTGACGTATAGCCATGCCCACGGAAGCTTGTCCTCGGACAAACGCCGGCTCTTCGGCTTAGAAACAGAGATGAGCACCGCCCCCTACAGTTGCTCATGACTAGACCATTTGGTCGTGGGGAAACCTTTATCTTTTATCCTCGGGTTACCCATGAACTTAACAGATGGCCAGTCCTTTTAGGAATTTACTTAATGGCCTGTCCTATCTTCATCATCCAGCTCATGATCTAGTTGGAAAACCTATCTTTAGGAAGAAATCTGAATAAGTCTGTTTTAGCTGGTGATTATAACACCACGAATACTTTCAGGATTATAAATGGGTTTTACTAAGTATCATACATTGCCACTTCAGGGAGAAAAAAAAAATTCTCTTACACCATTTTCTGTTACTTGACCTTTCATCGTATTCTTCCCATTCTCAAATAGCCGATTTTATAAAATAAAGAGATTTGCTGTCTACTGTAGGAATACAAATTGTATTACAGAAAATGGTTAAACGATAGCTAAATTACGCTAAAATGGCCAAGTTACATTCTGCAATGTGATGAGACTATCATTTCCGCAAAGGACCGTGGAGATACTTTTCTGTTTTAGTTGATATTAATATGCTTGCCTCTCTGCCAAGGTTCTGTCTTGCAGATTTTAGGGTGGGGAGGTTTTTGAATTAAGGGTAAGGCATGAATACCCTGAAATAAGAACATAAGAACATAAGAACATAAGAAGAGCCATGCTGGATCAGGCCAA
>JAJKFI010000011.1:8760517-8783344 GCA_029204185.1 Lerista edwardsae | reverse complement strand
GATGCGTAACGCGCTTTTACCTGGCACTTGGTCGCGGACGAGGCACTTCGTCGCAGGACAGCACTCGCTCAAGACCCCAAGTGTGAAACGGTGCCGCAGGAGGAGCTAAGTAGGGAATAGACATTCCTAAGTCTTATTCCAGTTTTAGTTCTGACTTGCTGTGCTGCACAAATCTACCAAATTTACTTTCTCGTGCCAGGAATTTGATAGTAGAAGGGCTTGCAGCAGCTGGTTCATAAATGGAAAAGAAATCTAAATGCAAAGCAGTCTATTAAAAAATAAAAAAGCACTGTGCAAACATCTCACAGCCTACCATTTGTTTGTTTTTTTGGTTTAATGGTAAAATTTCATTGGCTACTATTGATAGATGGGCGGCCCAATCCTGAACTGCCTGACTGCCCGGAGGGGGGCGCAGCAGTAGCTGGGCAGCCATTGCTGCATTCTGTGCATGAGTATGAGTATGAGTACAGGGCAGGGACTGGGTCTACTCTAGCACCAACTTTTCAGCTGGCGCAGAAACGAGGGCCTCAGATATGCCACCCCCAGTCCTGTCCCGCACTCCACCCCTGCCCCAACCAGGAACACTTTCCTGCCCCGCCCCAAAAGGCGGCGTTGCCAGTGAGAGGCAAACTCACCACTTGCTGGCAAATGTTGCTCCCCCCAGCGCTGGGGGGGGTAAGGGCTTACTACCGGCACTGGAGCTGCTTTATGGCACCCATTTGGAAGCCCGTTTGGGGCTATTTGGGGGCAGGTGGGAGGGCCCAAGGTAAAGCTGCTCTGCTCACCCCCCTGTCTTACAGCCATATTGATTCCGGCTGCAGTGTAAGAACATAAGTAGAGCCCCGCTGGATCAGGCCAAAGGCCCAACTAGTCAGGTTCTTGTATCTCACAGCGGCCCACCAGATGCCTCAGGGGGCACACGAGACAACAAGATGCTTGCATCCTGTTGCCACTCCCTTGCACTCGGTACTCTGAAGTAGCCCACCACCAATGCAAGGAGGTTGCACAATCCATCATTGGCCTATAGCCCACGATGGACTTTTCTTCCAGAAATCCATCCAATCCCCTCTTAAAGGCATCTAGACCAGATGCCATCGCCACCTTCTGTGGCAAAGAATTCCACAGATTAACTATTAATATGCTCCCTACTCTGGTGTGTGGCGGGGGGGCACAAGCACGGGGCCCCAATATAATGACATTGGTCACATTGGCTTAAGGCTGGCCTTGGACAACAGAGCACTAAGGAGGACCCAGGGATCCTGGAAGCAAGAGCAAGGAAGAGGTATAGCAATGTCCATCCCCTCATTCTGGATAGTGGTGCCACATCCAGGTTTTGGTCCCAAAAGAGTCAGCACTTCAGTCCGTGTCTGCCTAAAATCTCATTTAACTGCTATGAGCAAAGCTAAATAAATCAACGTTCTTAAATGCTTATTAACCTACTGAAGACATTGCTGGCGTCTGGAAGAGCAGCGAAGGCAGGAGAAGTCACATGCACCATACCACAATTAAACTGTTGTGCTCCTTGATCTTTAAGCTGACTTTGTGATTAATGGTCCAATATGAGCACACTAAATTAATTCCACTCAATTTGCATTTTGAACCCCAAAAAAGCAATAATTAGATTGTATTCTGTTTGTAAGCAAGCAGAGTATGGCATGGAATGTGAGGCTATTTTTGAGTCCATTTTATTTGCTATGACTACTCCGTGCTCAGTCTGAACGGGAAGCATCTACAATTGGTTCATAATTGCTGGCCCCAATCTGTGTCTCCCATGGCCTTTTCTGGGAGCCTACAATCACCCTATGTCTGCATACCCCGATAAGACGTGAAGCAAAGCAATATAGGACAGGAGGACCCAACTGTTTTGACATTCCATCCCCTTTCAGTGAGGGCTCCAAGCTTGGAGGAAACAAATGATGCAAGCCCGATAGAATGAAGAGATGTCAAACGTCTGTAACTTGAGGTGACGACAGTGATGTCATGCAGGGGGTACGCGGGGGTACGCGAGTACCGGTTTCTAGGATTACAGCTGGCCCCGCCTATTCGCCCGCCCACTCGTCGACTCCGCCCTCTGCAACATTTGAATTTCCTGCATGTTTGAGTTGCCTGCATGTTCTCAGAGCCAGCCAGGCAGGCAGGCAGTGAGCGAAGCCTTTCCTTTCCTTGCCACTGAAAAATGAGCTGCTCTGGGGTTTTAACATGATGCCAGGCCTCCTTAACATGTTCTGGGGGTGCTGTGGAATACTGTTGCAACTGTTGGGTCAGTTTAAAATCATCTGAGGCCTCAAAAAGGGCTTTTTTCATGTCACTTCCTGCCACGACCTCACTTCTGGCTTATGACGTCACTTCCGGTGGGCGGCTCCCGACACGTGCCAATCAAAAGTGAGTACCTGTTCTTAAATCATTTAGATGACACCACTGGGTGATGAGCACAGTCAACCCTAAGGTGGGAGTGGCCATAAGAAAGGTGGCTTGAGATGCAGCCAGGAATGTTTCGATAGTGCCACAAGACTTACTGTATTTATTTGCTGCGCCGATGCCACAGGGTGTTGCAATGGCACCTGGCCTAGATACCTTAAAAGGTGATTGAACAGATCAATGGAGAAAAAATCCATTCTAGGTTACAAGGCATGATGACTGTGTGCAGCCTCTGGGTTTTAGAGAGAGTGAGAGTGACACTATTTCTGAGTGTCAGATGCAAGGCAGTGGCTGCATGATGCCCGGTTGTTATGTTGTGTGCCATCAGAGGCATCTGGTGGAGCTGGAGTAAATGGGCCCTTGGCCTGATCCAGCAAGGCTCTTCTAATGTTCCTATGCACTTTATATGTTTTACGATGTAGGCATTCTACCTGTTGGACGGGAAAAAAGCAACTTTAATAAGACAACAATATCATTTAAAATGCCCAGTGGCATCACTAGGGTTTGCATCACCCTGTATCGCTCCCATGATGGATCTCCTCCTGTACCAGAATCTCCTGGATCTCCTCCTCTGTACATACAGAATAACTTGCAATATCAAATGTACAACCTAAGCACAGTTACATCACTAGGGTGTATTTATTTTAATATATAACAATAAAGGTTGCCAGTGGCGTTTCTACAGGGATGGCAAAGCTCTAAGTTTTGCAAGAAGCCTGACCTTGCAGTGGAAATCACTCCTCTCCTGCACCGTTTTAGCCAATCCTCACAGGGAACAGCAACATCTTGGCGGTGCTTACTGGCTAGAGCAGCAAAGGAGAGGTGGGATTTCCATGACAGGGTAAGGCTTCTTGCAAAACTTAGAGCTTTGTCATCCCTGTAGAAACGCCTCTGAAGGTTGCCCAACAAATCAGTAACCAACCAAAAACCAGTGGTCAACTTGATAACACACACAACTAAACAGGAGTTCTAGTATTAGTCCTGACACATGGAAATGAAAGCTGAACCTTATTGTTCCCTGCTGTGTCGTGACAACACCTCATTGGCTCTCAGAACAACCAGTTTCATTGGTCAGTTTTTGAGTTAAGGAAATCCACTTTTTGTTACAGAAGGCAGTTGTGTTTCATTGTTCTTGTTTTTGGCTATAACTTTTGAGAGAATACAGGTAACTCAACACAGTTTGTTTTATTGCATTTTACAATTTTGGACAGTAGTGGGGCCCCCGGCCCCAAATATACACGCACACCATGTGCGTCACCCGGAGGGGCCCACTCTCCTCTAGCAACACCACTGAAAATGCTACTTCCCAAATCTTTGCTACTGATGAAATGTCATCAGTCATTTTGCCAGACAGGGGAGCTAGATTTGAAAGAAATGGCGACATATTGCTGCTTCCAAGATGGATTCAATCATGTCTTCATCGTAAAGCGAAAGGGAGCTTTAATGAAACGCATGCTTCTCACACTTTAAAAATAATCATTGCAGAGATCTGCCCAGCTTTGATTGAGCCTCAGATAGCTGCAATTTCTTGCCATTACATAATGCTGGAATGTAGCAGTATTTGCATGTTGGCACAGATGCCCTGTTCTTTGACTCATCCAAAGGGAGTACATTGGACATCTGTGCTCCTATTTGATGGATCTAAGGCACGAATGATATGAGAATCACCAGCTTCAACAGTGAGAAAGGCAAGGAAGTGAGATAAGGAAGAGAGCATGAGGGGTGTGCTCCACTTGGTGTCTCCCCTTCCCAGCTTTTACTTGGTTCAACCCTGGAATTAAAGGGCCAGCAATGCCCTGAAGTAAGAAGGTCCTTATCCCAAGAGGAAATCTAGAGGGTAAACTAAAGGCTCTCTGAAGGTATCCAATTTGATTTCAGTAAAACAGTTTCAGAAGCCACAGTCAGTGATTACTTATTAATATAAATGCACAACAGGAATGTCTGCAAAGAAGTTTACACCACAAAATAAATGAGTTGATGATGGCAATATGTAAATGACGTGGTATGTCCCAATTTCTTGATTTTTTTTTTCCTTTGAGCAGCTGATCCATGCTTAGCAGGCTGGAGTTGCACAGCGCATGCATGCACATTTTGGGACTTTGATTTTCTAACTTTGTGTATGCAGTTCGGTCCCATGAAATCCTGGCATTGAGTCAAGCAGGAAGGATGACAGCATTCAGGGTGCCGGTGGGAAAAGCCTCCTGCTGCAATGTGTGCATTGTCATCTCACTTTGTTGTCATTGTTTTAATCAAGCAGCATGCTCACAAGAAAACAAACGCTCGCGTTGCCTTGTACCCACTCTGAGCAGGCAGAGGCTCAGTCTGCAACAGTCAAACACAGCCACTCCTCTGGGAGGGGTGACACAGTCTCTGTCGGTGGTTTGGAGCCAGGTGGGAAGCGGGCTGGTAAATATGGATTCTCTTCACTTGATTACCGATGCGAGGCTCTCCCGCGGAGAAGAGATGCTGGCCTGCCGAGTGTATGAAATTGCCTGGATTCAACCCAGTCCTTGGTGGAGATGGCACAGCATTCGAAGTGGGCACGGCTTGCAACTTCTGCTGGGAGACATCTCATTGCTTAGAACACGTGCAATGGCTAAGAGACTGAACTGTGAACAAGGAAGCTCCTGGTTCAGTTTCCAGTGCTGCTAGCATCTGCCTGGCAGGACTTTATTTATTTATTTATTTATTTATTTTGAAGAATTTATGCCTTGCCTTTCCCTTGCCAAAGCAAGTGCACATGGCAGCTTACATGGGCAGGCTAGTCTAAACCACCATTTTTCAATGGGGTGTTTTTTTTTACAACTATACCGTATTCTGGAATTCACCGAATCCACAGTCCCAGATGTAGCCTTCACAGTGTGGTTCTCTCCTCTGGCTGTGTGACATCAAGCTTCAGCAGGTGATCGTAAGTCCATCCTGGACAGGTCCTCAAGGTTGGACCCTGTTTTTTTGCCGGCTGGCCTTCTCCCCACATTCCTGCACTGGCTCATCAGCTCCACAGTGACCCCGTTCTGCCACAACAGGTCCTGCAGCTTGTCACAGCCTGGCATTCTGTTTCCCATCCCAAAATAGACCACAGATTCTCCTGCTTAGCTTCAGGCAGTACCAGCAGCTCAACCTCCTGCCTTACTTAGAAAATTGGAAAGTTGGAAAACTTAGAAAGTTGCTGTGTTACACACACACACACACACACACACACACACACTTTTTAGAGTGGCAATCTGTCTGGGACCCACTGGAAGTGCCGCCATTATGATGCCAGAGGCTGCTGCTTTCCTGAGAATGCCTCAATAAGTTGGGTTATTTCTCAGCCATTTTCCAACTGCAAAGTGAATCAGAAAGGGGGGGGGAAGCCTATTTACAACCTTGACACAAGCAAAACAGCCACATAACCCACTCTCTTTCCAGTATCCCATCCCAGATCCAAGGTTTACAAAACTTTGCTGATGCTAAGGCCAGAGCGTGTTTTGCGGCCTGGAGGCCTGCACTGTGTGTGAGTTCTACTTTCAAGCTGTCGGAGCTGTTACTTTTTTGAGCATCCTCGCCTGAACATTTGTGACGCGTCTATATATTACTATCACAGCAACTAATTGATTGGGATCTGGTTTTGCAGAACGGAATGTTATTGCTGTGGAAACCACAGTTTGGAGATCTATTTAAAAACAATAATCAGGGAAATGTGCTTCTTTTTTGTTCAAAAATGCACATTTTGAAAGGTGTGGATGGGATATTTCATTCTTTTTTCTCTGACCTGTTGAGACCCAGCAAGGTCAGGGCTGCAAAAGTCCATTGGAGAGGCCAGAGGCAAGTAGCCTAGAGCAGGCAGAGGTCAGTTTCCAGAGGTGTTCATCAAAGGGGCCAGAGGCAGGTAGCATCAGCCAAGCATGGCAAGAGGTCGAGAGCAGATTCCATACGGATGAAAGGCTAGAAGAAGGAGAGGCTGGTTGTAATAGGCAGGCAGGTGATGAGGAGGTCAGGCTCCAAGAGGAAGAAGATGCAGCAGGCATCTCAAGCGCACCGACTTCATCATACAAGGTGCTCAAAGTGAGGAGCTGGCTTGAGGCAGCATCTATATTAAGTTTGGGGCTCAGAGGTCAGGAAAACAGTGACAGGCCCAAGTTGATCTGTGAGCCCCTGCTGCCTAGGCAAAGGGACATCTTTAAAAAAACCTATAAAATCCTCTTATATTTAGCAGTGGGAGAGCAACTGTCCTTTTTCACCCCAGTATGATACCTTTCCAGTGGCTGCTGCTGGTCAGAGGCAGATCTACAGGGAGGGCAAAGCTCTAAGTGTTGCAAGAAGCCTTACCCTGTCCTGTAAATCCCTCCTCTCCCTTGCTGCTGTAGCCAGTAAGCAACGCCAAGATGTTGCTTTTCCCTGTGAGGATTGGCTAAAATGGTGCAGGAGAGGAGTGATTTCCACTGCAAGGTCAGGCTTCTTGCAAAACTTAGTGCTTTGCCCTTCCTTAGATCTGCCTCTGCTGCTGGTGTCTCTTCTACCTTTATTTCTTTAAGGATTGCAAGTCGACAGGGAATCTTTCTTTCTTTCTTTGCTATGGGACTGCTTTGTGAAAGCAGATCCTTAAAATGTCACATGAGAGCCTCCAAAAAGAAACAAAATACAGCAGTGGTTCCAAATTGTGGGTCAGGACCCACCAGTGGGGCATGAACCAGTTTCAGGTGGGTCACGAAAAACACCTAGAGCAGCCATATTGAAAATGCGGGAAGATGGGATGCTGGAAAGGGGGAGCGCTGTGTGGCTGTTTTGGCTGTTTCAAGGTTGGAAATAGGCTTTATTCTTTCTGATTCACTTTGCTATTGGAAAATGGCTGAGAAATAACCCAACTTATTGCTGTATTCTCAAGAAAGCAGCAGGCTCTGGTGTCACAATGATGACACTTCCAGCCATGACATCACTTCTGGTGGGTCCCAGACAGATTGTCATTCTAAAAGTGGATCCTGGTGTTAAAAAGTTTGAGAACCATAGAAATACAGGCATCCCTGGTATCCATAGTTCCCATACCCAAGGTTCCACTTTTCAGTGGTTCTCAAATTTCCCCTGTCACTATTATGACTTGCTTCTCTGCAAATGCTTTGCAAAAGGCAGTTTTTTTCTTCATTTCACAGGAGCAGGAAGCAAACCGTGAGAACCTAGACTCTTACTGTTAGAGAGTCTAATGGGCATTCTGCTGTCCACTTCCTGTTAGAGTTCTCTCAATTTCCCTCTTGTAGCATCCTCTAGCAATATGAGTCTAGGTTCTAACGGTTTGCTTCCTGCTTCCTGTTCCAAAGCAAAATGAAGAAAAAAAACTGCCTTTTGCAAAGCATTTGAATAGTCATAATTGTGATGGGGGGATCTGAGTAGGGTTGTGGTTTCACGTATCTGCAGAAGCAGCAATAACCCAACCCTTGCGGATAGGGGCACACCTGTATACAGGATGAGGATTATCATTGTGTATTGTTACAATACACTAAGCTTCAGTGTCGTATTTCAGCACCATCAAGGTTAATGACATTTTCATTAAAGGATGCCATATCCAGTGAGCTATTAAAGTTCTGCTGTTTGCAAATGATCAGTAGGTCCATAGATTGTCCACCATATTAATATGTCTGCAGTGAGATTCTGTATTTAGGAAGGACCTCTCATAATTGCAAATGTTGCCCCCAATCAATAAATGTGAAAGAGTAATTCAAAGCACTGAAGGTTAAAATTGCAAATCTGATGTCACCAGATTGCATCATGAGAAAGAAGATTAAACCTCTGCAGATAGACTATGTTCAAGTATAGTAAGGTTTGGTGTTGTGTTTTTGCTTTTGTTACCCCATTAGAATCAATTTTCATAGGCAGATCAAACTTGGAAGTACAAAGCATTAGCTTTCCTGCATGGAGCACTTACTTTCACCACATGAGCTATTTTGATAACCAATAAATACATTCTCTTAACCTCACTCTGGATAGTGTTTCAGAGCTTTCTTCAAATATTCATGAGCACAAATTTGCTATTTAAAAACGTGAATGCAGAAGTTGCTTCTGTAACAGAGCAATAAGATCTGTATCATTAATAGACTTTTCTATTCTTCCTCTTCAGGGAAAACAGAACCTTTCCCCCCTTCTTTAATATACGGGTAAAAGGAACAATCTCGCCAATGTAATGCAACAGTACATCTTGTGTTAAACGAAAAAAGTCCTATGCCAATTATTTGTTGTATTGCATTGTTCTGGAATATTGCAATATTAAGATGCTCTGCATTGGATCCAGCAACTTGCTTAAAAGGATGCCAAAGTAATCATGTCTCCACCCAAGATCAGAGCCATTCAACAGCTGGTGTGTGTGTGTGTGTGTGTGTCTGTCTGTGTGTGTGTGTGTGTGTGTGTGTATACATGTGTATATGCATACAACCAGTAGTGTCATGTAACTGGTACGCTGGGCGGGAGGAACGGGTGAGCAGCAGTCCGCCCGTTGCGTAATGCTCCGTTTCGCCGTCACCCATTCCTCCCGCCCAGCGTACTGGTTACATGACACTACTGCGTATAACCCTACATTTAGGTAAAACCATGTCATTTAATAATGATCTTCAAACTGAGGATGGGACTTTACTTTCCATCAGGGTTAAGTATCTACTAATCACTAACATAAGAGCATAAGAAGAGCCCTGCTGGATCGGGTCAGAGGTCAATCTAGTCCTTGGTCTCATGGTGCTGGTACCAGATGTGGGCAGAGGGAACATAAGGGAATAGCTGCTTTTCTAAAAGTTCATTTTGTTACTGGCATATTAAAGAACTCACAAAGGTGGACTGCCTTTCCTTCTGGGTATATGGTAAGCCTTAGCTTTTTTTCAGGATGCAATCCTAACCTGGAGTTAGGCCAGCACAGTTAGGCCAGCGAGGTCAGCACAAGGGATACTATGTTTGGCCCACTCTCAGGATCAGAGAGGGCAGCACACAGATGTGCGCCATCCTCCCTGGCTCTGAGAGTGCTCCAAATACACTTTGGGGTAGCCCTTGTGTGGCCAAACTTTGCTGGTCTAACTGTGCTGGCCTAACTCCAGGTTAGGATTGCATCCTCCGTGTTGCAAAATGCACTATACTGAGGATTCGGACAATAAGCATACTTATATTCATTTCAATGCTCCATTAATTGAGGGTTGCAATCCTAACCTGGACTTAGGCCAGCACTGTAAAGCACGCTTGGACCACTCTTGAAGTCAGGGAGGATGCTCCAGCTTCCCTGACTCAGAAAGTGGTGCAAATGCGCTTGGCGGTGCATTTGTGACACTCTTAGTCCCTTGTGCCAGCCTTACTCCAGTTTAGGATTGCGCCCTAAAATGCATTTGATTTAGTCCACCATTGTGCAGGTGCTCCCTTGCAAATTGTTTCTTATTACATCCTGCTCTTTATTTTATCCTGCTGCTCCTCTAAGCTCAGTGTGACCCTGTGCATACTTGTGGACCAGGAGGAATGCCTGGGATTCAAAGGGACACTTCTGGCTTTTTGCTGGATTCACATTTTTTTTAATTAAACATGGAGGAGGTCATCAACACTGTGTGATTCATTAAAGGTGGGAGTTGCCTCGCTAGCATGGCTTAAGATGCAGAAATATCACTTGAATTTCCCTACATGTATTTAGGCAGCCGATCATATTCCGGGGAGGAAGGGTGTCCGTTCTTTCAGAGCACCAACCGTATTTGAAATGCATTGTGCATTTTCTCTTTATATGAGTTTCCCTAAAAATAGAAAAGGCAGATATTATTTGTTTTCTTATTAGCCTTGCTTCACGGTGGGTTCTGAAAGGTCAATGAGAAGACAACTTCCGTGGTCTATGAGGTGCTGCAAATGTATGCATGCCTGTTTCTGGGAAATGATCCAGACAGAATGTTAAAGATTTTTTCTCCCTCCACCACCTTGACTGCTTTCAAGAGAAGTTTCCTTCTGTTTCATCTGCCCCTTTTGATTTGCCAGCATCTGAACTCTTTAAAAATTCCAATACGGCTCAAGCCACAAGCATACTTCTTGTAAGAATCCCTAGAAAATTGTGAAGGTGGACACTTTAAAATCACAACAAAAAGGTTTGAAGCTATCGGTACTCCCAGGGAAGTGGTAGGCATCAACTTTTCTTCCAACAGGCAATGAACAGTCCAACAGACAGTGTTGCAGTGCCACAACCCTGGCCAGTGGTGTCATCTAAATGATTTAAGAACAGGTACTCACTTTTGATTGGCACGTGTCGGGACCCGCCCACCGGAAGTGACGTCATAAGCCAGAAGTGATGTCGTGGCAGGAAGTGACATGAAAAAAGCCCTTTTTGAGGCCTCAGATGATTTTAAACTGACCCAACAGTTGCAACAGTATTTCACAGCACCCCCAGAACATGTTAAGGAGGCCTGGCATCATGTTAAAACCCCAGAGCAACTCATTTGTCAGTTGCAAGGAAAGGAAAGGCTCCGCTCGCTGCCTGCCTGCCTGCCTGGCTCTGAGAACATGCAGGCAACTCAAACATGCAGGAAATTCAAACGTTGCAGAGGGCGGAGTCGACGAGTGGGCGGGCGAATGGGCGGGGCCAGCTGTAATCCTAGAAACCGGTACTCGCGTACCCCCGCGTACCCCCTGCATGACATCACTGACCCTGGCCAAGTCTGGGTGGGGGGAGGAAGGATTCTTGCAAGAAGGCTGATGGGGGAGTCAAAAGGGGGGAAGCTACGTTCTCCAAAGAGGGAACAGCTGAAATAAGATTTGGGCAAATGCCTTGAAATCTGGATCACAAGACTTTAGACAGTCCCATCTCTTCCAAAAACAATAGGGTAAGGGCCCATGGTGGTGCATGGGATAAAAAGACCCAGGGTCAAAACCAGGAGCCAAAGGAGTGGGCTCAAAAATTTCCTGGGATCTTACATTTTTCTATCTCACCAGGGCCCACGAGAGGGGGTTGCATCACTCTCCCCCACACATCTTCTAGTCCTGGATGGTGAGTAGAGATAAGTGGATGGACATATGTGTGTTGTTCCCTATTGCCCCCTATCAGCTGCCTGAGGCAGCTGCCTCAGTTGACCTCATGGACTGCCGGCTTAAATAGGTTTGAATTCTTGGCCCAAGAGAAGACTGAATATTTTCCTCATACAGAAACAGTACTCTCATTCTTTTTTTGTGCAAGAATAGCAGGCCTTGCCGGTAGATTTGTCCTCTTGTTTAAGAAAAAAAGAAAAATAGTTTTTCCTTGCTCAGAGTCTTTACAATGCTCTCAGCATGATCACTATTAGGGTTTATTTCCAACAAACATAAAAAGCTAAACATTCTGGAAAGCTTGCACAATCATCTGTTATCAGCAATTTCAGTAGCGCTGGGAACTTGCTGAATGCCAACAAAACAATAGATCCATAATAGTCAAATGCTCTCGATTATCCGAGAATCCTTGGTTTGATGTTTTCTAATTGCCCTTTCATCGCCCATTAACTTCACCGAGTTCTTGATTTTTCTAAAACGTGCACCTGTTCTTTTGCAAGGTCAGTCTGCAGGGGGAAGTAGGATGATGCATGCCTGATGTGGGCTTGCAGGGAATAAATGGAAGGTGGAAACTTATATGGCACATGTTGTATTATATCTGAGCTTGCTGTATCTGACCTTTGCATGGTCATCCAAATCAGAATGCAATCTATACGGATACACTTTTACAAGTGTATCCTGACTTTTGATGGCGTATCTGGTTCCAGGACTCTGCAGACACACACACACACACACACACACACACAAAACATGGTTCCTCAAGTTCCTATATAAAAATGGCATAGTACTATACAGGTTGGACCATTTTATCCACAAGAGTTCCATTCCTACAACACTCTTCCTCTTCTCCATTCCTACAACACTCTTCCTCATAGAGGAATGATTATGTCTTTTCTGTCATTTGGTTCCAGATACCCTCGATCATATACTTTTTCATTGCCCAGCTCATTCTTCTGTCCGCAAGGTATTTTTAGAACCCTGGTTATCTTCTCAGCCGAACACCCCTGAAACTTTCCTGAGTGATTCCTCCCCTCTTATCACAGAAGCTGTGGCTGGATTTCTCTTTGAGATTTTCAAATTAACCCTTAAGTTATAATTTACATGTGTATTTTTAGTGTCAGCATTGCTTTCTGTTGTATTTATGCCAATAAAGGTTTGGGAAATGAAATCCTACAACACCTGTGGATACGGAAATTTGTGGGTATTCAAAACCACAGATTTGAAGCCACCCCACCCTTTGAACCCAACTGGACCTGCACTCTGGTCAGTGAGCTACCGTGAGTGTCCAAACATACTTTACAGTGTCCCTTGTGCCGGCCAAACCTTGCTGGCCTAACTGTGCCAGCCTAACTCCAGGTTAGCATTGCACCCTCAGTAGCAGTCAGGCAATGCATCTCTGGGGGGGGGAAGTGGGAGGAGCTTCCACCAGCGGCGTCATGCTGCCGGAACGCTGGGCGGGAGGAACGGGTGAGCGGAAGCCCGCCCGTTGCGTACCGCTCCGTTTCGCCGTCTTCCCCGCCCGCTCACCTGTTCCTCCCGCCCAGCGTTCCGGCAGCATGACGCCGCTGGCTTCCACTCACAGCCATTGCTGCCACTGCTAATCACCCACCATCAGCTTGCAGACTGGGGCAGTACAAGTTGGTCTCAGGGCTTCTGGCAGCCACTTTGAGCACTGAACATTGGTATGAGAAGCAGTTGCTAGACTGGCTTGGACGGGGGGCCCTCGGTATCCATGGGGGAGCCATTCAAATTCCATAGCTATTGAAATTGGACAGTTCTCTGAAGGCTTCCAGGCATGGGCTTAGCATGTGCGGATTTTCAAATCTGTGGAGGCCGAGCCTGCGAATAAGGAGGGTACACTATACCACAATGACCTGGACTTTCTGACATTACAAGGGAAGAATGGAAGGAACTGACTGTGCACCAACTCCCAACCTCGAGTAATAACAGAAGAGGCCATTCTTCTGGATCAGGGCCAATGAGTTTAAAAATGACTTTTATCAGTCTTTTAAATGGGAACATTTTAAGGTTGTCAAGGATGGTGAATTTTCTGAGTAACCCTCCGATTCCAGGTCCCCTGAATCAGCAGAAAAAAAAAATGACAGCACAGCCCTGTAAATCCTTTTATCAGTTCATAGCCAGCAAGCTGTTAAGATGGAGAATTAAACAGGCTGCCGTCTCATCAGTTCTAGCACGGCCGTGATTTGATTGGAAGGATGTGAGAATGACAAGTGCATTCCCATCTCCCTTACATGGTCCCTGCACTTCGGGCTCAGAGATGAAAATATAATGAGGGCCTGAAAGTTAATTAAACTCGCGCACAAGGACAGGGGTGAGAAAATGAATCAGAACTGCTGTTGCAGCCCTGCGCTCAATATTTCGGCTTTATGATGGCAGTGTGCTCCACATACGGCTTTGGGGACCCTCTGATGTTTCGGTCTTATTGTGTGCTGTTTCTTGACAATAAAATTGCTAGGTCTCCCTGCATGTAAAAAAGGTCAAATAAATGGGGTTCCTTGCATTCATTAACTGGTTCTTCTAGATCAACTGTACATCATGTACATACCCAGGACAAGTGCATTCACTTACTGCCTGAAAACCCTGTGGGTTGGATCCAAAGAACTGTGAATGGAAGAAAAATATCTCCTAGTATTGTTCCCTGGACTGAAGCAAGAGTGGAGCCAGTGGCTGTGCAGACCCATCTTGACAATACGGAGAGTGGAATTTTTAATTGTAATAAGAACCTAAGAAGAGCCCTGCTGAATTTGGCAAGGTAAAGGTAAAGGTTTCCCCACAACAGAATGGTCTAGTCATGACCGACAGTAGGGGGCGGTGCTCATCTCCGTTTCTAAGCCTGTAGAGCCGGCGTTTTGTCCAAGGACAAGCTTCCATGGTCATGTGACCGCATGACTATACAACGTAGCGCATGGAATGCCGTTCCCTTCCCACCAAAGTGGTCCCTATTTATCTACTTGCATTTAGGTGCTTTTGAACTGCTGGGTTGGCAGGAGCTGGGACAAGCCATGGGAGCTCACTCCGTCGCGGTCTTGAACACCCAACCTTCCGGTCGGCAAGCCCAGCAGCAGCGGTTTAACCCACTGCGCCACCACGTCCCATGAATCTGTCAAAGGGTCTATCTAATCCAGATTCCTGTAATTTACAGCCCTTGGCCTGATCCAGAAGGCTCTGTTGATGTTCCTATGATGGGAGGAATGGGTGGGGGGAGTGCGGTCCATGAGGCGGGCTGACCCTGGGAGGGAGTGGAGCCTGGACACAGCTGTTAAGCACTGGCTATTACCCTCAGCTAAATTCTGTGTCTAGCCAATGAGCAGTCATGGTCCTATTGTTTTGCAGGGGGGATAAATGCCCTGGGTGGTGCGATTCTGGAGTGGAAGTGGGGCAGCGATGAAGCATCTCACGTATCAGAGAGGCAAGCATTGTTGGACCAGCCTGCTTGCCCTTGCCCTCATGTGGCTCTGAAATGGAGCCTGATGTGGCAGAGGGTGTCAATGGGAGGTGAAGGGGCTGGGAACTGACACTGCTGGTGAATTATGGGCTGGGTGCACTGCTGCAAATGAAAAATGCTAGTATTTATATAGCGCCTCTTCTTTGCCCATTAGATTGCTCCTCTGGCTTTAATTCAAGGCGGTTTACATAGGCAGGCTCTATTTCTCTAAACCCCCAAGGGGTTTTTACAAATTAGAAAGAAGTTCTATCTTTCAAGAACTACAACAACAACAACAACAACAACAACATACAGATGGAACTTTCGTGGTTTAATCCTTCTTTCTGGCCACATCATTGCCTTCTTGCTGGCTGATAAATGGCTTCTCTGCTCCCACCAAAGAAACAGCTGGCCCAGCACAACTCCTCTCTCACAGGCAGTTGGAGACAGCTCTTATCAGTTGCAATTCTCAAGGTCTGCCGCTCACGGAGACTTCCGGTGTCATTGAACTGGCGACCTTCGGATCTTATCTTTGAGCAAACGGAGGCTTTAACCCTCTCGAGTAAACCTCCTAGTCATGTGCTGATCACAAAAAGGCACTTCTGCTCACTTCGGTTGTCATATGAGAAATAGTCACGTGAATTTTCACAGAGAATACATGCCACATCCTTTCACACTAGACACTCTAAAAACTGTGAATTTGTTTTGTGCTTTTTGTATTTAGAACCAGGCTGAAATAGACATTTGTTCTGCATGCATGAATGAGAAGCAATGCCTGATAAATAACTGCATCTCTCAGTCACTGCAAATCTGGGCTGGATTTTCACAGGCTCAATATCCTATTAACAGTTGTTTCTGCTATCACACCCTTAGAGATTTCTAATCAGATGATGTGGCCTATATGTTTTTCTTAAGGTACATCTTTAAAGAGCCTGTCGAATAGCAACTGTCTTTGAAATCTTGGAAATGTTACTTGAAGAGTATTACAAGTTATTCAGATGCATTTTTATTTTCACTACTCTGGAAAAAAATCATTTAAGGAAGATTATTTGGTTAAAATGTGTGCTTTAACAACAACAACAACAACAACAACAACAACAACAACAACACACCCTGTACTTTGTGAATCATCACTTGTATTATGACTATCTGCTAGATTAAGGTAAAGGTAAAGGTTTCCCCATGACCGAAGGTCTAGTTGTGACCCACTGTAGGGGGTGGTGCTCATCTCCATTTCAAAGCCTGTAGAGCCAATGTCTTTGACTGAGGACAAGCTTCCGTGGTCATGTGGCCAGCATGACTCTACGCCGCAGCGCATGGAACACCGTTCCCTTCCCACCGAAGTGGTCCTATCCCTATTTATCTACTCACATTTAGGTGCTTTCGAACTGCTAGGTTGGCAGGAGCTGGGACAAGCAATGGGAGCTCACTCTGTCATGCAGTCTTGAACTCCCAACCTTGCGATTAACAAGCAGATTAACAAGCAACAGCAGATTAACTCGCTGCGCCACCACGTTCCCCTATCTGTTAGATTACATTAATGTAAATCCATTAGACTAATGAAAATAGAACTATGGAATTCCAAATTATGAGGTTCATGAAACTATTGTGGAAAGACAAGCTAGAGTCAGGATGGCCAACAGGAAGACCTCTGTCACACAACATATGCTTTCTCTGCCACCAGATCTCATGATGGCCACTGTCTTTTATGCCTTGTAAAAGGGAATTCAAATAGAGGGAGAACATGTCTATCAATCATGTTCAGGTCAACTAGTCTACCTGTAAACTAGTAGACTACTAGTCTGCAGGTGTACTAGTTGTGATGGCTATGCACTACCACCATATTATCAACCAGTACCTTTCTGAATACCAGTTGCAATGGAGCAATGGCAGGAGAAGGGCATTATGTTCATGCCCCAATCGTCTATTCATGAGCTGTGCTTCGATATTTGTATCTAGCTAGCTATGTGAACATATGGTGAACCTATGACATGTGTGACGAAGGTGACAAGCCATGACATTTTGGGTGGCATGCCAGCGTGTTCACCAACACCCAGCAACAACTGAATTATTTACTCATTTTTTTTGTAATTGTTTGAAGTTTCTTTATATAATACATAGCATCACACATGATTGGACTGCATTTTTTTTTTTAAAAAAGAATATGTTAAAAAAAAATTTCTTCTTCTTTTCTTTGGGGAGGGGTGTGTCACACACCAGCACAGTCAAGCTAGGCATTTTCTGAATTTTGGACACAATGAGTCCAAAAGGTTCTTTATCGTTGAGCTAGGTTATGGTTAAGTCCAGCATTGCACTTCTCATGTTGCTTGCTTGTGCCCGGTGGCCTAACTTGGACCCTAGCCTAGACTGCTAACCTGACATTTCAGCACCTTCAGCACCTTCTCATTCTGGACAGCTCCCTCCGATGTTTCAGCAACTTTCTGTTCTGAACAGTTCCCACCAATCAGCACATTAAATGTCCAGACATGAAACTTTCTTCTTCGAGTCATATCACACCCTTGGAGAAACACACATCTTGAAGAATGAGGCTTGTACCTCTAATTTATTATTAGAAGCCATACTTAGGAGGAGGAACAAAAAACAAACAAACAAAAAACAAAAAACCACCACACCTATCTGCTATAGGTGCATATCTTGTGAAATCAATCAATCAATCAATCAATCAATCAATCAATCAATCAATCAATCGTATTTATATACCACTTTTCAACACAAAGTTCACAAAGCAGTTTACAGACAAATAATATAATAAAGTTGAATGGTTCCCTGTCCCAAAAGGACTTGAAATCTAAAAAAAAATGCAGAACACCACCAGCAACAGCCACTAGACAAGACATTGTGCAGGGGTGAAGAGGGACAATTACTCTCCCCCTGCTAAATATAAGAGGAACACCACTTGAAAAAGTGCCTCTTCCCAGTTAGCAGGGTGTCATGTCAGCCATGGCGGGGCCGCTGAGATCCTCGGCAAGAGCCGGGTGCAAGGGTGGCAAAGGGGCTTGGCGGTACTTATGGCGCCTCCGAAGGACACTCTGGACACCGGTTGCTTTTTTGCCAAGGCTCTTTAATTGGGTCTGGGCTTTTACACTCATGGAGCCCTGTTGCCTCACAGGGCTCTCTTACAGTCTACTTACCGGCGTACTTGCAGGTCCGTTCTAGGCCCCCAACGTAGAGCAGCCGGGTCTTGTTCCTCCACTCCAGTGTTGTAGCTTGGTAGTCCTGGCCATAGTACTGCTGCTCCCCCAGGCTCAGCCATGCTGCCGCTGCTCAGTCCGGATGCCCTCGCCAGTCCAGTCCGGACCTTGGCTGGGGTCCGGTCAGGCGGGAGACCCCGGCTGGATCACCTGGCTTCCCCTGACAGAGGCCTCTCCAAGTCTGGGCTCCCTTGCCCCTCCTTCCCCAGAGACTGCCCTCTCCAGCCCAGCTGGGCTTCCTTTTAAGGCCCAGGCTCCGCCTCTAGGCCCTGCCCTTTCCTCCCCGTGATTTCCCGAGGCTTTTCTTGAGGCCTTCCCTTGCACCGGCGTAAGGCCTGGGGCTAGCTCCTGCACCCACCCTCCTGGCCATCGGTCTGGATAGGCCATGTTCTTCCCTGGGTGTAAGGGCCTCCAGCCATCCAAGGTTGGCTAGGCCCAGCGGCGTCATGCTACCGGTATGCTGGGCGGGAGGAACGGGTGAGCGGCAGCCCGCCCGTTGCGTAACGCTCCGTTTTCACGGGGGCAGGGAAGATGGCGAAACGGAGCATTACGCAACAGACGGGCTGCCGCTCACCCGTTCCTCCCACCCAGCGTACCGGTAGCATGATGCCGCTGGCTAGGCCGCTTTACTTGGCCCCTTCCCCAGGGCCTGATGTCTCCAGGGGTTGCTCCCGGCAAGCCCCCTCTGACGGTGATCCTCCTGGTCCTGGCTGGGGTGACACGGGGGTAACCAAATGAGGCCTTCTACCTCTAATTCATTATTACAGGCCCTATTTAGGAGGAGAAGGAAAAGAAAATCTAAGCACCTGCCATATCAACACACATGAAATGGATTCATGCTCCAGGAATGTGTCTGGAATAGGACCAGCTTTTAAAAGAAACAAAGGAAAAACTAGCAGGCAGTCCCAGAAATATGAGTGACCTTTGATTTTGTATTACCATCATATTGTTCTTTTAGCCCATAGCTCTGTATTTAAGCAAACCAGTGTTTCCATATATAAGCCCCGAAAGTTGATTTGAATATTTCTCCCAAGATCATTGACTTTTCCCACTGTACCAGGTTTTCGGCCTCAAATTTAGTGCTGACTCCAACGGAGCATAAAATAGATTTGGAGACAATAAAAAATGCAGTACTTTATTTCCCCAAGGCATGTACTATATGATGGTCCTTCAGCAAAACTAATTTTATAAGGAAAGACAAGCAACAAAGGTAATCTCCAAGTACAACAATTTATCTATTGTTTTTCTAAATTATGTTACTAAATATTGATTGACTCCCTGGCTTTGTAAGCATCCTCCGTACATATTATAGGGCAATTGGTGGTGGCAGAGGATTTGTTCTGTGGCTTTAACAAATAAAATAACTCAGAATAAATAACTCAGATCTCAGGCTTTTGTTTTGTGCGGTCTCTTTTCAGCCTGCAGGGATTGTGACACAACAAGCCCACGGCACGAACAGCTGGAATTCAAACATTCTGCTAGCCAAAAGGGATGGATTACAATCTGAGGCTCAATATTTGGGGCTGTGGGGCAGAGCTCACAGAACCAATGGCTTGTCTCAGTAGATGGCAGCTTCCTATAGTTTTTGTTGCAATATAGCTACTAAACTCACGGCACAATCCTAATCTGGAGTTAGGTCAGCACAAGGGCCACTGTAAATTGTGTTTGGAACACTCTTGGAGTCAGGGAGGATGGTGCACATCTATGTGCTGGCCTCTCTGACTCCAAGAGTGGTGTAAACATGCCGTACGTTACAGTGTCCCTTGTGAAAGCCAAACTTTGCTTGCCTAACTGTGCTGGCCTAAATCCAGGTTAGGATTGCACCCTCACACAACTATAAAGGTAAAGGTTTCCCCATGACCAAATGATCTAGTTGTGACTGACAGTAGGGGGCGGTGCTCATCTCCGTTTCTAAGCTTGTAGAGCCAGTGTCTGTCCAAGGACAAGCTTCCATGGTTATGTGGCCAGCATGACTATACGCCATAGCACACAGAACGCCGTTACTTTCCCACCAAAGTGGTACCTATGTATCTACTTGCATTTTTAGGTGCTTTCGAACTGCTAGGTTGGCAGGAGCTGGGACAAGCAACAGGAGCTCACTCCATCACACAGTCTTGAACTCCCAACCTTCCGGTCGGAAAGCTCAGCAGCAGCAGTTTAACCCACAGTGCCACCACATCAGACAACTATACCTGAACTTTAAAGCCCCATTGCAGCCCATCATACCATAATCAAAGCCAATGGTAGGAAGAAAATACTGGGATAATTGAGGAAAAGGACAATCAGAAATCTCATTAGTATCTGAATTAATTTCCAAAAAGAAATACAGTACTATCTCCAAATACATTTTGCAAAGAAAGGGACCAGGGCCTCAATTTCCATTGACCCTGAAGAAGCTGTTAAGCAGGTCAGGGAACAGAGCTTATGAGAAGTGACTGCAACAGATGCTGTGCTTCCAAAGGTGATTTATAGATAGCTCTCCAGTTAATGACTTAATTCACTCCATCGAAAGAGCAAATCTCCCAAGTGCTTGCAGTCAGGTGGACAGCCTCCCTGACTTCTTCATTTGAGTAATTAAAAAAAAAAGGCAATGTCAAAAACCTGGAAGGCAAAGTGAGAAAAGTCACCGAGTTTCTATTCCCTTGATGGACAAGGCCAGTGGAAAGAATTGACTCTCCGTGACCTGGTTTTGCATAAGGCTGTCGTGTCCCTAAGCTGCTGCCTTATTTGCCATCACACACACACGCAGAGTGAGCAAGACGTTTTCTTTCTGCAAAGGCTCTTTTCAGTTTTATTCTTCTTTGATAGAAGTTTTTAACCAGTTTTGAACGGCAAACTAAGGCAATAATACACCAGTACTGAAAGTAGAAGAGGGGCAGGGGAAGCTAGTAGCATAGCTAAGGAGGACCAGCACCGTAAGTACTGTAGGCTTATAAATAGCCCTCCCATTCACCAACAGAGCCATCCCAACAGCAACACGCAGGCAATGCCTGTGCATTGCCATCTCCACCCAGAATGACTCCAATGGCTTACATGGTGTGTAAGGATTTACTGCTATGCTATGGGTCCTGTCTTTTGTTATTGCCATTGAGTGGGTTCAGACTTACCTAACCCATGAAGCACGCTGCCTGGCAGGCACGGGGCTGTGCAATACGTTCCACTGAGTCCAAGGGGACGTACTTCCAGGTGAGAGTGTACACAGTTGGATCATACCTTCTGCATTGTTCTAGGACTAAGACATAAGAACATAAGAACATAAGAAGAGCCCTGCTGGATCAGGCCAAAGGCCCATCTAGTCCAGCTTCCTGTATCTCACAGCGGCCCACCAGGTGCCCCAGGGAGGCATGAGACAACAAAATGCTTGCATCCTGTTGCCACTCCCTTGCACTCTGAAGTAGCCTACTACTAATGTAAGGAGGCTACAACCCATCATTGCCTATCTCTCAGATTGTGGACTGCCCAAAGGGAAGTTGTCTCTTGCAGTGAGCAAAAGGGCTTTTTTACCTGATACATCCATGTCTTAAAAAGCAACTCATCTGGACGTTGCTTTTTAAGACGTTCCTTCATTTCCACAAACCTGGCTCGGTACATGAATACCAGCCCTGCAGGCAGCTTAGAAAAAAACAAACATATGGACCATTTAATATTCATTTGGAGTCTTGTTGTATAAACTTCTCTCCCAGGGTGTTCACAGCAGTCTACTATGGATTCAACATTTTGTTCTTACCTTGTCCTTGCATTTCTGGAGGAGCCTTCTAGAGAACCTCGCGGAGAAGCCAGGTTCTAACTCAATAGGCTGCTTATTTTTTTTTTAAAGTATTGCAACAAGTTTAAACAACTGATTGAATAGCCTAATGCAGAGGCCCTAGAGCAGCCATTTTCAACCAGTGGGCCACGGCACATTGGCGTGCTGCCATTGGTACGCAGTGGTGCCACAGGAGTTTTGGTGAGGGTCATTACTTAGTAGGACCATGGAGGGATGTGAGCCCCACCACAGAAGCGTGGTGTGCCTTGTCAATCATCAAAACATGGATGGTGTGCCCTGGCAATTTTGAGCCCTTGTCAGTGTGCCATGAAATGAAAAAGGTTGAAAATGGCTGCCCTAGAGGCTGCTGCCTGATTCATAAATGCCCACGGATGCGGCTATAATGGTGACTGGGCAACCATCCTGAGCAGGCCTGTTTTCTTGTGAAGCTCTGTCTGATGGGCCAGGATTTCTCCCCAATGAGGGTAAGTTGGAGGTGAAGAATATTATGGAGAAGGTTAGCTGGTACTCAAGATTGTGGATTGTTTCTGGTCTGCACAAAAATAAGCCCAATAAGATGCCATTGATGCTTGGTCTAGCATGACAAAATGCCTGGAAATAAATGTGATTTGGTTATGTGTTCCTTTAGAATATTGGTTCCCAACGCATGGTTTACAGACCACAGGTGGTCCATGCGACCCTAACTGGGCTAACTGGGCAAGAGGCACGTTTTCAAGTGGTGTCCTCTTATATTTAGCAGGGGGGAGTAATTGTCCCTCTTCACCCCCGCGCAGTGTCTTGTCTAGTGGCTGTTGCAGGTGGGGTTCTGTATTTTCTTTTTTAGATTGTGAGCCCTTTGGGGACAGGCAGCCATTTAACTTTATTGTTACTATTTCCTTGTAAACTGCTTTGTGAACTTTGATTGAAAAGTGGTAAATAATTATGATTGATTGATTGATTGATTGATTGATTGATTGATTGATTGATTGATTGATTGATTGATTGAT
>JAJKFI010000011.1:8723811-8760507 GCA_029204185.1 Lerista edwardsae | reverse complement strand
GATTGATTGATTGATTGATTGATTGATTGATTGATTGATTGATTGATAAGTGATCCATAAGGTCTCCAAATAAAAGATAGCCTTCAATCTGAGTAGCTTGCTGAGAAAGCAATCCCAATGGATTCTCAGAGAGGGAGGAAAACAGACCACCCACAGCCACAACTGGCAATAAAAGTAGCAAACTACTAATCCTCCCTATATATATCTAATAAATCTCAAATGCAGCATCTCTAATTATTACAACCTTTTTTTGTAAACAATTAGGGTTGGAGTTGCACGTGGTCCAAAATGATTCTAATTTTTGCTCTGCTGGTCTGCGGGCTTTTGAAAATTAGGAACCACTGCTTTAGAATGTGTGGGGCAAGGATTGGACCATGTCAGGAGGGGGGGGAAGCTTGTGAGCTCATAACAATTGGTAATTTTTCAATGAATCACCTTCATGCAGCAGTAGGTGAGTGAACCTGCCGTAGACGAGGTGTTTGGGGCTGTTTCACTTTAACAGCATATTAAGATGTTTTCATTTTATTTACTGCTCTTTAAAGGAAACATCAAGGATGTCCAAAAGCGAATGTGTTACTAAAAGATGTACGAATAATAAGAATGGAAATTAGCAGCATGTTAGCCACAGGAGGCTCAATGCTTTAGCGGTTCCCCTTAAGTTGATATTACCCATTGCAAAGTGCTAATGCATTTTGAATTAACGTTAATGGCACTCTAGCAACTTGCTTTTCTGTGGCAATCTATTTAAATTAAAAAAAAAGAGGAAGTTCTCCAGGTTTCTCTGTAGCTTGAATTATAGCCATGCTGAATGTTCCTTTAGGGATGATGATGCACATGAATGCTTGCCAATCCTCGACTAGCCTTCTCACATGTAGTATTATATGGCTCACGGAATGCAGGGCGATGCATCATGTGCTAATCAGTCAGGTGATTGGGTTTATTTATGACACAAGCACTAGCAATGAGCACACCCACTCTCCATGTATCCAATGGCCACAGGTCTGGGTTGGATTCACTCTGTTGTTTCCCAGATGCAAAGGCCTGTTCTCTTGGTCTCTCTTTTCCGGAGGTGTGCATACAGGCACATAAGAACTGCCCAAATCCCCTTCTGAGGACCATGGTTATATATCCAAGAATTTGAATGCTTGCTACTGGTCCTGCTGCTATCCATTAAGCTCATAGCCACTTTAAAATGGGTCTTTTAGGGTGCAATCCTACCCAGTGCCAGAATGGCAAGGCCATCCGGCCAGCACCATATCCAACACTGGGTGGGGGGAGGCTGGAGCCTCCCGCAGCAAGGAAGCGTGCGCTCCCTTACCGTAGGGGAGTCTCCAGCCGCCCCTATGCGCTTTAGTGATCTGTGCCCACTAAAGAACGGGTGCAGATCCAAGGAGACCGCACGGCCTGAATTTGGGCCTTGCAGCCTCACGGACGGTCTTAGGAAGTGGCCGTATGGCCACCTCCCAAGCCCGCCCACGTCCCGCCCAAGTCCCACCTACATTCTCCCTCCCACCAATCCTCATGCTGCCCCGTCATGGCGCCTCCCTCGCGCTGGCCGGCTTTGGCCGATGCTAGGGAGGCACTGCACGGGCGCAACAGGAACTACACTGCCAGCAGCGCCGGTCTTGTTGCCTTAGCACTGATGCGGGGGGTGCCGACACTGTGCAATCCTTATGATTGCACATCCTGCTGGTGCTCACCATTCTCCCAATGAAGACAAATGATGAACCCAGGGAAAGAGTTCGGTATTCCTAGGCAATGTGTTCTCAGTGATGAATATCATGAATGAATATTATCTCACTGTGGATTGGGAAACTACAGCAAGAACTATACTTGGGGGGGGGGCGCATGGTCATTTTTTGACACCAAACACCCCCTATTTCATGGCAATGCATTCATTTTGTAACACTCAATAATTGTGGCTGTACTGTGCTCTCTTGCCTCCCTAAAACAACCACCTGAGCCAAGCTGGTAGAATTTGTCCTTCCTTTAAGGAATAATATTTTGTTATCTTCCAGTGCTTTTATCACCTTTCCATTATTACAGGATCATTTCTGATATAGATTGTAATTTACTAGTATTGATTTGTTAATAAAATGTACTTTTTTTATATACCGTATAAAGGGTACCTTTACGACAAAAAAGATTGTTTCCATCACACTACTGAGCTTATCTAACATAGCACAAAGGAAGAATTTATCAGATTCTTCAATTCTTCAACCTTGGGACCGGGGCCTCAATGGGGTCGCAAAGCCACTGTTGTGGGGTCACAGCAACTTATGGGAATAAAAAAAAATCAAAGACCATTGGACTAGAGCAGGTCCAGAGGAGGTACCCTTCAGGTACCATGAGATGGTGTCCTAGTCCTGCTCAGGTACTTAGCAAATATTGTAATACATCATGTATGAATGATGGTGCTCTGTGTGTGTGTGTGTGTGTGTGTGTGTGTGTGTGTGTGTGTACCCTAGACTGGTCAGGGATGTGTGGTATGTATTCAGTAGGTTTCATGTTTTAAAAATTGGTTACTCATGTTTAATAGGATGGCGCAAGTTAAACCCAAGCCATAGTCTGGTGTCTTCACTGGAAGTGTGTGGGGGTAATCAATCAATCAATCAATCAACCAACCAACCAACCAACCAACCTTTATTGGCATACAATACACAAGATGTAATAGACAATAGACAATACAAGGGGTTTAAATCTATATATATAAAGAAGAGCCTGGGTGTGTATGTATGTATGTATGTCTCGCATAGGCTCCGCAACGCCTGGAGCGATCGGCACGAAACTCGGCATGCATACACCTTGCGGCCTGGCAACAAACACTGCGGGGGTTGGGGCCCCCTAGCGCCCCCGGGGGTGGGGGTATGCAGGGGTCCCCGCGTGAAAACGGTCAAAAACGGCCAAAATCGGCGTCAAATCCACAGTTTCCGGGGGCGCCGAGATGAGTGACGATGCTCCCGACGACATAAGAGTCTGGGTTCAGCCCCCCCTCGACGTGGGGGGCAAGAAGGTGTGCGAAACAAAACGTCCACCATGCCCCGCTGTGATGCCTGGACCGATTGGCGCCAAACTCGGCATGCGGACGCCTAGCGGCCTGGCGACAAACACTGCGGGAGTCGGGGCCCCCTAGCGCCCCTGGGGGTGGGGGTACGTGGGGGTCCCCGCATGAAAACGGTCAAAACTGGCCAATATCGGCGTCAAATCCACAGTTTCTGGGGTCGCCGAGATGAGTGGTGCCGCTCCCGATGCCGTTGGAGTCCGGGATCAGCCCCCCCTCGATGTGGGGGGCAAGAAGGGGTGTGAAAGAAAACGTCCGCCATGCCCTGCTGGAACTCCTGGACCGATTGGCGCCAAACGCGGCATGCAGAAGCCTAGCGGCCTGGCCAGAAACACTGCGGGGGTCAGGCCCCCCTAGAGCCCCCGGGAGTGGGGGTACGCCAGTGAAAACGGGGGTCCCCCAGTGAAAACGCTCAAAAATGTCCAATATCGGCGTCAAATCCACAGTTTCCGGGGTTGCTGAGATGAGCGGCAACGCTCCCGATGCCGTCGGAGTCCGGGTTCAGCCCCCCCTCGATGTGGGGGGCGAGAAGGGGTGCGAAACACAACATCCACCATGCCCTGCTGTGACACCTGGACCGATTGGCACCACACGCGGCATGCGGAAGCATCGAGTCCGTAGTTTCCGGGGTCGCCGGGACGAGTGGCGACACTCCCGATGCTGCTGGAGTCCGGGTTTGGGGGCCCCTCAGCATGGGGGGGCCAGAAGGGGTGCAAAACAAAAAGTCCGCCATGCCGTGCTGGAATGCCTGGAGCAACGTGCACCAACCCCGGCACGCACGTGCATTGCGGCCTGGCGACAAACCCTGCGGGGGTCAGCCCCCCCAGCACCCTCAGGGTGGGGGTCACAGGGGGCCCCACGTGAAGATGGCTGAAAATGGCCAAAATTGGCATCAACTCCATAGTTTTCGGGGTCGCCGAGATGAGCAGCGATGCTCCCGACACAGTTGGAGTCCGGGTTTGGGCCCCCCTTGGCGTGGGGGGTGAGAAGGGGTGCAAAACAAAAGGTCCACCAGGCCCTGCTGGCACGCCTGTACCGATCGACATGAAACTTGACACGCATACAACTTGCGGCCTGGCGACAAGTACTGCGGGGGTCAGACCCCCTTAGCGCTCCTGGGGGTGGGGGTACTTGGGGGTCTCCATGTGAAAATGGTCGAAAATGGCCGAAATCGGCGTCGAATCCATAGTTTCCGGGGTCACCAGGGCGAGCGGTGACACGCCTGATGCCGTTGAAGTCCGGGTTCGGCCCCCCACAGCGTGGGGGGCAAGAAGGGGTGCGAAACACAACATCCGCCATGCCCTGCTGGCACACCTGGACCGATCAACACGAAAATTGGCACACATACATCTTGCGGCCTGGCGACAAACACTGCGGGGGTCAGGGGTTCCCCAACGCCCCTGGGGGTGGGGGTACACAGGGGGCCCTGCATAAATCGGTTGAAAACAGCTGTGATCGGCGTTGAATCTGTAGTTTCCGGGGTCGCTGAGGGGAGTGGCGACGCTCCTGACACCGTGGGAGTCCAGGTTTGGCTCCCCTCGGTGTGGGGGGCAGGAAGGGGTACAAGACACAATGTCCGCCATGCCCCGCTGCAACGCCTAGAGAGATTGGCGCCAGACTCAGCACGTGCGTGAGAACGGTCAAAAATGGACAAAATTTGCATCGGATCCGTAGTTTCCAGGGTCGCTGTGGTGAGCGGTGATGCTCCCAATGCCGTGGGAGTTCGGGTTTGGCCCCTTCTCAACATGGGGGGTGGGAAGGGGTGCAGAACAAGATGCCCGCCATGCTCCGCTGCGACGCCTGGAGCGATTGGCACCAGACTGGGCACGCACGTGCATTGCGGCCTCGCGACAAACACTGTGGGGGGCAGCCCCCCCGGCACCCTCAGGGTGGGGGTCACAGGGGGTCCTACGTGAAGATGGCTGAAAATGGCCAAAATTGGCATAAACTCCGTAGTTTTCGGGGTCGCCGAGATGAGCGGCGACGCTCCCGACACAGTTGGAGTCCGGGTTCAGGCCCCCCTTGGCATGGGGGGCGGGAAGGGGTGCGAAAGGAGACATCCGCCATGCCGTGCTGGAATGCCTGGAGCGATGTGCACCAAACCTGGCACGCGCGTGCCTTGCGGCCTGGCGACAAACACTGCAGGGGTCGGGGGGCCCCCAGCACCCCTGGGGGTGGGGGTGCGCAGGGGCACGGAAGAGAAAATGGCCAAAAACGGGTGAAATTGGCGTCGAGTCCGTAGTTTCCGGGGTCGCTGAGACGACCAGTGACACTCCCGACGCGGTTGGAGTCCAGGTTCGGCCCCCGTCGTTGTGAGGGGCGAGAAGAGGTGCAAAACCCATAAACTCTGGAAGATCATTTTGTTACCCGGGCAACGCCGGGTAACAAAAAGCTAGTAAAGTAATATAAAATGAAAAATAAAAATGAAATAAAACATATAAGATATAAAATGCTAAGGCAAGAATACTAAGACAGCTTGTCTCTAGGATGTCGCTTCCGATATTTCACAAGATAGTGCAAAAAGACTGCTGTCTTCTCAACAACTACAGGAACATCTACTGACAAGGCATTCTTTAGCATACCATGGTCAGGGGAGCTGCTCCACTTCCTCAGCAGAAGTGCAAGAATTTATTACAAGGGGCCAAGTGGAGTGGGCAGTGCAAGACCATATGCAAGAAGGTTTCCACTCTCCCCATCATGTGAGGGTAAATAGAGTATCCCAGAATGCCAGATGCAGGGGAGATGCAGATGCAAGTGTCGTGTATGCTCCCTGAGGCATCTGCTGGGCCACTATGAGATACAGAAAGCTGGACTAGATGGGCCTTTGGGGCTCTGCTGATGTTCCTGTTAAAAGAAAATAAAAACTGGCTGTTTATTGCCCAAGAAACAAACTTTGGCCAAGCGGCTTATTGGCTAAACTTTGGCTCACTGAATCCTGCTGTGGTTCCCCCCTCATTTACAAAAGTGAATGGGCAGTTACTCCACCATCTACGCATGTTTTGATAAAACTGAATTCCCATGCTGGAGAAGTATTTGCCAGTGCATGCCTCACTTCCAATGTACAACATTTTGACCTTTCAAATCTCTGCCTTGCCTTATTCCCAAGAGAACGCAGCCGCTTTCTTTCATGGGTGAATTGTCTGCCTTGCATTTCTTGTTAATATTTTATAGCCTATCTTTAGATGTACAGAGTCTAAAACCAGATTAACAGCCATTACACTCAAGAATATTTACAGTGGTGGTGTTTCCACCCACCCACCCCTCCTGCTTTCAGGAGTCCCAAATCAGAGCGTCCATGATTTCTTCTCAGTAATCTCCTTTTGGAACAATTAAGAAGTAATTGGCAGGGAGAGAATCAGGCAGGGATGTTCAAATGCAGGACCATGTGTTGCATTCATGCGTAATGAAGACTATTTTATTTATTTATTTATTTATTTATTTATTTATTTATTTGATTTGTATCCCGCCTTTCCGCCACAAGGCCCTCAAGGCGGCATTTACAAGGTTAAAAACACAGTAAAAAACAATTAAAACAGTATTAAAAGACAATAAAAACAATATTAAAAATACAACATACAACAAATTAATCCCTAGGATCATAAAATATATAAAAAGAATGCAAAAAAGCCAGCCAGCCAGCCTGTCAGCAACTAAAAGCCTGCTGAAATAAAAAGGTCTTCAGCCCCCGCCGAAATACCGCCAAGGAGGGAGCAGTTCTTAACTCCAAGGGGAGGGTATTCCAAAGTTGGGGTGCCACCGCCGAGAAGGCTCTCCTACTGGCCGCCACGCCTCTCACCTCTCCTGGTGGCGGCACCGTCAAGAGAGCCCCCCCAGATGACCTCAGAGTACGGGTCGGATTATATGGGAGGAGGCGGTCCCTCAAATACCCTGGGCCCGAGCCGTAAAGGGCTTTAAAGGTCAACACCAGCACTTTGAATTTGGCCCGGAACAGAACCGGCAGCCAGTGTAGTCGCCGAAGCAGTGGCTCGACAGAGTCAAACCGACGTGCCCCAGCAACCACCCGAGCCGCCGCGTTCTGTACTAGTTGTAATTTCCGAACCGTCTTCAAAGGCAGCCCCACGTAGAACGCATTGCAATAGTCTAATCTAGATGTCACTAGGGCATGGGTCACTGTGGCCAGGTCCGCGCAGCTCAGGTACGGTCGCAGCTGGCGGATCAGCCGAAGCTGAGCAAAGGCTCCCCTGGCCACAGCCGACACCTGAGACTCCAGGTGCAGCTGTGAATCCAGGAGAACCCCCAAGCTGCGGACCTGCTCCTTCAGAGGGAGTGCAACCCCATTCAGAGCAGGGCGATAGTCCAATACCCGAGCTGTGGATTTCCGGACCAAGAGCACCTCTGTCTCTGAGCACCATCTGGATTTAATTTCAGCTTGTTCGCCCTCATCCAGCCCCCAACTGCCTCCAGACAACGATTCAGGACCTCAACTGCCTCCTCAGAATCAGGGGGAAAGGAGAGATAAAGTTGGGTGTCATCAGCATATTGATGGCACCCCACCCCAAACCCCCGGATGACCTCTCCCAGCGGCTTCATGTAGATGTTAAATAGCATGGGGGATAAGATAGACCCTTGTGGCACCCCAAACATAAGAGGTCGGGGTGCCGAACAAGCGTCCCCCAGCACCACCTTCTGGGATCTGTCAGCCAGGAAGGAGCGGAACCACTGCAAAACAGTGCCTCCAAGCCCCAACCCAGCCAGCTGACCCAGAAGGACACCATGGTCGATGGTGTCGAAGGCCGCTGAGAGGTCCAGCAGGACCAACAGGGATGCACTCCCCCTGTCCATTCCTCGGCGTAGGTCATCCACCAAGGCGACCAAGGCAGTCTCCGTCCCAAACCCCGGCCTGAAGCCAGATTGGAATGGGTCCAGATAGTCCGTTTCCTCCAGAAACCCTCTGCAGCTGGGACGCCACAGATGAGCAGATCTGTGCCGTATAAATAAAAGCGAACATGATGCTTCCAAGGTGAATGCCATTTTTTTGTACTCGAAGATAAATGATATTTAGTTAGCATGAGAGATGGGGCCAGTCATGGATCTAGGGGGGCTAGGGGGGCACGAGTCCTGGTCACTGTCTTGGGGGGCACCAGTGGCCCCTGCAACATTGCACGGGTAGACCTGGGCTCCGGAGCCCAGGTCTACCCATTAGAAATAACGGCGGAGCCCAGGTCTACCCATTGGGACCAGCCACGGGTAGACTAGCGCTCTACAGATCAGGACAGCATCTGTAGTGCAAACCTTCCCACACCCATTCAAAGTATCTTTACAGTGCCAAGGCATCTTCAATTTTCATAACTTTTAAGGTGACGGTGAGCTCAGCCTTAGTTTTTTTTGTAGTTGGTTCTTTAGGTTTGCTGACTTCAGTTTGAAATCCCTGTGTCTCCACTTTCAAAAATCTGAGTCAGTGTCTGAAAAAGCCACATGTGAGCAGAGACCATCATGCAATGCTTCCAATTTGCCTATATAACTGGGGGGGCGGGGGGCACATGCTAATCCCCCATGCAAATTGGAAGCTTCTCGGCCTTTTGGCTAAGATCAAGTGTTGTGTGTGCAGTCCTTTATGTAGAGATACACTGTGAACTGAATGATAATGTATCTCATTTCTGGGCCCAGTTCAATGCACTCTTGCTGCATTGGTAACTGGGCATTTATTGATTTATTATAGTATTCACATACCATCTTTCTTGAAGACTCAGGGCACAATCCTAAGCTGCGCTGGAATAGCTGGCCCGCAGGAGCAACTTGAGTCCAGGCAGCAGCCTCTCTGGAGCAAGGGCACATTTGCGCCCTTGCTCCATCTGTGCCTGCTGTTTAGCTGAGGATGCTGAGCGGCCCGAATCAGTGCTGTGTTACCTGGGGACGGGAGCTTGGATGCTGCCTAATTCCACCTCCACATCCCCCAGGTGGGCACACCTCCCAGCCCGCACAAACATACATGCCCAGATGTGCCTTCCCTCCCACCCTCCCATCGTCCAGAACTGCTCTTGCACCAGCCAAACTCAGTTGGTGCAGGAACAGCGCAATGCTGGCTTTGGCCGGTGCTGTTGGGCCGATGCTGCTGGTAGCATTGGCACAATAGCAGCAGCACTGTCACAAAGGTACTGGTTGGCACCCTTGCACCAGTGCTGCTGCTGTTGGGCCAACACTAGCAGCAGCATCGGCCCAATACAGGGCCTTGAATTCCCCCCTCATTGGCTTTAAGAGTCATACAGAATTAAAGCAGGCTGACCATAAACCCCATTTTTCAAAAATGGGGTTTTTAGTTCCAGGATTGACCCAGAAGCCATTCTTCAGACTGACGGCAGCAGCAGATGTGATGGGAGGTAAGAGGTAGGGCTGGGAGCGTTAAGGGTAGGAGGAAGGCATGATATTTTTTTTCTTCTCAAAATGACTCAAAATATTTCCATGAGACGAGTCACAATGGTGCTTGCTATGACTCGAGACTCGACTCGAGTCATGGAGTCACTGACTCGAGACTCGACTTGACATGTGAAATGTGATTCTGGCACATTTTTGGTGAAAACTGAGCTGATTCTGCTCAGCTTTTTCAGTCAAGGCTATGGCTCAACCTTCAGACAACATGTCCTGCCTCTTTCCTTTCAGAGACTAGGAAATGCCAGCAATAACAGCACATTATCTTCCCAAGAGTGAAGAGTCCATTTCAAACAAATGATTCCTTCCTCGCCACAACCAAAGCATCCCATTTTCTGTGTTTTTGTTAACTCTTTATGAGTTTTCTTATGTTATATTAAGAGGTGGGAGAAAACAGTCTTATTTTTTCATGGATTTCACTGTTTTCGAAGGTTAGAAGTGCAGAAAGCAGTGTGATATGTTTTTATTCAAAATGTATATTATAGATGGTATAGTACAGTGTCAACAGATGCAGCCACAGTCATTACCAATGTACCTCCATTAAATAATAAATACAACAGGTGTTTTTTTGTTTTTTTTGCAGATTTTGAGTTTTTTTTAGTTTTTTATTCAAAAATGAGAAGTGCAAAAAGTGGTGTTCTATGTTTTTATTTTGTTATCACAGTTTTTTCCTGCCTGTAGCTATACTTCTTTTATTTTTAGTACAAAAACATGAAAACAAAACTACAACTTCCAGGCTGTTGGGGAATGGGGTGTTTATTGATTTTCCTGTCTGCCTTTTTTAACATGTTTTCTACCATTTAGGAATGCATGCCCAAGTTCTGTTCCAATATTAGGAAATCTGGAACGCTTGCCAGTTTTGAACGCAAAGAGAATGAAAGGTTGTTGGAATCTTGGAAGAATGACAGGACAGAAGAGAAGCAATCCGCTCCTCCTTGACTTAAAAGAATCAGACTTTGTTCCATTCTCCATTCTGAATGCACTAAAGAACAGAGAATACTCCTTGCTCTAGGAATAAAAAGAAAGTCAGTAGCAAAGTACAGCACAAATTCACCTCTTTTTAAATAATTTGATGTGGACCCTTGGATGACAATTATAATTGTGCAGCAAACCAAGCTGATCAATTTACATGGAAAAAATAAGCCATTTTTATTAGCACACTAATCTCCAAAATCCTCTTAGAAATATTTCCTGTAATCTTTTAATTTCTTGGGGATGCCTTAACATAATAATGCAGTCCATACAGTAAGTGGTTTCTCTGGCCATGGAAACCTGACCACAACAGAAACAATATCTCTATCTGTCGTACAAATATTGAAACTAGTCACATGTTTCTTTAGCTTTCATTATTTTCTTAAACGAGTTTTGTTTGAAGATAATCTCTTGCTACTTAAACCTCCCCTGAGGCCCCATTTCAATGATTTTTCTTATTCACATAATCCTCTATCAAAGCATCATTTTTATTTGAAGAGGCAGATGTGATCATCATTGCAAATTTAAATCTCATTATGCCAGACTGATGGGGTTCAGTCCAAAAAACCCCCCACAAAAAACTGCTTAGCACTGGAAGATATGGGCAATTGATAATCATCTTGAGTTCTGACTGAACTCTAATGAGTTAAAAACTCTTTGTTAAGCCACTGTTTCTCAATCAAAGGAGTGTTGAGAGGAGTTTAGGATTTCAAATAGTATGAACTTCTGAAATAGATTCAAGATACCACCTTCCTTGTTGGGAGTACTTGGGAACTTGGGCCAGAAGATCCTGAAGTTCTGCAAATGAATGGTTCCATGTGAAACACACTTTTGTTTAGTTATTCCATCATAGGAAATCAGATTTGTGTATAGTGGTGATCAAACAGGAGCATCATTCCCATTCATATCCCTCCAAGTCTTAGCAAAGAAAGGATTTCATACTCTTTCGTTAACCCTTGCTAACTAGGCAAGAGGCACTTTTTCAAGTGGTGTTCCTCTTATATTTAGCATGGGGAGAGGAGATGTCCCTATTTACCCCTGCATAGTGTCTTTTCTAGTGGCTGTTGCCGGTGGTGCATTGCATTATTTTGGATTGTGAGCCCTTTTGGGACAGGGAGCCATTTATTGTTATTGTTATTGTTATCAGCCTGTAAATCACTTTGTTTACTTTGTGTTGAACAGCAGTATATGATTACTGTTGATGGATTGATGACTCCAAATTCATCCTGAGGTCTGTGCATGCATCAGAGTGAGAGTGGACTGCACCATTTCAGATTGCAGGTAGGACCCACCATATTTAAGGCTTTCACCTTTTTTTTTCTCCTTCAAACGAACACCCCAAAGTTCTGTTTTTGCTTTTAAATAGCATTAAGGATAAATGGTGTAGCCCAGGCAACGGATTACTCTATTCATTTTCCACAATTCTTATGCAAGTCGGAATTAAAAGCTTTGATTCCGCCCCGCCCCCGCTGTCAGAAATGGTACAGACCCCCTTCGCATTCTGCCTGCATATCTTCAATTGGTCACTTCCGCCATGCTCCAGAGAGCGACTGCCCGCAACGTACATTCAAGCACATCCTATATGTTATCCCTTAAATTATGCATGCATCATTTCACTTACCAGTGCTGGGATAAAATGCACACGCACACAACCTCTCGAATTTTGTTTTCCCCTACCCATAGTCAATGCATTTGGGAATACATCAAGACAACCAGCTTCATTATCCGTGCTATTTAACTGAAAAGAAAATTGGAATTAAAAGGTAATAGCCTGACACATTTCTGAGATTTGCCTTCAAAACCTCAACATATTTCATTAGTTCTGTTCATGTTTTGCTGCCGCTGTTTGGAGGTTCCGATAATGAAGTTTTCAGCTCTACTTCTGCTCAATATGCTTTAGTGTTAAAACATAATGCTAAGCCCAATATGACAAAATCAAATCAATTCTGCAGCTGAAAACATCAGTATGGGGATGGGAGGGGGGGAGAGAGAGAGAGAGAGAGAGAGAGAGAGAGAGAGAGAGAGAGAGAGTAGGGGAATGGAGATTATTTAATGGATCTAAAAAGCACACAAAGGATAATATTGCAGAGCTGGAGGGAATAGATCTCAGGGCACATTGATAGCAATCTCTCTCTGCAATTTTTTTTTCTTAAATGGGCATCATACCATGTCATTCAAACCAAACTACCTCCCTATTCATTCAGCAACTTAGGGGAGATGTTGTAATTCAGTGGTAGAATAAATGCAGACGATCTCAGATTCTCTCTCTGGTATCTCCATGTAGGGCAGGGAAACACCAGTCTGAAAATGTGGCAATCATGGTCAGTCAGAGCACAATCCTAATCTGGAGTTTGGTCGGCACAATGAGGCCAGCAAAGTTTGGTCGGGACCAGGGCCATCGTAAAGCACATTTGGACCACTCTCGGAGTCAGGGAGGATGGCACTCATCTGTGTGCTGGCCTCTCTGACTCCAACAGTCAACCAAACATACTTTATGGTGTCCAAATTGTGCTCTAAAGTGACCGACCATGGTCTAACTCAGTAGAAGGCAACTACCTAATTATTTAGCTTCATAAAAAAAAGGTAGGAGAAGCCCTGCTGGATCAGCCCAAAGGCTCTCCTAGTCCACCATTCTACTGCCTTCAGTGGCCAACCAGTTGGTTCTGGGTAGCCTACAAGCAGGAACTGAAGGCACCCCCTCTTCTGGGGTTGGTTCCCTGCAATGGGTATTCAGAAGAATACTTGCTCTGAACCTCAGAGGGTGTAGATAGCCATTGATAGATTTGTCCTCCTTGACTTCATGAACTTCAGCTGAGGACCAAAGGTGGCTTGTGAGCTGTGAGAAGTGGTATGTATTAGGATTATTGGCAAGCAGAGAGTGTCCTGTCCTTGACCACCTTGCTCCAAGGAATCCAGCTTCGGCTTTCCATGGCAGGAACATCTGGAATGTGTTGGGCCCAATGATATCAATATTACTTTCAATGATATCTCTGCGTTGATGCAGTGGGGCCAGCTATGGAGCGAGTTTGCATGATGGTGGGCTTCTCAAAGTAAGGGGCATGCATCCACTTGCTCCAGGGTAAGCCCCATCTGCCACAGAGACGGATCCAGCGACAGGATCTACAAACGACCTGGGGGAATGCTGGACGGGATGTAGGCAGGACATCTGGGTGATTGGCAGCCCATCTGCGGTGATCCGCAGCTGCCCTGGCCTCGGGGGGGCTCCTACTTGCTGTGGAGGATGGGTGAGGGTCGCGCCAGGTGCCTGGGCGAGCAGCGGTGGGGCACGCTAATTGGGGGCAGCCCCCCCAGGCCAGGACAGCTGCAGAACGCTGCAGATGGGCAGCCAATCACACGGAAGCCGCACATAAGTCCCGCCCAGCGTTCCCCCAGGTCGCTTGTAGATCCTGTCGCTGGGTGGATCTACAGGGAGGGCAAAGCTCTAAGTGCTGCAAGAAGCCTTACCCTGTCATGTAAATCCCTCCTCTCCCTTGCTGCTGTAGCCAGTAAGCAACGCCAAGATGTTGCTCTTCCCTGTGAGGATTGGCTAAAACGGTGCAGGAGAGGAGTGATTTCCACTGCAAGGTAAGGCTTCTTGCGAAACTTAGAGCTTTGCCCTCCCTTAGATCTGCCTCTGATCTGCCACAATGGGGCGACATGGACCTGCACCTGCTAATTCGCTGGTGCAAGTCTGTGTTGCCCCATCCCTGCAGTTCAGACCCTGGATATGGTGTACCTGGCTGCTGCTTCCACCCCTTCCTCAAAGGCCCCACCCATTCTGCTACCTGCTCTGGTCTACCTCTCTTGCCTTCTGTACTCCATCAAAACTAACTAGCAGCTCATCAAAACTCTGTGTTGTGTTGATGCTGGTTTTGTTTGTCTCAAAATATTCATGGGGAATGTGTAGCACTATATGTTCGGCATCATCTAAATGCTTGGAGGCCCTTGCTGAATTATAATTGTGAATTCATTGGCATATATTACACAGATAAGTGCAGGAGAGTCCAAAAAAGGCTAGATTATTGGGACTTATTATGGCAACCCAAGATAGCGACTTTATTGTATAGCAGATTTGGAAAGGTGTATTGATTGGGGTGAGGGGTGTGTGGACAAAGTCACCATGGACTGTTTCAAAGATCTCAAAATATTATGTGCCACTTTTTCCATAGACTAAGGAAACACAATCCCCAATCCTGCCCCTGTTAAATCTGATTTATGAGAATCTAGATTCATCCAAAAAGGAGAACAGTAACACAGGCTGCAATCCTAACCACCTTTACCTGGGAGCAAGCACCGTTACCAATAATTGGAGTTACTTCTGAGTAGACATGACTAGAATTGGGCTCTTCCCATAATACCACATAGAGTTTCTGGAGTTAAGCCGGCATCCTCCCTGATGCCGAGAGTGGTCAAAATGTGCTTTACAGTGGCCTTTGTGCTGGCCAAACTGCTGGCATAACTGTGCCAGCCTAACTCCAGGTTAGGACTGCATCCTGAGACATTTTAGCCCATGAGGCACTATCTTCTCTTCAGTAGAACTGAAGTCCAATTTCTTCACCCACATACAAGGGGGAATCTCTCTAGCAATGCTGCTTGGGATATCATCCCTAGTCATTTTATTCAGTGATGGCACCAGGTTGCTAGGGTGTTAGGTGCTACCTGATGCTGCAGGGAAGCAGGAATAAAGCCCTGAATTAGGTCTTTACTCCCAAGGGTCTTTACTCAGTATGCAATCAATCTGTGGAACTCCTTGCTACAGGATGTTGTGGTGGTCCTTGGCCGAGATGCCTTTAAAGAGGGATTAGATATATTTATGGGGGGAAAGCCCAACACAGCTGACAAGCCATGATGACTGTATACAACCGCTAGGTTTTAGCAGTAGCCTCTGTCTGAATCACAGATGGCAGCTAGTGTCTCCTTATCAGCAAATGGGAGCATCTAGCAATGGCACAGGGTCTTCTGGTGGGCTTTCCAGATCATAGATGAGGGTGTTGTGTACAGTAGTAGTGCAAATCTGTTAGCTAGCTGACATTGGCACCTGATACAGGTAACTGAATTTTTCAAAGGAAGGTCCATTTGAAGGTCCAAGCACATTTGAAGGTCCAAGAGGCACATGATGTTTCACTTTGCTTTTGCAAGATGCGCTCAATGCAGAAGTGGGTCATAAAAGGTCTTTTGCATGCGGTGCATGGTAAAGGAGGGTTTAACATTTTGTCCCTGCTCTGTATTTGCACCGAATATCCCGCCACCGGTTTGGCATTTGTCCCCAGTGACTGCTTATTGCAAATGCATATTCTGTGTATTTTCTTCCCTGTGCACATATTGCTTGTGGCAAGTCAACTGTGTCACTTCAAGATGAGACACATTGCGGGGAAGTCTTTTAATTAAATTCATGAAGAAAATAAGGGAAGAGGAAAAGCAGACTAGAAGGTTGTTGTTTATTCCGATTTTGACACCACGTAGTTAGTAGTTATTTTTTTCAGAATATATTAATCCATCAATTAAAAGGTCCCCTGTCTTGACACAAGGCACTTATGCATTTAATATCAAGCCATTTAATTTATGAAGCTGTTAAGAAAATCTTTCCTCTCTACCGCAAACCCTGTCTTTCCATTCAACCCCATTGATCTCAAGTAACTCCGGATATGCCCTTGTTGTTTGCTGGAATTGATCTGGATTTTGCAAGCCGAAGAGATGGAAAGAATGTCTTTTGGGGCCATGATGAGCTGGGAATATGACTGAGCAAAAAACAAAAACCGTTCAAAGAGCCCCAACACCCATTGTGCAAAATGTTTGTGCTGACCCATTTTGGTTTTTCTTTTTTTAAAATAGGAAACTGGACAAAACCATTGTGAAGGAGGTGGTACACTAGACCTCCACCACAGTTCTCAATCCTGCTAATCTGCCTCTCTCTTCATGCTATTTTAACTTAAACACAGTTTCCACTGAATGTCAATTAACCTACTGTAGCATGCAGGTGTGTGTATAATTAGGATCAGAACAATCATGGGGAAAAGAACAAAAGCCCCCATCCCTTGCAATGGTTTCACCCACATTGGTCCTCCCAGAACAAGATAGAGCAGCAGAATTATAAGGGGGTAGGGTGGGGGTGGAATAACTGTTGCAAAAAGCGTCGTGTCCCAGTCCATGTGTATCCATTTGAAAGTACGAACAGAGCCCTATGAACATACGGCTATGCATTCATAAAGAGATAAAGGTTACCCCAAGACCGAATGGTCTAGTGGTGACCGACTGTAGGGGGCGGTGCTCATCTCTGTTTCAAAGCCTGTAGAGCTGGCGTTTTGTCTGAGGACAAGCTTCCATGGTCATGTGGCCAGCATGACTCTACGCCGTAGCGTAGCATGGAACGTAGCGTAGCAGTTACTTTCCCACCGAAGTGGTCCCTATTTATCTACTTGCATTTAGGTGCTTTCGAACTGCTAGGTTGGCAGGAGCTGGGACAAGCAACGGGAGCTCACTCGTCACGCAGTCTTGAACTGCCAACCTTCTGGTCGGAAAGCACAGCAGCAGCGGTTTAACCCGCTGTGCCAACACATCCATGCATTCATAGGGCTCCCCTAAATGCAATAAAAAACCTGCTTTTTGAGGGTTCCTAGCTGAAAGGAGCCTACACAAATACAGAGCCCTCATACAAATACAAATACAGAGCCTTCAGAGCCATTTGTGGCTTGGAGAGCAAAACCTCCAAGCTAGCTTTTCAAGCAGCTATTTATTTATTTATTTATTTATTTATTTATTTATTTATTTATTTATTTATTTATTTAATACCCCGCCTTTCTGCCCATAGGCACCCAAGGCGGCTTACAACAAAAACAGTAAAATACAATAAAATTCACAATTTAACATTAAAAAGCAATAATTTAAAAACAATATTAAAACAATTAAAATTTAAAACAACAACAAGCCTCGTGGATCATAAGATACCGTATAAGCAAGAGTATAAAAAGAGTATAAAAACCAGCTAGCCTGTCAACAATTAAAAGCTTTTCGAAATAAAAAGGTCTTCAGCCCCTGCCGAAATATTACCAAATAGGGAGCAGTTCTCAATTCTAAGGGGAGGGTATTCCAAAGTTGGGGGGCCACCACCGAGAAGGCCCTATTCCTGGCCGCTGTCCCTCTGACCTCTCCTGGTGGCAGCACAGTCAAAAGGGCCCCCCAGATCATCTAAGAATACGGGCAGGACTGTATGGGAGGAGGCAGTCCTCAAATACCCTAATGGCTCCGGAGACAAGGGGGAGGGGCCATATTACACAGGAGCTCAGGCTCCTGCAATGCGGGGCATTCCCATGGGACCCCCAACTCACCAAGAGGAGTGCTTGCACTGCCGTATACAAAGTGTGGCACCTGGAAATAGTTGGTGGTGACCTGATGACATCACTACCAACTGCTTCCAGGAGGCCCATTTGGAGGTAGGGACAGGTGGGAGGACTCAAAGTAAAACTGCTTTCTCCCCCCACTGACCTATAGCCAGCGATGTCATGTAGCCAGCATGCTCCGGAACGCTGTTCCGGTTGTTCCGTGTAGGGCTGGCTCCGTCCACTGCAGTCGTCGCTGCCGCGCGCCCCTGCAATACGCGAATGGGGCTGGCCGCGCCTGTGCCCTGCACGCCCACAGCCAGAGGTTTCAGCCAGGCAGGCAGGCAGCGGACCGCGGGGGAAGCGAGGACGCGCGGAGGAACTGCCAATCAACCATGCGTCCCGGCAGCTACTTCCTGCGTTCCGGTTGTTAGCGCAGGTAGATTCCACCACTGCCTACAGCCCATAGAGAGCCCAGCTGTTGCTGCAGGAAATATGATCACTGCACTGGTGCGGGGCCCCCCAAAGTGTGGGGCCCAATGTGATGACATTGGTCACATCGGCTTAACGCTGCCCCTGCCTGTAGGAATGCCATCAATGACAGATAGTTTATATTTCTCATTCTTATGCCTTGTTGCAAAAAAAGGAGAAAAAAAAAAGAATCTTCCAGTTGAGAGCAAAACCAACTGGAATCCAATGGGCCATATAATGAAACATCCTTTTCCACAAGCGAGTTACTTCTAAAAGCTAATGAAGAGAAGAAGAAAAGGGAGAAAAAACTATATCAAAATGGAAAGCACTTGACAATTATTGAAGAGTCTTGGGAAAATGTATTAGCAATCAAAATGCAAACCTTCAGAACTACAATACTATCCAGGCAAAGCCTTGCAATCACTATAATTTCTTATCTGATGGAAAATGGTAATATATTCCTTCCTACAGAACTAAAGCCTTTTGAAATCCATTCAGGGAAAGAAGCTTTGTTAAATAATATTAGCTTGTATTAACATAATTAAAAAAAAAAAACCTCTTTGAAAAGGTAGGCTGCTCGTCCATCGAGCACTAACATAATTAACTTGGAGATGACTGATTTGAGACGGGAAGTATTCTATTTGCTATCAACTACCCTTCCTTGGAATTAGATGCAAATATACAAAAACGGGACCACAGCCAACGACATGATCGAGGATGAAAAAAGAGACCTCAAACATACAGTAGATTTGGTCTCCGAATATCATAACCAGGGGGAACGAGTTGGGAAGCTAACCTAGTGAGCAGTTTGGACAACAGATGGAGAAATTGTAGGTATTAATTTAATTTTTTTAATGAAGAAGCATTACAGAGCCATGTAGTGATGTACAATGAAGACTTTATTCACAGAAAATGAGCTTGGTGTGTGCCTTCTGAATCAAAAAATGGGCTTCTAGTTCTCCTATAGCTTTAGGAAATAAGCACAATCCTAAACTGGAGTTAGGCCGGCATGAGATAAGCTAGCAAAGTTTGGCCAACACAAGGGCCACCATAAAGCGTTTTTGGACTACTCTTCGAGTCAGGGAGGAAGCCTCACATCAGTGTGCTGGCCTCTCTGACTCCAAGAGTGGTCCAAACATACTTTCTGCTGTTCCTTGTGCTGGCCAAACTTTGCTGGTTTAGCTTATGCCGGCCTAACTCAGTTTAGGAAATGACTCTTAGTTTCTGTGAAGCTCCCCTCTCTCCCTTTTTACCTTATTTCTTCCCCCCCCCCCAAAAAAAACACCTGCAGAAAGAAGGGTGCATGCATATTAACCACTATCTGCTTGTTTCCAGGGTCCTAATTCTCTTCCCCTGAGATCACCTGTGGCAAAGAAAACAAAGTGTAGCTCTCATTTAAATGAGAAAATGATTAAAGCTCTCCTCCGCGCCACGCAGCTTCTGTGGGCCTGTTGCTGTCGGCTGTGCTCCTAGTGGGAAAATTATGTGAGAGTTTTGGTTGAATAAGCTTTTGCCCTTTATCAGCTGGACTCTTGTGCATTTCTGCACCACGGAGATAGTAAAATATATACAGTATATATATTGGGAAACCCCTCAGTTCTCATTAAGGCTTCCTGTACTTTGCAATGTTTTGAACTGGAGTGGTGTCTTGGAACCGAGGAGGAAATGTGTGTGGTTGATGGAAGAGAGCATTAGGTTGGTTTTCAATTTCCTGGTATTATGGGAATACATGGGAAACAGAGCCCCTTTCTTAGCAGGCTATCATTACAAGGCCCGAACTTTGTATTCGTCATAAAATCAAAGCCATTTGTCTTTGAAATGTAGCATCATATAGTGATGATGATGTGAGCAGGTACTTAGTAGGAAGAGACATGTCCGTGGCATAATTAATGGCAATATAGCCCAGTGCACAGGGCAAAATGTTGCCCCGGAAGTAACATCATAACAGGAAGTGATGTCATATTTTTATTTTTATTTTCTCTGGTTTTTTGGCCATAACTTTTGATAGAGTAAGTATATTATACTCTGGTTTGTTTCATTGTACTCTGCATTAAATGATGTTTCCAATAATATACAATATGATGGTATTATTCATACATACCAAGGTTTTCACAATTTGGGCCACTAATGTCAAGCTCAGCTTGTTGCCCCCCGCAAAAAAAGTTCGTTGCCTGGTGCAGTTGCACCCCTCTGCACTTCTTTAGCTACGCCCTTGGACATGTCAGTCCTCGATGTACTGGAAAACATGTTTGCAGCTTAGGACTTGCTTATTTTGGTCTGAAAGGTTTTACCTGCATGTTCAACCATGCTGGCAACTGTGCCTTAGTTAAGTCTCCTGTGACCTGCCTAGAGGTGCTGGCTGGAGGACGTCACATTTTGGGAAAGCCCTGAACCTGGTTGGGATTGCATCAGTTGCATCTCATGCAAGTGACTGGGGAACTTCACCTGTTGAATATCTGCCTTAGCCCAGTGTTGAGCTGAAGGACGTAGGCACTGCATGAGTGTGTGGAGTCTGGTTTGTAAAGCCAGCATAATATTCAAGACTGTGCAAAGAAACAGAAAGATCTGGGCCTGAATGGGGGCTGGCTTGGGGAATGAACAAAAGGAGAGTCCTGGAGTGAAAATATTTTCTATGCACATCCGTCCATCATAATTACATACAATTAATCAGTAAGTGGCAATTGTTCACTGTGACAGCACTGTGCCAATTTTTGCAGTGGCCAATATATATCCCAATGGGCTACTGATGTCTCGTGTTCTTTTTACAAGTTCTTTGCATCTCCTTGTTATACTGGCTCATTCTGACACAGTGGGGCTATAGCTCCCCAGACCTTCCCCTTCCTTCCCCCAACCCCAATCCACCTTTGAACTTTCTTCCCCTTCCCTCCCAAACCCCCTGCACCAGCCAGCTTTGGCCTGCACAAACCTACCTTGCAATGGTGGGGGGGGGGTCAGAGATGGCCTCTGTGGGCCAGAACATGTCCTTGCCTTGGCCCAACTGACTCTCCTGGGGGCACACTCCCAGACCAGTGCAAGGGACTTAGGACCGCACTCTTCGCTAGCCTCATACTTGGACTGGCTGACTCTTTCATCTTTCTTATATCATTCCTTTTATTTCCTTGTTGGATTTTGTTTTCTGTTTCCCTGTCCTTTGGTACATTTCCCAGATCTCTGACCATTTTCTTTGATTTGTGCAGGACTGATTTTTATGATCTAGAAGTTTCTGCGACATGTAATTGTGGTTGCCTCCATCTCGCCCCCTGGTGTCCCACTTTTGTCATACCCCATGATTGTGCCACGGACTGGGGGAAGAGGTAATGCTTATCTTCAACAAATCTATACCAGCAACAGGCTCATGTCCCCATCCAACAGACCCATATTCTGGGGGTGGGTGGTTTTTCCTATAATATTCATCACCGTCGTATTTATGTATGCTTTGTTTTTGTTCACATTTAGATATGATCAATTGCACAGTGGGGTTCCCTACTGCACCGTAATAGAAGCAATTCCCAGAGCTCATTTGAATTCACTCAAGGGAGTGAGAACAGATACAAAGAAATAAAACCACATTTATTTGAATGACGCATCAGGCTGCTCTGGGTTTAAACAGTGCTTACAACTAGTACAAACAGCTAGTCTCTGTGCAATTTCATTCTAAATTGAAAAGCATATTCCTGCAGACTTGGCTGTAGAATTTCTTTCTAAATTACTGGGTAATTTTCTCCACTCTCAGTGAGCTATATAATCATAGATGGTCAAAACATGGTGCTGGGAAGCAGAATGGAAAATGCATTCAGCAGAACTACGGCTCCGTGAGCCTCAAGCAGTTTCACTGGGTTTGGAATTAAAATGACATATTTATAGGCTGAGGTTTAGCTCCTTGAAGAAGCAATGTAAGGGAGCTCCTGTGTCCCCTTTTCTCAAGGGATGCAGATGGTCTATGGTAAGATAATTTGTGCCATCTGCAATCTAGAAAGCAATTATTCCAGGGAACTTGCCTTGAAACCAATTTGCATTTTATTTCAAGTGACAACATGAGCGGATGCACGGTCCTTCTAGATCGGCCACCAACATTTTTTTAAGGAATTTGGGATTCGAAACACATGTGGAGGTTCCATCCCAGATAAAACTTCCAGAGAACTCCAAACAAATCCAGGTTTGGAGAATTCCAAGCAAAAACACGAGAGATTCACATATCAATTACCCCAATAAGCACGCAAGACAGAGGCTTGAGTTAACCCCTGCTAACTGGGCAAGAGGCACTTTTTCAAGTGGTGTTCCTCTTATATTTAGCATGGGGAGAGTAATTGTCCCACTTCACCCAGTGATGTCATCTGGGTGCGCCAGGAACCGGAACGCCCGGATGATTGGCAGCCCTCCGCCCCTATGGCAGAGGCCAGCCACGCCTTCCTGCGCCTCCCTACGCCTGGAATCGCTCCATTTCAGAGTGATTTGGACGCGCGGGAGGGCGGGCGGGCCCAGGAGCAGCTTGCCCGTCCTCGGGAGAGGCGGCGCGGCCCGGGCCCGTCCACAGAACTAGCGGAACAGCATACCAGGCCGTTCCGCCAGGATGACACCGCTGACTTCACCCCTGCGCAGTCTTTCCAGTAGCTGTTGCAGGTGGTCTGCCTTTTTTCTATTTTTTTTTAGATTGTGAGCCCTTTGGGACAGGGAGCCATTTAACTTTATTACTATTATATTATTATTATTATTATTATTATTATTATTATTATTATTATTATTACATTATTATTACCTGTAAACCACTTTGTGAACTTCGTGTTGAAAAGCGGTATGTAAGTACCTGTTGATTGACTGATTAACTGGGCCATTTTATTGAAATTTATTATAGAACCTCTACAGCAGAGAAAAATACATCCCTTGCATGCAAGACATACGTTGGAGGAAACGGTGCTGTCTCCCTCCCCCAGGTGATCTGGATGACCAATGGGTGGACCACCTGACACCAGGTTGAACCCAGTCAGAGACGGGTGAACCTATCATAGCCAACTCTAAAGTGTAGATGCAGCTGGAGAGCTCAGAAATCTACAGGTCAAGGCTTGTGGTAGGCTTTGCCAATTTTCAGCCAGGGGGGGCTTGCAAGTCAATCTTGTTGAGCCGTTTCAGCATCATTGGTGTGGTCCTGGCTCAGCCTGTCAACCTTGGTCATCTCAGATTGGACACCAAAGAGTTAACACCTGCCTAACTGGCCTGCATGACACCTGCCTAAAGCGACCATCAAATAGTAGGAAAGTAAATAGCCTACCAAAAGTAGCAGCATCTGACACCAGTCTGGGGTAGCCCAAGGCCAATCTCACTAACAGCAAGAAATGTCTACCTGGCTCCAGAATGTGCAACCAGCAAAGGCTGCATGAAGGGCAGGTGGCAGGAGGGTTGTTGGACAGAATGCAATTGTGTGGTAAGTGCTTGTGTTATCCCACCAATGTGCTCACCCCTCTTCTTGCCTTGGCTCTGCAAATAATGCTGCAGGGTGCCTCTGCCCTAGCCTGCAGGGTAGGGTAGGGCAATGGTGGTGGTATCTGATCACGTGCCACCACAATTATTTGGAAGAGACTATCCAAAAGGACTGTACCATAGTGATTTTTCTTTCCCAAATTGCCTGACACGTAAAGCTACACTGAATAATAATAATTCAGGAATAATTCAGGAATAATAATTCAAGAATAATACCTTCCTCCATTTGAGATCATGTAACCTGCAGAGGGAGAGGCAATGAGTTCCTTGATTGCTCAGATGGCCTGTGTTTAATCATCACACCACTCATGATTGTGTCTTCAACAAAGCAGGTGTGGGGGCAAAGCCAAAGTTGAGGGCATCTTTTTGTGTCCACCCATGGCTTTCTTACAAGTCTGGAAGTTCCCGTGATATGGCATTTAATAGTTTAAATCTGCTGACCAAGGAAGGCTAGCCATCCAATTTCTCAGAAAAAATGGCATGGTTTCTTCTAAGACAGCTGGAGTTTGTAGGAGGGGGAGCAATTGTGTGAAGCAGTGTTTCTCACACTGTGGGTCGGGACCCACTTGGTGGGTCACCATCTGATGTCAGGTAGGCTGTGTAAAGGTGGGAGCAGCCATCTTGGAAGCTGCAGACCTTACTCTTGCTAAATTCCTTTTGTGAGTGTTAACAGAATTTGCAAATGAAGCTTAAAAATAGTTTTTAGTTCAGTGCTTTTACATTCTTTGTCCTAATCTTGCTCTCTGTCGGAGCTGTCTCCTGGTTGTGCAATTGCTGCAGTCCAGGAATGCCAGTTTGCATTCCAGGAGTGTTATTTTATTATGTCACAATGACCGCACTTCCTGCTTGATGATGTCATTTCCAGCTATGACATCACTTCCAGTGGGTGCCGACACAAGTGCCATTCTAAAAAGTGGGTCCCAGCCTAAAACATTTCAGAACCACTGGTCAGAAGAACCAAAGTTTGACCTTTTCCCTAAAGGCTTGTGGGACTTGATTCTTCAACTGAAGGAAATGCCAAAAAACCTAGTCTGGGTCATGCTCTTCTTACATATGCACTACATGCCAGTATACATAACATGTTTCCAGCAATGTCAGTCAGTCAACAGGTACTTATATACCGCTTTTCAACACAAAGTTCACAAAGCGGTTTACAGGCAAATGGTAATAATCAAGTTAAATGGCTCCCTGTCCCAAAAGGGCTCACAATCTTAAAAAAAAAAAAAAAAAAAAAGGCAGCCCGCCAGCAACAGCCACTAGAAGACTGCGAAGGGGTGAAGAGGGACAATTACTCTCCCCCTGCTAAATATAAGAGGAACACCACTGGAAAAAGTGCCTCTTGCCCAGTTAGCAGGGGTGTGGATTATGAATGACATCATATTGCTGCAGAGAGGTTGTCCAGTTGTCTCGCATTCCAAAACAGACAAAACAACACTGGCTAAATACATTTGCGATGCCTCTTTTGAAAGCCAAGAATCGAGTGTCTTCTTGCACAACGAGACTCCACATTTGTATATTATATTTTATTTAGGTTCCTGAGCTTCTTCTTGGCATCACAAGCAAAGCCCGGTGGAATGCCGGATGCAGATGAAAAAGAGAATTTGATTAATCGACTCCAAGGCAATTGCTTACAGAGGAAAGCTTTCCTTAGAGGTAGAAGTCTAGGAAGGAGGCACTCATGGGAAAGAAGTCTCACCACTACCATACATTTGATGTAAACATAAAGAAAAAATTGGCAACATGGATTAAAAATAGTTTGCTGTTAATCATGAAGGGCCAAGGGCATAGTGAAGATCCAAGGGAACAAGAGACTGGAATTTCCAATTGTTATAGCAACCAGCTAGGCAACACGATAAGGGATGAGCCAAGGGCGGAAGCCTGCTACTAGGTCAAGGGGCTACATACAAGGAGAAAGAACAGAAGGCATAAACAAGCATATGTGTTTATAGATAATAGATTCAGTTTGTGCAAAAATCGCTTTAGCAAGCATCTATAGCTAATGCCACGTTTACCAACACGTTTACCCATACAAGGCTACGCATGCTCAGAAATGTATGGGGCAAGCACCCCTAAAAATGTATAAAAAGCTTCTTGTAACTCTGTTCTTGGCCATTTGCCTGTTTCGAGCATATGGTCCTGCACGTGTGAGTAAAATTCTTTTCTCACTTCACTCCTCGGCCTGAGCGTTGTCTATCCGCATCACATTTTCGAGTACAATCACACCCAAAAATATTTGTAATTAATGGGTATATTTACATACAAATTTAGCCCAAGATAATTGGCCCGGGGCTATTTTAAAAGTTACATGTTTTGCACGTCAAAAATGTTGATGAGGTTCAGAATACCTATTTTATAATTATGAGAAGCTACTTCAGATTGTGCAGCCGTGTTGATTAAGGAACACCTGGAGGAGAGTTGTGGTGGTTGTGACATCTTGCGACAGTCTCTCCGACACTGATTGCTTAATTAAAGATGAGCCCAACTGGAAACGTAGGTTTGATGCTTGGAAAGCATCCAAGATGATGAAATGAATGTTTTTCGGCCCTCTCTTAAAATGTCTATATTCTTCACCTTTCATGTTGGGCAATCAAAAAACACCTGCGTGGATGCAAACAGCTATTTTTAAGCAGCTTCGCACATCCAAGGCAAGTGCTGTGTTTTCTTTATTTTTCTCAGGGCACAACCCTAACCTGGAGTTAGGCCAGCATAGTTAGGCCAGCAAAGTTTGCCCAGCACAAGGGCCACTGTAAAGCACATACGGACCGCTCTCGAAGTCAGGAAGGTTGGCGCATGTCTCTATGCTGGCCTCTCTGACTCTGAGAGTGATCCAAGCATATTTTACGGTGTGCCGGCCAAACTTTGCTGGCCTAATTGTGCCGGCAAAATTCCAGGTTAGGATTGTACCTTTTAAAAATTGTTGTCCTTGATCAGAAGGCAAAAAGATATATGTGTTCATTAATGTTCATTAATACACAGGTTCATTAATAACATGATTTGCATCTGTCTCGTGCTATTTATTGGGGGGGAGTGAAGGGAAGATGTATTGAGCCCTATGGGAAACAAATCTGAGCACCATTCTAAACTGCAGTGGTGCAATTGTGCTGCATGGCCCACGCTGCATCCAATGCATCTCAAAAGTCAGCCGGTGGTCCCCTTGAATTAGGGAGATACATCTTCCTTTATTCCCAGTAAAGCTCAGCCTTCTCTATGGGGCTTCTCAGATCCATGCCACAGAGGCAGATCTAAGGGAGAGCAAATCTCTAAGTGTTGCACGGAGCCTTACCCTGTCATGTAAATCCCTCCTCTCCCTTGCTGCTGTAGCCAGTAAAGCAACACCAAGATGTTGCTTTTCCCTGCGAGGATTGGCTAGAACAGTGCAGGAGAGGAGTGATTTCCACTGCAAGGTAAGGCTTCTTGCAAAACTTAGAGATTTGCCCTCCCTTAGATCTGCCTCTGCCATGCCAGCTATATCACTGGTGAAAATCTGGGAAGCCCAGTGTGACACCGGAAGTGGGCTAGGATATTATGTCAGCCTGGTCTGCCAATTCCACCCCCACCCAGGCACAACCTGCCCCCTGTCCCACCTTCCTTTGCCCACAAATGCCCCTCTCCCCTTGAACATGCCCTCCCAGCTCCCTCTTTCACCCTCTATGCAGCCCGGAGCACTAGTCTGGGGCAACCTTATTTGTGCTGGCTGGTGCAGGGAGGAGAGGCAGAACTACCAGCCCATTGCAAGCCATTGCGCTAGCTCAGCCAACTTCTGGTACCTCTGTGACACTCTGAGCCAGCCCACTAAGCTAGGATAGCAATCTGCCTGCTTACAGTTGATCAGAAAGGCATTTTTTAGTGGGGTCATTTGATTTCAGTGGGGGACCTCTAAGAATGTGTGTGACTCCATCATCAAGTGACAATTGATTACCTTTGTTGGGACTGTGTTTTTGTTGCTGCATTTTTAATTGCCCTGCAGACAATATTCTGTCTATGGAAGAAATGTTTCCTTGAGTTCTATGACACAACCCAAGATATTTATCTGAGAGTGCAATCCTAAACTGGAATTAGGCCAGCATAAGCTAAGCCAGCAAAGTTTGGCCAGCACAAGCACCACCGTAAAGTATGTTTGGACCACTCTTGGAGTCAGAGAGGTCAGCACACAGACGTGCACCATCCTCCCTGACTTTGAGAGTGGTCCCAATGTGCTTTACGATGGCCCTTGTGCTGGCCAAACTTTGCTGGCTTAACTTATGCCGACCTAGTTCAGTTTAGGATTGCGCCCTGAGATTCCTTATCTCATTGTTTAATAACATATTATGGCCTTTATACTGCACTGTCTTTTTTTTTTTTACATTAATGAATGGATAATCTTTTGCTATGCCTGATTTAATTACATCAATAGCCGTTGGTTAAATTGAACGGCTGTATTTTATTATACAAGATTTAGGTTAAAATGACTCACCAGCTACTAACCAAATACTGAAATATGGACCCCACATAGTAACGACATAATTACTTGCTAATTGCCAAGTGATTACGTTTACCTTTGGCTGTCAAAACTCAAATGGTATCCTAATTACAATTCAAATAATGCTGCTCTGTGATCATGATCGTTCCTATTGAATTGCATGGAAAAACAAGATGAGTTAATTACTTCCAAGCACAAATAAGTTTACTCTGGGCACTACAGGAAGAAATGGTAAAATCCTGAGAACCAGGTTGGTGTAATGGTTTGGGAGTTGGACTTAGACATGGAAGATCCAAGTTCAAGTCACAATTCAGTCACAAAGCTTCCTCGGTGATCTTGGTGAGCAGTCACTATTGCTTAGCCTCAACTACCTCACAGGGCTGTGGTGAGGACAATACAGACAAAGGAACCATGTACACCACTCAGAGCAATGTGGAGGAAGGGTGGTATGAAAATCTGGAAAATGAATAAAATCAGTGAATAAAATCATTAGCGGTTGTAAAACAGAAAACATGACCATCACATTTACAATTGCAAGGTAATTTTGACCTTCTTTGAGTAGCATCTTCTTTGGGTAGCACTGTTAGGTTCCCCTCATAAAGAAAAAGATCTCAGATCTTTAAGCAAAAGTCAAGCAGTTTATTCAGCTGACCATCGCTGGTTGCCTGTGTGGAATCTTTTCAGGAAGACACTGGGCCCTACAGATGGGTCAGTTCCTCTTTATAGGAGTTCAACTTTTCCAGGGCTGTGCCCTTTTTGAGTAAGGTCTTCTTGCCAATTACCATATTTAGCAAAGTACAGAACAGTTGAGCAATTTGCACTACACGTGTTTACTGCTTCAGGAAAGCTTTAGCAAGACACAGGACTTATTTGCAACTCAAAAGGGGGGAAGAAGAAGGAGGGGATACAGCAAAAACTTAAACTATTTGCAAAATATCTTGCCTAAGCATTTCACAACCAGAGCGGTCCAGTTGGGATTCTTTGCATTACAGCATAATCCTAGCAGAATACAGGAAATATCTGCAAGATAGGAGTTATTTGCAGCTCTTAGCAAGTCTCTCTGGCTTGAGCTGGGTCTGCGGTTTGGCTACTACCTCTAGCAAAGGGTCATTTAGCAACTTTACAGTAGCTTAAAAATTCCTACTCCTCGGCTAGTATAGAGTATATTTCTTTAATCATATTGCTTCAATCACAATATAAAGAAGCATAAAAGCGCCACTCTCAGCACTTTGGGTAGGACTTGAGTTGCAAGACTTGGACTTGAGTTTGGAGAATGCCTTTTTTGTGACTCATGTTGGACTCGAGTCATGAACATCACTGACTCGGACCTGACTCATCGCGAGTGACGCAGAAAAGAATCATTACTCAAATTTGATTTAAGTCCTGACTCTCTTTAGTGTTTGTGTGTTCCCTTACTTTCTTTTTCTCCCATCACTTCCATGTTGCCCTAAAAGACATTTTGGGTGATCCACAATCCGCCATTCAGATTGATGGAAGCAGCAGACATAGCGGGAGGAGGTAAGTGGTTCCAGGAAGCGGGTCGGGGGCTTGAAGGGCAATGGTGCATGCTATGACTCATTACTTGACTCGAGTTGTAGGATCACTGACTTGAGACTCAAGTCAAATTACAAAATGTTGGCACATCCTTGGTAGCACCCAGAAGGCTACTGGCAACTCATTGCTTTTGTACAACTTTAGCCATTTTATAAGCATCTGTCATTGACATCGGTGGTAACCAATAGCGTTTCAAACTACTCTGCCAAAAGTATTCAGGATCCCATAGAAATAATTTGTTACCTAACATAAATAACTGCAAATGGATTGGTATATGCCAGGACAGAAAATAAATGTGTAACAGCCAGTCATCTCTACCTGGAGCTTCCATTGGCATTCTCCAATTCAAAACGAAATCCCTAAAGATATATAACATTTTCCCTCTGCGATGTCTCTTGCACTCTTATATGCACATTCGCTCTCAGCTTTAGATTCAAGACTAATGGATGTTTGAATTCCAGCTCCCATCTGGGAATACCTGATGGTATGTGCAGTTGCTAATGCTCGGCCCTCGTTAACTCTCGAAGCTCTTGCATGTGGAAATGGAACTTCTTCTGGCATTCTTGTGTATGAGGATTAAATTAAGTCATATTTCAAATTCGGCTGCAGTCCTTTCCAGAAAGGGAGGCTGGTCCCAGCACTGAGCTACGCCGTCACAACACACACTAATCCTGCCATAGTTATCATGTGCATCCTTGTTTGTGCCAATAATTTAGTATGCAAGGCTGAGGTGAGAATGGCTGAATTGGGGACCATAACGTGATTTGCATTGTTCAGAACCCACTGAACATTCAGGTGGGCTTAACGACAGCAGCAGCAAACCTGCGGAGAGTTCTCACAGCCCCATCCTATTCTGCACTGGCACAGCAGGGCCACAAGTTCCACACTGGATCCAGCACTGAACTGGAGCAGGCTAAGGAGTAAGGAGGAGTCTCCTCGGAGTACATTTGTCATACCCCATGTTGTCCCTCCAGCCTGTCCAACTCAGATCTGTGCTAGCAAAATCACTGGCGCAAGTCCGAGAAGCTCCGTGTAGAGCTTCCAGCCCTGAGAAGTGGTTAGGATACGACAGAGGCTGCCTTCCTGGGTCTGACCCTATTGCACTTCTCCCCACCTTTGTTCTGCCCTCCCTCAGCCTCTGCACCACTCAACACAGTACTGTCAGCACTGTTGGCCACAGCTCCAGATTGGGCAACAGCAATGTGGCATCCCTGCAGGCTTCCCCACCGGCACTCCTTACTCCAAAGCCATTGCCAAGCAATTTACAGCATTTTCGAAAAGCCTTGCTCTGGCACCCTGGCTTGACCCATGATTATCTTATTTTTTCATGGATTCAGCAGCAGGACTTGATAATATTCTTATGCAACTTATCCAGAGAGAGCCCCCTTCCATAGTTATGGAGGGCAGAAGCATGGTCACAGAACATGTCTGTGCTGGAAGCATGGCTAACCATGCCACTTCGGTTTCCTCTTCACCTGGGCACGACAGACTCAGGGTGCAGTCCTATTGCATCGTCAGGCCAGCGCATGTCATTTGTGCTGGCCTGGGAGTGTTGAAGGGTGCCATAGGCAGCGATGGGATCTACAAACGACCTGAGGGAATGCTGGGTGGGACCTAGGCGGGACATCCGGGTGATTGTCAGCCCGTCCGCGGTGATCCGCAGCTGCCCTAGCCACGGGGGGGGGCTCCTACTCACTGCGGAGGACGGGTGAGGGTCGCACCGGGTGCCTGGGTGAGCAGCGGTGGGGCGCGCTAACTGGGGGCAGCCCCCCCAAGGCCAGGACAGCTGCAGAATGCTGCAGATGGGCAGCCAATCACGCGGAAGCCCCGCGGAAGTCCCGCCCAGCGTTCCCCCAGGTCGTTTGTAGATCCCATCACTGGCCGTCGGGCATGTCTGCACCACTCTGAGAGACAGGTGGACCGGGGCAAGCAGTTGTGCCAGCCTAAGGAGGCAACATCCTGCCTCTGCTCCACACCAGGTAAGTGGGGAAGGGCCAGCTGAGGTCTGCTATTTGGGAGGACAAGGGGAGACAGGAGGAAGGCATTTGGGGGCATGGGGAGGGCGGAGAGAGGGCAGGCCTGTGGGTGTGCCAGCCTGGGGAGGGGGTAAAGATAGGATCCACCACTTATATGCTGGATCAACACCTGTCCCAGGCCAGGTTGGCCTTGCACAGGCTACTCAGATTTGCACCAGTGATTTTACCAGCACAAATCCGGGTAACTCTATTGGGACTGCTGAGTAGCCCTATTGGGAGTGAAAATATCCCCTTACCTTGAGGTGGCCTTCAGCTGCCTCTTGTGCTGTGCTGGATACAGCGCAGGCCTGCCTGTCCCAGCAATGTATACAATTGGGCTGCACATTTCAGAGTGTCTGAATAGATATGGATGCATCGACTATGATGGAAAGACCCAGGCAGTGGAGAAGTCCAAACAGTGAAATAAAACTATGCATTCCTAATACAGCATACCCAGGCTGTTCTACCCCAAACAGATACACTGCTGGAGATTTCGCATGTGGGAGGCAACCCTCAGTTTGTGCCATTTGGAAAAAAAAAGTAATGCTATTCCTGGTTTGTGTGTTTTCAACGTTAATAGCTCATTTAATGGACTAACAGAAAGAGCAGGATCCAATTTGCCAGTGCAAACTCCATTGCCCTTTGTTAGTTTTCTCTACTCTCCCATATCCAGTTAACTAAATTGCTCTTTGCTGCTTTTCCATTTACAACTCCACTCTGGGTTCCAGAGAGCAAAGTTAATTCTATATTCTACAATATGGCTGAGAGTGCAATCCTAACCTGGAGCTAGGCCGGCACAGGTAGGCCAGTAAAGTTTGGCTGGCCCAAGGGGCACCAAAAAGCACATTGGGACCACTATTGGAGTCAGGGGGGATGGCACACATCTGTATACGGGGCTCTCTGACTCCGAGAGTGGTCCAAATATACTCTATGGTGTCCACTGTGCCAGTCAAACTTTGCTGGTCTAACTGTGCCAGCCTAATTCCAGGTTAGGATTAACTGTGCCAGCCTAACTCCAGGTTAGAAGGTAACCCTGACACAATGTTGGGTAGGGGTTGTTGTAGCTGAGTGGTGAAGGATCAGTCCCTGGGAAAGGAAAGTGAGTTCCTGTTCCTTACATGAGGCAGAAGAAGGTGCTAGATTTGGCTCAATCCAATGGTTCAATATGACGCATGCTTATTCATAAGTAGATCCCACTGTTCAATGGGATTTACTCCTAGGAAAGGGTGCACTCCAGCGCACTGCACGTCAGCTTCTCACTTTCACATCACCATTTATGTATCCGAGTACTATACCCAAAATAGTCATACAAGAAGTATCCATCTTTCCAATTGCTCTACTCCAATTTATCTACATTGGCAAGGCTATCAGAATTGTTTTATTTCCTCCAAACAATACTGTGAAAAGCTTCCCTCTTTCTAAAGTTACCACTAAATCCATTCTTCTTAGGTTTCATCTGCTCTGACTCACCCTCCTCTCTGTCCCTTAATGGCTTTCCTTTGGCCTTTCTCCGAGCAATGTATGATTTTGGAAACACTTTATCAAAGTGTGTGTGGTGTGTGTATAAAGTTGCTCAGAAAAAAGTGACTGAATTTCACGAGTTCTTTTTCTTTTTTTTTAAGTCTTCCTAAATAGCACTTTTTCTAGGTGGATTGGCCACTGGCAATACGATATAAACTCAACATGAAGCTAATCCTTGAGATCCGTGAGTGGATCTTGTATAGTTCTAAAGAATAGTAAATCATAGAATCATAGGGTCTCACAAGGTCATCTAGTCCAACCCCTTGCCTGTAGCAGGGAATCCTCCTAGGCCATTCAGGCCATGTATTGATGGGTCAGAGCTTTGATTCATTCAGGCAAAATCCATTTCAGGCAACAGACAATGGTTTGCTGCCTCCCCTAAGTTAGTTGCCCACACTGTTTCCCATACCGCCTTTGGAAGTCACCATCCAGCCACTGTGACTGGTGCAGCCGTTGATAGCTTTGTCCTCCATGAACTTGTCTAAAGAGCCCAATCCCACCCAACTTTCCAATGACACAATCACTGTGGAGGCTGAGCTGCTGTAGCTCTAGTATCTCAGAGAGACTGGGACCATCTTGGAAAGTCTCTCAGACAGACTCGAGCTTGCAGCAGCAGCAGCAGCTCAGCCTCCCCTGTGATTGTGCAACCCCTGAGAACCTGGGTGGAGCATGCGTGCAAAATCACAAGGAAGGTTGAACTGAAAGGAGAGGCTCCCCAGATCACATGGCCCTATTGGTAGGGGCAGTGATGTCATTCAGGGGGAATGGACCAGTACGGGTGTTCCGGATCCTAACGGGCTCCGTGGCTGGTTCCGGGTTCCCGACAAGTGCCAATCAAAAGTGAGTTCCTGTTCCTAAATCATTTGAATGACACCACTGGGTAGGGGCATGTTTTTGTTGTTGAAAATGCATAAAAACACAAAACACTGCCATGAAACTGTTGCTCCATGAAGGTCTTATTCTTTCATTCATTGGCAGTAGAAATGGACAGAGCTCCTCATGTGTAGAAAGGATCAGGTGTAGGTGGCTGGCCTCATTAGGATGAAGATAAAAGCAGTAGATGGAAGAACTTTTTTGTTTCTCCCAGGGATGGAGGGAAGGTTAGCCTTATGGTGCTGCTGAAAGTACAAGAGATAAGTTAATGAGTAGTTCTGTGTAGCCAGTGGAAAGTAAACTGGGCAAGATTTCTTTTTTCTCCTAGATTCCTCTCAGCCAGTTCACAAAGGGGGGGGGGTTATTGTTGGGAGGGATCCTACAGGTTAGGAGTCTCCTAGTTTGTAGTACTTTTAGCTAATTGGATCTTTTGGAAACTTAGTTTGTAATGACAATACACAAGATAATAAGCATTTGAGTGCTACTCCTTTGTATTTGGGCCTCTTTGAGATATGTATAAAACCACAATTCCTCCCTCTTGAAAGGTGGGTGAAGAAATTAAAGAGAACCCCATAAGTTGCAAGGGGAATTTAGCCCAGGAACTCATCCTTGCTAAACTAGGCCCTGGGTTAGGGGCAGCAGCAACTACCTAAGACAGTAAATTTTCCCTCTGAGCATAACAGTGCTTTTGGGGGGTTAAAATATATGAATAAAAACACCAGCACTGCATTTTAGCGTTTGATATTTTCTGGAAATTTAAATAGATTACTTCTCCAATTAGAAATAAAACTGTGGCTACATCTGCTGACACTACCAACTATATCTACCTAGTACAGCTTTAAAGCATTTAAAATTAATTGAAGTTAGAACTTGGAATGAGAACTTAGAATAAAAAATATAACAGGTCTTTCTGCCTTTCAAATCACCAAGTTTGCTGAAAATAATGCCATTATTTCACCCATATCTCTTGGTCCTAGATAGATTTTTGATCTGTGTGTATTTATCAGCATGCTCTGATCTGTAGGGGAGAAGCCATATCTGAATGAGCTTGGACCAGAAATCTAAGACACACAGATCTAAATAATTGAGGCAGATTTGCATGCTTGGAAGAACAGGTACAGGTAGACTTTCCTCCTGGGTTTTGTGGCCACCAATGCTCAAGGCAATTCAATATCACTAGAGAGAGCAGGTTACCCTTTTGCAGCTGAACACATACACAGATTATGGGGTTTTCATTTTCCTTTTTTTTAATACAGGAACAACACTGTACTTTTTTTATTGCTGGTGTTTTCATTCTTTCAGCCAGTTGCTACAGGCCACTTTGGTGTTTTGAGTAATTCTCTCTCTTTCCTGCCTCGTTCGCAGAGAAGTTATTAACCCAGGAGCAGAAATGAGAACACTGAAGTGTACTAAGAGAGAGCTGAAGTCGGTGCTTTAGCAAGCCTGGGGGCTAGTGGGAAGAACAAAGTGAGTGAGAAGATGGGGGGAAATGTTGCCATATTGTCTTCCAACTGATTTACAAAGTTCTGCAACACCTCTATAGATAGGTGTTAATCAAAGAGGAAGAGAGCCAAATAGTTACTTATATAGCACACATTGGCTTCATACAGGTGTTATAGACAACACTTGCTCATGTTTGCAGTCTGTACTCTCTTGGAAACACAGAACATTTTCTCTCTTTTTTTAAAAGAGAGAGAAGACTGCTTCTGAAATTCATTTCATTCCATTTTCTTCTTGGATTTTCGGGTGTTGAATAGATCGGGCCATTTTTTCCAAAGTTAGTGGACATCCCCACATGTTGTAGCAATGAGTTCCACAGGCTATGTGCTAGATAAAGAAGAAACAGTGTATTGGTTGTCAATACACAGTCTATTCAGTATCTATACACCACTTTTTCTCAATAGACCCAAGGAAGTTGATATAGGCAAGCTGAACATAAATCTATTTTTCAATGATATTTGTATGCATAGTATTCCATGAGACAATCTCCTGGAGAATCTATTCCTCCAGGTGTTTCCCTTCATAGTGAAGACATTATTCTGGCTGCCAGCTCTTGTGCTATCCAAGCTCTTTCAGGCAGCTGCCAACCAAGCTTCGAACTGGCTCCTCAAGGATGTTATCCATCTTTCTGCTGGTGGACACCTCCACGCTCCACTCCTCCACGCAGACAGGCCAGCAGCTTCTTGGTCTCCTATCCAAGCCATTGTTCCTGCTTATCTAGTTCTGGCACAGTGACAGTTCAGCCTTCAGACCACCCCTCCCTCCCTAGTCTTGCATGTGTTCTAGCAGAAGTGCTGATATCACTGAAGACCCTGGGGGCAAAGCTTTACACTGTGGCCACCATCAACTTCATAGTGGCAGGTGATCATGTCAGCCCTGGACAGTGGTTTGTGTGCGTGATTAGGGGGACCCTGGACTAAGTGACCCATAAGGGGGAAAGGGCTTATGGGCTAGTGCAGCCTGATATGTGTTAAGACAGGAACAGGCCCTCAACCAGTGAGCCTAATGCTGCCTATTGTGAACCTAATGCTGCCTATTATTATTATTATTATTATTATTATTATTATTATTATTATTATTATTATTATTATT
>JAJKFI010000011.1:8687617-8713312 GCA_029204185.1 Lerista edwardsae | reverse complement strand
ATGCCAGTTTCCACTAGTTCTGGAGTGTGTGGTGTGAAACTGCAACATACTACTACTACTACTACTACTACTACTACTACTACTACTACTACCCAGTGTGGAAATGTGTAAGAAGGCCAGCTGGCAAAAGAATGGAGTGAAGTACAACATTACGGACCTGTCCAGGCTTGACTAACTATTGCCTGCTGAAGCTGAAAGACATGCAGCCAAAGAGAACCATACTGTGAAGGCTACATCTGGGACTGAGAATTCAGTGAATCCCAAAGAACTGTATATTTGTTAAAAAAATATATTGAAAAATGGTGGTTGAGAATAGCTTGCCCATGGAAGCCACCTTGGGCATTTGCTTTGGCATAAGAAAGGCAGGGTATAAATTCTTCAGATAAAATAATTAAATACTGTAATCTATATATATAAAGAAGAGCGTGCGTATGTATGTATGTATGTATGTATGTTCCACATAGGCTCCGCAACGCCTGGACCGATTCACGCCAAACTCGGCACGCGGGTCCCTTGGCCCCCCAAAACCATCGCTGCGCGGTTTTGGAACGGATCGCGCCCCCACGGGCGCGGGTACAAGCGAATTTGTGGTTCTCTATGGACGGCTATGGGCTGAACCCCAGCATTCCGAGGCTCTGATGATGTCATGATGAGATGCAAATGACATGCAAATGACATGCGGAATCTTCAGGCAGCAACTGAACTCTTGACAGTTGAAGACAAACAGCAGCAAACAGGTTTCACGCAGGCAAACCGATACAATGTGTTCTGTGGACATGTGGGCGGTCCCTGCTTGGCAGTGGACAGTTGGCACAAGGTGCTGTGGCTGTTGAAAGTTTACTTTCTCTCTGAAAGTTTACTTTCACTGTGTAATATAAGGCAATTGGGCAGGTGCAACCAAAGGCTACAAAGATGAAACAACAGCGTACACAGGAAACACCTGAGGGGGGAAAAGAAAAAAAAAACTTGCAACACTACATCACAGAGCTGCTACATCTAGAGCAACAGAAACAGTACAGCAGCGTGACAAGACTCCATGATAAGAGAGACAGGGCTGCTACATCTAGAGCAACACAAACAGTACAGCAGCGTCACAAACAACTACAGGATATGAAACAGAGGGCTACTACACCTAGAGCAACAGAAACAGTACAGCAGCAGGGATGGGACATATCAAGACCCGGGCACACATGTGAGTGGGGGTGGGGTCAGGGATGGGACATATCAAGACCCGGGCACACATGTGAGTGGGGGTGGGGTCAGGGATGGGACATATCAACACCCGGGCACACATGTGAGTGGGGGTGGGGTCAGGGATGGGACATATCAACACCCGGGCACACATGTGAGTGGGGGTGGGGTCAGGGATGGGACATATAAACACCTGGGCACACATGTGAGGGGGGGCAGGGATGGGACATATAAATGGGCCATCTGTATGCCTGGTGAGTAGCTGGGGGTCGGGGATGGCACCTATAAACACCCGGGCGAAGCCGGGTACATAAAAGCTAGTCTATATATATAAAGAAGAGCGTATGCATGTATGTGTGTATGTGTGTATGTATGTTTGTTCCACATAGGCTCCGCAACGCCTGGACCGATTCGCGCCAAACTCGGCACGCGGGTCCCTTGGCCCCCCAAAACCATCGCTGCGCGGTTTTGGAACGGATCGCGCCCCCACGGGCGCGGGTACAAGCGAATTTGTGGTTCTCTATGGACGGCTATGGGCTGAACCGAATATTCCGAGGCTCTGGTGATGTCATGATGAGATGAAAAGTACATGCAAATGACATGCGGAATCTTCAGGCAGCAACTGAACTCTTGACAGTTGAAGACAAACAGCAGCAAACAGGTTTCATGCAGGCAAACCGATACAATGTGTTCTGTGGACATGTGGGCGGTCCCTGCTTGGCAGTGGACAGTTGGCACAAGGTGCTGTGGCTGTTGCTCTCTCTGAAAGTTTACTTTCACTGTGTAATATAAGGCAATTGGGCAGGTGCAACCAAAGGCTACAAAGATGAAACAACAGTGTACACAGGAAACACCTGAAGAAAAAAAAACAACTTGCAATGCTACGTCACAGAGCTGCTACATCTAGAGCAACACAAACAGTACAGCAGCGTCACAAACAACTACAGGATATGAAACAGAGGGCTACTACACCTACAGCAACAGAAACAGTACAGCAGCAGGGATGGGACATATAAACCCCCGGGCACACATGTGAGTGGGGGTGGGGTCAGGGATGGGACATATAAACACCTGGGCACACATGTGAGGGGGGGTCAGGGATGGGACATATAAACACCTGGGCACACATGTGAGGGGGGGCAGGGATGGGACATATAAATGGGCCATCTGTATAAACATCCAGGCACACATGTGAGTGGGGGGGGTCAGGGCTGGGACATATCAAGACCCGGGCACACATGTGAGTGGGGGTGGGGTCAGGGATGGGACATATCAACCCCCGGGCACACATGTGAGTGGGGGTGGGGTCAGCGATGGGATATATCAACACCGGGGCACACATGTGAGTGGGAGTGGGGTCAGGGATGGGACATATCAACCCCCGGGCACATATGTGAGTGGGGGTGGGGTCAGGGATGGGACATATAAACACCTGGGCACACATGTGAGTGGGGGTGGGGTCAGGGATGGGACATATAAACACCGGGGCACACATGTGAGGGGGGGCAGGGATGGGACATATAAATGGGCCATCTGTATGCCTGGTGAGTAGCTGGGGGTTGGGGATGGCACATATAAACACCCGGGCGAAGCCGGGTACATAAAAGCTAGTAAATAAATATAAATGTCAATTTTCAATATCTTCAGGTTGCACGCGTCTTAGAGCATACCCCGTAACAGATCTTTCTCTTCTTAGGAAATATATGCCCATCGAGGGCTATTGAAAAGCATTCCATGGCTTAGTGATATTTCTACTCTAGACTCTTTAGCAATAGAGCAGAAGCAAAAGAAAAGCTCTCGTTTTGAATGGTGGGCCTTCTAAAGCCCACGATCAACATTTGCAAAAATAGAGCTCACTGCTGAGAGGTCACTGGATGTCAGGTCACTTCTTGTTAGTGAGGAAGCTTGTTATCTGGAAAGAGTGTTCTCCTTGTTTGCCTTTGGAGCAAACCCCCGCTGTGATGGTCCTTGAAAGCAAATCGTATTTATCAAACAAATTCTTTAATGAGTGCACTGATATTGGAATTGTTGTCCTTCTCCGGAGCTGAAGGACTTTAGCAGTTCCCACAATACTGATTTTGTGTGTGTGCTTGGAGGCAGGGCCGGCTTCAAGCCAATGTGACCAATGTTGTCACATCGGGCCCCGCGCTTCAGGGGGCCCTGCACTAGCAGGGTGAGCGTATTGCCTGTGGCTGCAGCTGGGATCTCTATGGGCTGTAAGTCAGTGGGGCGAGCAAAGCAGCTTTACTTTGGTCTCTCCACCTGCCTCTGCCTCTGAACAGCCCAAGATGGGCCACCTGGAAGCAGCTGGCGGTGATGTTATGATATCACCCCCAACTACTTCCACATGCCATGCTTTGCATGTGGCATGCTCTTCTTGGTGAGTGGGGGCCCCACAGGGAGGGTTGGGGGCCCCACAGGAATGCCCCATATTGGCCCCCGCCACTGCTTGAGCCGGCCCTGGCTTGTATATATATTCTTGGTGAGGATCATAGAGATCAGTGATTTTCAACCTTTTTTTTCATCTTGCGGCACACTGCCAAGCAGAGGCATGCCAAACATTGGGTCCAGGGGACCACATAGTCCTGGGTGCCAGAGTGCAAGGGGCAGCATTTCAACAGCCCCTGCTGTCTCCACTACCACTGCCTGTCCTCCAGAGCCCTCAGGGCCAAGGAAGGTCATGCACAGTGGCCCTCCGACAGCCTTCTGAAGGCTCCAGAGCAGCGGTGTCATCCTGGCGGAACGGGCCGGTACGCCGTTCCGCTAGTTCTGCGGACGGGCCCGGGCCGCGCCGCCTGAGGATGGGCGCGCTGTTTCTGGGCCCTCCCTCCCTCCCTCCCATGCATCCGAATCGCTCTGAAATGGAGCAATTCCAGGCGCAGGGAGGCATGGCTGGCCTCCGCCATAGGGGCGGAGGGCTGCCAATCATCCGGGCATTCTGGTTCCTGGAGCGCCCAGATGACATCACTGCTCCAGAGGACTGTTTAGCATTACTTCCACTTCTCCAGTGACCCTACTAATACATGTCCCTCCCCAAACTCCCACAGTACACCTACAGACCATCAGCAGCACACCAATGTGCTGCTATGATACAGTGGTTGAAAAGCACTGATATAGATGCACAATGAAAGAATGGCTTCCCACTCTATAAATTAAATGGCAAAAAGAAGTAGTCATAGAAATACTTAGTAGGCACAGGCTAGGCTCCAAATGATTGGGAGCTATCAATAAATGCATTCTCTGTTCTCATACCTTTGATCGTATTCTGCTACCCTTCTCCGTGTGTTACCCATGAGTTAACACTCCCTTATTTGGAGCTAATCAGACCCAGAGCTCCATTGTCGTTCCTAGCCTGACAGTCTGTGGTTCTTTGCAAGGAATAAAGCAAATGTATTGCAGTAGCACACAAGCTTCATGTTCAAACTGTGGCTCAGAGCACAAAGATAGAACCTGTTGGTTCACATCAAGGATCCATCTTTTCAAGCCAGTGGTCATCACCACAGATTGGGGCAATTGACGCCACATGCAAATTCTGCATTGCAAAAAGACCTTCCTTCATCTCTCCTGAATCTACTGCCACTGGGTAGCCTTGAGTCCTACTAATACGAGAGAGAAAAACACTCATTATCCAGAATGACTATTATGCATACTTCCCATTAGTCTCTTTCTGTGCTAAAAACACAAGGGTAATTCCTAAGTACAGAGAATTATCACAGAGAATTCTCAGTACAGAGAATAGCACCAATGCCTTATCAAATGAATGATGTAGTTAGGATGAATGGAAGGGATTGCCAACCAGACCCCAGGCATGATGTGGTCATGGTTCTTCAAGTGTTCTTGGAGAACACTTGAAGCCAGATCCCATTAGAAATAAGGGCAAATATAGTATAGGAGCTGCAGACAGTGGCATAACATTCCGTGGGGGAGTGTGTTCTAAGAACAACCTGTCAATCATCTGTGACACTTCTGTAACAATTTCCTGGTTCTGAGCTGAACTTCAAGCGAGATGGGCAGCCCAATCTTATACCACGTTGGAACAGCAGGCCAGCTGGCCTACGCTGTATCCAGTGTGGGTTGGCACAAGGTAAGGGGAAATTATTCCTGTTACTTGGTGGCAAGCAGCAGTGCCCCAATGGAGCTATTCAGATCTGCACCAGCAATGTCACTGGGGCAAATCTGAGCAGCCTGTATCGGGGCCAACCAGGCCAGAGCCTGGGGTTAGGATCTGGCCCAAGTGCTGGCTCCTCGCTCTACCACCCCCCACGGGCCGTCTGCTCACAGGTCTGCCCTCCAGATGCTTAGTATTGCATTGTTTTCAGCCCTCCAACCTGCTTCCTGTTAGCTCATCCTGACTCCTGTTAGCAGTTAGCGGACACAGAGCCCAGAGAGACAGAGGAGTCAGCCAAAGGAAGGCTTTAATCAGACAAATCATTTGCACGATAGGAAGATTTTTGACCAGCGGATAAGTGAATCCGCAGTTACAGGAACCAGGAATATGGGGACATCTGTATTGCAAAATACTTGACCGATTCAAAAAGTGTTATCCCCACGCTAAGCATTATTACTTTCTCACCAACACTGATTGCGGTTTCCTCAGTTCCAGCAATTTCTCCCTAGCGCGGCGACTAATGGAATGAGAGCAATTGATGCCTTTCCGCACGCTTTCAATAAGTCACTTCAGAAAGGAGTAATAATAAAACAAAGAACACAATTTCCCATTCTAAGGATGTTGGTCTTAGTCCCAGAATTCGAGAAGGTAAGAAATCTTGTTTGGACGATGGGCATTTGTACCATCCCTCACTTCCACCGTCTCCTTAATGATTTAAGCCTGCAGAAGCGCAGTGATGCTTCTGGAGAGACAGGAAGACCCTCCAGAATTGCATTTAGCAGATTTATGAAAAGGGGAGATCTGCAGTGCCGCAAATTTTATATATATATATATAAAAAATCCACAGTAGATTCTGTCTCATAAATGTTGCTTACACAATCATCCTTTACTTAAAAGGGAACTAGCGCACTTCATGCCATTTGTCTTATAGGAATATTTTTGCTTTAATGCAACAAGAACCATTGAGTAAAATAATTCTGCACGGGGTTATTGTTTGCTTTTTCTTGACTGTGACAATAATATAATGAATCTGTCTCGTTAATATGCTGCATTGGGACATGCTGGTTATCTTCTTTTATTCTAAGCATTGCTTTTCAAATTGGCTTGTCTGAATGAAATGATGGGGCAGAACACTTAGACAGTTGGGGATTCTCAGGGGTTTCATTTTGGAAGTTTGTTTGGAATTTAATTTTTTTTTGGGGGGGAAGGGCATGGATGTCAGTAAGGTGAAGTAAGAAAACTCTTAGCTTGTAGAAGAGAAGACTGAGAGGGGATATGATATGATACAATATGAGGGGATATGATAGCACTCTTCAAATATCTGAAGGGCTGTCATAAGGAAGAAGGGACAAATATGTTCCCATCTGCCTTTGACAGTAGAACTAGGTCCAGTTGGTACAAACTGCAAGAGAGGAGATTCCGGCTGGACATCAGGAAGAATTTATTGACGATAAGGGCGGTTTGACAGTGGAATAGTCTGCCAAGGGAGGTGGTGGATTCTCCCTCACTGGAGACCTTCAAGCAGAGGCTTGACAGGCACCTGCAGGAGATGCTCTAGGAGGATTTCCTGCTACAGGCAGGGGGTTGGACTAGATGACCTTGTAGGTCCCTTCCAACTCTTATGATTCTGTGTAACATTCTATGTATCCTTGTATTTTTGCTGTTTTAAATTTCATTTAATTTCAATCCAGTGGACTCCCAATTTAAACCCAGTAAATAATTATAAAGCTTGAGAATTTACCGTATTTCCCCAAGTATAAGGCGCACCAAAGTATAAAATGCACCTTAATTTTGGGGCCAGAAATTTGAAAAATACATTTTTGGGGCCGGCTGCTCTTTAAGGCAAGCGGGAGCATGGAGAACGCTTCGTTCTCCGTGCTTCCGATTGCCTTAAGAGCCGCCGGCCTCCCGCCGGCTCTTGGCTCTTAAGGCAAGTGGGAGCACGAAGAACGCAGCGCTGAGTTCTCTGTGCTCCCGCTTGCCTTAAACAGCCGGTGGGAGCGCTGCCCTCCCTTCTCCGCGCTCCCGCCAGCTCTTTAAGGCAAGCGGGAGCATGGAGAATGCAGCGCTGCCCGGCACACCCCTTGAATAAGACACACACAATTTTTAGCCCCCGGTTTTTTGGGGAAAAGGTGCGTCTTATACTTGGGGAAATACGGTATTTATCTTTTATATTAATTGTGATGCAAAAATGAATTTTCAAACCATGCAGTTTTCAAAGCGTTTCCTAAAGGGCACCCTGCCCAGAGTATCTTAGGATCGCAATGGCATGGATGAGCCTGAAATTCCACCATGCTAAGTGCAAAACGGAATGGAGCAGAGAATGGAGCAAAGCAATGGGCCCATGAATTTCTCCACTTTTCTTGTGCCTTTCAAGAATCAAAGCCTGCCTTTATTTAGGCACAGTATTCACACTGGTGTATGAAAAACATCGTTACATCATTTCATGGGGGTGATAACTCCATATTCCAAAGCAGGGGTTCCCAAAGTGTGTGTTGCGATGCCACAGTGGTGGCAAACAAGGGTGCCATGGGATGTTCCTGGTGGTCCCCCACCTGTCCTGGACACAGTCATACAGTGAAATCCCCTGGGATCTCACAAGATCCAAGATGGCAGCATCCAGCTGAGCTGAGAAGGCTGCAGGTGTGTTGTGACCAGCGGCGTCATGCAGCCGGAACGCTGGGCAGGAGGAACGGGTGAGCGGCAGCCCGCCCATTGCGTACCGCTCCGTTTTGCCATCTTCCCGGGGGCGGGGAAGACAGCAAACGGAGTGGTACGCAACAGGTGGGCTGCCGCTCACCCGTTCCTCCCGCCCAGCGTTCCGGCTGCATGACGCCGCTGGTTGTGACCCAGGTAAGTTTGGAACCACTGCTCAAAAGTATTCCAGTCCCTGACTCACTGCACCAGTGAATGATGAGTAGATGAATGAATTCCACGTCCTTTTTCCTATATTCCATTTACCCCAAACCAGAAGATTCTGACACTGTGAGCCAATGCCAAGATTATAAAGGATAGTGTATAAAACCCACAGACCTTTCCTCACGCAGAAGATTAATAGCTACTGATTCAAATTATAGCAGTGCCATAAACTTTTTTAGTGCACATCATAAAGAGTTTTGTCCCCTCTCCCCCATCATTCAATTTTAGCCTTTTTTTGATAATCAGGTCAAAAACGCGCAGTTTTTAAAAAACAGTCATCTGAAAATTAACTTTAATAATAAGTTCTGAGGATTTTAACGTCAAAACTCTAATGAAAGCTACAACATTATTCCTTTATATTCTTTAAGCGCTTCTGCTTAAACTATTCCATGAGTTGACCTTTATTTTATGACAAGATATTTGAAAGGTTGATTTGCATGACTCATATCCATAATTGTGAAGCAGTGTTGGAGGGAGGCAGATAATGGATTTTCAGAGCTATTTGTTAAAAAATAGGAAGAATTAAAAACACCATACAGAATAATTATCCCACTGGATTTAAGATGGCACAGATAAGGTCAAATAATTACTATATGAAAATGATGCTTAAGGCACACGGATGCTTTTACATATAAAGTAATCGCAAGTATAAAAATGTGATAGCAGAGTGAGTACTAAATACAGCGTTAATATTAGCAGGCATTTAGAATTCCTGGCTTCCACTGGAATCTTCAATGCCCTAACAGGAAGAAGCATATCCAGGGGAAATGTCACCTAGGGTGATGATGTCACGGCATCATATGACATCATGCCATCACGTGACACTGTGATGCCACTTCAGGGTTCGCAATATGGCTGCCACCTCCTTTTCCTTCTCCAGTAGTTTCCTGGCTGATTTTAGGCTTTTCCCAAGCTGCTGCTGCCCCTTGAGCAGAGTGCTGTGTTTGAAGCTTTGCAGCGGATCAGCAAAAGCCAAGACTCGACCAGGAAGATGTTTCTAAGGGGTGCCCCCTTCAAGTGGCCATACCCTAAATCAGTGATGGCGAACCTATGACACGCGCGTCAAAGGTGACACACCACAACTTTTGAGGTGACACGCCAGCATTCACCAATACCTAACAAAAAAATTGCATTTTTTTTTACTCATTGTTCATTTTTGTAATTATTTGATGTTTGTTTAGGCATTCAGACTGATAAAACGTAGACTCTTGGATATTCATGATCAGAACTTATTAAACGCTGCTAATAAATATTGCTCTCCTCTATTCCACCAAATTCCAGTTATAATTGGCCAGATGCCGTTTTTTCTCTATGCATTGGATAGCCCCAATACCAGAAGAGCCTTGTCCTTGGCACATTGCAATGTGATCCCCTCAGCTGTGCTTTGGGGTAGATTTAATGGTACCCCCTTTACAGAAAGACTTTGCCCTTGTGACCTGGGTGCAATTGAGTCACTTGAGCACCTGCTTATTCCACTGCCCAAATCACCTAGGAGGCAAGAAAATTTTTTTAAAACCTTTGATGCAGATGTGTAGTGCGAATGTTGACTCTGAAATTTTGAAATTTCTCTTTGCTATGAAAGATCCTATTCATATCAATCAGTTCACTCTGTTTCTTGTTCAGGTAGTCAAAACTAATCTGGCTCGTGCCAAAAGTGTGGAGCCGACTAATTACTGATTTTCTCTATTCTAATGGTTCCTGAGTGTAAGAATTTTAGAGTTGATTGCGATAGTTTTATTTTTGGATTGTTCTGTTTTTCTTTTCTTTATATGCCAATAAAGGTTTTGTATTGTATTGTATTGTATTGTATAATACATATTACCACAAATGCTGGGACTGTATTTTTTTTATTTAAATAAATGAATATAAAGGATAGTTTCTCTTTTGTTGGGTGGGTGGGTTGACATGCCAACAGAGTCAAGCTAAGCATTTTCAAAAGTTTTCACACTCAGCATTTTCACACTAAGCCCAAAAGGTTTGCCATCACTGCCCTAAATACACCTCTGCCGATGGGAGGAGTGTTCATGTGCACAGATGCAGAATTCTCAAATCCCCCCATATATTACAATTGCAATATATTCCTGGCTTCTACTGGAAGTCAAAGATTGCTCTCACACAAGTCAAAGATTGTGGATACTTAATAAGCAGTGGGAAAAATTCATCCCTGGGGGCGGGCCCAGGTCAAACACTGTGAGTGCAATCCTAACCTGGAATTAGGCTGGCACGGTTAGGCCAGCAAAGTTTGGCCGTCACAAGGGCCACCGTAAAGCATGTTTTGGCCATAGTGGAACTGAACCATAATGAAGGAGCTCCATTTGAATTGTTTCTTCTCTTCTCACACATGTTCCCATGTGCCAGCTGTCATAGGTGGTGGATGGAGACAGCCAAGTCAACCACAGCAATAGTGCATGATACAGTAGACAAAAGAGTGATGCTTCAAACTAAAATACAGCAAAATATGTAGTGAAGGTAGTGCCATCATATTTATCTGCTCAATGCCAAGTCCAAGAATCATATCTGGGTTACAACATGGCAGACTCCTTCAGCTAATTAAGTGTACTGGAGATATTAAACCATATTGTTCAAAGCAGCACACTCTGTTCCTACAAGAAAGCCAAAATTATGCTAATCTTTCATGTACACAGTGGGTAGAATTATATAGTACTCCAGAAGTGTTGTGCCCTCAGCAGGGAGTTCAGCAAGTTGGTGGCCAAAAGCTTGCTTAATGAGACAGATGTTTAGAAAATATAGGAAGAATAACAAGGGAAATGAATGTATGATTAACCATACGGAAATTCCAATGAAAGACCACTATGAGCATGAACAAATTTAAACCCATACGCCCACGCAAAATTCCTAACAGAAAGATACAAAATGCAAACACCCTTAGAAGAACCGTTGGCTTCTGGTAGATTCAGAAGACTGTCAGTGCACGGCTTAAAACTTATGGGCAGGCCTTAGAGAGCAGTCCTAAACTGGAGTTAGGCCGGCACAGTTAGGCCAACAAAGTTTGGCCAGCATCGGGGCCATCGTGAAGTGTGTTTGGACCACTCTCGGAGTCAGAGGCCAGCACACAGATGTGCACCATCCTCCCTGACTCCGAGAATGGTCCAAGTGGGTTTTACAGTAGTCCTTGTGCTGGTCAAACTTTGCTGGCCTAATGGTGCCGGCCTAACTCCAGGTTAGAATTGCGCTGTTAATCAGGTGGACAACAGGTTGCCAGAGGCAGGGGCAGGTGGGCCCAGCTCCATGCCACTTTCTTCCCCAGCATGCCCATTTCCCTCGCTGGCAGCTGCTATACCTCCATGCAGTGATGTCATCTGGTAATGAAGAATGGGAATGCTGGGCGGGACTTACGCGTGATTGGCTGCCTGTCTGTTCCGTTCCACGGCTGCCCTGGCCTCGGCGGGGCACCTGCTCATCAGGGGGGATGGGTGGGGGGCGCACCGGGTGCCTGGGCGAGCAGCAGTGGGGCGCACCAACCGGGGGCAGCCCCCCTGAGGCCAGGGCAGCCGCGGAACAGAACGAACGGGCTGCCAATCATGCGTAAGTCCCGCCCAGAGTTCCCATCCTTCATTACCAGATGACATCACTGCCTCCATGCCTCCATGGATTTCAACCCTGAATGCCATCAAGCTCCTTCTTGGTTTTAAGCAATAATTTTAGTGCTGGCTGGCAACTGAGCCCAATCCTATCCAACTTTTCAGCACTGATGTAGCCATGCCATTGGGGCTCATGCTACACCCTGTGGTGGGGGAGGCAGTAACAGAAGCCTCCTCAAGATAAAAGGACATTTGTCCCCTACCTTGGGGCTGCATTGCGGCTGTATCAACACTGGAAAGTTGGATAGGATTGGGCCCTAAGTCAAGTGTACCAAAACAGGTATGGCACACAGAGAAGACTGAGGAAGATTTCGCTAGTAGGATGTCAAAGAAGACAGGAGAACATCTGTGAGGTAAATAAAATATAGGCATATTTATATACTGTACATTTGGAATAATTATAGCCGAAATATGTTGCCTCATCTAAATATGTAGTTTGGTGTCTTAGACAAGCCCATTTGCTCATGGTGGTACTAAAAACTAGTTTGCTCTCATGAAAATTGTGAAAAAGAAAGACAGACCATTAGCCCAAAGCAGCACACTACCACTCCCTAGTAAAGATAATTAATAAAGGCATTATTAATCCCAAGAAACTTTGCTAGTCTCATCATAACCCATTTAGCCTTCCTCAATACTCCTCAGATTTTTACACCAGCAGGAACCACTCCAAGTTCATTTCAAAACATGGCTTTAGTCAAACTTGTGGGTGACTGCTCTACTTACTATTGCACCTGCTCTTCCACACCTGAAATGGAGCAGCCTGGAAGCCGCTTTCATATTACACCTGGCGCAGCTCAGCATGAATACTAGAAGGCATGCTCCCTCTTCTGATCATAATGGAACGTCCTGGTCTATCAGTGACACATGAAATGGTTGAGAACCCGGGCCAGATACAAGCATCAGACTTGGAATCAATAGAAATCCATGTCCAAGGATCGAGGATCCAGGGGCTACCACGAACTGCGCCATCCACAAGCATGTTGAATCAATGGGATTGACGTCGGCTTAAATACTAGCACTTCCAACTTAACGGGGGTTATATATTGGGCTGCTCGTTTTCAATTTAACAGCTCAGCAGCAGGGCTATTTTTGTTTCTGAGAAGGGGGAAAAGTGACTGGCATTTCTGACAGCGAGGCTGTCACAATAAAAATTAGGTTATAATGAATATGGGCTTCAGGAGAAGGCTGGGAAGGGAGGCCCCATCTGCTCCTCTCTGTGCTGCAGTATTAAAGGGAGCAGATGGACACTAATGATGCCAAAAAACCAGGGCTGGGAGAGAGACATGCAGCTCTGTAATTTTATCCCTTGGTATACAGCCCCCATTGTAAACCCCTAATCCCTTTGCAGTGCTCAGTGTAAAGCTATTACACTGGAGTGGGAAGGAGGGGGAGATGGGAGTATGTATTTCATGCAGTTGAATTTGTGCCAAGTATTTCCAACAGCTTTGGATGCTTCGCCATAGAAGCCAAAGACTGTGCAGAAGCTGTTCTCCGATGGCTCCATTGTGTACTCTCGACTTGTGTGCAACCAGATTAGGGCATTTCAGTATCTTCATTGAACACCTTTTGGCACCTCAAATTCCTTGGATGAGTTCCCATGCAGGAGCTTCCCTCTTGGAGGGGCTTCAAGTTTGGCTTGAGGGAATACTCAGGAGGAATTTAGAGTAGGAATGTGCAGAATACTCATGAGAGGTGTCATTTGCCTTCAGGGCTGGGCCATGCATGAGGTCACCAGAGTTGGTTGTCTCCAGTGGCCGTCAGCGAAAACATCCATCTCAATCTGCCCACCTCCAGGATCTGAAAGCAGTGGAAGAGGAAGTGTGAAGGAGAGGGGAGTGAGGGTGTGCAGGGAGGAGCTGCAGCATCACCAGAAAAGGGGGCGTTGGCATTTGGTGTGCCCCCCCCCAAGCACCAGGAAGCCACTGGCAGCCCTGCTTGCCATAAAGAAATTCATTTGAACAATTTAAAGTGATTCCTCTTCTTAGGATCGCTCCGATTTTTAACAGGAGGGAGCTGGGGGCCTCCCCAATCTTGCCAGGGGCTGGTGCATCTCTCCCAATGAGGTAAGAACTCTCAGGTGCCCGCAGCATCACGATCACTGCAGCACTGTCAGGCTCGTGCGCAGTACACACCTTGGGCTGCCATGTGCTGCACAGTTCTTCCAATCCTGATCCTCTTCCACAGGAGGGAGGGAGGGAGGGAGGGAAAAACAAAAACTCTGAGACTTGAACCAGGGAGGTTCTGATTCACAGGCAGCTTAGTCTACTAGAGTAGCTCTCACATCTGAGATAGTGTCTTCCAAGGGTATGTTTTGGAACTTGGGTAGGTGGGCTGACCCACCCCATCTCAATATTCTGCCTCTCAATCAGCCTAAACAGTCGCCTAAAGACACATCAGGACTTAGGTTGGATTGTAGATTTCATTGTCCGTGGATTTCAGCATCCTCAAGGTGTCTGGGAGTGAACCCCAAGACCTCCTGTATTTCTATGGGAAACTGTTAAGGGAAGAATGAAGATATGAGACCACCATTTCCGTGGGTGTTGTGTATGCAGCTGAGCTATTCATTTGAAGGCTGTATGCATTCAATATTCAGATGAGAGAGTCTGGGTGAGAAGCAAAGTAGGTGGAGTAAGGGACTGGTATTGGAGTGATTGCAGAAATCGAGCTCAAGAATATCATGATTACAGATGTATGGAGAGTGTAGCATTATTACAACTAAAAATAGCAGCTGTGCATTGGGGGTTATTTTATTGCATAATGCCTGGCGGGAGGCAACATATATTTAATATTAATACTGTACAACTTATCCCACCCCCTGTATAAGTAAAGCTGCATGGGGTTCTCTTTCAGCCTCCTATAATTTGAGTGTTTCATGGTTTTGCAACTGAGGACAAATGAATGATTAAACAACTCATAGCAAGCTGGGGAGGAGGGAGTTCAAGTTCTACCCATTTTCATTTTTAATTAATAATAATCATTCATTTTTATGATGTAAAGATGTGCCGGAACTGGCCTGAGAAATGTTGCTTGTTTGATCAAAATTCTTCACTGTTCTTAGATGTTTCACTTTGCAAGCAACTCTGAAGTTCTCTTGGAATGTTGTGTTGGGTGAAATGTTGGTGTTGAAGCCCACTGAAAATTTTTAGCTGTCTTCTAGAAACTTAGTAGTTTCCAACTGTGATTCTCAAATATTCTGCATGGGAGAAACACTGAAATGTGCTTTTATTTTACTTTTTAGTTAGGGTTGCAATTCTGTGCAAATTTTCCTGGGGGTAAGCTCTCCTGAAATCAATGGAACTTACTTCTGGGTAAACATGCTTTGGACTGCACTGTAGGACTTAAGGTCAGGGTTTCCATAAGTGTTGGTCATGATCCACTGGTCAGTCATGAGCCCTTTCACAGTGGATTAAGCTCTGGTCAGCTCCAAGCCACTTCAGAAGCATTGGAAGACTCTAGAAGATTCTTCCTGGTTGTGTTGGTTATGGCAACCCACTCTACTGGCCTCTGTGGACATAAGAATGGCCTGTCTGGAAGCAACTTCCAGTTTGACTGGGCCTCTCAATAAGGTGTGACTGCACCAAAAGGAACATTGCATCCAGACCTACCAGGGAGGATGAGGTGGGTTGCAGTGCTGAAAAGTTTGGGAACTGGTCCTTTAGATTATACATGGGAGAAATTGATCCGTACATGAAATCTTCCAAAATATTAGTGCTGTTGGTTCTGTCAGTTGCATGGATCGTTGAGGTGCAATAGTAAGTCCCCGAGCCATGAAGTTGGACGGTATTCCTCTTCCGTTGTTAGGAACGGCCTCTGGCTTGCCGCATGTGGCCTCCCCATGCCTCAAAACTCCTCAATGTACGACTGGAAATTGCTTGTGCACACCAGTAGTGACCTCTAGTCACATCTGGGAGGTCCTCTGAGGCTGTCTAGCTGTGGGCTCAGCATCTGTGGATCCTAAAGTCCTCAGGTGTTGACCCTGCGGATAAGTTGGTCCCATACTGACGAGACCACTGGTTCATCTTGTTGGTCTGGTCCATCCCTCTGAAACCCCAGAGAGCCCCTGCCAGCCAGGAATTATTTTCCCATACCCCAAGGAGAGGTTGAACTGAAGTCCATTGGCATAATAATTATTATGCTTTATTATGCAGCTATGCACATTCCCAAGGCAGGTGCCTTATGCTATGTCAGACCTTTGTTCTACCACCTTCAGTATTCTAGCCTGAGTGGCAGTAGATCTCCAGGGATTGATGGGATCTTATCCACTATCTACAGTTACTAGCAATGAAAGTGCAACCTTCTGCACTGCAAAGCATATGCTCCGACACAAAGTTATGCGCCTTCCCATGCATGACGATAGCGGTCATAACTCCCCAGCACATTTAATGAGATATGTAGTTCTCTGGAACTTCAGAGAAAAAGGCAGCCCCTGCCTTTTTCTTCTGCCCCTTGTGCTTGCTTGCAGGAACTAAGCTCCTTTCTGCTTTTTCTGCATGTGTTAATACAAGATCACTGGACACAGACTGAAGCTTTTAAATGCAAATGCTTCAAATTGCTGAAGTAGGGAAGACTTTCTTCTACTCTCAGTTAATCAGAATAAGGCTCATCTCCTCCACGCCGTCTTCTATCAGTAAAGTCAAACGGTTCAAGTTAATGTGCCCTTGGCATACGCAATGCGCAGAGTACTAATACTGAAATAACAGGGATGGCGGAGGCATAAATATTCATGGGCGAAGTTGAGTGTTGATTTTTATCATTGAAAACTGTCTCACTGCCATAGGACATGGCTAGGAGCAGTATCCAAATGTCATTTTGCGAAGTGTGTGTTCTATGTGTTTTTTTTGGGGGGGGGGGAGGGAGATTGCTAGATACAGATCTGAGATGCTCAGTACACTTCCAATGCTTCTGGAATGGCTCAGGGCTGACCAGAGGCAATGGCAGGCAAGAGGTCAGCTCTTGACCCCCTGTAAATGGGCTTGCAACCCACCAGAGGGTCATGACCAACACTTGTGCAAACCCTGAGTTTACCCAGAGGCAAGTCCCATTGCATTCAGTAGAGCTTATCCCCAGATACAGGAAATAGATGGTAGTTAGGCAACCAATGGTGCAATCTTATGTGTAAATACTCAGAAGTAAGTCCTAGTTTGTGTTCCATGAAATGTAGGGCTCAGCCCTAACCTGTATTGGTACACCAGGCCACCAGCCTCCAGCTCAGGTTGGGAGGCTGCTGGAAGTCACTTTTGGGGCAAGTGCATATTTTTCCGTTTACCCTGTGTCAATCCCCAGCCTTCCCTGTGGAGCTACTCAGATCTGTGCCAGCTGCAAATCCAAGCAGCCCATGCAAGGCTGCCCAGGCTGGGAACGGGGTTAGAATATGGTATAAGAACATAAGAAGAGCCCTGCTGGATCAGGCCAAGGGCCCATCTAGTCCAGCTTCCTGTATCTCACAGTGGCCCACCAGGTGCCTCAAGGAGCACGCAAGACAACCAGATGCTTGTATCTCACTGCCACTCCCCTGCATCTGGCATCCTAAGGTAGCCTGCTACCTTTGCACCACCCACAAGGAAGACACCCGACTGAGGTGGGGTTTAACTTTATTAAACACAAGTGTAAATCATGAAGCTTACGGAACATCCTTTCCTCCCTCCCCAGGTGCACTGCCACTGCCCACTCCCTTCTGGGTCTGATCTGTTCTGCCCTCCCCCACAAGAAATGCCCTCCACCACCCTCTCCAATCCATGGGCTGCCTGGTGCAAGCCTACCTTTGGCCAGTGGAGGGACAGGATCTGGAAAGAGCAGGCAGGCGAACATCCATGTGCCAGCATGGCCTGCTCCTGAGTTGGCACAAATGTGCTTTACGGTTTTGGTTTGGATCAGGCTGCCCAGTGGCAATCCTATGTGCACTTTCCTGAGAGTAAGTCCCATTTAATACAATGGTACTTGCTTCTACCAAGGTTCTTGCTTCTATGCAAGGGACGTGGTGGCACTGCGGGTTAAACCGCTGTTGCTGAGCTTTCTGACCAGAAGGTTTCTGACAGGAAGGTTGGCAGTTCAAGACCAAGTGACAAAGTGAGCTCTCGTTTCTTGTCCCAGCTCCTGCCAACCTAGCAATTCAAAAGCACATAAAAATGCAGGTTGATAAATAGGTACCACTTCGGTGGGAAGGTAATGGCGTTTCGTGCACTATGGCATATAGTCATGATGGCCACATGACCACGGAAGCTTGCCTCGGGCAAACTCCAGCTCTTCGGCTTTGAAACGGAGATGAGCACCGCCCCCTACAGGTGGTCATGAGTAGGCCATTCGGACGTGGGGAAACCTTTACCTTTTTTACTTGCTACTAAGGAGACATGTATAGGATTCACTGTTCCAAGTAAGTGTGCGTAGGATTGGAGTGAGCATGTTTGACAGGGAAAGGCAATATAAAAGCTTCTTCAAAGCCTTCTTTTGAGACATATATTTTTATTACTGTTATTATACTTAAGGGTTCTGATCGGCGTCAGGCTGTGGCCAATAGGATGCTGTACATCTTTTGGCAACTGATAAAATATTAACACTAATTTCCAAATCAATGTCTTTTATCTCATCTACTCCACTAAAATATTTATAGATCATTCAAAAAAAAAAGTTCACAAAATGATTTATGTCGCAAACTAAATGAAGACATGGTTCCTTATCCCACAGAGTGCATAGTCTAAAGGAAAAAAAAATACATGCGACACTAGCAAATGTTGGGAAAGATGCTATGTTGGGTGCCTGATCTGAAATTATTTTGAGCTTGCTCCATCTCAGTAAGTAAGAACTGGTGCAACTGTATGCATGTTTACTCAGAAATAAGTTCCACCCTGTAATTTCTGAGTAAACATGCATAGGATTCCACAATTACTTACTTTTTTGGGTGGAACATCTTACTTTTTTTTTCATTCCAAGTTTTTTGGTGGCACGTTTCACTTACTTGGGAGTAAGCTCCATTGTTGTTCCAGCCTGTTCAATTGGGCTTAAAAAAGTAAAGGTAAAGGTTTCCCCATGACCGAATGGTCTAGTCATGACCGATTGTAGGGGGCAGTGCTCATCTCCATTTTTAAGCCTGTAGAGTTGGCGTTTGTCCAAGGACAAGCTTCCGTGGTCATGTGGCCAGCATGACTATAAGCCAAGGCACATGGAACGCCGTTACCTTCCTACTGAAGTGGAATCTATTTATCTACTTGCATTTTTAGGTGCTTTTGAACTGCTAGGTTGGCAGGAGCTGGGACAAGAGATAGGAGCTCACTCCGTTGCGCGGTCTCGAACTGCCAACCTTCCGGTCAACAAGTTCAGCAACAGCAGTTGAACCCGCAGTGCCACCACGTCAATTGGGCTTACTCCCAAGTGCATATGAGCAGTGGAGGCAACTATGCAGACATAGCTGGGTGCCCACCAACTGCTTCATGGATGGGCCGACGCTGAAACTACTGCAAGACACCAGCAAAACTACCAGCCTGATGTCCTTCAACCAGGACAAAATGGTAACTTATTCTCCCGTCTTCTGAACTTGTGTTTGCTGGTGGCATGGCTCATAGGGTCACACAGTAAAATGTGTGTATAAAATGCTTACAGGATTGCGGTGGATAGTGTTATTAGTGTATCTTAATTAAACAGTTAAGATTACTCTTGTTCTCAGGTGTTAAATCCACTTATTCATCATATCCTACTGCTAGACTTGACAAAGAAAGAAGTTATTAAAAAAATAAAAAATGACAGTGTAAAAATTACCACTTTCTGTGATCATATTGTGCCAAAGGCATATTTTCAGAAGTGAGCTTGCTCATGATGTATTGCTGCATATTCCTTATATATATTGACTGCTTTGTTAACAAAAGAAAAGGATTCTAAGTGAATCATTGAAGTAAGTGAATCACAATCTCAGAAGTGAGTCACATCATAGTCAATAGGGAGGTAGGCCGGCACAGTTAAGCCAGCAAAGTTTGGGTGCCACAAGGGCCACCATAACATATATTTGGACCACTCTCGGAGTCAGAGAGGCCAGCACACAGACATGCGCCATCCTCCCTGACTCCGAGTGGTCCAAACGTGCTTCACAGTGGCCCTTGTGTGAGCCAAACTTTGCTGGTCTAACTGTGCCAGCCTAACTCCAGGTTAGGAGTGTGCCCACAGTTTCACTCATATATCCCTGTGTTGAATAGATCATGTTCTGTAGTTGAAAAGCTATGGGACATATTGGATAAAAAAAGCAAATAGCTGTAGCTTGAGCAAGGAACATTTTGAGTGTGGCACTTTTAATTTCACTTAATATTACCCATCCCATTCGCATCTTCAGGATCGGATGATGATGTACTGTTGGGGCTTCAATTTCCTTCTTCTTCTTTTATTTAATGAAGTCTTTGTCTCATCTGAGTTCATGAGAAGGCAGCCTTAAATCAGATTGACTTCACCCTGCCCAATTTACATATGTTGCTGAAATAAAAGCCTTTTTCAAGAGATGCCATGGGGTTTTCAGCAGCCTCAAAAGAGTATTAAGACCTTGAGTTTAATGTGAGCTGCCTCCATCGCCAAACACAAATCCTCCCCATCGAATACTAATAGATTTGTGTACAGCTACATAATCTGGGTGAGCTTTGAAAGCAAATGGAACTTGATTCATTTCAGCAGGGTCTCATCATCAGTAGCAGGCCTTGAAGCCTGAATTTTCCACCTGCTAGCAGCGATTGTTGTCCTCTCTGTCTGTTGGGTAGTAGGATGCAGGGGGTAGAAGCCCTCTGAGTGGCTATAAAGCACCTTATTCTGGTCACCCCACACAATTGCTGTGCTCTTTGAATAGTAGGGAAAGTCTTCCAGTCAAATTCCCGGTCCTCTTGTATAAAATGGGACACTGAATTGAAAGAACTCTCCCCTCCCAACACCCAGATATTTTCTGTGTATGAATATATGGTGCATACACACACTTTCCTTTTTTACTGACCTTGAGCTCGCAGGAAAGGATGAGCTGAACTGATTTCAGTCTAGTTCTAAAACGCCAAGAAAGAAAAATAGAGTAGTGCAGTATTTAAACCTCCTTCAGAAACAGGAGGGGAAAAAAGTGTTTTGTGTTAGGAGGATGTTACCCTAGAAGGATTTAGAAGCATTTAGAGAAGAACTCCATAAGTAGAGATCTGTGTGTGACGCTGTACAACTAATTATACACCTTCTCGTGTTCTATAAGTGCAAACACACACACACTGCCCCGTGGACATGGTTGTATCTTGTGACATACATTTGTGCTCTGTGTGCGCACATGCGCAGTGCAATCCTCAACATGTTGACTCAGAAATAAGGCCTAATTTGTTGTTGGTGGTGGTGTTGAACTTGCTCTTGGATAAGTGTGTATAGAAATCCATAAGGTTTAATTTCAGAACTGCCCCTCCTTTTTTTTTTTTTTTTTTTTTTAACAGACAGTAAATCATCCCACTGGGAGGCATTTTGAAAACATTTCTAAGTAGTTATTACCCCCTGTAATAGTAGCTCCCCCCCCCCAGATGAGCTCTTTGGCCTTTAAACACCAAACTGTTTAAAGGACACAGAAAGATTAGATTTTTCCTGGCTTGATGGTTCAGTAGTCAGAAGTGTCATTCTTTCATTCATTGGCAGTAGAAATAGATAGATCTCCTCTACTCATGTGTAAAAAGGATCAGGTGAGGATGGTTGGCCTCATTAGGATGAAGACAATTATTATCAGCAATATTAGCAAAGATAAGGCACTTGCTTCACAGGACCCCACAGACAAAGGATGCATTTCATGACCTGGAGCAGGGAATGTGGCAAGATGTGGGGAGAAAAAACATGGCTCCTTTACAGCATGGTGTCTGGTACTCCTCAAAAGTGATAGTGCTCCAAAATCCACCCATATGAACAGCTCACCCAAGATTGTTTCTGGCTCAGGATGGATTCTTCAAGATTATTATTCTTATTTGTAAATTATTCAGAAAAATAATCTCCCTTTTAGCAACTATGACTATTAGTACGGAAAGTTGCTTAAAGCGGGGGGGGGGAAGGTTGACAAGGAAATTCTCTGAGCAGAAAAAGGCTTCTGGACTTCAAAATAACTGCTCTTATTCCATGTTTGTGTTCCCAATACTAACAATTAATAGGCATCAAAATACACACAGATGCCAAGGAGAGGGTGATAGGAATTGTGACAAAAGCTCTGAAGGCGCAATCCTAACCTGGAGTTCGGCTGGCACAGTTAGCCCAGCAAAGTTTGGCCGGCACAAGGGCCACCATAAAGCGCGTTTGTCCCACTCTCAGAGCACAATCCTAAACTGGAGTTAGGCCAGCATAAACTAAGCCTGCAAAGTTTGGCCAGCACAAGGGCCACCATAAAGAGTGTTTGAACTACTCCTGGAGACAGGGAGGATGGCTCACCTCTATGTGCTGACCTCTCTGACTCTGAGAGTGGTCCAAATATACTTTATGGTGTCCCTTGTGCTGGCCAAACTTTGCTGACTTAGTTTATGCTGGCCTAACTCAGTTTAGGATTGCGCTCTCAGTCAGGGAGGATGGTGCACATCTGTGTGCTGGCCTCTTTGACTCTGAGAATGCTCCAAACATACTTTACGGTGTCCTTTGTGCCAGGCAAACTTTGCTGGCCTAACTGTGCCAGCCTAGCTCCAGGTTAGGATTGCGCTCTGTGTCTCCAGTATTTTTTTTTTAAATGCACCACCCATAATAAGAGTCTGAAAGGTTGGCTACAGAATCTAATGAGGCACGCCAGTACCTCCCAAGGTGTTCTCAGAGAGTCCAGAGTGCTGAAATGTCAGATCTTGAGAAAATATTCGGTTCGGTCAGATGAAGCCCTTTTCACTTTCCTTCCTTCCACATGCACATCATACAATAATCCTGATTCTCCTTGTTTGAAACCATAACCACTGGAAATGAACCAATCAAAGATCATAGGATAATGCATTTTATGCCATCCATCTTTTTACCCATCCCACAAATCTAGCTTTATGCAACGCGTGGTTAATAGGCAGATGCTTGTAAATAGGGCTAATTGACTTGGCAATTTGCAAGAAGTCCATGGATGGATTGTCAGGAATGAGTTTGCCGGTGTCAAGAGCAGTAAATGTGCATTTCTCTCCTCCGCGGCGGAGAAACCATCTTTCAGCTGATAATGGTGAAAAGCGCATTTTGACTCTCTGATTGCACGTGCTTAAGCATGCTATTAAGATGTAATGGCTTTGAATATGAGATGCTTTAACTGGAGGTTCTTATTAATTGTGATGGCTTCTTTTGGCAATTAACTTCATTCCTTATCATTCCCTCTTTCCATTTGCCCCTACCCTCCGAGATAATGTTTTAATGTCAATTTATATGCCTGTTTTGAGGTGGTTAGATATAGGCTGGGTAGTTTTGCACTGCCATGCAGTGAAGGTTGAAAATGGTTGGAAGACTCTTCGGATTCCCATTAACTTTCCTATGTGCTGCCTTATTTTGTAACTTGTTTATTTCCGGCAAATCTCAACGGTTCTCATGCGCACGTATTTCAGTTGGAATTGTACAATTTTAGAGTTTTTGTAGTCCAGGTCGAGGGACGTGGTGGCACAGTGGGTTAAACTGCTGCTGCTGGGCTTTTCGGCCGGAAGGTTGGGAGTTCAAGACTGCGCGACGTCATTGCATCCCTGTCTGCATTAGCCTCCCTGGGGTATGGTCTGCCGACGGCCGTCCTCTACCTATTAAGAAGACTTGCACGACCCTAAATGAGTACTATGGAGGCTCACATGATGCTACAATGATCTGTCATAATCAAGAGTTGTGATGCCTTCGGATAGCACTTATTTGCTTCCTCTGGTTCCCCGGAGGTTGTAACAATGGGGTGGAGGCAGTGCCACCACCTTTGAAGAGCCTGGTGGCATCCAGGCCATTTGTCCCTCCCCCTGAGACAATAGCAGGATTGCCACTGAATTGAATCCCTAATACTGTGTGACTGTGGACAGGGCCGTAACGTGGCTTACCTGCACCATTGTGCCCCCACGTCGTGAGGTCATGATGTCTCCCATCATGGTTTCACTGCTGTGGCCCAGGTGATTTCAAAACTATACCTTTGTAAGAAAGGATGAAAGTGAATCCTTCAGTTTGTCTATCTGGTTACAACTCTTCAAGAGAAGGGAGAGACTAGAGAGAGTGGGAAAGAACAGAGGAAATAAGGCATTGTGGGTAGGCAAGGAACATGTATTACCAAGGGATAGAAACAGGTGGTAACATGTTCCCCTAAAGGTAAAGGTTTCCCCACGACCGAATGGTCTAGTCATGACCGACTGTACGGGGCGGTGCTCATCTTCATTTCTAAGCCTGCAGAGCCAATGTTTGTCCGAGGACAAGCTTCCATGGTCATGTGGCCGGCATGACTATACTCCATAGCGCACAGAACACCATTACCTTCCCACCAAAGTGGTACCTATTTATTGACTTGCATTTTTAGGTGCTTTTGAACTGCTAGGTTGGCAGGAGCTGGGACAAGCCACGGGAGCTCACTCTGTTGCATTGTCTTGAACTCCCAACCTTTTGGTCAGAAAGCCCAGCAGCAGCAGAAAGCCCCTATACCATGTTCCCCTACTAGCATCTAATTAGGCTTACTGCCCTCTATTGGTATACGTGCAACAATAAGGCATTGCTGGATATTGCAATAAAACATGGATTTCTGTGACCGCTATCATGACCAGCAGCCCAGGATGCTAAACAATTTTAATATTGTGAAGGATTGCCAGTGTACTATTTCAGCCATAAAAATTAACATGACTGTTTGTTGTGCTGCAACCTTCCTGCCATGGGTTAAATGCTTTCTAACTTGCGTGAATGGCTAATTTAGAGTATTCTGGGATATAATTACATTGATTCAACAGAAATGCCAGAGGCAGCAAATTATCTAGCTATTAATCGTTGCTCATATGCTAAAATGCCGGCCTGCACAATATATATTAATGACTGGGAGAGAATGCCTTCCAAAGAGAGCAGCTAACTCTTCAGCAAAGCAGAGAAATCTCTTTCGGTGCTTTCAGATAGATACGGCTAAATGGAGGGCAAATGCTCTGATGTGCACCATCATATCTAATGCTGATATCTCAGGACGGCTGATGGAATTTGTGGGAAATCATGTGGGAGGGGGAGAAATGCTTTTCTGACATTGCTGCCTCTTTGGCTGTGATGTGCTAGAAGCTGAACAAAGCTTGACTCGACTCGTGTATATTGGAAAGAACTTGAGGTTCACTTTTGATTGTGGCCAAAGAAATCTAGCAATGAAAATGTCCGATTGAAAGTAATAGGACAAGTTAGTTATGTCCAACTTCTCGTTTCTTGAATGCTTCATGTTGGAAGAGAGAGGAAGGAGTAGCAGATTAATCAGCAAAACCCTCCTTCCTATGGGAAAGAGATTTCCCACGACCCAGGCCAGTTGCTATCAATAAAACATACACAGGAACAGAGGCTTGGTTAAGGATTCGTAAGAAATTTATTTTCAGATCATAGTTGTTTACATGCATCTCCTGAATTGGATCAGAGGCCCTAATCCTTGAAGAACAGAGAGCCCTAGAAATTGTCTGTGTGCAAGCCCAGTGAGGATGGCCTGTGGGCAGGGAGCCCTGGTAGAGGACACCTTTCTCCTGGGATGGTCTGGAGAGACTGTGTGAGAAGGAGGGAGGGAAGGGAATAGTGTTGAGGACCACAGTTCCTGCAAAAACAACAGAGAGGGGCAGGTAGATGGTTTCAAGTGACTGAACAGCACGTTGCACTCCAGAATCATGCAGGTGGAGTGGAGTTGTGTCCAAACTGCAACACTTGTTGGCAAAAGGAAGCATCACGTGTGTGTGTGTGTGTGTGTGTGTGTGTGTGTGTGTGTGTGTGTGTGTG
>JAJKFI010000011.1:8650484-8667033 GCA_029204185.1 Lerista edwardsae | reverse complement strand
CAATCAATCAATCAATCAATCAATCAATCAATCAATCAATCAATCAATCAATCACTAATGCACCAATAATGCACCAATAATGTGCCTTCCTTACCTCATTCATAGTGGGTCTGAGAAAAGGAAACAGGTGGGCAGTAAATGTTTTATGCTAATGAAAGGTGTGTTTCCCCCCCCAAAAAAAAAATCAAAATAGCCTACCTGGGAGGGGTGATCAGTATTGGAACCACAATGTGGCAAAGTCCCTCAGAGCGCAATCCTAACCTGGAGTTAGGTTGGCACACTTAGGTCAGCAAATTGAAATTGCTAATAATTGGAAAGAATTGAAAGGACTGTCATTTCAAAAATACATGAAAAGAGTTTGGGAAGTAGCTGTTATGGAAAAACTAACAATGCGAGTAAGGATTATGAGGGGAGAGGTTAAAAAGGATAAGTTTTTAGAAGTTTGGTACCCATTGTTGAAGGTTGAGAAGACAATGGATAGGGAATCAACAGATTTGATATACTGGACTACACAGTATTGAGAATGGAATAGTCTTTTGTGGTTTGTTTTGGATTGTAAAGTTTATCTTGAATGTTAGTTAATAAAGATTGTCTAAAAAAAAAAAACTTCGGTCAGCAAAGTTTGGTGGACACAAGGGACATGGCAAAGTATGTTTGGACCCCACTTGGAGTCAGAGAGGCCAGCACACAGATGTGCGCCATCCTCCCTGACTCCCAGAGTGGTTCAAATGTGCTTTACAGTGGTCTTTGCGCCAGCCAAACTTTGCTGGCCTAACTCCAGGTTAGGATTGTGCCCTGAAGACCTCTTACCACCAGGGACGAACAGAGCCCTGGGCGTGCCCATGGCAGGGCGACAAAACCGTGCCCCCAGTATGTTGCCCCGCCCCTGTGCGTCGCCCAGCCACGCCTCCCTGTGTCCAGAATAGCTCCATTTTGAAGCGTAACGGACGCCAGGGCAGGCGGGTGGGCCAAACAGTGCACAGGTTCGTCTGCGGACTCCGCGCAATGGCGTCCCGCCACCCCACCGCTGCCAGCGCCCATGGCTCATGCCACCCTGGGCTATACCCTTTTCCTCCACCTCTGCTTACCACCACCTCTGTTTGCTCTCCCCAGCTTGCTATTTACAAAAAAACACAGGGTAAGTGGCTGCAAAAAGTGGTTAGATCTATGTTATTTTGCAATGCCTTCCTCCAACGGTGCATTCGGAAACGGGCACGTTTCTTGTTGCAGAATATAAGCTTCTATTCCAGCTTCTCCCAAGTAAGACTCTACCCGCTGATTATGTAAATTAGGGCTTTTTGTCTGTGTTTGACATTTGCCTCTTACATGTAGGATTCTGTGATATGCCGGAGGTAGAACTTTTATGCGAGTTCCATTGAAATTTCTTGATGTCCTCGTATTTAAAAAAAATGAAATGAAATGTTAAAGGAACAATATTAATAAGTCATCCACCACCTTTTATGTTCACAGATATTTCTTGGCAGTAAAATGATATTGCATTTGTGCCATCTGTGCTGAGCACAATTTCAGTTGTGTGTGTGGGTCATTTCTAATGTTCTTATAACAAAAAAATTCCGAAAAAAGAAAAATCTCATCTAAGGTACAGTAGAAACTTGGGAAATTTTTGTTACTGGTGGGGAAGGAAAAGATGTCACTCCATCTCTATGCTGGTCCACCACTCTATGCTTCCACATTTCCTTCAAAAGGCAGGAAGTGGGAGAGGCATTGTGGCACAATTATCAGGTAAGGAGAGACACCACTGGCCACTAGAGATTCACAGCGCAATCCTATAGACCACACAGCATCGGTGCATTGGGGTTGTGCCGATGCTGCGCACTTAGCACTGACACGGGGGCACCAATCTATACCCCTGCGTCAGCACTCGAGCAAAGTTATGATTAAGCCTGTCAGCGTGAGGGAGGCTCCGTGCCGAGATAGCACGGGGATGGAGGGAGGGAGGGATGCGGGGCGGGACTTGGGCGGGGCATGGGCAGGCTTGGGAAGTGATCATACGGCCCGTCAACGAGGCTGAGAGGCCCCAATTCGGGCCGTGCAGTCTCCTTGCATCTGCTCCTGCTCTTTAGCGGGTGCAGAGCCGAGGAGCACATAAGAGAGGCTGAAGCCTCCCCTAGGGTAAGGGAGCAAACGTCTAACCTTTCACCAGTTGGTGGCAAGTTCTCCTTTATTGTTAACTCCTTCCCTCCCTCGCCTCCCCCCAGATTGCTAGTGGCAGCACGGCTATAATCTCAACTAAGCAATTCGTTAATAGAACGAGTGCCTCTACATAGGGGAACCAGTTAAGCATGCAGAGATCATCCGTGGGATCTTGATGGAAACGTCTAGTACACATTACCATAAACTGTAACCTTGGACTTGGTCACTTTAATTAATTATTAATTGATTGATTATTGGCTGCATTAATTATTTATTAAGTAATTATTAATTGCATTAATTAATTATTAGCCTGAGAGTGGGAGGCAGGCTGACCCCGGGAGGGAGGTTGCCGCATCCAAACCCCTGTCCCTGGGCTGTGTAGCGAGCATGGTGTGCTTGGACCTGTGCCCACTGTACAATGGATGCAGATTTGAGTAGCCCATAGGGGCGCCTGGCACCTACACTGGAGCAAGGGGTCAAATGTGCCGTTGCCCCATGGAAGCTCCAGCCTGCTCCCAAGCTGCGTTGTTCCAGCGCAGCTTAGAATTGCACCCTCAGTGTCTGTCTGCTTCCAGTGTTGTCCGTTCCCTGTTAGCTGGCATTGGTAACCGCGTTAGCAGCAAGAACATATTCCTTATGGGTACAGGATACTGTTTACACTGACTGGTAGCAAGTGTTTCAGCCACAAACCTTGACCAGACCAACCTGGATGCCAAGGATTGTACCTGGACTTTTGGTATGCAAGTCATGGGCTCTACCACTGAGCTATTCCCCCCACCATAATTTTGCACAAAGAAACATTTATCCTGGATTCCCAACACTGCTGGTGATGCTAAACCATTGCTCCAGGGTACAACCAGTTCGGACATTTGCTTGGATCCAAAAATTGGCAGGACCCTCCATCACACCCTATCTATGAATCTTTCTCTATGAGTACAATCCTACACTGGAGTTAGGCTGGCATAAGCTAAGCCAGCAAAATTTGGCCACCATAAGGGCCACCATAAAGCGTGTTTGGACCACTCTCGCAGTCAGGGAGGATGGCTCACGTCCGTGTGCTGGCCTCTCCAACTCCGAGAGTGGTCCAACCATACTTTACAGTGTCCCTTGTGATGGCTGAACTTTGCTGCCTTAGCTTATGCTGGCCTAACTCAGTTCAGGATTGCGCCCTACATCTTGTAGTTTATGGAGCACCACAATGGATAACTTTTGTAGTGGCACATGGTATCGTGGAGTGGCACTATTGAGCCAGCTATATGAGCTCCACATTAATGAAGCTACTAAATTGCATGTATTTTATGACCCTCCACAAATATTACCGATTAAACTTGGTGAAGCCTGTTGAAGAGTTAATTTTTCTATTTCATTTTCTAAATGAATGTGCACTTACATTTTCTATTATGAGGAAGCAATATATTTTTAATATAACTGATACATAGCAGCTATTTTCATAAAGGGATGGAGAGGCAAAAGAGAAAAAAAATTAATCTACCTTTTAAAAACCCAGCTTATCATTTACTTAAAATGGGAAAGAATTGAGCATTTCACTAAGATAGTATTCTCATGGGAATTATACTTTTATTGTGATTTTTTATGAAGCTTTTATCGCATTCAACTTTTATATCAAATAATTAATTTGCATAAGACCGCGGTTCTTTTATATCCTACATATAACCTTCTGGAATGTGAAGTCAGTGTGATGTACATATATACATGTCCCCTGCAAAAATGCTACACAAGAGTTTTCATACAGAAGTATAAAGCTAACAGTCCAATTCTAGGCATGTTTACTCAGAAAAGGGGAGGTTGCCCCCAGGAAACTGTGCATAGGATTGCAGATTTAGGAGTTTATTGCAAACAATAAAGGGAAAAAAAGTCTTGCGTTTTCTTGTTGAGGGATTTTTCAAGGTTCTCTGCATTATTCAATGTTTGCCTCTCCACACAAGGGCTATTGTTTTGGCTGATAAACACATCGGTATAATTCTTTTTTTTTTAACAAAACAAGTTTAGAAAGTAGCTTTTTTACTGCTGTTGGTGTTACTTGTTGTTGTTGTCATTGTTGTTGTTGTCATCATCATCGTCTTTTTGTCACATAAAGCTAAATGAGTAAGAAGGTGGTTGTCTGGCCCAAAGAGACGCGCAGCCCAATCCTATGGTGCTGGGCCGCAGTAGGAGAAGCTGTGCCAATGTGGCTACTGCTGCATTGTACAGATGCTATGGTAGCCAATGGGCCTCCCGAGTTGTCCAAGCACATGGCCAAGGCGGCTTATATGGGCAGGCTAGTCTAAACCACCATTTCTCAATGGGGATTTTACAAGTATACAGTATTCTGCAATTCACAGAATCTTCTGTCCCAGATGTAGCCTTCACAGTGTGGTTCTCTCCTCTGGCCGTGTCACATGGAGCTTCAGCAGGTGTTCATAGGTCCAGCCTGGACAGGTCCTCAAGGTTGGACCCTGTTTTTTTTGCCAGCTGGCCTTCTCACAACATTCCCGCAATGGCTAATCAGCTCCACAGTGACTCCGTTCTGCCACAGCAGGTACTGCAGCTTGTCCCAGCCTGGCATTCTGTCTCCCATCCAAACATAGACCACAGAGTCTCCTGCTTAGCTTCAGGCAGTACCAGAAGCTTAACCATCAGTCCACACCTCCTGTAATGATGTAATCACATTATCTGACCTTCTGCCTTTCTGCATTGCTTTTGATGCCATAGGCCTGTCTCTACACCACCTCCATTTGGCTATTTTTGACCTTTTTCAAATTCAGTCACTTCATATTCTCATCTGTGAGCAGTGAAAACATTATTGTTTTGAGAATGCAAGGTGACTGGACCTGAGAAGGGCTGAAGGTCACTGAGAGCGCAATCCTGAACTGGAGTTAGGCCGGCATAAGCTAAGCCAGCAAAGTTTGGCCAGCACAAGGGCCACCATAAAGTGCGCTTGGACTACTCTTGGAGTCAGGGAGGATGGTGCACGTCTGTGTGCTGGCCTCTCTGACTCCAAGAGTGGTCCAAACGTACTTTACAGTGGCCCTTGTGCTGGCCAAACTTTGCTGGCTTAGCTTATGCCAGCTTAACTCAGTTTAGGATTGTGCTCTGAATGGCAACTTTGGTGGTGTGGTGTCACCCCCCCCCTTGAGGTTCCCAACCATTGCCACCTGCACCAGCCACACTGCTGAGAAGGACTCTACCCTGGGATGCAGAACTGGCTCATTCATGAGGTCTACTGAAGACCATCTCTATCTGCCCACCAATTTCTTCCTCCTTCTCCTTCCCATCCAGCCCACTTCTTTCCTATACTTCCTTTTATACTGCATTCCTCTCTTCCCTTTCCAAGTCAGGAAGTGGAAGGAACAGAAGCATGAACATGTCCAGAGAAGGGGAGGGAGCATTTAGCACACAGTCACAGAAACCAGAATGTCTTGGTCTGGCCCTGCTGGAACAAATTGGGACAGTTGCTCTCTCCTTGCTAAATTAACCACTAACTATCTGTGACTAGTCACTCCACTCCCATTCTGCCTTGCCTCAACGGTTCCCATTAAATGCAAGGATCTGAATGCCCACAGAGGTGACAGAAGTGCTCCCACCACAGTGTGTGACGCACCAGGCTCGACGCTGTGAAGGGAACAATACGAAGGCACCCAGTTCTGCTTGATCCAGCTCCTCCTGATTTGTTTTGCCTTAGTTATAAATATGTAATCTTAAGTGCTTTTCTGAACAACGGCTATAACAAGCAACTCCAATAATTTTGTATGAAATATGGTTGTATAGAGCTGTAGAACTGGAACAAACAGTGCTCTGAGATTTGCAATTCAAATGTCTTATCTGACAAATTGGAATTTGCTCCATGTGAATCTATGCAATTAGTTCACCTCTAAGTTTGCCACAAATCTTTTCTTGACTAGGCTTCCAGCTGACAGAGGCCATCAGGACAAAAGCAGCCAGCACTTGGCTGGATCCTCGGTAGAACTGTTACCAAGCTGAACAAGCAATACCATGGACCCGATTCCAACGTGCATGTAGAGAACCTGGTTTCTGTTTACACTGATATGAGGGATGTGCTTTGGTTTTCGAATGAGTGAGGGAGTGAGTGAGAGATTTCCTTCTGTTCAGCATCCCCCTAACCTCAAATTCAACATCTATAAACTAGTCCTAAGGAATGTAGGACTAATACGTAGAGGGGTTTGTTTCCTGTGAGTAAGATAGGATTATAGCTTAAGCCTCACTAAATACAATGGGCTTACTTCTGAACAAAATAAATGACACAATTTTTCAAACAGCTTTACTGGGAGCGCAATCCTAAACTGGAGTTAGGCCGGCATAAGCTAAGCCAGCAAAGTTTGGCCAGCACAAGAGCCACCATAAAGTGCGTTTGGACCACTCTCGGAGTCAGGGAGGATGGCTCACGTCTGTGTGCTGGCCCCTCTGACTCGGAGAGTAGTCCAAACATACTTTACGGTGGCCCTTGTGCTGGCCAAACTTTGCTGGCTTAGTTTATGCCGGCCTAACTCAGTTTAGGATTGTGCTCTAAGTTTTGCTTAAATCCTCTTATCCTCTATTTTGATTCCCATCTGCCTGAGGACAAGGCGGGCATGGGGGCAAAATCTCCAGGGCCTGGACTTCCAGGGGGCCCAGGCCATGACAAAACAAACCATACCGATCCTGAGAACAATAGGGGACAGTTATTTCCTTCATCTCCTGCTTGTGAGGTGAGAGAAGATGAGGCTTCAGTTGTCCTCACTGCCAAGTCAAAGAAAACTACACTGGGCAGCATGCAAACACTTCTGCAGGTGCATAGGCTCTTCTATGTACCTCATTAGGGACTTTGAGCTAGACAACACAGTCTATTAGAATCAGGTGACCCATAGCCATTCCCTGATTGGTTCCAAAGATCTTCACATTTCCTATATTTCCACCAGTAAAGAGGCTCACCGCCTCCTCAGTTCAATCAGACATGTAGACTCAATGGGCTTAGTTATCTCAGCTGACTTGGTTGCAGGATATTAAATGTAGAAAACCATAGCAAATCAATCAATCAATCAATCAATCAATCAATCAATCAATCAATGTTCAGCATCTTGGTCTGGCCCTGCCAGGCAAATAGTAATAATAATAAAGTTAAATGGCTCCCTGTCCCAAAGGGCTCACAACCTGAAAAAGGCAGACCACCAGCAACAGCCACTAGGAAGACTGCGCAGGGGTGAAGAGGGACAATTACTCTTCCCCTGCTAAATATAAGAGGAAGACCACTTGAAAAAGTGCCTCTTGCCCAGTTAGCAGGGGTAAAAGTCATCCTGTCGGCACTTTGGCAACACCTGTTGAATCAGGGTGAGTTGTTCAAAGGAGCTCTCCAACTAGCTCTTGAGCTATATCAGCTCCAGTTTCTATCCAATGCCTTGATCCAAACAATCCTTGTTTCAAGTCACTTATGCATCTTTCTGTCTGTGACATGACTTTTCAATTTACTTCCATAAGGACTGAAGCCAAAGTCTTTTTGGCTTTTTGGCAGTATTTTTTTTAAATATATCTTCCCTTTCTTTTGTATAGATACGGTATCTCTCTTCTTTCTGATACACCCCTTGGAGAATTACAAAAACCTTAGATATTCTGCAGGAAGAAGGCTCTGAAGCTTAAAAGGATAACAAAAAAAGCCAAAACAAAATAATACTAGTTAAATGTTGGCTGTTGTTCCCAGGTCACACAGCCTTTTAACACAACAAATGCTGGTTATCTTAAAAGAGTGTCTCAGAACAGTCTGAGAATAGACGTGATACATCAAAGATAGCCTTGACTCTTTCTTCCTTTTATAGATTCAAACCCCAACTTTCTATTCTCTTAATCCCAGCTCCCTTCCTCATACAAATCCTTCATCAACTTTTGGCAGTGTCACTGCACCACATTTTTCTCTCGAAGGGTCCAACACTCATTGCTGAGCATAGCTGAATCTTCAAGAAGAATGATGGGGTTTTGATAGACACCACACTGGTCCAGGGGTATTATCTGCTTCTGGACTTGCCCCAGCATCACAGGGACTCCAGAAGTCCCATCACAGGCCTGGCGGCTCATTCTAAAAATGTGGTACCCACAACGACAATGGAGATCTGTCTTCTCCTAATGGTGAACGTTTGTGGAAGGTTCCTGATTATGAATTAGGTTTAGAAGAGAAGGAGAAAAAAAAACTGAGCTGGTTACAGGGGCAGGGAGACGCACTGGGGGCAGGATATGTCACATTGGCCCACCCCTGTGCTGCCCAGCCACATCCCCAGTGCCTGTTACTGCTCCATTTAGGAGCATTCTGGATGCAAGGGAGGGTGGGAGGGTGAGATGAAAAGCATGCCGCTTTTCTCCCCACATTGTGCCCTACTGCAACTGGCATCTGCCTCCCTCGCAGCACCCAAAAATATGCCTCTGATAGGACAGACACATTTACAGAGAGGCATGTACTGTTTATTACACCGCATATCTCTAGTACTTCTGTTACTTACCATGTGCAATGTTTTAAACTCTATGGGAGCCCAAGCCTATGCATGTCTACTCAGAAGTAAATCCCATTTTAGCCAATGGGACTTACACAGGTAAGTGTGGATAGGATTGCAGCCTGTGTTTCTTTGCCTTTGATGACAGGAGGACTGTGTGGCTAACAAAATACATTTTTGGAACTGTTATTCTCTCTATTGCATCCTACATTGTGGTATATTAACAAACAGAATGAGAGCGCATCCACTCCCTGATCCTAGGTATTAATGGAATGAGTCATCAATCTTCTCTTCTACATGTACCCACTTGTTAATCCTACTTGGTTCAGTTCTTTATTTTTAATTAGGTTTTAATGCAGTTTTCTCAGCTAAGTTTCCATTCATCTCCTCATGGCTTTACTTAATCCAAAATTCCTCTAGTTTAACCTGTGAAAATATTTGAAATCAAGCTATAAGAACACAGCCACTGTCTTATCCATTGCCCATAATGGCTCATCATGTGGAAATATCTGACACAAAGAAAAATATGAAGTTCCATGTAGCATTCACAACATTGATGAGCAGATATGCCTATTCTCTGATCACCAATTCACACATGAATTTTCATCGCTCATTGATTATACAGAATGAGGTCTGGAATGTATGAATGATCCATCACAGGTTGCTTGAGGGTTGGTGTTGCATAATGGTTAGGCCTGCAATCTTAGACCCTTACCTCTGAGAAGTCCACATTGAATTCAATAGTTATCACTTCTGAATAGACATACATAGGTTTCCATTGTAAAAAAAAAAGAAAAAGAAAAAACTGAGCAGGACTGTTGTAATTTGAATTTGGCCTCTGCCATGAATTGACTAGATGTAAGTAAGGATAGCTTGGATAGCTTGGACTAGATGGATAGCTCCATGATTTCAAGCAGGGGATCAGTACCTTGGACAGCTCCTAGAAAGTCAGGTGATCTGGCAGGTTACAAGTACCAGAATAGGCTCAGATATTGCTCTTACAAAGGCCTAAAACTTACTGTTGTCTTCAGCCCAGGTCCCAAAACCTTACCTTTTCCTGGGGAAACCATATGTGCCTTGAAGGGGCTCTGCCGGATTTTTGCAAGCACCTGTGCCATTAGAGCTGAGGAGATTTTGATGCTGCTGTAGAGGCAGTAGTGTAACTGGGGAGGGAAATGATAAGTACTGTACAGTAGTGTTCCCATGGGGGGGATGCTAAGCGTTGCAAGAGCCTGAGCTCCTGTATAACATGGTCACTCACCTCCAGAGACATTTGTAGCTCGGAGAGCAAAGCCTCTGAGCCAGCTCTCAAAGCAACAAGTGGCTCTGAAGAAAAGAGGAAAGGACCACATTACACAGGAACTCAGGCTCCTGCAGCACTTAGCATTTTGCCCCCCCTGTAGGAATGTCACTGGTACTGCAGATGCTGTAATGAGCCTTGCAATTGGCCCTTCCCACTCACTATTGGTCATTGCAGGCAGAAACAGCCATATGCAGGAGGTGCCATTTGGTTTGGCAAGCACCTGCACGTTGCTGTCATTGCCTGGAATGGCTGTGACGGCAAGTGGGAGGGGCCGGTACATTGTGCATTGGTGCACTGTGGTGTCCGGTACTTACTATTTTGTCTTCTCTAGCTATGCTACTGGTCAGAGGTTAGAGTGACAGCTTCTGGTTAAGTAGAGGGTATGTTTTCTGAGTCCTAAGGGTCTGCTGTTGTGAAACTCTCCAGTACCTGTGCTGATGAAGTGCCCCACTGCCACTCTGCCTTCCCATTGATATCTTCAATCTCTTTTCCAGATCAAGGAAAAGATTCCTTTTCCAGGAACCAGGGGGCATCTGCTAAAACTGAGGGTTGGGAGAGTTAAAACAGATAAAAGGAAGTACTTTTTTACCCAGAGGGTAGTTAATCTGTGGAACTCTCTGCCACAGGAGGTGGTGCTGGCATCTGGTCTAGATGCCTTTAAGAAGGGATTGGATGGATTTCTGGAAGAAAAGTCCATCATGGGCTATAGGCAATGATGGATTGTTAAACCTCCTTACATCGGTGGTGGGCTACTTCAGAGTACCGGGTGCAAGGGAGTGGCAACAGGATCCAAGCATCTTGTTGTCTCATGCCTCCCTGGGGCACCTGGTGGGCTGCTGTGAGATACAGGAAACTGGACTAGATGGGCCTTTGGCCTGATCCAGCAGGGCGCTTCTTATGTTCTTATTCCAGCCCTGTGTACATGACAAAAGGGATACTGAATTGCTGGCTGTTTCTGGGGTCAAAATCTATTCCCCCAATGTTACTTTGCCATATATGGGGCAAAGGTTCAGACCCTATATTTGTTTCCCATGGTGCAAAATCAACATGTGGGGGTCTCCAAAACAGCCCACAGGACAAGAGTTCAGCATCCCCTTTCCCAAGCATTGCTACAACAATGCCCTCAGCCCCAGGGCTATATATTTTAGTAAAATAATAATTAAAAAAAAAAAAACACCTAGACACTGAATGTGTGGTCTTTTGGAGTTTGGTCCTAAAAGTACTTATTTCTTTAAATGTAGATCAACATTTCTAGACTACAAATGTAACAAAACTGTGGAAGGGGATATCTTCGTAATGTTAACCTTAAAAGCCCTACAATTTATGGAAATTTGTAATTTAAACATTATTGCCTAGAAATAAAGAGTGTAGATGAAACAGTGCTGTTCTTTGATTGTGCCTAATTTCAGACTCTTCGTTTTGTTCTTAGAGTGCTTTCCTCAAGAAATATTTTTCATTAAATGGAGAGGTTCATTCATTTTGATTATGCTCTGTCCTGCACTTATCACCTACACATACCTATCTAATCTGATTACCATAAAGTGATGAATGTTATTGCAGTTAACTATAATGAGTACAAACCTTAACAGCTGGATATCTCGACCTGGCAAGATGGCAGAATGTTCTGGAAATAATTGCGGCTCTCCATTTCATTCTGCATGATGGCGGAGCATCAGCGGTGTTGTTTTTAACACATAATGAACATGGCAGCAAGAGGCACACGAATAAAACGCCTGTCATAGCAGTATGCACAGAGGCGTCATTCAGGCGGAACGGCCCGGTACTCCGTTCTGCTAGTTCCGCGGAGGTCCCGGGCCGCGCCGCTGCCTCGGAGGACGGGCGAGCCATAGGGGCGGAGGGCTGTCAATCATCCGAGCGTTCCGGTAGTTGGCGCGCTCGGATGACATCACTGAGTACGCACCCACCGCATGGGGGGATTCTTGAGATTGGAACCAACGTCTAGAGTTCTTCTTTCTGTACAAGCCCAGGGAGGGTTGAAAGAATTTGGGGAAACTAGGAGGTATCAGGTTATTTGTGATAGAGGAGGAACACCTGCAGCCCCATTGTCTCATGAATCAACTTGTTTCTCCAAATTACTCGTGACCCCCCCCCCCAAGTCTAGCCTAGGACTCTTAACTTCTCTGACATGGTCTGCCTGTGACTGAGAAATGAGATGAGTCTGCATACAAGCCCCACACCCAGTTCATCGTTTTTTCAGCTATGGCAAGGAAAGGGCTTGGCAGCCTATCCTGTGTGTTTATGAATCCTCCACTGCTTGTTATTCCAAGTGGCATACCTATGGAGAGTCAAGGGGGTAAATGGTCTGGGGCCCCACCTGGCAGAAGGTAGTGCCACAATTCCCCTTGCCATTGCTGCCTCCTGGAAATGATCTTCTGCACCCATCTAAGGGCCACCCCTTCTCCTTCCCTATAAACAAAGGGGAGGAGAAGAGGGTAGCATCAGATCAGCAGGGAACCACCAGCCACCTCCTTCAAGTATCAGAGGAGACAGGCGCCACTTTTGGCAGCACAAACCAGCTCTAATGGACCTGCATTGTGCTGCGGCGGGTCACCTCCCCCTTTCCTCTCTTTTTTAAACAGGGGAAAGAAAGGAGGAGGCAGCCCAGAACCCCACCAAGTTAGGAAGCAGTTGCAGTGACACAGGGCACAATCCTAACCTTGAGTTAGGCTGGCCCAGTAAGGCCAGCTAAGTTTGGCTGGCACCAGGGCCACTGTAAAGTATGTATGGGCCACTCTCGGAGTCAGGGAGGATGGCGCACATCTGTGTGCTGACCTCTCCGACTCCGAGAGTGGTCCAAACATACATTACGGTGTCCCTTGTGCCGGCCAAACTTTGCTGGCTTAACTATGCCGGCCTAACTCAAGGTTAGGATTGCGCCCACAATGACATCACTGCAATGACGGGCTGAGTACAGCCAATTGTGGGATGGCCCCAGGGCTCCCAAGCACCAGGACTGCCACTGATTACTCTTCCCCGCATTAAAGCCCATTTTTACTTGGGTAATGTAGGGGAGGGCACTGGCAGAGAAGGGGAGTGCTACCCAAAACAATTATTTGAAGTGTAGTGTTGTTGTTTTTCCCCAGCATTCTTACTGAACACTTCAACACCCCTGCAAAGTTTGGAATGTCAGCCTGAAGCACTCAAAAAGCCAATGTGGTTGGAGTGGGGAGACTCGCCCTGTTTCTCATTCACAACCCAACACTGCATGGCTTTTCTTCTTCCTTCCACAACTTTGCATTTAATTATACACACCACCACCAAATCCTGCTTCCTCCACCACCTCAAAAATCCGTGCTGGGTGGAAAACAAAAGCGGGCAAGATTTTATTCTTCGACTCTCAACTAACAAGGCTCCAAGAACAAAACCGTAATCGCCTTTAAAGCACCGTTTTCCACGCACATGAATGCCACGCGTCTCCTTTTGTTGAGGGAAAGCGCAAAATCCTGGCACGGCGTGACGTGAGATTTCTGTATTCATAGTGGTGTCTGCGAAGAGCTGGAGTCATTTGTTATAGTCAATTCAGCGAAAGGGCCACCTGGAGGAAGGCAATAGGAAGATGCACAAAGAAAATAAATAGCAGAGTCCGGGCCTGACAAACATTCTTGCATCTATTTTCTCCACCTGCTTTATTGAATGTTTTGCAATGTCTACAGGTGAATTATATCCTCCATCACTGGCAGGATACTTAGTTGCCAATGATCAGGTACCTAAACATCTGTATTAAGAGGCTGCTCCACTTTACAAGTAGTTCAACGACATGCAGGCTGGCTAGTGCTACCATCGCATTTTGCTTTACTGAAACGTGAAGGCAACGCCGAAGCTCCAAGGAATGAGAGAGCTCTGATAAGGCTGGTGAAATTGCTCCAGGGAATTCGGTGCATGAAATTTGTTGTGCGAAATAGGGCTTCTGCAAAACTCTTTTTTTCCATGTCCAACAAATGAGTTTTTGCTTTCAAAACCCTTTTCTGCCCGTCTCAGCATTTTAATCTGGTTTTTCAGTGCTTCCAATTGTAAATGGCCTCCATGCTTTTCAGATGTTTGCCAATAGAATGGGCCACTTTCATTTCCTAGCACCTGGCATCCTGGTTTCAGTGTTGTTCCTATGTGTGTATGACAGACGCCTGCCTACTGCATCTGAAAGTGTTGATGCCCCCAGGGGTGTAGCTAAAGGAGTGCAGGTGGGTGCAATTGCATCTGGCAACACGCTTTAGGGGGGCAATAAGCTGAGCTTGACCTTAGTGGACAAATTGTGAAAAACTTGGCATGTATGAATAATACCATCATGTTATATGTCATTGGAAAGGTAATTTAATGCAGAATGTAATGAAACAAACCAGAGTGTAATATCTTTACCAAAAGCTGTGGCCAAAAAAAAACCCCAAGAGAAAACAAAAATACAACAGTGATGTCACTTCCGGTTGTGATGTCACATCCGGGTCAATATTTTGCCCTCTGCATTGGGCTACACTTTCATTAGCTTTGCCCTTGGATGCCCCTGATAAAGTGCACTATAGTCCACAGACATTTATTGTGAAATGTGGAATTTTTGGAAGCATATGTCTTTCTTTTTGAGAAAAAAAATGATGCTTTATTTCACGGGACTGTAGAATGAATTCCAGAATTCCTTGAGCTCTGGAAGGCTGGAGATGCACATGTAGCACATCTCTGGTGTTTGTCCCACCCACCCATGCCCACGGGCAATGGACAAGGTTCCTGCCAGCTGATTGGCCACTCCAACCTCTCGGGGTGACTAAGAAGGGGGCCTTAGGACATGCACATTTGACGCCTGGAGTCAGATGGTTCGCCCATAGGCATTGGGGGAGGTAGACGGGCAGCTCCGTTTCCCCCTAATATAAAGAATATCTGCACAATTTAGAGCTGACCCCGCTACTGTTGTTGAGTTTAAATAGTTAATAAAGTGGCCCTTATACCATATGTCTTTACTTATACCTTATACCTTATACCATATTGTCTGTGTCTTTACTGGGGAGTACAAGGATAAAGTTGCAATGTAAATAGCCAAACAAACCAACAAAGTCCTCTGGATAACTAGATGTTTATCCCAGAAGCCCAATATAGGTAGTACCTTGGTAAGAATGAGAGAGTGCCAGGGAGGGGGGAAGCGAGAAGGAGAGAAGGAGAAGGAGTGTGTTGGTTCAGAAGTTGATCTGTATAGATCCAGGCAGAACTGATTAACTCAGACAGGAACAGGTCCTGGCAGATTTTTGCATGGGTGAGCAACCCCTGGAAGAAATCCGAAACAAGTTATTTTCAAGAAGATGACTTATTGAACATTTATTGCAGTGCAATCCTATGCATTTTTAATCTGAAGGTAGTCTCATTAAATGTAGTGAGACTTACTCCCAGGTGCCCATAGGATTGTAGGAGACAATGCTGTACTAACCTGGGAATAAGCTCCATTGAGCTTAGTGGGATAGACTTCTAAGTAGACACGACCGGACTATCATTTGTAACAAGAGATCGGCTCAGCATTTCTACCCTGCCCTAAACATGAATGGGGCACATCAGCAACTGATGAATGGATTGCACGTCAGTGCAACCTTAGGCATGTCTACTCAGAAGTGAATCCCACTGAGTTCAATGGGATGTACTTCCAGGTAAATGTGTGTATGATTGCAAACATGTGTGCATGTGCACGCACGCACGCACGCACGCACACACACACACACACACACACACAGAGAGAGAGAGAGAGAGAGAGAGAGAGAGAGAGAGAGAGAGAATTGTAATTTTAAAAATGTGATGTTCTGAGTCATATATGACCGTCTTTCAGTCTTATACATACTGTATTTACCTGTTGGAGATATAGTTTTATTTTTTTTAAAAGAAGATACACAACTAGGTTTCCCCACGACTGAATGTTCTAGTCATGACCGACTGTAGGGGGTGGTGTTTCTCTCTGTTTCTAAGCCTGTCAAGCCGGCATTTGTCTGAGGACAAGCTTCCGTGGTCATGTGGCCAGCATGACTATACACCGTAGCGCACGGAACGCCGTTCCCTTCCCACTGCAGTGGTACCTATTTATCTACTCGCATTTTTAGGTGCTTTCAAACTGCTAGGTTGGCAGGAGCTGGGACAAGCGACGGGAGCTCACTCTGTTGCGTGGTCTTGAACTGCCAACCTTCCAGTCAGCAAGCTCAGCAGTGGAGGTTTAACCCCCAGCACCATCACGTCCCTTTATATATATTCAATCAGGGGTTGAAATATACCCTTATATATTCCTGCAGTTATTCCTCTGGCTTTTTCTATCCCACCATGTTTTTTTTAATTTATTAATGTCACAATTCTAATCTTCCCTAGCAGTGGTGTAGTGACCTCTGCTCTGGGCTAGGCTGTTGCAAGCATATCATGAAGCACATTGTGACATTCTAGGCATTAGGAGTGCCAGCAGGAATGCCTGCACTTCTATGCCAAAACTGGTGCCAGAAGACATGCCTGCTGGAGCAGGTGCGAGCTGCTCTGGGCAGCGCAGGGGTGGGAGAAGGTTGAGGGGAGGGGAGGGATGGTGTAACAGGGTGAGAGGAGGGGGACAGTGGCATTTCTACAGGGAGGGCAAAGCTCTACGTTTTGCAAGAAG
>JAJKFI010000011.1:8560773-8597432 GCA_029204185.1 Lerista edwardsae | reverse complement strand
AGATAGATAGATAGATAGATAGATAGATAGATAGATAGATAGATAGATAGATAGATAGGGCCCTTTTAAAAAATCCCCAAATATCCCAAAGCAATCCTATCCACACAGAGTCAGGGGTAAGCCCCATTGACTATCATTGTTAAATACATATACACAGTAGCCTGTTAAAGTACAGCTCTGCAACATTTCCCGAAATGCAGTCACATACCAAGGCAGCAGCAAGTCTAGAATATTAAAAATAAACTACACGTTGAAATAAATGGGCCACCACTTTCCATTGGCCCCTGATCCACCTAATGAACCCCACCGCTTGAGAAACACTGTCCTAAGCCATGCAGGGCTTGAACAGTAACAGCCAGCACCTTGAACTGGTCTCGGAAACGTGCTAGTAACCAGTACAGATGGCACAGCATGGGAGTGAAGCCCCCGTGGACCCCAAATACCTCCCCCTCCCTTACAAAACAATCTCAAATGGATTCCCTGGTTGTACCCATGAATCTGTAAGAAAGGAAATACATCCTGATAAATCACCCAGCGCTTGCTTGGAACAAACTTTAAAAAAAAAAGAGAGATATCAAAAACAGACCGCGCAATCTCCAGAAAGTTTCATATTATTCCTTCAAATGAATAGCCTCATATATCCACGGGGCGACTGTCCTGATCATCATGCGGCAGTACAAAGCTGGCGGACAGGCGGCCGCATTTTCACTGTTCCGGGGAGAGCCATAAACCCGTTTGAGAACAAGGGAGAGGGAAACCGTAAAACCAAATGCAATTTGCCAGCCCACAGTCCGCTGACCAGATTGTCCTTCCCAAGGTGAGCGGCACAATGGAAGGAAACTCCGGTCCTGAGAAACATTCATCCATTTCGTGCTCTCTCCATTTTACTTAGTCCAGACACGCAGGGAGGTTAACGGAAAAATACTGGCTGGCAGCCATTTTTTTTTTTTTTAAAGAAAGCATTTTACTTTGGCGAGGAAGCTTTTTCACACACAAGCACGGTGACGCGCCACGGCGTCACCGCAATTTGCCCTGCCCCCCTCACTCAGCACGAGGCCAGGGCTTGCGGGTCACTAGAGGTGACGTCGGCTTGGACAGTCCAGCTTGGCCTGTAAAATTAGGCCTCTGAGTCAGAGGCAGAACTGCTGAGTCACCCAGCCGGTGCTGCCTGATTGCCTGCTGAGAGATTGCAGCCACAGATTTTGCAGCGTGTGGCTGATGAGACAAGCCTGCCCATCAACAAGCTCCCATTGACCTGCCTCAGTATATAGTTAGAGGGAGGAGGTGCTGCAAAGTGTGGGTTCTTTAAGGAGTGCAGTGGGATGCTATGGCAGTTCGGTGTGAGATTTGGAGCTGCGTAGTGCTATCGTCCACTGTGCTGGCCCTCTGCTGTGAGCCTGTCCTCTGGCACTCTGTATATCTATCTATATAAAAATGGACGTGGGTGGGTATGTATGTGGATATGTATGCGTGTGGGTGTGTATGTTCACCATAGGCTCCCCCACGGCTTGACCGATCGCCACGAAACTTGGCACACACGTACCTTGTGGCCTGGCAACAAACACTGTGGGGGTCAGACCCCCCTACAGCCCCCCGTTTTTCGGGGAGGGGGGCTAGAACGTCCAGACCAAGGGGATTGTATTGGACTAGAGGTCTGCTGCCACCCTGTGGTCACACACGATTCTGCAGGTCCTGTGCTAAGCTGATACACTCAGAAACGAAAGTGAAACTGATTCCTAGCCCCTGAGTTCCCCAAGCTGGAAAGAGCAGCTTCCACACAATTCCAGCACCCAGCCGGATGTGAGAGGGAGATACCTATGCAGAGCTCACTGGCCAGCTGTTCCTGTTTCTCATACTTCACTGCTATCCTACCACAGGAGCTGCAGACATTGTTCAGTAAGTGGCACAGGTCCATTTCGCTCTCTTAGTGGATTATGTGCCTGCTTCCTACTTACTTTCACAGTGATAGTGTGCCTTTTGGGCCCAGGGTCATCAATATTGGAGGGGGGCCCTAATTCATTCCTTCTCCTACTAGAACCTAGGGATACACTGACCCCTGGGCAACGCCGGGTCACAAACAGCTAGTATGTGTATATATTAGTGAATACAACTTCGCGAAGGGAACCTTGCTGTGTCTGCCTTGTCCTGAAGTTCAGGAACTGGGCCAGCTCAGCTAGCGTTTGCTTGCAACTTTGGTGTACTCTGACAAAATGGCCTTCTTGCTTGCAAAGGTTGCACCAATCTAGGATGCTGAAGCCAGCAGGTTACTGCTAACCGACCATGGGCCAATAGAGGCCTGAGTCATTTGGACACAAAGCCCAACTAAGGGTTCTGAATGCCAGCAGTTTACTGCTAAGCAATCATGGCCAATAAAGACTTAACCTTACCAGCATAGTCCCATCTAGAATGCCAGCTACTTCTGGGCAATCAGGAGCCTAAAGATCTTTGCGCCGTTTGCAAAGGGCTGGGAACAGGCCACTTGGTCAACTACTGCCTCCTTACTAAATTCCTCTAATCCACCTCCTCCAGCCCTGCAAGATTAAAAATTAACTGCACATGAGGTGTGCGAGGGAGGCGGCGAGGGAGGTGGCCTTACTGTGCCGCCCTAACTCCAGGTTAGGATGGATTGTGCTTTCAGTAGTGCCCTGTGCTGAATAGTATCTTTGATCCAAACAAATTTAGCTGGCATTTGAAACTGGATTTATGGGAGATAGAGGGAGGACAGAAGAAGAAAAATGATTTGGGGTGGGCGGACGAGGAGAACAGGCATTTCAGGAGTGAATGCAGATCCTTGTTGGGGACTACAGCTATTTGATGCAGACAGACACAAATGAGAAACTGAGGACTCAATACTAACTTGGAGGTAGGCTGGCACAAGTTAGGGCAGCAAAGTTCGGCCAGCACAAGGGCCACCATAAAGCACGTTTGGACCACTCTCGGGGTCAGGGAGGATGGCGCACGTCTGTGTGCTGGCCTCTGACTCTTAGAGTGGTCCAAACATACTTGATTGTATCTCTTGTGCCAGCCAAACTTTGCTGGCCCATCTGTGCTGGCCTAACTCCAGGTTAGAATTGTGCCCTGATTTATGTCAAAAGTATCACGAGTGTATCCTACTCACCAAAATTTGAGATTACAATTGAAGTTTGGGTTTAATTTCGTATGTATCAGAGGTTGGCCAGGTCACACCCTTGCTGAGGGTCCATGTCTATCAGAGGCCACTTAGTGAATGGGGGCAGTCTGGGGTCGAAGTGTAGGGCTTTGTCCAAGGAACCAGCAGGGGGCCTCCTTTAACCAATAAAACTTTGTATTAAGGCTCTCAAGACATGCCAGATTTACAACTCCAGGCATTAACTTATTGAATTGTAGAATAGCAATTAAAGGTAGCTTTCTTTTATAAATGATGATTTAAGAATGGCTGTGAAGCGCCATTGAGTTTGATGGCTCACATTATATGTTATTAATGGAATTTCACAAGCTGGTGCTAATTACAACTTTCTTTTGAGATCGAATTGAACAGACGGGCCATCCACATTCGTGCCCTGTCTCTCTGCTATTTGAATTGTAGTCGAAATTAACATTTTCAGTGACCAGGTGGACGGAAGGAATTGCTTTTGGGGACCACAAGGACAGACTTGTTTCAAATGACATGGAGAAAGATGTTCTCCCATTCTGCAAACACCGTAAGCCAGATCCTGGGGCAGATCAAAGTTATAGGCATCATAGTGCTGTTTCCTTGTCTCCCCCTTGAATTCAGGTTCCCCAGTTCCACCCCATCCCCCACATTCATTCAGGCATGCACGGAGGCCCGAGCGCGCCCCATGGCTGGCACTGAAACCCCGCCCCCGGACGTTGCCTCGCTCCTGCGCGTCGCTCAGACACGCCTCCCTTACCCCGGAAATGCTCCATTTCCGAGCATAAGGGAAGCGTGGGCAGGCGGGAGGGCCGAAACCCATGTGGTCTCGCCCGGACCATGTGCAATGGCACCCCGCCACTGCCCGGCACCCCATGGCTCGCACCATCCTGGGCCACAGGTAAGATACGCGCCTGCATTCATTTATTTGAAGAATTTATATCCCGCCTTTCTCATGCTGAAGCAAATTCCCAAGGCAGCTAGTTTTGGCAGGGTAGTCCAAGTCACCATTTTTCAATGGGGTTGTAACAAATATACAGTATTCTGTGATTCACTGAACCCTTAGTCCCAGATGTAGCCTTCACAGTGGGGTTCTCTCCTCTCCTGCCATCGAGCTTTACCAGGCAATTGTAAGTTCAGCCTGAATGGGTCCTCTTTTGTGGGTTGGCCTTCTTGCACTCTCCTTCCTGCAATTCTCTAATCAACTCAACAGCAACTCCATCCTGCTACAACAGATATAGCAGCTTGTCCCAGTCTGACATTCTGTCTCCCATCCAAAAACAAGACCATAGATTCTTGGCAGGAGGTTTAGTTGAGAGGGTTAAACCCTCCGTTTGCCTGAAGATAAGATCCGAAGGTCACCAGTTCGAGAACACTGGAAGCTTCCGTGAGCGTCAGACCTTGAGAAGTGCAACTGATAAGAGCTGAGCTGTCTCCAGCTGCCTGTGAGAGAGGGGTTGTGCTGGGCCAGCTGTTTCTTTGGTGGGAGCAGAGAAGCCGTCTATCAGCCAGCAGGAAGGCAATTGTGCGGCCAGAAAGAAGGACTAGACCACAAAAGTTCCATCTGTATGTTGTTGTAGTTCTTGAAAGACAGAACTTCTTTGTAATTTGTAAAAAAAAACAACCCTTGGGGGTTTGGAGAAATAAGCCTGCCTATGTAAACCACCTTGAATTAAAGTCAAAGGAGCAATCTAATGACCAAAGAAAGGCGGTATATAAATACTACTACTACTACTACTACTACTACTACTACTACTACTACTACTACTACTACTACTATTATTATTATTATTATTATTATTATTATTATTATTATTATTCTCCTGCTTAGCTTCAGACAGTACCAGCAGCTCGTGAGTTCACACCTCCTGCCCATTACCTCCCACTACCCCCAACCTTCTAACAGAGTTCAGAAGCTACTATCACTTCCCCTGGCTCCCTCTCAGGTAGTGGTCCCTGAAGTATCTTACATGCAGTGGTGTTATTCTACCGGAATGCTGGGCGGGACATCCGGGTGATCGACAGCCCGCCCGTCATGTTCCGCAGTGTTACGCCATTTGCGTAACCAATTACGCCGCTTGCGTACGTTACGCAAACGGTGTAACGCTGCGGAATGCGACAGGCGGGCTGTCGATCACCCGGATGTCCCGCCCAGCGTTCCAGTAGAATAACACCACTGCTTACATGGGCACTTCCTTCTCTTTCCCCACCAACTCATTGGGTTCCTTCTGGGAATGGAAGCTTTACCCTGCACATGGTGTGTTACCTGTGCATCTCACAGGGTGTGGTGATGGCCTCTCACTTGCATGACTTTCAAAGGGGATTGGACAAATTCATGGAGGGCTGGTTTGCCAATGATTAGTAATCATGATGGCTATGAAGGACCTCCAGATTCTGTGGCAGTATCTGAATACCAGTTTCAGGGGAGCAATGATAAGTGACACCTGTTTTTCTCTCCCGCTTATGGACATCTGGTTGTTCATTGCGAAGAACAGGACATTGGGCTAGATGGCCTTTTGGCTGATCCAGCAGAGACCTTTCCATTTTGTAGTGAGCAGCCGAATTTGAAACTAATACTGTTAAGTGTGTCTTGTTTGTGCTACTCTTATATTCCCTGGGCACTGTTTTAAAATGTTGATAGGAGAAACAATGGGAAAAGGACTTTCTTTAGATTTCCTAAAAATAGAATATTTCATTTATAAGAAAGCAAATCTGTTTATGACAACAGCTTCTGAACAGCTAAAGAAATTCATACATCAATCATATTATTAATAAAATCATATTAATCATATTAAAATCATATTAAAATAAAATAAAATTAATAAAAATTAATAAAATCATAGTATTATTAGTAAAAAGCTGAGACATCACCCTGCCAACGAAGGTTCACCTAGTCAAAGCTATGGTTTTCCCAGTAGCAATGTATAGCTATGAGAGCTGGACTATAAGGAAGGCGGAGCACGGAAGAATAGATGCTTTCAAATTATGGTGCTGGAGAAGACTCTTGAGAGTCCACTGGACTGTGAGGAAATCAAATCGGTCAATCCTACAGGAAGTTAAGACTGATTGCTCCTTGGAAGGACAAATACTGAAGCTGAAGCTCAAATACTTTGGCCACATCATGAGGACTCTTTAGAAAAGACCCTCATGCTGGGAAAGATTGAAGGCAAAAGGAGAAGGGGGCGGCAGAGGATGAGATGGTTAGATAGTATTACCAAAGCAACAAGCGTTAATTTGGGCAAACTCCGGAAGCTAGTGGAAGACAGAGAGGCCTGGCGTTCTCTGGTCCATGGGGATGCGACTTAGCAACTGAACAGCATCAGCATCATTGTTGTTGTTGTTGTTGTTGTTGTTGTTGTTGTTGTTGTAGGACTACAATATAATCTAATTGCAAATGTCTGTTTTGCTTTGGAAATTGTATGGATGTTTTGCCCAGCTCCACTAATAAGGGACGTGGTGGCGCAGCGAGTTAATCCGCTGTCGCTGGGCTTTCGACCGCAAGGTTGGGAGTTCGAGACTGCGTGACGGAGTGAGCTCCCGTTGCTTGTCCCAGCTCCTGCCAACCTAGCAGTTCGAAAGCACCTAAAATGCAAGTAGATAAATAGGGACCACTTTGGTGGGAAGGTAACGGCGTTCCATGCGCTACGGCGTAGAATCATGCTGGCCACCATGATCGGACAAAAACGCCGGCTCACAGGCTTTGAAACGGAGATGAGCACCGCCCCCTACAGTCGGTCACGACTAGACCATTCGGTCGTGGGGAAACCTTTACCTTTACTCCGCTAAAGGGTCACTGAAATGTAAGTTTGAATGAAACTCAGAGTGCAATCCTACCCAGCACTGGAATGGCAAGGCGCCATATCCAACGCTGGGTTGTGCCTGCGCCTCATGGGAGATAGAATTGCGCTGCCTGTGGGAATTTTAAATTTCGGCATTGTTCCAAAACTTATATGTTGCACGGCATGATCGTCTGAAATGTGAGTCTCATTCTTTAGTAGGAATGGCATTTCATAGACTTCAGGGGGTCTAAATTCAATTACAGCACAACAATCTCTGTGATTATGTAAATGTTCTGCCATTAACAGTAGACCAAAGGACAGCTCACATTGTTTGGAGTGTGGAAATAACGCAAAACAGTTTTGCTTTGAAATCAAATCAATTGTCTATGTGCTTTCTGTGCCAGTGTCTTTCCTGATGATGACTTAGTTCTGTTTTGATTGCCAGACTGAAAGTAATTAACAAGAGATAATGAACATGTCATGGACACAGGTATGCAAACAGCTGAATCCATTGTGCAGTGTGTGAGTTATTGGTGGCTTTTTAAAAGAACACCACTCAGGTCTACATGAGATTATTCATTTACAATATCATTGGAGCCTGTGTGCAACTGTGCGTCAATAGGAGCAGTGGGGAGGGAGGAACAAACCCGGACTGAGAATGCAATGGAATGTAGAGCTAAAGCCCCTTGACTGCTTTCCCAATTCAGATGGGATCCCTGTATAGAATCTACTGATACTGAAAAAAAAAAAACATGCGTGCAAGTAAAGGTTTCCCCACGACCGAATCATCTAGTCATGACTGACTGTAGGGGGCGGTGCTAAGCCGAAGAACCGGCGTTTGTCCAAGGACAAGCTTCCGTGGTCATGTGGCCGACATGATTATACACCGTAGCACACGGAATGCCGTTACCTTCCCACCGAAGAGGCACCTATTTATCTACCTGCATTTTTACATGCTTTCGAACTGCTAGGTTGGCAGGATCTGGGACAAGTGACGGGAACTCATTCTGTTGCATGGTCTCGAACTGCCAACTTTCCAGTCAGCAAGCTCAGCAGCAGCGGTTTAACCTGCAGCGCCACCGCGCCCCTATGCATGCAGACTGCTACCTTATTAAAGATGGGCAACCTAATCCTGAGCTGCCCAGTTCCTGTAGGATCAGCCATTGCAAAATGGCTACTATTGCATCCCATGGCAACCACAGCAGCCACCAGGGTCTCCTCAGGGGAGGGAGACAAGGAAAACCTTGCCCCCACAATGGGACCCCTCTAATCCCCACCAGCTATTTTGCCAGTGGACAATCACTGCCCTTTCCAGAATCCCATCTTCCCATATTTTCTTTCCAGTGTCCCATTTTCCTCTATTTTCAATGACGGCTGTGCTATGTGCTACATGACCCACTTGAAATTGGCTCTCAATCCACGTACTGGGGCCCGACCCACAGTTTCACAACCATTGCTCTATACAGTGACTTTACAAACTGAGGCACAATTTCAGGCTGGTCTAAATGATCTAAATCTACATGGACAGTCCGATGACAGTGTTGAATCCAAGTGCCGGCTTTATGTCCTGCAGCTCCCAAAAATATCAAACCGGTTTCACAAGCCACAGAACAAATGTTACCAGAGGACTGTGTTGCGAAATGAAACATCCCACCAGGACTTGGACCCGGGATATGTCAGGGACTGAAAGTGCCGTCTTTTTATTTACATTCAGAAGATGGGGTCGGTGCACCTAAAAGATACCAACAGGATATAGATTAATACCATTTTCAGAGCATGCTACTAAGAGAAATAACCCTGTGTATTGGTAAAGGCAGGAGATACCCCAAGGAGATAGGGAATGGTATCAGCAGTGGCCCCTTGTCCAAATAAGCCAGGGATTATGGGGTTAACACCCCAGGTCTTTGCCTGCAGCAGGAACACAGCTGCAGGCTGATGAGGGCCCTGGCTAGGAAGGGTGATTAGCACAGGTGCAGATGGGTGTGGCTGATGAATTAAAGCCTGCCCAGCAAAAGACACCGATTGACCTGCCTCAGTATAAAGTTGGAGGCAGGAGCTGCAATAAGGGAGCACCAGGTAGGTGCAGCACTGGGTAGGTGTAGGACGAACAGATTGTTAAAGAACTGGATAAAGGAAGGGTGATGAGCACCAGACTGGTGCAGCACCATGTAGGTGCAGCACCGGGCAGGTGTAGGAAGGAAGGAAAGTGGCCATGGATTGACTGATGGACTGTTGGATGGACTGACTGATGGACTGTTGGATGGACTGATTGGATATTTGGTTATTGGAACTGTGGGTGGGTTCCTGCAGTGCCTTGGTTGGAAAATTGTTGTATGGCTGCCACGCCCCTGGAGCCACTGGGTGAAGGAGGCAGTTGTGGCTTAGGCAAGCTGACTGCCTATTGTTTGGTGGTGGGGTTTTGTGGTACCAAGTTAGACTTTGGGTAACTTGAGCTAAGCCGGTGAGGAGGGCAGTCTGGAGGAGGGCAGTCTGGCCAGCCGGTGAATCCAAGCGAGGCTGCTGGAAGAGAGGAGGCCCAGTGGGTGAAGGAACCCCCTCCCTCTTGCCTATCTCTGAGGCCGCTCTGTGGGGAAACTAGTTAGCCTAGTGTGGGCATTGGGGCCCTTGGGGAGGCCCAGCAGGGAATTTGACAGAACACCCTGTTATTAAAATGCACTTCAGACCTAGTCAGTGCAAACATGGATGTTTTGCATGGCAAAGGTGAGGGATAACTAAGGGAGCAATCCTAACCTGGAGATAGGCCGGCACAGAGAAGCCAGCAAAGTTTTGCTGGCGCAAGGGCCACCGTAAAGTGTGTTTGGATCACTCTCAGAGTCAGATGTGAGCCATCCTCCCTGACTCTGAGAGTGGTCCACAAGTGCTTTACTTGTGCTGGCCAAACTTTGCTGGCCTCAGCGTGCCGGCCTAACTCCAGGCTAGGATTGTGCTCTAATTCATCTTTATATCAGCGGATGACCCAATGTTTCTGGGAAATGGAGTAACACGAAACTGTTTATTGTGGAAGAGATCAAATAATATCCAGTCAAAGGGATAGGAAGAAGCCTCTCCGAGCAGAAATTGCTTCAGCTTTCCACAACAAAAAAGGGCTGCATTATTAATGGTGCCGCTGACTTTGGCCCAGATGCTGTAAACTTTCTATTGAAATGCAGCCTGCCCTTAAGGATGGCAAGGATGATATTGAGATTGATTTTTTGTTTAAAGGCAATGTATATATGCCATCTTTGGGAAACTGCATTACTGGATGCTGAAATTTGTGGAGGGAGAAAAATAAAACAAGGCTGGCCACTTTACATCAAGAATTGTACATCCAGGGGAATGTGATGCTCTGCATGTGCCTGATGGAATTGACAGTGGGGACCAGTTTCCATCCACTCACTGCCTCCATCGTTCCCCCTCTTCTCCCATGCCCTGGTATCTAGAAGAAGGAGTGTATCTGAAAAGGGGAGTGTCTGATGCTCTCTTGGCCCCTACTTTCATTTCCTCCACAATTAAGACAATTAAAAAAACGCCTTGCTGAATCAGAGCAAAGGCCCTTCTGCCTGCATTGGGGAAATGGCCCTGCATGCCACAGTCACCCACCAGTCACGGTCTCTCGAGCAGTGGAACACTAAGTATTGCAGGAGCCTGATCCCTTGTGTAACCCGGTCCCTCTCCTTTGCCTCCAGAGCCAATCACAGCTTGGAGAGCAAAGCCTCTGAGCTGGCTCCGAGCAGTGAATCGCTCTGGAGGCAACGGTGTGGGGCCATGTTACATGGGTACTAAGGCTCCTGCAATACTTAGCATTTTGCTCCCCTGTAAAAGTACCACTGCTCTGGAAAGCCTACAACCAAGAGAGAGACAGTAGAGGTATACCAGTGGTGGGATTCAGGGGGTTCGCCCAGGTTCTATAGAACCGGTTGTTAAATGGCCAGGCCCCGCCCACTCGCAACCGGTTCTTAATTTATTTGAATCCCACCACTGAGGTATATCTCTAGGAGGTGTGGTCTAGGGAGTCGAGCCAGTGTCCTGCTTGAAGAAGCTAAGCAGGATCAGCCTTGGATGGGAGACCAGAAAACTGCTGTGAAGGCACTGCTGAGAAACAGGGTGTGGAATGCAGAGGAGTCTGCTAGAAATGGTTAACCTCTCGAGAACCAACCAAGGTTGAACTCTGGCTGCTATAAAAGCTTGGACAGTGCAGAGAATGTTGGCTGCACTTGCATCTGGTGAAACTGAGAGTTCTATGAGTTGCTTTCACAGAACAATACCTGTAAAAAACCCATTTGGAAAAAAAATGGTGGTTTATGACTAGCTTGCCTATGTAAACCACCTTACCTCTGTCTAAAAGCGGAGAAAGGCAGTATATAAATTGAATGCCAACGCAGCTGCATTGCAGTCCCAAAGAATGCGAACAAACATTCCCTTACCTTGAGGAGGCCTCCCTGACTTCCCCTCCACCATAGAGTGCAGAACACATCCAGCGGTGTTATGCTGCCGGAACGCTGGGCAGGACATCCGGGTGATCGACAGCCCGCCCGTCACGTTCCGGAGCATTACGCCGTTTGCGTACGCAAATGGCGTAATGCTTCGGAACGCAACGGGCGGGCTGTCGATCACCCGGATGTCCCGCCCAGCGTTCCGGCAGCATAACACCACTGAACACATCCCATTGGGATAGTCAGGGCTGGAAAATTGTATAGATTTTGGCCCTACGTCAGCAGCCCAGATGATGACAAACAGAGAGGTCTTTTTTTATAATTCCTTGTGTTTTTTTTTTAAAAAATAAACCATGTATGTTTATGCCATGTATAATAATTCGGCAGCTTGTGAGGGACCTGCTGATTGCGACCTCCTGGTTTTGTGTTCTAGTTTCCTCTGTGACTGAAATGATGGTTGTGCTACAACAACGGCTTAGTCAAAAGGAGGTGGGGCATTTGGGGAATATCTGAGAGCACAGTCTTATGCCCCCTTGCGCCGGCACTAAGCTCTTGCGCCAGCCCAACGCTGTCGCAAATGTGCCATCAAGCACCTCCGTGTCGGTACTACGGTGCTGCTGGCGCAAGCAGCAGTGCCAAAGCTCGGGCGCCGCAGCAACCATCAGTAGTGCCGGCCAGCAATGGGATCTACAAATGAACAAGGGGAACGCTGGGTGGGTCATAGGCGGGACTTCCGCTTGAGTGGCAGGCCGTCCATAGCGTTCCATGGCTGCCCTGGCCTCAGGGGGGCTCCTGCTCGCCATGGAGGACAGGTGAGGTTCGCGCCGGGTGCCTGAGTGAGCAGCAGGGGGCGCGCTAACCAGGGGCAGCCCCCCCCCGAAGCCAGGACAGCTGCGGAATGCTACGGACGGGCAGCCAATCATGCGGAAGCCCCGCGTAAGTCCCGCCCAGCGTCCCCCTTGTTCATTTGTAGATCCCATCGCTGGTGCCGGCCTTGCGCCAGTTGAGCGTTGGCGGCACTCGGTCAGTGCAGGGCCTCCACGAGGGCATTCCAGAGGCATGCCAGGGGCATAACTGGGCGGCGCAGTGGGCGGAGACAGGGGTTGTGATGCAGGACGGCCATAGTGCCAAATCCTGAAGTCTGTCCCTGGCCAGGATGGCCCCGATTCGGGCCTCTCCTGTCCACGTTCCTCTGCGCCTGCAAAACAGCAGGCGCAGATCTGAGCAGGCCCATAGAGGTGACCGGGGCTTACGTGGGTGTAAGGGAAAAACCTCCCCTTGTCCTGCACGCTGCTGCTGCCGCTTCCTAATGGGCTTTAGGATACAACCCTGTTATGTCTCCCTTACTATGCCAGCCTTACTTAGGATTGGGCTGCCCATGTCAGCCAAATGCTGATCATGGGAGGCCAGGGGTGGGTTTCATGCATGGACATCAGTGTTGTGGCTAAGTGAAAATGTCTACCTTGGAACCCTTCGTGTTTGTCTCCCAATAAAGATAAAATCCTAGAGTTAAAAGGTACCCCACAAGGTCATCTGGTCCAACCCCCTGCTTGTAGCAGGAAATCCTCATAGAGAATCTCCAGAGGGGGTCTGTAGACCCTCTATTTGAAGACCTCCAGTGACGGAGAATCCACCACCTCCCTTGGAAAGCTGTTCCACTGCCGAATTGCTCCATCAATAATTTCTTCCTGATGTCCAACCAGAATCTCCCTCTCTCATAGTTTGTTCCCACTGGATCTGGTTCTACTCTCAGATGCAGTTAAGAACGAAGGTATTCCTTCTTCCATACGATGGCCCTTCAGGTGTTTGAAGAGCACACTGTCATATCCCCAGATACGAATAACCAACAAAGAAGCACTGAAAAGTAAATACATTATTAAGGAGCCAAAATTCAGAGACTACAGCTGACTGACTATGGCCATATCGTGTTAATCAAATGAGAAGAAGGGGGCTGACAAAGAAAACATGGAATCAACACCATCAAAACAGATGAAGGATCCAACAATGAAGAGAAGCTGTGTTTGACAGGGCAGCATAGAGAGTTCTCACCAATACACCTTTCTCAAACTATGAGTAGGGATCCACTTGGTGGGTCATGACCTGATGTCGGGGGGATTGTGGAAAGCTGGGAGCCACCATCTTGGAAGCTGCAGAGCTTCCTCTGGCTATGTTCCTTTTGTGACTGTTAACAGTTTGAATTTTCAAGTGTGTTTTTTTCTTTACGTTTGTTTTCAGTTCAGTGTTTTTACAAAATAGTTTGTCCTCATCTGGCCTCCTGTCAGGGAGGTTTCATGCTTGTGGTTGCTGCAGTCCAAGAATGCCAACTTGCATTCCAAGAGCATCGTTTGATGATGTCACAACAATGGCACTTCCTGCTTGATGATGTCACTTCCTGCCACATCACTTCCAGGTTAATGACATCATCTCCAGTAGGTCCTTAGACTAGGGCTATTCCAAAAAGTGGGTCCCTGTGCTAAAAAATTTGAGAACCACTGGACTAGACTGAATGAATAAAGAAGATTATACCCCCTCCTCAACCTTCTCTTCTTCAAGCTAAACATACAAGTTTCCTTCAACCTTTCCTCATAGGGCTTGTTCTCCAGATAATGGGGCTCATACAATTACAGCTGAAATGTAAAATTAAAGCAAAAAGGCTCGCTTAAATATTCTTTCCCTGAGCAAACAGTAAATAAAGCATCTGATTGTCCTTTCTGATCTCTAAAGGATGACCTTGGACAACATTGCTGCTTGCAGGCAAATCTCCTCTTAATATGTTACGTGGCAGGATAATGATGGCTTCTGGGGAGAAAATACACGCTTGAAGAACAGAAATAATTTGCCAGTAACTTACCTTGTTATTGTGCCCTCAGCAGTACCTGAAACGTTGCTGTGTTCATCTGTATTTGTGATAGCTGGTGTATACATCGCTGGCTGCGTGGGGGCCGAGCAAGAGCTCAGTCACGGAACATTCCTGTACAATTTAATAAAATGAAATACAGGCTTTCTGAACAGCACCACCAACGATCCTGGGGGAGGCAGCTTGGAAGGATTTGCTCTGCGCTTTCAAGTGTCATTCAGGAGGTGAAGGCAGTGGCGGATCTAGGGGCGGGGGGGCAAGAGCCCTGGGCGCAGTCTTGGGGCCGTCTAGGGGGGTGCCAGTGGCCCCCACAACATTGTGCGGGTAGACCTGGGCTCCGGAGCCCAGGTCTACCCATTGGGACCAGCCAAGAGTAGACCTGGGCTCCCTTTGGGGGGGGGGCCCAGGTCTACCCGCAGCCATTTCTAATGGGTAGACCTGGGCTCCCATGGGGGCGCACTTCTATTGGGTGCCCCGGGCGCCATTTTGACCAGGTCCGCCCTGGGTGAAGGATGTTTCATTTGGGCTTTTTGAATTAATTATTGCCCGGTTCGTATAGCCCATTGGGGAGCGGGCCCAATTTCCTGTTGCCACCACCAGGACGAAGTAGATATCATCATGGCTCCTCTCAGCCGCTGAGACATTACACTGAAGAGGAAATGAAGAAGGCACCCTGCCTTGCTCCAACACTGATTTGGATCCTGCTGTAGGCGAGGCAGCTATGGAGGATCCACCTGCTTGGACATGCCACCACTGGAACCTGGGAAGAAAGATGCTCCAGAGGAGATGGGACCAGTGGTGTCATCCTGGCGGAATGGCCTGGTACGCCGTTCCACCAGTTCCGCGGACAGGCCCGGGCCGCGCCGCCTCTCCTGAGGATGGGCGAGCTGCTCCTGAGCCCTCCCTCCCTCCCATGCGTCTGAATCGCTCTGAAATGGACCGATTCGAGGCGCAGGGAGGCGTGGCTGCCCTCTGCCATAGGGGCGGAGGGCTGCCAATCATCCGGGCGTTCCGGTTCCTGGCGCGCCCGGATGACGTCTCTGGATGGGACCTATGGGCTTGTCCCACAAGTCCCTTGTGGCGGCCCAGGAGTGTCACAAACATGCCATGAAGCATGCTTGCAGCCTGTTTGCACAGACACGCACTGGTGTCCCCAAGTCACATCCTTCCTGACCCAGGTAAGGCTGGCGGTTGGAGGCCAGCGCAGGGGGTGAGAAGGGCAACGGGAAGGTGGATCGGGATGGGGGACGTTGGGGATGGTGGGCCTGCGAGAGGATTGGACTGGGGTTAGGATTGGGCTGTGAAGCAATTAGAGATGGTCATATTGGTCACATGGTTTCTGCATGTCCCTATTGAGAGAACTTCACGATGAAGGAGAGGTTTGAGAAGATAACCTACAACAGCACTGCTGGAGCAGGCTGAAGGTCCATCTTGACCTCTCACAGAGGCCACCCAGATGCTGTCAGAAAACTGAAAAGCAGGATTTGCTCTCCAACAACTATATATATTCTGCGTCATATTTCCAGGCCATCCTGATTACATGGTTAGTTGCAGCGGCGTCATGCAGCCGGAACGCTGGGCGGGAGGAACGGGTGAGCGGCAGCCCGCCCGTTGCATACCGCTCCATTTCGGGGCGGGGAAGACGGCGAAACGGAGCGGTACACAATGGGCGGGCTGCCGCTCACCCGTTCATCCCGCCCAGCGTTCTGGCTGCATGACGCCGCTGGTTACCTCCTCCTTTTTTCATGATGGACATGTTTGGGTTTTGACTTTTGAAGGATTGAGTCCAAATTCAGCATAGTTGGTTTGGTTTCCCTTGCCCCTGTGCCTTAGTTTTACATATATTCCTTCTAACAAGTTTAGCTCTTCAGCTCTTGCATAATACATTGGGAACCTGGAATGAGTATGCCGTTCCTTATTTCCTGTGCAAGATGCTTAATCAAAAGTGATACACAATTTCAAGCATGAATGCATAACATCTCATTATTAGCCACTAGCTGAGACATTATATGGAAGGCCCACTATGGACTATGGGATGTAACGGATGTGTTTGAGAGAAGCCATTTACCATGCACCTTGGCTTGCTCTGAGCTAAGTCAATTGGCTTGATACTGGTAACCTAGTTAGAAGTCATACCACTTTCTTCCTCTTGTCATGCCTGCGTAGATGCCTATGTTCCTACGGTAGACCAGTCAATTGAATTTTCCCCCTGCAGTTACCTGTCACACGCCATGGTGTTCAAAGTCAGACCTTTTATGGGACAGTTGTTGATTCCCTGCTACTGGATTGTTGATCAAAGAAAGGGATCTGCCCACAAAACTAGAATACCTGCCCTGCTGTCATAATGTATCCATGGATCATGCAAGAGGCCACAAATCTGAACCGCTATGTGCTCAGCCTATGGTCTCCAGTAAATCTGTACAGTGGGTCTTCAGTATCCACAGATTTTGTATCCATAATTTGACTAACCACTGATACCAGTGTCCATATTTAAATGCCTTGTAAGAAGAGGAAAAGGGGGCCAAAATCCCATTTCCCACCTTCCTACATTGCATTAGAGTCTGTTATTCACCCCATCTAGTGGCTGAATGTGGTACAGCGTCTATACTAATGCTTTCTATGGCAAAAATGGAGGAGCAAGAAACCTGGAAAAGGGTCTTTAAATCTATTTTCCCATTTGTTTAATGTCCGCTGATTTTGGTATCCACTGGGCATTCCAGAATGGAACCCCAGTGGATAACAAGGCACAATTCTATTTGGAAGATGTAAATCAAAAGCAGGGCTCTTTCTTGGCAGCAGATATACAGTATGTCACAGAACAAAATCTAAAATTGTGAAGACTCTGTTGAAGTGGTTCCCAACCGTTCCATCACCACAACCCACCTCATCCTCTCTGGTTGGTTGGGACGTGGTGCTCTGGTGGTGCCAGAATGCTTTTGGTAGGCCCTGGAGGCCTCTTCCAGGCCTGTGACCCACTCTACTGGCCTCTGCAAGCCTCAGGAAGGCCCACAGAAGTGACCAGAAATGTCTTCCAGTCAAAGCAGAAGCTGAATCTGGAAACTGGAAGTCACTTCCATTCTGAGGCCCATGGAGGCCTGTAGGGTGGATTGTCAGCCTGGCATGACCTTGACGAGGCCTTTGAGGCCTCCCAAAAGCATTCTGGCACCACCAGGAGTTGTGTGCTGGGTCCAGGTAACATGGGCTTGCAACCTTCCAATGGGTTGTGACCAGTGATGTCATGCAGGGGGTACGCGGGGGTAAGCGAGTACCGGTTTCTAGGATTACAGCTGGCCCCGCCCATTCGCCCATCCACTCGTCGACTCCGCCCTCTGCAACGTTTGAATTTCCTGCATGTTTGAGTTGCCTGCATGTTCTCAGAGCCAGGCAGGCAGGCAGGCAGCGAGCAGAGCCTTTCTTTTCCTTGCCACTGAAAAATGAGTTGCTCTGGGGTTTTAACATGACGCCAGGCCTCCTTAACATGTTCTGGGGGTGCTGTGGAATACTGTTGCAACTGTTGGGTCAGTTTAAAATCATCTGAGGCCTCAAAAAGGGCTTTTTCATGTCACTTCCTGCCACGACATCACTTCTGGCTTATGACGTCACTTCCGGTGGGCGGGTCCCAACACGTGCCAATCAAAAGTAAGTACCTGTTCTTAAATCATTTAGATGACACCACTGGTTGTGACCCACAGTTTGGGAAATTCTGCTCTATTAACAATTCCTTTTTTTCCAGTAGAATAAACTGTGGGCATGAACTTTGAGTATCCTTCTTCAGCAGATCAGAGCCTTTGAAGCACACTTATTGCAATGCAGTCAGGTTAGACATTTCAAGAACTCCAGAATGGCCATAAATAGTCACTGAGGTGTATCCGGCTCACAGTATCTGCAACACATTGTCACCATGTGGCACCACTGATATTTCCCAGACAAATGTTAAAGTAACGTTAAAGATAGAAGACAGTTAACAATGTGTGGCATCCTTTTAATCTGCCAGCTGTTAATTGGGAGCCATTTATCACAACCAGAGGCAAAATTCTCCCCACCCCATGTATTCTAGAACTGTGTTATCCGGTTACAGCTAAAATTTTAAGCCTGAGACATTTCAAGCAGCTTTGCATCTTCAAATGTGTCAGTGACATTTCTAGATTTAACTTCTCTCACACGAGCCAACACTATATCCACTACAGCTGGACTTAGCCCCATGCAATCAAAACATGACTATTTGCATTTTCTTTGCATCTGTTCGGCTTTCAGCTTTGGCAGTGAAGAAGTCAAAGATGTATGCCAATTGCATCTTGGGGGCGGAACACAATCCTAACCTGGAGTTAGGCCGGCACAGTTAGGCCAGCTAAGTTTGGCCAGCAGAAGGGCCACTGGAAAGTGTGTTTGGACCACTCTTGGAGTCTGGAAGGATGACACACATCTGAGTGGTCCAAACATACTTTACAGTGTTTTTTAAGTTGACCAAACTTTGCTGGCCTAACTGTGCCGGCCTAACTCAAAGTTAGGATTGTGCCCTAGATTAAAGAAAACAGCTCTTATCTTGACCCATATTTTAATCTTTTGATCAATATGTATTTACCACCCAAACTCTAAGGAGCTCAGGGAGGTATACATAGATCCTCCCCTCTTTTTTTCCATCACAACAACCCTGTGATGTAGGTTGGGCTGAGAAATAGCAACTCAAGGTCAAGGTCAGCCAGGAAGCTCCATGGCTAAGTGAGGACTTGAACCTGGATCTTCGAGGTCTAACTCCAACTCCAGAACCTGGAGTTTCACTCTATGCCCTAAGGACACAATCTACAATGTTCCAGCACCAGGGTAAGGGCAATGCAACTCTGAGGCAAGGCAACACACATTATCTTGAGGGTCTTCCCCAACTGCAGGATGCCATACATGCCCCATTGGTACAGCTATGGCACTACTGGAAAGTACTGGAAAATTAGTTAGGATTGTGCTCCTACCCCAGACTGGTGCTGTGGCCGGCGGTGCTTTTGAGTGTTTTTGGTTGGGTTTGGCAGGTCACGTGCTGGCTGGGTAGGCAGGTGATGCTCGCATACATCCTGTAGGTAAGAAAGGTCAAGGGGCAAAGGTCAAGGGGCGAACTCCTTGGCTGGTTGAGCAAAGGCCTGTGTGGGTCGGTGCCAGCCAACTGCCTCGATCCTTTGGGTTGGCTGTGATAGGCAAGCCCAATCTTTGACTGGGTGAGGCCTTGAGCCAAGGTGTGATGCTCTGATGGGAAGTCTGGGAGAGGTAGACGGCTAGGGCCATTTCCCCTTAATCACAAGTGCCAGCAAGCTTGGGTGTTAGTTTATTCCTGCTGCAGGTTTATTGTTATCTTTTAATATAGACTTCCTTATACCAAAAGGCTTATTTATTTAATTTATTTAAAAGATTTTTACCCCGCCTTTATGCCCGAAGGCTTTGTCTAATGCTTTATTTGGGGGGGGGGAGGCAGGGGTGCAGCATAATAATGTCCCAACTTTCCATGTTCGGCTGTGTTTGGGGATTCCAAACAGTTGTCCAAGAACTATAATAAATGTTAATGAGCCAGAAATGGCAGGAAGAAAACCAGAATGGGTGGTCACAGATTACCTGGGGCATGATGGGCACATGTTTTGAACATAAAGTGCATTAGATTTCTGGCTGATTAAGGGGTTCAAAATCCCTTCCATGCCTAACCTTCTTTGACTTTTGCTCTAATCTGTAGAACTCAATGGAGAATGTTGCAGTTTTATTTTAACCTACTATATTATTATTATTATTATTGTTGTTGTTGTTGTTGTTGTTGTTGTTGTTAGATTTCTATCCCGCCTTTTTGCCCGGAGGCACCCAAGGCGGCATTACAATATAAACATACAATATAAAAGTTAACATTAAAAAGCAATTTAAAAACAATATTAAAACAATACAATAAAACAAAATAAAAACAAAACAATACAATTTAAAAACAAGCCCAGTGGATCATAAAATAAAATATAAAAATGTAACAAACCAACCAGCCAGCCAGCCAGCCTGTCAACAGTTAAAAGCTTTTTGGAATAAAAATGTCTTCAGCCCCCGCCAAAATGTTAACAAAGAGGGAACAGTTCTCAATTCTAAGGGGAGGGTGTTCTAGAGTTGGGGGGCCACCACCGAGAAGGCCCTCTTCCTGGCCGCCGCCCCTCTCACTTCTCTTGGTGGCGGCACAGTCAAAAGCCCCCCCCCCCAGATGATCTAAGAGTACCGGTTGGATTATATGGAAGGAGGCGGTCCCTCAAATACCCCGGACCCGAGCCGTAAAGGGCTTTAAAAGTCAAAACTAGCACCTTGAATTGGGCCCGGAACAGAACCAGCAGCCAGTGTAGTCGCCGAAGCAACGGCTCGACAGAGTCAAACCGACGTGCCCCAGCAACCACCCGAGCCGCCGCATTCTGTACTAGTTGTAATTTCCGGACCGTCTTCAAAGGCAGCCCCACGTAGAGCGCATTGCAATACTCTAATCTAGATGTCACTAGGGCGTGGGTCACTGTGGCCAGGTCCGCACAGCTCAGGTACGGCCGCAGCTGGCGAATCAGCCATGGATTGAAGGTGTTGAATTATGGTGTTGGAGAAGACTCTTGAGAGTCCCCTGGACTGCAAGGAGATCCAATCGGTCAGTCCTGCAGGAAGTCAAGCCTGATTGCTCCCTGGAAGGACAAATACTGAAGCTGAAGCTCAAATCCTTTGGCCACCTCATGAGAAGAGAGGACTCTTTAGAAAAGACCCTCATGCTGGGAAAGATGGAAGGCAAAAGGAGAAGGGGCGGCAGAGGATGAGATGGTTAGATAGTTTCACCGAAGCAATGAACATGAAATTGGGTGAACTCTGGAAGCTAGTGGAGGACAGGGAGGCCTGGCATGCTGTGGTCCATGTGGTTGCGAAGAGCCGGACACGATTTAGCGACTGAACAAAAAATGGATTGAAGGAGCAATCCTACCCAACTTTCCAGCACTGACATAGCTGTGCCAATGGGGCATGTGCTATATCCTGCAGTTGGGGGGCAGTCATGGAGGCCTCCTCAAGGTAAGGGAATGTTTCTTCCCTACCTCAGAGTTGCGTTGCCCTTACCCCGGGGCTGGAACGTTGGTTAGGATTGCCCTTGGATCCTAGGGCTAACTTTTCCCTCTCCTTTGGCTTCCAGGGGAAATTTCATGGCGAATGCTGAAGAAATACCTCCTCCACATTGACTCCTGTTTCTTGGACACTGCAAAGAGAGAACCCCCATCCACTTTGTACTTTCAGGTTTTATTAGCCTTTGGTGAAAGCCCATGAATTACAGACCAAACGCGGAAGCCGATTCCCCCGGCAAGGCCTGCAAATTGCTCATATGGAACATGCACGTCAGCTCCATGCGGTTTTCCTGCACAGATGCAAAATCAATTCAGCCCTCTGTAAATATGTGCTGCCGTGGCGATAAAGCCACCAGCACTCCTGATACAAATGTGGATCATAATTATAGCAGGCTTGTGTCTCAGGCCCCTTAATCCCCCAGCTCTAACAAAATCCTTTCGAACAATCCACACCTTGAATGAAGTGTAAAGCTAGCTTATTACTTTCTTCCTTTTCTCCCCCTTTTCTCCTGGGCCAAACCAATTTTCCATATGGTGTCATGATTCTCCTGAATGGAGGGATGATCATTTTAAAAAAAAACCTTTTGATTGTGGCTCTTTTTTCTTTTCAAAGCAACTTACAAATCCAACTCCTTGGCAGGTTTTAGGGTTTACTTTTGAGCATCTCTTGCAAAGGGGTGGAGTGCCCACCAACCATTAGGTAATACTATCCAGCATTGGAAGTACTGCTGTTTTTCTTGACGCTCTGCCTAGTGAAACAATTGCAATGGAATCCTATGAATGACTACTTGGAAATAAGTCCCATTATGTTTAATGGGGCTCACTCCCAGGAAAGTGTGCATAGTACTGCAGCCTCAATTCCTTTGCAGCTTGACTAAATGGAGACGGACACCATGATTTCTCTTTTGCGTCTTCTCTCTGCATTACGAGGGACTGCATGTTTTTGATTGGAGGGCGCGATGGAGCAGAGTGAACTGTGAGTTTTTCTATTTTCAAGGTAGGGGTTACTGCCATTATTGAGTCATCTCATCTTCATGCCCTGGGCTTTAAACCAATGTGACCAATGTCGTCACATCGGGTGAGCAAATTGCTGGTGGCTGCAGCTGGGATCTCAATGGGCTGTAAGTCAGTGGGATGAGCAGAGCAGCTTGACCGTGGTCGCTCCCACCTGCCTCTGCCTCTGAACAGCCCAAAATGGGCCACCTGGAAGCAGTTGGCGGTGATGCTATGATATCACCACCAACTACTTCCACATGCCATGCTTTGCACATGGCAAAAACAGCACTCTTCTTGGTGAGTGGGGGGGCCCGCAGGGAGGGTTGGGGGCCCCGCAGGAATGCCCACATTGGGCCCTGTTGCTGCTAGAGCCGGCCTTGGCCCTGGTTACATCCTGAGATCATGTCTGGGACCTAGAGAGGCTGAACAACAGCAAGGGTGTAGAAATCCCTCCTGAATTCATCTTTAGATGCTTAAAAAACTTAAGAGCTCCATTCTAGGTTATGCTGGAATAGTGAGGCCAGGAGGCCTGCAGCATTCTGGAGATCCTCCCAGGGCAAGAGCACATTCACGCCCTTGCCCCAGGGAGGCTACAGCCTCCCCATAGGATTTTTCGGATCTGTGCCTGCTAAATAGGCAGGACGTCAAGGAAGCCACACAGCCCAAATTGGAACTGCCCAGCCTGGGGATGGAACCTTGGATGCCGCCTACCAGCTGCAACCTGGACCCGCAGCCCGCCCACCCCCCCAGAACCACTCTCCTGCCCACCCGCCCTCCTCCCAGAACCACCCTTGCACCAGCAGAGTTCAGGTTATAGTTATGGTACCTTGCTGCAGTATTGTTAATGAATATAGTGTCCAATCTCCCAAGATGCCTCTGACTTGCATGGTTTATTGGGATGTGGGGTAAAACAATTTGGTACTGGCACCTCTTAAAGTACTATTTATGCAGACGCATTTCTTCCATGTGGTGTGATGTAGCACCTGCCAAGGGCACCATTTGGGGGAGCGCAAGTCTTTGCTCTCCAATTATTTCCCTGACTAGGGAACCAATTGATGCTCATGAGCCCTCTCCCATGGCTTCCCTAGGAGCCGGGTGAGGGGGGGGGTGCCTGCTGCCTGGATGCCTACAGTTGAAATTGGTGTAATTGCCCTGGCTGCAGCAGCAGGACCCTGCTTGTGGACCCTGGGGCAATTTCATGCAGGGTGCCCAAGGTGCCAAAAAGCCCCTGTACGCCTCTGTATTTATGGGATTTTCTTTTTCTTTTTGCAGGAGGTGTGGACTGATGGTTGAGCTGCTGGTACTACCTGAAGCTAAGCAGGAAAATCTGCGATTTGCTTTTGGATGGGAGACGGATGCCAGGCTGTGACAAGCTGCAGTACCTGTGGTGGCATAATGGGGTCGCTGTGGAGCTGATTAGTTCACCACAAGTGAGAGTTGCGGTGGAGTGTGTGAGGAGGCCAGCCGGAAAAGAAGGGAATACGACCTTGAGGACCTGTCCAGGCTTGACCTGCGATTGCCTGCTGGGGCTTGATGGCAGGCAGCCAAAGGAGAGAACCACACTGTGAAGGCAACATCTAGGACTGAGGATTGGCGGATCACAAGAATACTGTAGATTTGTAAAAACCCCATTGAAAAAATGGTGGTTTAGACTAGCCTGCTCATGGCATTTGCTGCCTTGGGCATTTGCTTCGGCATGGGAAAGGCGGGGTATAAATTCTTCAAAATAAATAAAATAAATAAAATAAATAAAATAAATAAAATAAATACTTCTTTGGGGAAAGCAGGGAGCTCTCTCTCTCTCTCTCTCTCTCTCTCTCTCTCTCTCTCTCTCTCTCTGCAAATCCATTGTTCACAGCCTGCCAAATCTGATTGCTTGGCAAGACACAGAGAACTGTCTTCAAAGTTAAAGCTGGAGAAGCAAATGGCATCTGAGCACTGCTGATGGGCCATTTACAGCTGTGTCACAGAACCTGGATCTTTAACCCTTAGGCATATGGCGAAGCAGCTTGGATCCCAGTCATCTGACAAATAGCTAAATACTGTAAATGTTTAATCACAATGGTGCTGTGAGTGTTCTACAAAGGCAATTGAATTGAAATTGACAAAGGCAAAAAAAAGTCAAAATCTATTTTCAGGTAGATGCCAGGTTCTACTTTCATGAGCCTTTTATCGGTAATTGGATGTTCCTCTCCTTGCCAGTCCCTGACCTTGCTACTCATCTCAGGCTTGTCCATCAAATGTAGTTGAGAAGCCCTCTAGGCAGGGACTGTGACACTACATTGTCCTCCCGAGAATTGCTGGTGCAAAATAAGCATTGTGAACTGATTCACACAAGAGGCTGTGAACCAGCCCCCACATGTCCGGAAGGCTCTGTCTTCTGACTGCCACATCTATTCATTTTGACAGTTGCAACAGGGAGTTGGGGATGCTACCACCTTCCATAGAAGAGCCAGACTTAGCTCAGCAATGGAGGAAAAAGAAGGGTGTGATCAGCGGTGTTATGCTGCCGGAACGCTGGGCAGGACATCCAGGTGATCGACAGCCCGCCCGTCGCGTTCTGGAGCGTTACGCCATTTGCATAACCAATTACGCAGCTTGCGTATGTTACGCAAATGGCGTAACGCTCCGGAATGCAATGGGTGTCCCACCCAGCGTTCCGGCAGCATAACACCACTGGGTGCGATCCTAACCTAGAGTTAGGCCGGCACAAGTAACTTATGCCAGTCCAGGAATGTTGCAAATGCACCGTAAAATATGTTTGGACCACTCTCAGAGTCAGGGAGGCCAGAGCATGGATGTGTGCTGGCCTCCCTGACTTAGAGAGTGGTGCAAATACAGAGGTCACAGGTGTGATGTAATCTGGACGTGGCTGCCAGAGGCTCCCAGTAATGCTCCGTGGTGTGACATAGGGCATTGCTTCATGACCCCACTGGGTTGTGGTGCTAAAAAGTTTGAGAACTGCTGATATAGCCCCTTTGACAATGACTAGCTTTAGAGCTGCAGGGTTGGAGCCCAGATCTGTTTGCCTGCAAAGCATTGAGTCCTACCACTAGGAACCCAATCCTAACCTGGAGTTAGGCTGGCACAGTTAGGCCAGCAAAGTTTGGCCAGCACAAGGAACACCGTAAAGCATGTTTGGACCACTCCTGGAGTCAGAGAGGCAAACACACAGACATACGCCATCCCCCTTGACTCTGAGAGTGGTCCAAACAAGTTTACAGTGGCCCTTGTGCCAGCCAAACTTGTGCCAGCCTGGTTCGGATTGCTCTCTGAGAGTTGCAAGGAAGTTGTTCTGATGTTCCAATGACTTTATCCATCTTCTCTGCTGACTGAAGGATCCTGGGGCTGCTGAGGAGAGCGAACAGGCAAATGAAGACTTCTGGGGTAAGGCGATCATTTAGGACTGTCCTACAGCACAGTGTCCCAATGTTTTGACTGGGACACCTCTAAATAAAGGGAGGCAGCATTTGGCATGCCGCCCCAGGAAGACCTTGGGCCATCTCTATTTCAAAAACAGCCAATTCACCATTTGGAGACATTGGGTGTGTGTCAGGTGCCACCATGTGGCTAGCAGTGGACATACACATTTCAGTCCATGAGCCCCCTTGTGGCTAACTAGTAGAATGACAGTTGAGTATTTCAGAAGGGATGGGAAGTGAAATGCTTTGTCCAAGGAAAGCGAATGGAGCGAATTTTTCCACAAAAGTTTTGCTCTAATTCATAACATTGGAATGTTATGGAATGCCGGGTGCAAGGGAGTGGCAACAGGATGCAAGCATCTTGTTGTCTCGTGTGCTCCCTGGGGTACCTGGTGGGCCGCTGTGACATACAGGAAGCTGGACTAGATGGGCCTTTGGCCTGATCCAGCAGGGTTCTTCTTATGTTCTTATTGGAATGCTATCGTGTTTCCTTCAGCTGGAGCATTTTTCTGCTGTTTTGTGTGTTTATACAAACAATCCTTACAAGATATTACAAGCTCTACACACACAATTCTCTTAAATTGCACATTGACAGGGGGCTTCCATATTCTACTCCAAAAGTGTGTTGCTAAAGGGTCTGTTTTGTTGCATCCTGTTTGTAACAAGACACTGAAAAATCTTCACCTCCTCCCTTCGCAATCTTCATTGCTTGGCTCATTTATAAAATCAATCACCATAAAAGTGACTCAGGTGTATAATGGATAGATTTATAAAATAGGGACAATTAACTACCCATCATACCTTGGACATTTTAAGTCTCCGTAAATTAGCAGTTACAAAATGGCTCTGTTTCCCCAGATTAAGACATCATCTCAGTGCAACATTTTGTATTAGTTACTGAGGCTGCAATCCTATCCATACTTACCTGAGAGTAAGCTACAGTGTCTATAATGCAATTTACTTCTGAGTAGGCACGCATAGCTCTGAGAGCTTATAAGACCCCCCCAAAAACTTGATCATGGTGACACTGTATCATGCAAAAAAGCAAAAATCCAATGGAAAAGGTTTTTTAAAAAATGTTTACGTTACACTATTCATCTGTTGAGTATCTGGACAGTACATCAATAAGTGGACACAGCAGGAACATCTAATCTCTGGGTGGATTGAGTTGAGAGAAGGCTTGAAAACTGTCACTGTAATATCAAACTCACCAGGAGAATAAGCATTCCTGATTACTGCAGTGGCAAATAGAATGGTTGAACTGGTAAGACTTGACTTATTTAGTCATACCAATTTTGACCCTGTTGGCATCTGGAGTAGTACACAGAATAGATTTTATCATAGTGGCACAAATATTTGTTATGTCCTCCCATAGGAAATTCATTCCTCTTCCTGCTATTGGTAAATCAGAGGACAATGGTTTCGTGTGTTCCTCTTATATTTAGCAGGGGGAGAGTAATTGTCCCTCTTCAACCCAGCTCAGTGTCTTTTCTAGTGGCTGTTAAGAACATAAGAACATAAGAAGAGCCCTGCTGGATCAGGCCAAAGGCCCATCTAGTCCAGCTTCTTGTATCTCACAGCGGCCCACCAGGTGCCTCAGGAAGCCCAGGAGACAACAAGATGCCTGCATCCTGTTGCCACTCCCTTGCACCCGGTACCAGTAGCCCACCACCTTTGTAAGGAGGTTGCACAATCCATCATTGCCTATAGCCCACGATGGACCTTTCCTCCAGAAATCCGTCCAATCCCCTCTTAAAGGCATCAAGACCAGATGCCATCACCACCTCCTGTGGCAAAGAGTTCCACAGATTAACTACCCGCTGAGTAAAAAAGTACTTCCTTTTATCTGTCTGTTGCTGGTGGTATTCTGCATTTTTTAAATATTGTGAACTTTTTTGGGACAGGGAACTATAGGGAACTATGTAATTTTATTATGATTATTTGCCTGTAAACCGCTTTGTGAACTTTGTGTTGAAAAGCGGTATATCAATACTGTTGATTGAGTGATTGGTTGGTTGGGTGGGTGGGTTGTACTGGACCTGAGATAATACTAGAGATAATAACTTTCTTCTTCATCATCATCTTCATCATGCTTGATGCTACCATTCCTTTTTTCTGGTGTTTCAATTTGTAAATGATTGTGTTTTATGTGATGCATTTGGTATGCCATCCTGGAATCCTGTTGTCCAAGGCAGTATAGAAATACGTTAAATCAATCAAACAATAAATGGCAAGGAAGAAACTCTAACTTGTTTTAAACTTCAGAGTGTCAGAATGGTGGCTAATGTAGCATACAGTGATTTTAGAATTCTCAATTAAGCATCCTATAAATGCTGCCTTTGTAAAATAATGGAAACTGCCAGCTTTTTAAAAGCATTGGCAATTTCGCCAGTGGGTAACTGATGTGGTTGTTGGCACTTGTTAAAAAAAATGCACAAAAGGCCCCTTTATTTTGCTCATTAATGAGGGAACGTTTTGCAAGGAACCAGAGAGTGGGTGTTCATTTTCACTTCTCTGAGATTATTGAAGCATGCTGAGCCAGAGAGAGAGAGAGAGAGGGGGGGGGAGATCAATTGATGCAAAAAAGAGGCCAATCTAAATTATAAGGAAAACATCTACCCTGCAACAAAAAATCATCACTGTCCATGTACAGAACTATAACCGTGCTTTAAATCACAATTGTGTAACTACAGTCTAGGTTGGACATTGCATAATTATACTCTATAGGGCAAGAGGTCTAGTGTTAATCAGGAGGAACTACTAATCACTCCAGTGTGTGCACCAATCAGAGCTATTAAGGCCGGCAACATTTAGGGCTCCATCCTTTCCACCTTTCCAGGGCTAAGGTAGCTGCAGGGAAGCAGCCAATAGTCCTATATCTCCTGACTACGCTGCACAGTTTATGCAGCCAACCGTTACAACATCCCTGAAAGCTTGAAAAGCTCCAGTGAGGCCCAGAGCTCCAGTTTACATCCATGGCCAGCACTGTGGCCGGCACTGCCCAGACTAGGATTGGGCTCCAATCCTCCTCAAAGGTTTTGACAACTGTCCAGGGGTTCCTTATACATAAGTCAGCCCTGCTCCTTTCCTTATTACAGTGTTTATTCAAACTGTGGGTCGGGACCTGATGTCAGGTGGGTCATGGAAAGCTGGGTGCAGCCATCTTGGAAGCTGCAAACCTTACTCTTGCTATTCCTTTTGTATTAATTTAATTTTTCAACAAACAAAATTGGTTTTAGTTCAGTGCGTTTACATCATACTTGCTTAATATGCTTAATTAATAAAAGTGTTAATTAATAACGCTTGCCCTAATCTTGCTTTCTGTCAGCATGGTTGTACAATTGCTGCAGTCCAAGTGCATTTCAGCAGTGTCATTTTTTGTTACAATGACAGCACTTCCTGCCTGATGATGTCACTTCCTGCCACAACATCACTTCCAGGTTAACGACATCACTTCCGGTGGGCCCCTATATGAGTGCCATTCTAAAAAGTGGGTCCTGATCTAAAAACGTTTAAATACCACTGCCATAGTAGATTTGCCTGACAGAGATGGCTGTGTCCTCCTTCAAGCCAGAATGTCACTGAGATGCTTCCGAAGCACCTGTCACTAGCACCATTTCCATCATCTTGATTTCCAATGTCAAAATACGACACGGGATCATCATCTGTCTATAACGCCACTGTCAGTATTGTGTCGGGTGGTCACAATGAACCTGCGTTCAAGAGGCGTGATGTCACGCCGGCTTGCTGTGAAAATGTCATCTTTTCACCATTCTAATTTTAACAAGCAAGCGAGGGGAAAAAAGGAAGACAGCGAGGAAGCTGCTAGAACTTTCTTTAAGGGCTGTGTAATTTGAATGGAGATGAACTCCAGGCATTATTGAGCAAAAAGACACCACCGTGAGAAGTACTGCTTGTACTTTTATGGCTTGTCCCATTAAAATCCTCTCTCAGAGGAATGGTAACCATGAGTTATTTGGGCTGGCAGAAACTTTGAATCGGAGTAGTGCGTATTGTCATCTGATTGCAGTTATCTTCTCTGAAATTTGGACAAGGCTTGTCTATCACAAATTTTACCAGATGTGGCCAAACTCAGAGGTTTGAGAGCCACCAGATTGATGTTTGGGAGCCACAATATTTAAGAAGCATTTACTATATTTATCCACTAGGAACATACCCAGCGGGTAGTTAATCTGTGGAACTCCTTGCCACAGGAGGTGGTGATGGCATCTGGTCTTGATGCCTTTAAGAGGGGATTGGACAGATTTCTGGAGGAAAGGTCCATCGTGGGCTATAGGCCATGATGGATTGTGCAACCTCCTTACAAAGGTGGTGGGCTACTGGTACCGGGTGCAAGGGAGTGGCAACAGGATGCCAGCATCTTGTTGTCTCATGCCTCCCTGGGGCACCTGGTGGGCCGCTGTGAGATACAGGAAGCTGGAGTAGATGGGCCTTTGGCCTGATCCAGCAGGGCTCTTCTTATGTTCTTATGTTCTTATTTAATATACATTTTAACCCAGTGGATTCTCAGTCCAAATAATTACCCAGCAAATAATTCTAAAGCTAGAATTTTTTTTTACCTTTTGTATTAATTGTGTTGTTATATCATATTGTCTTCTGTGCTCCCTGAGGCATCTGGTGGGAGGACAGCAGATGCTTCAGCTTTGGCCTGATCCAGTTGGCTCTTCTTATGTGCTTATGTTTTTAGTTATAACGCAAAAAAGGAGCTGAGCTGACATGTTTCGAAGAGCCACATGTGGCTGGCAAGCCATTGTTTGGCCACCCCTGGTCTACCATATCCAATTGGATCGGTGTGGGTTAGCCTTGAGATAGTCTGTGGCTGAATGTAAGACCCACGGAGTCTGGAAGAAAGTGACACATAGGTAGCCAAATCCTAAACTGCGCTGGAGCATGAAGGGCTCAAGTACTACTAGTGGCTTCCATCTGACAAATAATACCTTCCATTTGGGGTTCTGTGCACAAGCCCTGCATGCGGATAGCTGATGCACATGGGGACACATGTGCCAAGATGTCCAGAATGATGCCTTGCTCCTGTTTTATTAACCTCTAAGTCAATGGCTATGAAAACCAGAGCAAGCATGACATCACCAACCGCTTTTTCATTGGCTCCATCCTTTCGTTATGAACTTTCAGTGACCTGCTGCTTGACAGATCATCTCCCCATGGCTGATATTAGTCATGGTCGGTTTAGTGTCCACCACACATTGAGGATGTTGCTTGTCCCTTCCATTTGAGTGAATAGATTTTTTAAAAAAATAAAGCCAGTGATTTTGTGCTTATGCAACTTTTGATAACTCGCCCAGATTAAGTTCCGAGAAGTATTTACTAATGTGGAACGAAAAAGTGATTTTTATGAAGGGGTCTCTCTCTCTCTCTCTCTCTCTCTCTCTCTCTCTCTCTCTCTCTCTCTCTCTCTCTCTCTCTCTGTGTGTGTGTGTGTGTGTGTGTGTGTGTGTGTGTGTGTCAAGAAATGTGTGCAGCATGAATCGGGGCATGTTTTCTCATGCCTCATATTAAACTGCATTGACCTCAGCCGGGCTTATTCCAGAGTGGCCCAAGTCCTCATTCAACCAAGCCAGTTTATATTGGAAGACTATCACAATAATAAAAATAACTACTGGATGGATTTAAAGCAAAATAAGGTTACGATTGTTCCCTGTTCAGCTGCCTTATTACCTTTCTTATAATTTTATACCTCCCTAACACACACACAGGGATGTGGTGGCACAGCGGGTTAAACCGCTGCTGCTGGGCTTTCCGACCGGAAGGTTGGGAGTTCAAGACTGCACGACGGGGTGAGCTCCTGTTGCTTGTCCCAGCTCCTGCCAACCTAGCATTTCAAAAGCACCTAAATGCAAGTAGATAAATAGGGACCACTTGGGTGGGAAGGGAAAGGCGTTCCGTGTGCTACAGCGTAGAGTCATGCCGGCCACATGACCATAGAAGCTTGTCCTCAGACAAAGCGCCGGCTCTATAGGCTTTGAAATTGAGATGAGCACCGCCCCCTACTGTTGGTCACAACTAGACCATTTGGTCGTGGGGAAACCTTTACCTTTATTATTCATACACCAAGGTTTTCACAATTTCGGCCACTAGTGTCAAGCTCAGCTTGTTGCCCCCCCCCCAAGATTTTTGCCTCTTGCAATTGCCCCGCCTGCACTCCCTTAGCTACACAACTATCTTCACTCTTCACCTAGAAGAAGTGGCTGACCAACCATTGCTCTTAAGAGCCGGGCAAAAGTCTTTTCAAGCCTCATCTAGCAATGACAGTGATTGAACCCAGACCATCTGATATGCAAAGACACGTACTCCATCACTGAGCTACAGATGTGCCTGAGGAATACATGACATTATCCTCTACTGAGCCAGAGCTGTGGCCCACCAGTTCAGTATTGTCAACACCAGCTGGGAGCATTTTCCCAGGGTTTCAGATAGTGGACATCTTTCCCAGCTCTACCTGGAAATGCCATTGACTGAAGTCCACAATTTTGTGCATGCAAAGCGGGTTGTGTACCACTGAGCTATGGCCCTTTCTCCTGTAGCACCATTGCTCTGACCTCCAAGGTTGCTCTGAACATTATGTACAAAACAAAACAAAAAAAGTCAATTTTAATCACAGATCTCCCATGTCCAAAGAGCAAACAATTAAGAAACGATTAAATTAAGGGAAAAAAATGAATAACAGAAAGATCATGAAAGGCAGATGGGAAATATTTATTTGGGAACTACAACCTTTTTAAAGGGACAGCTTGAAAAGTTATACCTCTGTAAACATCTGAGATGTGTCAAGCAAAATCCCTTTTAATTGTCATGAATACCAGTCCCATGTTGACTGCTGTCTCTCAAATTCCCTTGGAATGTACACAGCGAAATTTGAACATAAGTACATAAGAAGAGCCCTGCTGGATCAGGCCAAAGGCCCATCTAGTCCAGCTTCCTGGATCTCACAGTGGCCCACCAGGTGCCTCAGGGAGCTCAGTAGACAACAAGATGCTTGCATCCTGTTGCCACTCCCTTGCACCTGGCATTTTGAAGTAGCCTACTATTAATGTAAGGAGGTTGCACCACCCATCATGGCATATAGCCCATGATGAACTTTTCCTCCAGAAATCTGTCCAGTTTCCTTTTCATGGCATCTAGGCCAGATGCCATCCCCACCTCCTGTGGTAAGGAGTTCCATAGCTTAATTACCCGCTGGGTAAAAAAAGTATTTCCTTTTATCTGTTTTAACTCTCCCAACATTCAATTTCAGTGGATGTCCCCTGATTCTGGTATTGTGAGAGAGGGAAAAGAACATCCCTCTATCGACTCTATCCCTCTCATGCATGATTTTGTATGTCTCAATCATGTCCCCCCTCAGGCGCCTTTTTTCCAGACTGAAAAGCCCGGAACGTTGCAGCCTTTCTTCATAAGGGAGGTGCCCCAGCCCCGTAATCATTTTTGTTGCTCTCTTCTGCACCTTTTCCAGCTCCACTATGTCCTTTTTGAGATGCGGTGAATTTGGTGAGGCTCCAAGCCATGAAATGGGAAAACCTCAGGCCGTTTCAAGTGTAGTGAATCACCGACAAAAGCAAACGTTGCGTTCTTAAATCTCCATGATTTATCCGCTCTCATAATGTAGCCGGAATTTGCTTTGATACCCGTCGTGCAATGCTCAACATATTAAATGTTCTTGAGGAATTACTGTCACCAGTTTATATTTTATCAGATCTGAATTGCTGTGCAAGAGCTCATCTTCGGCAGTTCCACAGCATGGAATTGCATTAATATGTGAGATGTGATATCACATTACAGCGAATAATACACAATGCTGTAATTCTTCTTTGTGTTTTATATGTGTATGTGATAGCATGTCGACACCATGTCATAAAGTTAGTAAGCCTGAAGTAATATTTACTTAGAATAAATCCAAAATGATTTGTTAGCACAGTGCCGGTGTGTAGATTATGCTTGAAAATGTGGGTGCTTTTTGTCCCACTTAAGTTTCTCTCTGCTGTTCATGGGAGAGCTTATCAGCATAGAGGATGGAGAAAAAAAGGGAAACAAAAATATTTCATACATTTGCATTATATGCCATCATGGCTCTTGGGGCGCCATCCTAACCAGTGCTTAGGCTGGCACAAGGGACTTGTGCCAGCTCAGGAATGTTGCAAATGCACCATAAAACGCATTTGGACCACTCTCGGAGTCAGAGAGGATGGTGCACATCTATGTACCTGCCTACCTGACTCCAGCAATGGTGCAAATGTGCTTCATGATGCGTTTGTGACCCTCCTGGGTCCTTTGTACTGGCCTAACTCCAGGTTATGATTGTGCCCTGGAGATTGTGCCCTAATATCTCAGCACCAGGAGAAAAGTGGAAGCGCAAATACCTTTAGGATACAATCCTAACCCAGAGTTAGGCTGACACAGTTAGGGCAGCGAAGTTTGGCCAAAACAAGGCCCACAGTAAAATATGTCTGGACCACTTTCGGAGTCAGAGAGGCCAGCACACCGATGTGAGCCATTCTCCCTGAATCCAAGAATGGTCCAAACGTGCTATACGGTGGCCCTTGTGCCGGCCAAACTTTGCTGGCCTAACTGTGCCGGCCTTACCCCAGGTTAGGATTGTGCTCTTAATCTCATTCAGCAGGAAGAAATGGCATCTGCCATACCAGCAAACCTCATATTAATGGTGTGGGGGTGGGAGTTGGTAACACTGCAAAGTTGGCACCACAAGGAGATCAACGAAGTATTTATGCGTTCACATTATTATATCACCCTTCCTCCAAGGAGTTCAGGGCAGTGTACATAGTTCCCTCCCTTCCTGTGTCCTCAACAACCCGGTGAGGTAGGTGAGGCTGAGAGCAGTGGTGTTATCCTACCAGTACGCTGGGTGGGACATCCGGGTGATCGTCAGCCCACCCGTCGCGTACCGCAGTGTTACGCCGTTTGCGTAACGTACACAAGCAGCGTAATTGGTTACGCAAATGGCGTAACGCAGTGGTACGCGACGGGCGGGCTGCCAATCACCCGATGTCCCGCCCAGCATACCGGTAGGATAACACCACTGGCTGAGAGACAGATTCTCACTGCCCCATGGTCTTACCTTTCCTTATTTATGTGCCAGTGTTTGTTAGACTGACATGACTGGCCCAAAGTCACCCGGAGAGTTTCTTGGCTGAGCAGGGATTAGAACCTGGATCTTCCAAGTTCAACCCCCAAATCATTATACTAGCCTGGCTCTTAACAGATATCAACAAACAGAGAATCAGTGCAATGTGGTGGTGAGGTTCTGGGGTCGGGGATGAGTTCAGGTTTCTAAACCTACCTCAGACCAACTACCATCTCTTAGGTTAACCATTCTTTAAGAGTGGTTGTGTGGGTAAGGGGAAAGGAGCATGCCCTCCATGTCCTCCCTAAGCTTCCTGGGTGGAATCAAAATGGAACAAGTACCCAATCCTGTCTTGCCATCAAATCCTCCATCTTGAGTTATACTTGCGAAAGCCAAACCTATCAGCAACCATTTTAAATGGGTCGTAGGACTGCAATGACCTTGAACCACCAATCAGAAGTGAGCAGCCCATAACAACCAGTGCAGGAGGTGTGCAGCAGGACACCACATTCACAACTCCATCCTCTACTGCTGGCACACCAGCTAGCTACATCCCCATGTTCAGTGTTTACCCACAGAGACAAATTCAGGAAGGACTTCTTTCCAATGACCAACAACCCTGAGAACTCCAGGGTTTGGGTTATGGGGAAAAATGCTTTCTGTGTTGGTTGTAGCCCAGTATGGTAAGTGTGTTGATTGGGGATGTGTGGCTACCTTGTGCATCAGCAAAGAACTAACTTCTGGATATGTTTTAACAGCTGCCTAGGCAATGAACAATTTGGTTTCGACCTTAGGTATGTAATTCTCACTGGTCCTAGCTTTCCTTATTTATGTGCCAGCATTAGACTTATTGCATTAGAGTTCTTAGCCTAACACGAATACCTGAGGAGCTAGATTTTTCCCCCCCTCTTGCTCAGATGGAATCAAATATTACTTGTAGAATTGATGTTTATCTACTAGGATTTCCCCAGAGACTTGTGAAACTTCCATCTTCTTAGGGCATGTTGGGATCATACTTTCCTCCTGGGCAGAAACAGTTTGATATGCAGACAATATGAGAATCCAAACTTGCTGCTTTAGCCTCCGAAAGTAGGGCAAATGCACGGAAAGAGCAAGAAGGTCTGACAAACAACTGTGTCCAGTATGTAAAAGGCCTAAATATATGATTGCCATAAATATCTCTCTGGAACAATGCGGGGGGAGAGTTGGGGAAGCAAAATCAAAACAAATCTTTGCTATGGCAAATACATCCTTGACACACTTATGAGATGGGAGTTGGCTCTCTTCTAATTATGGAATATTTGAAGGCATGACTTGCTTACAGTGCCTATTGTACATACTTCATTTGAACCACTGGTTCTACAGTGGGGACACTGAAGTGATCCTTTGTTATCTTTAGCACAATCCTAAACTGGCGTTAGGCAGGCATAAGATAAACCAGCAAAATTTGGCCAATGCAAGATCCACCATAAAGCATTTTTGGACCACTCTCAGGGTCAGGGAGGATGGCGCACGTCTGTCTGCTGGCCTCTCTGACTCCGAGAGTGGTCCAAACATACTTTACGGTGTCCCTTGTGCTGGCCAAACTTCACTGGTTTAGCTTATGCGGGCCTAACTCATTTTAGGTTTGCGACCTTAGGGCGCAATCCTATGCAGCACCGGAATGGCAAGGCCGACTTGGCAGCGCCATATGTGCATGGGTTCAGCAACAGGCAATCTGCAATTACCTTTATGGTGTACAGCTCCCCTGCAGAAGATCTACACTGATCCTCACTGATAATGAGTCCAGGACTCGTGTGTGTGTGTGTGTGTGTACATATATATATATATATATAT